>CM062806.1:708635848-709335222 GCA_031772625.1 Pinus tabuliformis | reverse complement strand
CTTGCAAGCATGTCAGGTCCAGGATTATCTTGCTATACACTTTAGAAAATATATCCTTGCAACTTTGTCAAGTTCAGGGTTGTCTTGCTATATAATTTAGCATCAATTCCCCAATGGGAAGGCTTGTTGCAGATTCCCTCCAGATCTGTCTGGTCAGAACTTTTTTTTCTTACCAGAAAAGAAAGTTACATAATTCAAATGGTTGCCTGCACCAAGGCTAGCAGTAGGCTTAAGAAGGCAGTTCGATTTCGCTGAGCAGGAGGATTTAGTTGTCGGAGGCCAAAATAATTTTCTAGAGGGTCGGAGAATTCTTTCCAGAGTAGCAGCAGTTAGTCAGAGGCAGATTCGTGGAGATCAGGATGGAGAGAGTGTGTGAGCGACTGCGTAAGGCTTGCGCAGCAGCTGCAAAGAGGGGTCAGAATTAGCTGGTTTTGAGTGGCCAGATTTAGCTAGGATTGCTTGTGGAGGGTAAATTTCCATCAGTTGATTTTGCCAGTGTTTCTCTCAGCTTGGATTGCTAGTTTTAGGCATCCAAATTGTACTCAAAATTTCACTGCTGCATAATAATAAAAACCCTCATCTGCTGCACTGGTTTTCCCACATTGGTTTTTTGGGGACATCTGTCCAAAAATAATTGTGTCGAATTTTATTGTGTGCTAGTATTTTCTCAGTTTCCAGTTTATTTTCGCAACATTTTTTATTGTGAAGAAATTAAAGTGTGATTAATTCATTATTTTGTTGTAACAAATGAAATTGCATAAGTTTATTAGTTAGAAGAATTAATTCTAGTTGCTGCATTTCAAGCGAATTTTCACACCCCTCGCCAGAGTGAGGAGGGCTTATACCCCTTCAATCTCCATAGGAACTCGATTTTGATGTATAAGTTTAAACTTCTATTATCTTTGCTTGATTTGAGCATTTGGTGCCATGATTATTGGAGGCCAAAGATAGAGAATCCATGTGCTGTGAAAGGGCCAAAGAGTGGAGTTTGTTGTGTTCAGTCTCCAATATAAGTCAATTCTACATTTCTGAAGGAGGAGAAGCTTCATTAAGTTGGCATTCTAAGATATATTGGCCTGCTCTGGCTTTGTAGCCTTGGAAGAGACAATCAATAAGGCACTACTGTTGGTTTAACTAATGTCTTCATCCTGGTGAAAGCCCTTTTTATTTATTTGATATCTTCATTAGCCACGGCCTTTCAAGCTTCCCTTGTTGTGTGAGAACCATTCAGAAGCACTCTAAAAGAGAATGGGGATGGCTATAGTCCATGTAACTAGAATAACAGGCACCAGAGAGTGGAGCCTCTCAAACCACTGATAAAAAAAGATCTCACTAGATGACCCAAATTCGTTACACCAAAATGCAAAATCAAAGAGAACACACAAGTAAAGAACTTAATTAATTAATATTAATTGGGGTAAATCGATTTTCCTCTAGATTCATCCGGAAAGGTCACTTGATGGAGTCAAGATGATCTTAGCCATCGATTGTGATTAGATCATGGTTGTTGATTTGCCAATGAGAGATTATAAGAGGAGATTGAGGGTCATTTGGAGAGCACGAAGGAGACACGAATCGTAGTGAGAGCAAGGATGCAGAGGGAACGTAGGAACATTAGCAGAAGAGTTTCAACATGAAGAATTTGGGAGAAGATTTCCAGAGGATATTTCCAGTATTCTCAGAGTTAGAGAAAGACAATTTATCTGCAGAAAAGAGGGTCGAGCAAGCAGTGCGAATAGCCAATTTACCCACTGCGAATTAATGGAGTAGTAAATTCCATTTCCAGTTGCCAAAACAATTCTCGGAGGAGGAGCAAGTAGCTTCAGAGGACAGAGGGAGGTAGTATCTTCACCGAAACGAATTTCCGAAAGCATTCTCAATTGCTAGTTTGAGTCGCACAATCTAGTGCAAGGCTAGAGGAGGCCAAGTTGATTTTTGCAGAAGAAACTTAGAGTTTCCAATTTGATTTGCCAGTTGGAGTAGTAGAGAAAACTTTCTAGAGCTTAGCTGTTGTTAGGCACACAAATTAATGTACTTTCAAATTGCTGAAGAATTTTAATAATAAAACCCTCATCTGCAAACTGGTTTTCCCTTTAGGGGTTTTCTAGTGACATTTGTCCAAAAACATTGGTGTTTCATATGTGTGTGCGTATTATTTTCTTAGTGCCTGTAGTATTTATTTTTTGTGAAGTTGAAGTTATATTTTATTCAATATTTGCCGCAAGTTAATTGCAGTTGACAAATAATCTAAAAATAGGTGAATAATAATGAGTAATTGCAATAGTTAATCAAAATTTCACATGGAACTAGAGTAGATTTGAGGGGCGAAAGAAGAAAATTGTGCAGATCTAAACTTAGAGGGTTTGCAGAATCCAACACAGGTATAGGAAGAGAAGCACACAAGGGTTAAAACCCAGTTCGAGTTCTTTAGCTTATTTCTCCAGTTATTTCACTTAGCAGATTTCCCAAAGATTGTCGTAGCAGGATTAAGAGATTAGGACAAGTTGGATGGAGCCTCAAACTTTGGAATCTAGAAGGCCAGAATGTCTGAGTATGGCCTGAAGGAGTTTTCTACAAGAATTATTATTATACCAACAAATCCTATCCAATTTCATGAGTATAGGAGGGACAATGCCAAAGCAAAGAGGATGATTCTTGATAGAGTCAGGGATCATATTGTACCACATATTGCTGAGAAGGGGACAACAAAGGAGATGTGGGATGCCATCGTGAAACTGTACCAGGATCCTTCAGAAAACAGGAAATTGATCCTCAAGGAGAAGCTAAGGACCATCAAGCAGAATAAGGGAGAAGATGTGACTTCCTATCTCACCAGAGTTCGGTCTATCAGAGATGAACTAGCTGCAGTTGGAGAGAAACCCAGTGATGATGAGCTAGTGCGTATAGCACTCAACGGGTTCATCAAGGAATGACGAATATTCATCTAGGTGATTTCAAGATGAGGTAAGCTTCCAGATAGGGATCAACTATGGAGTGTGATTTCACTTAGGAGAATCTTAGCCTCAACTTAGTCGATGGTACTAGTAGCAGTGGCAAGGTACCGAAGGTTGAGAAGGAGCAAGAGAATGTTGCCTTAGCAGGGAAAGAAAAAGTGAAGAAGGGATCTAGCAAGGTACCTAGTTCGAAAGGAGAGAAGAGCAAGAATGACCTATCCAAGGTCAAGTATGACCTATTCAATATTTGCCGCAAGTTAATTGAAGTTGACAAATAATCTAAAAATAGGAGAATAATAATGAGTAATTGCAATAGTTAATCAAAATTTCACATGGAACTAGAGTAGATTTGAGGGGCAGAAGAAGAACACTGTGCAGATCTAAACGTAGAGGGTTTGCAGAATCCAACACAGGTATAGGAAGAGATAGCACTCAACGGGTTCATCAAGGAATGCCGAATATTCATCTAGGTGATTTCAAGATGAGGTAAGCTTCCAGATAGGGATCAACTATGGAGTGTGATTTCACTTAGGAGAATCTTAGCCTCAACTTAGTCGATGGTACTAGTAACAGTGGCAAGGTACCGAAGGTTGAGAAGGAGCAAGAGAATGTTGCCTTAGCAGGGAAAGAAAAAGTGAAGAAGGGGTCTAGCAAGGGACCTAGTTTGAAAGGAGAGAAGAGCAAGAATGACCTATCCAAGGTCAAGTGCTATGGTTGTCACGAATTTGGCCACTATGTCAGCGATTTCCCATTAAGGAAGAAGGAGGGCAAGAAGCAGGTTACTTCTTCAGCAAATGCAGATGAGTTCTCTAGCGGGATGGAGCAAGAGTTCGCATTGATCGCTTGCCTGACTAGTTCGACTTCACAGGGTCTTTGGTACATAGACAATGGAGCACCATTACATATGAAAAGAGTTAGGGAGTACTTTCTCTAGTTACAAGGAGGAGGACATCATGCTCTAGATTCAGATGGGGGACAAGTCCAAGTGCACTCCTGTAGCACGAGGGACTATACTATTTCAGGGGGAGAACGACAAGCAAATACCTATCCATGATTTTTTGCATGTGCCAGGCTTGGGGATGAACTTGATCTTCGTATCAATCCTTTAGGACAAAGGGTGTGATGTTCTCTTTAGAGGGGCGAAGGTGCTGTTGAAGCACAAAGATTGGAGGTCACCTATAGTAGTTGGGGTGAGGAGAAACCAATTATATAGGTTGCAGTTTGATACGCCCAATGCACTAGTTAGTAGCAACAATCTAAGAGACCAAGGGGAGCTATGGCATAGGAGGATGGGCCATATTCATCATCGAGCACTGAGACTTCTTCGTGAGACAATGACAGGTGTTTTGGAGGTGAGCACATAGCACGACAATATATCCAGAGGATGTGTGATGGGGAAGTTTGCCAAGGCATCTTTTCCAAGGAGTGACAATAGATCGCAAGGTATCTTAGACTTTGTACATTTAGACATGTGGGAAGATGTCTACGATATCTCTCATAGGGTACGAGTACTTTTGTACTTTTATCGATGATTTCTCTAGGAAGGCTTGGATAATTTTCTTGAAGACCAAGGATGAGGTCTTTAGTTGCTTACAAGAGTATAAGGCTATAGTGGAGAATACGACAGGTAGAAGGATTTCGACTCTTTTGTAACCACCCCTCCCATATCTACCCAGTTTCACCGGGATGCTAGGGTAAACATGAGCTAAGGGCTACAATGACCTGACTCAACCTCCTAGGTGCAGTTAAGGAAGTGGAATCAACAAACCAAAACTATACTGACTTCCCTCAGGTGCTACAGGACCCCCAGGAGCCAAACAACCACTCCAGGTGCCCAAACCTCGAGTTGAATTGTTTTTTCACTAATCTGGACTCCCAGATGCAGGCATAACACTGCATAAATTCGACTGTAACCTTCCAGTCGCATGGATGACCCTTCCTCATAGCAGCTGTAGTCTAATTCTCCTAGTTCTGTGCATGTGACCTCGAGATCTAAGCCACTTTTTTCAGGGCTAGTAACCAGACCCCTGCCCAGAACTTGTTAAAACTTTCAAGAACAATGAATGACACCAAGACAAAGCCATTAATACAAAACTTAGACCAGAAATTGACCTAGCAAGGCCTAACCATGACAGTCATTCCATTAAACACATGGTGAACATGAAATCTACAGGTCATGAATGCATATATAAATATGGGGATTTGATACTTATTTAAGAATCATCAAGAAGGTCTAATGCCCTCTCAATATAGCTGCGATAACTTCTATTAGGTCATGCATTCATTAACCCTTCCTTTACAAATGAAAACATGATAAGAGCCATAACTGAATAATTACTTGTGATATTCTTATGTTCTTATTAACTTTCTTGTGTTCTTCTTTTAACTTAGTTCATCAAGCAATTACCAAAACCACAACACGAAGATCAAAGACACCAAATGTAGGCGGAAAACTAGGGCTAAGGCACATCATAACAAGTATCCTGTTGCTTTGAGTAGTGCTGAAGCTAAGTATGTGGCTGCATGTGAAGTAGGAAAGGAGGTTGTATGGTTGAGGAAACTTCTGTAAGATTTGTTGTGATAAATTGTGATAATCAAAGTAGCATTAAGATGTCTGAAGGTCACGTGTTCCATGCAAGGACGAAGCACATCAACAATAAGTACCACTACATTAGAAGTTTGGTACAAGATGGGATCGTGAAGCTACTATACATCCTGACCGACGAACAATTAGCTATGTGTTAACAAAGTCTCTTCCTAATAAGAAGCTTGAATATCTTAGAAGCATGCTTGGTTTGGTTGATATCACTAATCCTAAGTATTGAGGGGATTCCGCAGTGCATTATATTAGATATCATTTTTGGGATTCAACTGCGTTGAGTAAGTCATTCATCTATGACCATTTCCATGAGAGGTAGTCGTAGCAAGCTAAGTGGGCTTGATTGTGGGAAAAACTCCACAGTTAAGCGCGCTTGAGCCAAAGGTGATCTGGGATGGGTGACCTCCTAGGAAGTCCTCGTTACTGGGTGAAAGCCCCGAAAGTGATGATTGATGCTATGTGGTTCATTTCACTAGTTTCAATCCCACTTCTTCACCCCTATGAGCATCACCCGATGCAATGAGTGCTAAATGGACTATTCAAAAATCATGAGAAATTAGTTAGTTACGACTACCTCTCGTGGAAATGGTCATAAATGAATGACTTACTCAACGTAGTTGAATCCCAAAAAATAAAATCACTAATTGTTAATTTTAGGTATGTTCTATGCTTAGAGCAATTTATTTCAATTTTCACAGTTAGCTCCATATCTTTTCCAGATTAGCAATCACATCAGCATTAAAGTAAACTGCAGATAGAACATAAACATAGATTGCAAAAGACAAGCCAAGACAAGAGGACACAAGATGTGGTGCTAGCTAGGGACAAACCCCAATATGGGGAAACCCTTGATCAATTCTTCTTATATGTTCTTCAATAGTTCGGCATAGAGAGAGAGAGATAGTACGTTTACAACAGAAGTCAACACTTTGACTTATCTAGATAAGAGCATAGATGATTTCTAAGAAGATGATACATGAGATCAGTGGAAGACATGCTACTTCAACTGATTCTCCAAGGTGACTTCTTCACCTATCGTTGTGCTTCATTTCGTCATCATGCTGCACCTCACCGCGCTGCACCATGCTGCACCCATCATCACTATGCTGCATCTCATCACGCTTCATTAATCATGACTGTAACCATCACTGTACTGCATTATGTGTCATTGTTGCACCATGTTGCCATCTTGACCTATGTGTTGGCTGCACCTTGCTTGCTTGTTGTCCTTAGCATGCTTGTTGTCCTTAGCATGCTTGTTGTTGCATGCTAGTTGTCCCTTGCATGCTAGCTGTAACATTGCATGCTTGGTGTATTTGCTGCTAAGTACCATACAACTGTCCCAATGTTAGTTAGCTGTCCCTTGCATGCTGCTCTCCTTCAGAGACAGATGCTCCGACTGTTCCGGTAGTTCCCAGCATTTCTAGCGGTTCTGGCTGTTCTTGGCAGTTTTGGTTGTTCCGGCTGTTCCTGGCAGTTCCTACCGGCAATTTCGGCAGTTCTGGCTTTTCCGACAGTTCTGAAACTTTCGGCAGTTTCGGCTTTTCCAGCCGTTTCGGCTTTTCTGGCAGTTCCGGCTTTTTCGGCTTTTCTGGGAGTTCCAACTTTTCCGGCTTTTGGATCAAGGCAGCGTTATCCCTTAGGATCTCTCCTCCTACTAAAACCCAAAGACAAGTAGAGAGAGGAAGAGATTCCAAGAGTATTGAAATGACTTGAAGGCCACCTCTATTTATACTAAAACGTTGAGCACATGGGGTTTATTTGGTTGCTTGCTGACCTTGACGAATTGTCTTATAACACAAATAAATTCATAACTCCATGAATACTTATCGGAATCAGATGATCTTTAGATCAATCCTACACCTCTCGATGAGAGGGATCCAAGAAAAATATCAACTGCCATAAATAAGATGACCCACATGGAGTTTGGCCCTAGTTGCCAATTTTAACACTAATCTTGTTGATGATAAATGTTTGGAAGAGATTTGAGGAGTCATCTTGTGATACAAAATGCTTGGGAGGACATCTAGCCGACATATGTGTTGATGTCTAGTTCCCAAAGTAGGGAGGGTAGTGTTGGTCATCGATTTCTAGTTCCCAAAGTAGGGAGGGTGGTGTTGGTCATAGAGCTCCGACCTTGCATTATGCACGTAGTTCCCTGGGTTGATGGTTAGCAAGTAAGCCTGATAGTACCTAGAAAGGATGAAAGCTTTAGTCCATCTTAGTCCCACCTAGATAGATTGCCCTGGTCAGGAATCTAGTCTGTGGCACCGTGTGTGCCTAAACTCTTCGTAGTTCTTATGTTTTGAGATCTTCCTTGTACTTGTATATACATGTGTAAATTATGAATACCTCCCTAGTTAAGAGGGAGTGTTGAAGAATGTAACTAGGTTCGGTCTTCATATTTGAGTCATTATGAAATGTATTTATCAAAGAATGAAAAAGAAAAATTTATTATTATTACAATGACTTATTAAAGCATGGGTTTCATGCTTGGGTCATCATTTTATAGGTCAAAGTCCCCATTGAGGACTTCTAGGTTTTATATTGAGTCATTAGAGTCATTTTCCATTTAATGAGACCCTTCTTGGGCTTTTGAATCATGTAAAAAGAATTATTATTGAGTCAAATATGTAATTTGTCACCTCCACACCAAGTTGGCCCTTGCTTGATGAAGTCGGCCTACAAGAGGACAATTCGACCCACAGAAGAGGCTATATATCAATGTGGAAAAAGTAGAAGTCGGGTTTAAATCGACAAGGGTCCAGAAGTTGAAAAAGTTGTTAAAGTCCGGAGTTTTTTAAAAAGTCGGAAAAATTAAAAAAATACAAAAATATTCATTTTTTAAAAAATCCCGACTTTTTCAATAAAATCCCGATTTAAAAAAATAAAATTAAAAAATCGTTAAAGAAACTACCTCATTCACGATTTTTTGGAAAAAGTCCCGATTTAATCCCGACTTTTTCAACTAGGAAAAAATCGGCAAAAAGTCGGCCGATTTAATCGGCCAGCAAAAAAAATCGCATTTTGGGGATTTAATCCCGATTTTTTCCCGACTTTTTCCATACTGCTATATATACAAATGCAGTTCGATCTATTTTCTCACCAACCAACAAGTTCGATACTCAAGAAGGAAGTGCAAAAAGGTGCGAAATTCAAAGAGAAGGATGGATTGCAGAAGAAGAACAAGTCAAAGTTTTTGGGCTATCTCTTTCTCTCTCTTTTATGCGAATTTACCGGGCTATTTGCTGGGTCGAAGTTCCGCTGTTGGGAAGGTCGAAATTTTGGATTTGTTGGCTTGAAGTGCTGCTGCTGCAGGGTCAAAGATCTTGATCAAAGTTGCTGGAAGGAAGGGTTGACTTGGTGGTTGGAGGACCTCTGTGTCTAGGTTGAAGAGTCTTGGATTATCTCGTCTTAACTACTAAGGAAGAAGTTTGATCGGGTTTTCCACTATATAGGGGTTTTGCCCTGGCTGAGTGCCTACATCTTGTGTCTCTTGTTCTTGTGATCTTCATACACATAATTTGGTAATTGCTTGATGAAAGATAATATAATAAAGAAGTAAAAGAAGGCAACATAATCCACAAGTAATTATCAAGAAAGAGAAATCAAACCCTAATTAAGAGTCTATACTCGTCTTCAACACTAGTGCTTTGAGTACATACATAGTCAACTTCAACACTACTCAAAGCAACATCATACTCAGCTTCAACACTACTCAAAGCAACATCATAACAACCATCAAAGCGACATCATAACAAGTACATTTACTCACAAAATACAAGGGGAAAATGGCTCTTATTAACATATGCAAAATCCAACCAAGTCAGGGACTTCCACATACAACCCAACCATAGATTGGGCTGAACCAAATCTCTATTTTAGCAAATCACGCCCGTGCCATATTCCAAGCATGAATGTGAGATCTCATGGGATAAACCAATACATAAACAACCAAGGGAATCCAAAGGTTAAACCACCTCCACCCTCACACTACCGTGATCTCACCTAAACCAGTCCGGAGATCACAAAACCAAACTAAGCTTGGATGCCTCAGATACATATCAGATACCTAGACTTAATTACAAAAAAGAGACATATACTCTTCAACATCTTACTAGGGACTTTGTCATAAACCCTAGACTACATCATAACAACTTCCATTACATATAGGGTTTCAATGTTTCTTTCAAAGGTATGACATACCTTACTACAACATATAGCTATTGATTTCTGGGAGCATCAGATGTTCTCTAAGCCTCAAAATTTGCAGGGAGGCTAGGACACATGTATTCCTGAATACCCAGAAATCGTTTTGGGAAATTCCACCCAGAGACAATTTTATTAAAATAATTAATTATTTTTAATGGGTGCCTAAGTCTAAATTTAGGAAATTAAAATAATTAAAGGGTATTAATTAAACTGGGGGTGAAACTTCTAGGAGAAGACAAAGATCAAATCAATATGATTTGAGCTATTGATTAGAATCTAATTTGGGCCGTTGATTACTCAACTAGAGGATTATAAGAAGGGCTTTGATGGGCATTTGGAAAACACATCGAGAGAGATCAAGAGATCAAATTTCTCAGAGAGGGTAGCACAACAGTTGCTAGAGAATTGATCGAGGAGATTTCTTGCAGTGAGGGGCAAGGATAGTTTCTGTGGGAAGTTTTCCTTGTCCAGAGAGTACAAGGCAGAGAGGGCAGAATGACGTCCAGAGAGGTTGATGCAGGGCCACGTAGAGCTATGCTGTGGTAGCTCAGAGCTTTAAAGGGAGATCGAAATTCTGCTGAGGAACCATCAGGACCTAGTGCCAGAGTTGGGGTGTGAGACTGGGAGGCTAGAGAGCTGAAGTTTCCAGCCAACAGAGGATCAGAAGGAGGTGCAATCCCAACTACAGTGATTGTGTGGGTGTAACGCAGAACTGCGTAGAGGCAGCGCAAAGGCTCATCTCCAACACAGATCAGTGCCGGTTCTCCCGGTGACAGGGTGAGATCATCTCACTATATTTTTTTGCCCAGTTTCTCTTTGTATCGGATAGCCAGTTGGGCATCCAACAAATTGTATTAAAAAAAATACTGCTTAATAATAAAAACCCTCAGCTGCTGCACCAGTTTTCCCACATTGGGTTTTTCCGAGGACATTTGTCCAAAAATAACGATGTCATGTGTGTGTTGTTTCTTTCTTGCTTAGTTCTTATTTCCGCATATAATTTGAAATAGTGAAGGCTGCAATTATATTTACGACAGAAAAATGTTAGAAGAAGGAAGGAGACACTATTGTGGGAATTTCTTCCTTAGAGAATTCCTAGCCAGGGAATTCGATTTCTCAAGTGTTGAGCAACAACAGAGGAGCAGATCTACTAACTCCAGCAGGGAGTATGTTGGCCAGCTTAGTGCTGCGTAGAGGGGAGAGGTGGTAGTTCGACATTTCGTTGGTAGAGATGGCAGCTAATGGGTTGAGAGATTGAGATTGGTTGGATGGTGCATCGAACTATGTGATCTGGAAGGCAAGGATCTCATGCCTTCTAGATGAGCACAACCTCAAGTACTGTGTTGATAATGTGGTAGTTGAACTTGCAGATCCAGATCCGCTCAAGAAGTACAAGGCGAAAATAGCGAAGGCCAAGAAGTTGATCCTTGATGGAGTGAGGGATCACGTAGTGTGTCACATTGTTGGCAAAGGGACTGCCAAGGAGTTGTGGGATGCCTTGGCCACGTTATATGAGGGATCTTTTGAGCAACGAAAGATGTACTTGGAGCAGAAGATGACATCCACGACGATGCAAAAGGGGGAACACATTGATTTGTTCCTAACGAAGCTTTAGGAAATTTGAGACTCAGCCTATCGAGATGGTGAGGCTGGCCTTGAAGTCAGTCTCAGAAGAATGGCAAGTTTTTGTCCAGAGTATCTTGGGCAAAGAGAGATTGCCGGATTGGGAAGGGATGTAGGCCGCTTTTCAACAGGAAGAGACGAGGCGAGACTTAGTCAAGTGCAAACTTGATAGTAGCAGCAGCAGTGGGACAGAGCCCAAGGAGGAGGAAGAGAATGCAGCCCTTGCATCCAAGGGGCAGCAGGAGCAGTGGAGGCAGAGGAAGGACGTCTTGAAGATCAAATGTTTCTAGTGTGGCGAATTTGGTCACAACGCTACACAGTGTCCTTTCAAGAATAAGGACAAAGACGAGAAGCATGATCAGAAGGCTGCATCTGCAAAGATCGAGGAGGAGGTGTTTTTCATGGTTGCCCAAATACCTCCATGGGAGAGGTGGGGTGATCTAGTACTGTAGTTCGAAAGAACTGTAGATGGGCAGGATCCTTGAAGAGTCCACCTCTTAGATCAATACCTTGCTACGAGAGCCCATATCAGAAGTAGCAGGATGGATCAGTGTTAGTTGGTTCAGAGGAGTGCCAGAGTGATACTTGCAGTGGCTAGAGACTAAGCAGCGCAGAGCAGAGTTGGCAGCAGCGCAGTTGGCATAGTGCAGAGTCAGCAACAACGCAGAGGCTTCGATGGGTCAGCGCAGAGACTAGCAACAGTCAGAACTCCAACAACAGATGCATCATGCTGAACACCTATTCAGTAATTTTGGATGCTTTTCCGTTGATGATGTAGTAGTATCAGTAGTTGGAGAAGGTTGCATCCTCGCTAAGAGGGAGTGTTGATTTCTGGTAGCATCGGATGTGCTCTAAGCCTCAAAATGTGCAGGGAGGCTAGGACACATGTATTCCAGAATGCCTAGAAATTGTTTTGGGAAATTCCACCTGGAGACAGTTTTATTAAAATAATTAACTATTTTTAATGGGTGCCTAAGTCTAAACTTAGGAAATTAAAATAATTAAAGGGTATTAATTAAAATGGGGCTGAAACTTCTAGAAGAAGACGAAGATAAAGTCAATATGATCCGAGTCATTGATTAGAATCTAATTTGGGCCGTTGATTACTCAATTGGAGGATTATAAGGACTTCGATGGGCATTTGGAAAACACATAGAGAGAGATCAAGAGATCGAATTTCTCGGAGAGGGCAACGCAATAGTTGCTAGAGAATCGATCGAGGATATTTCCTGCAGTGAGGGGCAGGGATAGTTTCCGGGGGAAGTTTTCTTGGTCCAGAGAGTACAAGGCAAAGAGGGAAGAAGGACATCCAGAGAGGTTGACGCAGGACCACGCTGTGGTAGCGTAGAGCTTCAGAGGGAGATTGAAATTCCGTTGAGGAACAATCAGGATCTAGTGCCAGAGCCGGGGTGTGAGATCGGGAGGCCAGAGAGTTGAAGTTTGCAGCCAACAGATGATCATAAGGAGGTACAACGCAGTCCCAACTGCAATGATGCAGTGATTGCATGGGTGTGATGCAGAACTTTGCAGAGGCTCATCTCTTGCGCAGATCAGTGTCTGTTCTTCCAATGACAGGGTGAGATCATCTCATTTTTTGTCGAGTTTCTCTCTATATCGGATAGCCAGTTGGGCATCCAATGAATTGTATTAAAAAAATACTGCTTAATAATACAAACCCTCAGCTATTGCACTGATTTTCCTGCATTGGGTTTTTTCAGGGACATTTGTCCAAAAATAACGGTGCCATGTGTGTGTTATTTCTTTCTTGCTTAGTTCTTGTTTCTGCATATAATTTAAATAGTGAAGGGTGCAGTTGTATTTACTTTGATATTTACAATACAACACAATAAAAAACTTGCATGGATTAACAAGTAGAAGAAGTAATATCAGTTCGCTGCAGTAGTGATTCGAGGTTTCTCGGATTTTCACAAGAGTAAACCCTAGAAACAATTCAATAATATAGATCCACAAAGCATCTAACAACTTTTCGAAATTCATATGTTAGACTTCTCAATAGGGTTTCATACAAATCCTAGATTTCATACAAAAGAATCAATCAAACCAATCACAACTTAGTCATTAACATGACCATCTTCCACTAGGGTTAGTTGCAAACCCTATATTTTCAATCAAACATCAATCCTAACTAAAACTCAAATTTCAACAATCTTACATAAATCTCAAATCATTATATTGTCATCATTCATAGGAAATTTTCACTTCTACTAAGGTTTAACTCCAAAACCCTAAAATTTCACAAATGCTATCATCCTAGAAAGACAAACTTTGACTAGGGCTTGTTTCCAAACCCTAGGATTCATGACCACTGACAAACAAGTCAACTCATACATCTAGGACATCATCATCATGCATAGGCATTTCATATCATGTGTTAGTCAAACCCAACTTCACAAATATCGATACACAACAAACTTGATTAGATTGGGGTTTCATCAGACAAACACACACATACCAAGGAAATCATTTTTAAGACATTATAAGGGTCTTGCTTGCGCATTCCACCAAACCCTAATGAGGGAGGGTTTCAATGTAGAAACATAGGAAACCCAACATTACCAATATTTCAAAGATTCGAGATTTTAGACTTTATCATTCAATCCTAACAAGTTAGGTCTTCCTGATCATACCAAAATCCCAAACATGACATTATCAACAAAAACTTCAAATAACATTTATCAATAACCCTAAGCAGTTTAAGGTTTCAGTCATTCACATTAGCATTCCCTTAGGTTAGTGTTTTCAAGAACTTGTCTAGGGTTCTACAAATTTAGTTAAGAATATGAGGGGGGTGCGTAGATTTATCAAGTGATGAATCACCAAAAACAAAAATCAACAATGTTAGTAATAGATTGTCAAATGAATGAACCCATAATATAAAGAAATCAATATATTGTAGTTTACAACATACCTTTGTTTCTTGACAAACCCTTCCCTGGGTGGCTTTCTTCCATACTCCTTGAAGATATAACAAATGTCTTGCTAATTAACATGCAATCAATTCCTTAGAAGTGTATTCCCCACAATTATCAGACCTTAGAGTTTTTATCTTTCTTTGGGTCAGGGTTTCCACTTAGGCCCTAAACTCCTTGAATTTATCAAATACTTCATCTTTTGTTTTGAGGAGGTAGAGCCATGTCTTTCTAGAATGGTCATCAATGAATGTCGCATAGTAGAGATGACCTCCATGTGATTTTTCAGACATGGGCCCACACACATCAGAATGGATGAGGTCTAATATCCCTTTAGACCTAGTTTCACTATTATGAAATGGATTTCTTGTATGTTTTACCAAAGAGCATCCCTTGCACACTCCTTCATGATTTAACTTCATACCATGAACCAATTGACTAAGAGTAGGGATGACCTTATAATGTAGATGACCATACCTCCTATGCCACAGCTCAATGGGACTTATTTCCATATGAACCAAAGATTGAGGAGGTGGTGTAATGAATCTATAAAGATTTCCTTCACGAACTCCAATAATGTAGCTTTATCAATGCTAGAGTCTTTTCCCCAAACCAATACTTTTCTATCAACAAAAGCAACTCTTTTCCCTTTATCTTCTAAACAAGAAATAGAGAGCAAATTCTTTTTCAAACATGGAACATATAGAATGTTGTTGAGGTGCAACTTTGATCCATTATCTAACTTCAACGATGTTGATCCTAGGCCTCTAATAGCATAACTTTTGTTGTCACCTAATTCCATTGCATGAGAAGATGGTTCCTTTGATAGTGTATGAAGTTGTTTCCTTTCTCCTGTCATGTGTCTTAAATGCTCCACTATCAATGATCCATGCATTGTCATCTTTAAGAGAATCTGTAAGAGGAACCAATAACCCTTGACTTTTGACTTAGTTGAATAAGCAGTAGATGACCTTCTTGATCCAACTTCCAGCAGTGTTGATACCCATTCTTATATAATTCATCAAAGAGGGAGAATCCATGCCAACAAAGTGATCTTCGACTCTTCCTGACCTTAGCTCCGAAACCATGTTGGAAAATCAAAGCAATTATATTAGGGTTTGATTCTCCTTTCTTGATAATTAGTTGTGAGTGTGTTGGCTTCTTATACTTCTTTATTATCTTATCTTTCATCAAGTAATTACCATATTATGTGTATGAAGATCACAAAACAAGAGACACAAGATGTAGGTACTATACCAGGGCAAAACCCCCCTCGAGGGGAAAACCCAATCAAGAAAATTCTTCCTTTCAATAGTATTCTTTGAGACTCGTCATGCTAAACAAAGACCAGACCTTCTCTCCACACCAAGTCAGCCTCCTCGATCTTCGACCTCTCTTCCAACAACTTCGACTATGTAGTAGCTTCCGGCATCAACGAAACTTGGAAGACTTCGATCTCGCAATCTAGGGCACGAAACGGAGAGAGAGAGAGGCACCAAAATTTCGTTTTTCTTCTTCTCCTTAGACTCCACCAAACTCGCACTTCCTTTGGCTTCTCGGCTTCGTACTTCACACTTCCTCTGGCTTCAAGAGATATCAAACTTCTTGTGAGAGAGTGTGTTCCAAATGAATTCGACTTGCTTGTATTTATAGGCTCCATGTGAGGTCAAATTAGTGTCCTTAGGCCAACTTGATCTCTTCTAGGTCGACTTTATGTGGAGGATACATAAATTACATTTGACTCAATACTTAACCTTTTTACATGATTCAAAAGCCCAAGAAGGGTCTCTTTAAAAGTACAGTGACTCTATTGACTCAAAATAAATCCTAGAAGCCCTTAATGGGGACTTTGACCTAAAACATGGTGACCCAAACATGAAACCCATGCTTTAATAAGTCACAATAATAATAATAATAAATTCTTTTCTTTATTCTTTTGACAAGTACATTACAAGATGACTCAGATACATTAAATGAAGATCGAACCTAGTTACATTTTCCAACAGTTATAGACCCTTTCCCATTAGGGGAACACCATCCTTAGTGTTAAATGACACCTATGACCAGCAAGACCGCTAAAAACCAAAACATACTGCCCATGGAGCTTTATAACTTAGCTCGATGCAATATTTACAATGAACAACTTACTCAAAAGCAAAACCATCATGACAAAAAACCATTATAACACAACTCATTGCAGTGTTTACAACAATAACCATACATAAATATGTACATATACCAAAACTCATTTGCGTCCACCGATAAATAATGAAGGATACATAGCCCGCATCTAATCAACCATCTCCCATGTTGCTTCATCGAGCCCAAAGTGCACTAAGGTTTCGACTGGAATTCTCCTGTTGGCTCCACCTACAATATAGACCAATCAATCACATGATGAACATCCTTTACATATCTTTTAAGCAATGAAACATGGAAAACATCATAGACTTTCATTGTCGGAGGCAGTGCAAGTTTGTAGACCACTGGTCCAATCCTCTCAAGGATCTCGAAAGGCCCGCAATACCGAGGTGCCAACTTCGCACATTATCCAATCCTCAAGGACCTCCTCTTGGGCTTGATGCGCAAGTACACATGCTCCCCAACCTAAAACTCCTTAAATGCCCTGTGTTGATCTGCATAACTCTTCTATCTCTCTTGTATTGCCTTTAGTTTCTTCTTTATAACCTGCATTTCCTGTTCCATTTCTGCCAACATGTTCGGTGCAATAAGTACCTTGTTCACTGGATCACTCCAGCTGAAGGGAGTATTACGACTCTGCCCATAGAGTGCCTCAAATAGACTCATCCTCAGTGACTTCTAATACCCATTGTTGTAAGCAAACTCAACTAGTGGAAGATACTCCTCCCACCTCCTTCGCTGGTGCATAACATACATCCTCAACATGTGCTCCAGAATCCTGTTGACCCTCTCTGTTTGTCCATCTCTCTGTGGATTATAAGTTCTATTGAAGACGAATTCTGTACAAAAACCTGCAAACAACTCCTTTAAGAAAACCTGGAAGTGAACTTGGCATCTCTATCTAATATGATCTTCTTAGGAATACCATGCAATCCCACTATCTACCTAATGAAGATCTTTGCTACCTTGCTGGCTAAATTATTAGTCTTTACTGGAATGAAGTGAGCTACCTTACCTTGCTCAACCTGTTAACCACAACCATGATGGAATCATGCTGCTTTGATGTTCTCGACAAACCTATAATGAAATCCATGGAAATAACCTCTCATTTTCACTTCGGAATCGGAATAGGTTGTAACAAACCAGATGGGTGCTTACACTAAGCTTTCACTCGCTGACAATCCAAACATCTAGCAACAAACTCCACCACTTCCTTCTTCAAATTCGACCAATAGTAGGATTTCTTCACAATTGTCAATGTCTTCTAATAACCCAGATGACCCGAATATGGCTTGACATGAAACTCCCTTAAGATAAGCTTCTTGAGCTCACTATTGTCCGACGCATAGATCTTGTCACTAAATCTAATCAAACCATTTGTGGTGAGATGATAGTCCACATCCTGTTCACTTGTACTCTGCTGTAACTTGTGCTTAAGATGTTGATACTTATCATCCTGCTATCTTGCTTGTAAGATCCGATCCTGGACATTTGTCCCATACGAGCTCACAGCTGCAACATGGTTTACCTGCACTTTCCTACTGAGAGCATCTGCAACCCTGTTCTCCTTTCCTTTAATGTATATGATCTTGAAGTCAAACTCATTGAGGGTAGCCAACCACCTAGCTTGCTTGGTGTTCAGATTCGGTTGGTCAAACAAGTATCTCAACCCACTGTGATCGCTCATCAACACAAACCTCCTGCCAAGAAGATAGTGCCTCCACATCTTCAAGGCATGAATGATCACTGCCAACTCAAGATCATGTGTTGCATAGTTATGCTCATGCTCATTAAGTTTCCTTGATTCATAACATAGCACTTGTCCCTCTTGCATCAGGACTCCATCAAGTCTTTTCTTGCAAGCATCTGTACACCACAAATTCTTTATCCAGATCTGCAATCTTGAGAACTGGAGCAGTTGTCAACAACTGCTTCCACTGCTCAAAACTTGCTGCACATTCCTTTGTCCATTCAAATTTCTTTCCTTCCCTCTGCAATGATGTAATAGGATACGCAATCCATGAGAAGTTCCTGATGAACCTCCTATAATAGCTTGCTAATCTTATGAATGATCTAACCTCATCCACATTTCTAGGAGTTGCCCATTCCATAATAGCTTTGATCTTTTTCGGATCCACTGCTATGCCTTCCTTGGAAACATGTCCCAAGTAATGCACCTTTGTCTGGAAGAAGCTGCATGTGCTAAGCTTGGCATACAACTGATGCTCTCTTAGCAACCTCAACACTACTGCTAAGTGTTCGTCATAATCTTCCTCATTCTTAGAATATATCAATATATCATCAATGAATACAATCACAAACTTGTCCAGATAAGGACGCAACACACTATTGTTAAATTATGGTATGTTATATTCTTAGAGCAATTTACTTCTTTCCTTTTATTAGCCACAGATTAGCAATCACATATACATTAATTAAAGTGCAGATAGAACATTAAATGATCAACCGAAAACAAGCCAAGACAAGAGACACAAGATGTGGCGGCTAGCCAGGGACAAACCCCAATTTGGGGAAACCCTTTGATCAAATCTTCTTTTATCTTCAATAGTTCAGCAGAGAGAAATAGTACAAAATCTGAATTCTATAATTTTATATTAGCAACAACAAACCCTAGATCAACAAAGTCAAACTTGGTCAAACTAGCTGAAATTGACCTCTAAAATACTTGGTCAATTTCTGGTCAACTTGTCCTCGAACAGCCTGAAGAAACAGCCCTAGAACAGCCCCAAAAGTTCAGTCAAAGTGCAGATTTCTGAAGTCAACTGCAGCCCTAAACTAGGGCAGTCAATACCGGTCAAACCAGAGGTCAGATCACCTCGATTTTTGTGCCAAAAATTGCGCCTGCCTAGGAGAGGCAACCACACCCAATCTGCACTTCTTGGAAGGTCAACGCTGGTCAACGCTGGTCAAAGATGACTTGCTGTCCTTTTTCTGCATCCTCTTTTCCCTAGGATGTCTTCCTTTCAGCCACACGTGTGAGAGAGAGAGACTCTTTTCTGCGCAGGAGAGAGAGAGAGGTGTGTGTGAGTGAAGTGTCCAAATGAGGAGAATGCTCCTTGTATCTATATGCAAAACATTGAGGTTGAATAGACATGACTGTTGGGCTTCTGAGCCTACATAAGTTTGCTGGCTGACCTTGACAATTTGTCCATAATCAAAATAAATTCATATCTTCATAAATACTTATCGGAATCGGATGATCTTTAGATCAATCCTACACCTCCCGACGAGAGGAATCTAGGAAAAATATCAACAGCCATAAATAAGGTGGCCCACATGTAGTTTGATCCTAGTTGCCAATTTTAACAACTATTCATCAAACACATGAAAATAGCTGGAGCATTAGTCAAACCGAAAGGAACTACAACAAACTCATAATGCCCATGCTTGGTCTGGAAAGCAGTCTTGTAGATATCCTTTTCTTTGATGCGTACCTGATGATATCCTGATCTCAAATCAATCTTTGAGAACATTGTTTTTCTCTTCAACTGATCAAATAAGTCATCGATCCTTGGCAATGGATACCTGTGCTTGATCGTCACCTTGTTCAACTGCCTGTAGTCAATGCATAATCTGAGAGTACCATCCTTCTTCTTCACGAACAACACTGGTGCACTCCAAGGCGATACACTTGGCTTAATGTATCCCTTACAAGCATTCTCTTCAATTGCAACTTCAATTCCACTAACTCTAGAGTGCTCATCTTGTAACGTGCCTTTGATGTTGGTGTTGCTCTTTGTACCAACTCAATAGAAAAGTCCATTTCCCTATGGGGAGACAACTCTAGAATATCTGTGGAAAATATTTTGTAACTGCTGCAAGACCAGATACTTCTTGAAGACTTTTGTATCCTCAACATCGTTACCCTTGTCACTGGAAATATGAACTGCAAACAGTACACACCCCTTCCTACAACTGCGCTTAGTGTGCATAATTGTAACCATCCTCACTGATGTAGGCTTCTTATTTCCCTGTAAGATTCTTTTTTTCCCATTATCATCTAGACACTCAATAGCCTTGTCATAGCAATCTACTTTGGTCTTGTGGAGGTACAACCAATCCATACCCAAAAGCATACTATATGATCCCAATGGAAGCACATTTAGATGTGTTGATGTAGGCATACCATTCAACTCAAATGCACAAGCTCTTACCCAATGATGAACTCTCTTCTTAGTACCTGTAGCCAATTGCACCAATCAAGACTCTGCATGCACTTCTTTTATCGAAATAGAAACAATTCGATCACAAAGATTACCTTCCATCTCAATAATGGATGCTTGGTGGTCTTCTTGCTTGCTATCCATGACTGCATAAATCCGAGCAATGCTATGGCCAACATCCCCAACTATCTGCTCCTCTTGAGCACTGTAGATCTGAGGCCTGCCACCGTGGTACAATGGACCATCCTTCTTGTGATGACTTTGCCACAAATCCAGCTCTGTTGCTCTCTAGGCCGAGACCCATGTCCCTTCTCAGCTGCATTAAACTTCTTGTAAGGAGCAACATTTTCTTTCTCACCCGCATCTTGAGGTCTTCCCACCTCAGTGGCCACCTCCCTTTAGCTTTCTCATTCCCTTTCAATTCACGTTTAGGCTCAGCTTTACGCTTTGATTGCTCATAACAATGCTTTAGTTTCCTAATGGCTTCCTCCAGCGATCGACGTTCATCAAACTTAATCTAGTCTCTATATGCTGTTGGCAACCCACTGATGAATCTTTGAATCTTTTCTAGTATATTCATCATCTATCATAAAATCCATATGCAGCTTTTAAAACTCCTTAGCTTTGTCATCGTAATATCTTTCAGATAGGTACTTCTTCTTGAAGAGTCTCTCAAACTCATCCCAAACCAACTCTTCTTCTCGAATGCCTCTGACATTTTTCACATCTTCCCACCAGATATTTGCTTTCATGTTCTCTGAATAGTTATGCAATCTGAATAATTTCTTCATCCCAAGTATCCATGCCTCTGCATATTTGACTTTTTCATCTCTCCATCAAATATAGGAGGCTTGATTTTCTTGAACTCCTCTGACAAATACTCACTCATCCTATAAGGATGATGGCGGTGATGATGGTGATGATGTCTCTTGGATGAGGAACTAGAATGAAACCCATTCAAACCAATCCTCCTGCCAGGTGTACCCAATGATCTACCACCTCTGACTATGTCCCCTCTATTGGACCTGTATCCTAACTGTGTCATGCTACCATATGTCCCATTAGCCTTCTCTTCCCGTTCTTGACTGATCCTCAGCTGTCCTTGTCTCTCCAAGTCTGACAAACTCTGAAGGATCACTGCATTGACCTCTGCCTATTTTTCTTGAGCCCTTGCAAGTCTTTATTGAGCCTCAACCAACCTGTCATTGTCTGCCTTGCAACTTCTGATATTTTCGCCCAAACTCCTCAATGTGTCTGTCTTCTTTGATTCTCTTCTTCTTGCATGCATGCCATGTCAGATAAACCAAATAGATACTGTAATCAAAATCATACCTCAATGACGTTCAGGGGAGGTTTATCTCATCTACAAAATTAGTCCAAATTAACATGATACATGCATAATCATAATCATATCAACATGCCAACATCATGCATGACAATACCAACTGCATACCATGACCTCATGCATGACAACCATAAGCAACATGCATGCATAACAACATACATCTAGCCCATCTAGTCCAAGTATTTGAACCATGCTCTGATACCAATCTGTAACCACCCCTCCCATATCTACCCACTTTCACTGGGCTGCCAGGGTAAACATGAGCTGAGGGATACTATGACACAACTCAACCTCTTAGGTGCAGTTAAGGAAGTGGAATCAACAAACCAAAACTTTACTGACTTCCCTTAGGTGCTATAGGACCCTAGGAGCCAAAAAACCACTCCATGTGCCCAAACCCCGAGTCATGCTAGAGGAATATTTTATGACCAAGATCTCCCAAGCTATCTATGTGTAGAGGTATGCAGTACGAAAATTTATATTCAGAATAGGGTCGCACATAGAGAGTTTGGCAAGATGACTCTTGAGGAGGCTTTCACCAGGAAGAGGCCAGATGTCAGTCACTTTTGGATATTTGGATGCCTAGCGTACTATCATATTCTAGGTGAGACACGTTTGAAGTTGGATCAAACTACAGAGTGAGGTTATTTCATTGGGTATAGCGAAACCTTGAATGCATACAGGATCTTCATCCTAGGGGCCAGGGGGATTATAGTTAGGTGGGATGTCAAGTTCATGGAGGACAAGGCGTACAAAAGGTCTTGAAAGTTGCTAGCAACTGAAGATCAGAGTGAGTAGTGAGCATAAGCTCCCAGAGTCGCAGAGAAAAAGTATAGTGGCCAATACGAGCATGAGTTCAAGTGCGAGTGCTCTTGAGGCTTCACAGAGCATGGAGCAGCAGATTAGGGAGTTGCATCAAGTGGACATGGAGGTCGATATTCCTAACTCCAATGTTGGCAAGAGGAACCCCGAAGTTTAGGCTACACTCAAGGATGCTCGGGAGTTTGTGGGGACTCCTAGGATGGGCAAGAGAGTGCGGAGACAACTAGAGCGGTGCACTGGCTACATGGCATTAGTCAATCAGTTGGTGGATAGCGGGCCTTCCAGCTATTAGGAGGCCGTATAGCAGCAGGTGTGGCGGGATGTGATGGTTTAGGAGAACTTGATCATGCATAACGATGTTTGGGAGGTTATACCGAGATCAACAAATAAGGCGGTGGTTGGATCATGTTGGATCTATAAGATCAAGTTTGAAAAATCCACGATTGTAATAAACTGGAAACTATTCTTCTAATTGATGCAATTTATTTGTCTTATGTTATTTAATTAACGATAAATAATGAATAACTTACCACTGCAATCATCACAATTAAAATAAATGCTGTGGAAAATAAATTAGGAACTAAGAAATAATGCACACACATATAATGACACCAATATTTGGACTAACGCCCTCGGAAAATTCTTGAAGGGAAAACCGGTGCTGCAGAGGAGGGTTTATATTTAATTATCCTCAACAAATTAGAAAGTACATATATTTGCTTTCCAAAATACTGGCAAAGCTCTAGAAAATTTTTTCCACCACTCCAACTAGTAGATTGACCTGGAAACCCTTTGTTTCCCTTGCAAAATCAAACTCGGCCTCCTCTAGTAAATGCGCACAAAAAACATTGCTGTGGGAAATACGCACTAGCTGGAAACTGAGATTCTGTTGATCCTGCACTCGCACTAGGCAACTCGCTCTATCCTCTGAATTTGATCATGGGCAATTGGAAATACAATTTGCTACCCAAATTTGCGCACTGGAGAACTTGCACCCACTGATATGACCTTCCTGTAGAAGCAATCGACCTTCCCTTTGACTTTGTAAATCTGTGGAAATCTCCTCTAGAAATCTCACTCCAAGTTCTGTTTAACCGTTTCACTAATGCTTTGCTGGCTCAAACTCTTCCCTCGTTGAATGTTGCACACTGGGAAATTCACACTTCCTTGCTCCCTTGCTCATTTGATGTTTCTTCTTCAAGCCCCATCGACTTGCTCTTATAATTCACTTGCTGGAACACCAACGACTGAGGTCTAATCATGATCGATGGCTCAGATCATCTTAGACTTCGTCAAATTACTTTTGAGAAGTCTCTAGAGCAAAAGTTGATTTCCTTAATTAATACACTTTAATTAACCAGTTTTCCTAAGTTAGACTTAGGAAATTTTAATTATCTGGTCAATTAATTTAATTAAGGTGTTTTAGAGTCATATCTCACGAAACCATTTTTAGGTATTGGAGATCTCATGTTCCTTAGCCTCTCTGACACCATAGGGACTAGAACACCTGTCTGATGCTACCACAATATCCAAAAAACTAACACTCCCTCTTAGCAAGGAAGGTGTTCTCTCCTCAACATTCCTTCACTTCAACCTATCGCTGGACTGTTCACGCTGCTGACGTCTGACATCTATTACACCTCTTTTCTACATTTCTCACGTGTTGTAAAATGTAACTAGGTTCGGTCTTCATAATGACATGTAATTATGATCTTTGTAAATGATGAAAAGAAGAGAATAAAATTATTTTTATAATGCCTTGCTTCATGGGTTTCATGAGCAAGAAGTTTATTTTAGATGGCTCCCATGGAGAGCCTTAGGATTTGTCACAGAGTCAATGTCATGTATGAAGAGCCCTTCTTGAGCATGTTTAAATTGTATATAAGTCTATGTAGCCCTCCAATGACAAACACACAGTCCTCTCTTCGTTTTGGCTTCAAAATAAGGTGACAAACTCATGTCGGCTTCTCATTATGGAGACACACCCATTTGGATGCTCATGTTAGCTTAATTATATAGGACGAATTACTATATATATGAAGCTAGGCTCTTTGCATTAGCATTGTCCAAGACTTCAGATATCTTTGAGATTTCGGAGAGTGATTACATAGTTCAAATGTGAGAAAAGGAGCTCAGTCTAAGGCACAGGAATAGAGATTGGGTAGGGAATTCAGATCCCTCTTAAGTTGATATCACAGTGACATCAAGGGGTATTGAAGGGCCAGTGCGGATCTCTCTGAAGCTCGGTTCCAATGGCAACAATGTTGAATTTCCACGACCTTGTATCTAGGATAGAATCTTAAAATTTATGACGCTGCCAAACCAAGAATCTCAACGATACTACTTTGCACAACGGAATATAAACAACAATAAATCACACATGTACAAAATATAGACAACCTTTTACAATTTTCAACCCAACTTCGTTATATTAAACAACATATAATGCAACAGTCTAGGGCTCCCGTACCAGGGATAATGGCCCTCATACATCCACTAGCATAAGATATAAAACTGGGACTTGGTGTCAGTGCATCGACAACTAATCTGTCCTCAACAAGATACTTTGACCATCTGGCTATACTGCACTCTCTTAGCTCCTCTCGGTTGTACCCTGTACCTGCCTGGTCCTTCGGCTCCTGATCTGCAACTCCTGCCTCTATCAATGCTCCAAGTCCATCTGGCCACTGAATCTCGACTATCCAATCTGCTCTCTAGTTGTGCCTTTGTCCATCAAGGCCACAACACATTGAGACTCTTGTCGAGTTGTTCACAGCTCCACTTGTGAACAACTCTCAACTGCCCATTGCTGCTCCTCAGCTACTCAGGGACTTCAGCCCACTATGGTCTTCCTGCACTGCTCCAATGAAGACCAACATAGGGCACAAAGGGCTGCCACTTATCAATGCAAGATGTCCATCTCCCACGATGAACACGGGCTAGGAGGATTGCCCATCTTTTGCTGTAGATGTCCTTCTCCACACACAAGTCTCGGGCTCCACAAACTGCTCCTAGTTGGTCAGATCCTTGAGCTCATCAAATGCCTCCCTTGCAACCACTTTTGTCCATCAAGGTGTTGCTCATCCCGCTCCAACTTGGACACTATGACGCTGTCCTCCAACAGACCATAAGTGCCCAATCCACGTTCACATTTGGTCTACTCTCACGCTGCCCTCCAACAATCCACGAGTGACCAAGTCCACGCTGTAGCATCTGCACCTAGTTAGGGCATCCCCACACTTAGGAGACCCTTACACATGGCTGTCCACAGACTTCACCAATCTGTCCTTTGTTCTGTAATAGAGGAGCTATTGCACAAATCTGAGCACCAACAACGTGTCCTCTTCTAAGACACCATCGACTCATCAACCAAGGGAACATTTGCAAGACACCTTGCTGTTGTCCTCTTGCCTTCCAATCTGATGTGACTGCTGTCACCTTGGCTACTTGGTAGGCCTCCTAACAATCCATGTGGGCTCCTCCAAACAACTCCTAAGGCCTCCTACAAGTTTCCCATCAATCAAGAAGACATCTGCAAATACTCTTGTTGCCTCCTTGCCTTGGGATTTGTGCATTCATAGGACTAGTTAGGGCACACAACAACAACCCCAAACTACTGTCCAATCATGGTGTAATCCTCTCCCAAAGGCTTGCTTCCTTTGTTGTCCAAACTAGGCATCAAATTCTGTGCTTAGGGCTTGAGGACCTTCCTCACAACATCCTACAACACTCTTGTACCAACAACAAACAACCAGCCCTTAAACACATGGAGATGACCCCTGTTCTTGCTGCGACCCTCCCTTGTTGACTGCGGCTGAGTTAGGAGAGTACTCCTAGGCCTCTCAGCTCATCTAATTAGCCCTCCAACCCACCGCTGTTGCACCTAACTCCTGTGGCCCAGAACAATGCCATAACACACCATAATTCATGCACAAATATACCAAAACTTACCTCTGTTTTGCTGCAGGGTCCTCTATTTGTGTGCTTGCTCCTACACATTGAAGTTTTGGGCTTTATCTAGCCCTCCAACGATACTTCGACCCTCACTCTAGGGCTGCGACATCCTTTAGAATTCTTGTGCTGGATAACGACCCCACCAACAAGGGTTTTCCCATAAAACCATCCCCAAAATAGGTCCTAACTTGCTAAGAAAACAACCTAAGAAACTCAACCGTCCTGCAAGATTTATTTGGTATCCAAATAGTCACAAAGAGACCCAAACACAACCTCTTCACCTTCACTGGAATCAGCCCTAACCTGCGGCCCTAAAACAGAAGTAGTCTCCTCCTCCTTGCTCTAATCGAGTTCCTCTCCTTGTGCCTCCAAGATGATCAGATGCTCTCACACTCACCCTCTATTTATACACAAATGAGGGGATTCATAACGTCACAGTCTAGGGGCTTCCATAACTAGTTAAGTCAACTTAACACCAAGCCGACCTTAACACGTGTGAAAACTCCATCATATAAATTCAAAATTCATAACTCCTCAATGACAACTCAGAATTAGATGATTCTCGTTGCGTTAGAATCGTATCACCGAGAGCTATCATCCTCATCCATCACATGTCAAAGACTCGTCACAGTTTTGGCCCAAACATCTATGGGTGCAAAACCCTAGGCTTAGGTTCGAAGCCTGCAAGCCTACTTGTGGCGCTTTGACCTCCAACCCTCGAACATTAGGGCTTGGAGTACCTCCCAAGCTACACAAATCAACAAGCAAGACATATTCGGATGTGATCACAACAAGAAGTTTGGGTAAATTTCTGAAGGAATATGAAGGGACAACGAGATGCTACCTTAAAGTGGAGAGTCTCTCTAGGTGTTACATCAAGTGCAGAGAAGTAGTAATGGTGACATAACACTTTGTTGGAACCACAATTTGTTGGTGATGCTATTGTGACGAGGTATCATCTCAATGATGTGGGCTCAATAAAGGAAATAGTGTTGTCAAGGCAGTGATGGAGATCTCGGTATCAAGGCAGTGCTGAAGATCTAGGTGGAAGAGGAGTCAAGAAGAGGATTGACTAGAGAACGTGTGTCTTGGTCTTGGTATTCGTTAATTGGAATCTCTATACGAAGAATTTGTGCGGGTTTTCCTCTCAAAGAGTGAGAGGTTTTGGCCCTGGCTCATAGCCTACATGCTGTGTCTCTTGTCTATTTATGTTCATGCATTGGTTACTGTTTGATGAAGAATAACACTAATAATCTAACAAGAAGAAGATCATAATAGAAAGAAGTAAAAATCATTCACAAGTAGTTACTAAAAGAAGAGAAATCACCTAATGCTAATGCCCTAGATTTCTCAACATCACACTGATCTGACTCCTTGTCATTGGAAATCATTGTGAAGATGCGGACTAGTAAACATTGTCCATCAACTACTGCACATACTCTAATCCACCTCATGCTGTTGTTGCTATTTCTCTGCTGTTGATCCTGCATTGCTGCTGCAACTACTACAATAGTGAGTCTGATCTCCTCAAAACTTGAAGCTATAAGCTTCGATAGTGTTGCTCCCTCTGAGTCTCAATCTCCCAATGGGGAATGACGTTGGCTGGAATTGCTTCTACACCCTGCAACTGAGCAATTCACATTGCCTATGCCACTGCAACTAGCTTTGCTGACACTGAACTTGTTACTATGATATTGTGGGCCCTTGTAGCAAAGGTGATGATCCTATTGCAACAACTGGAACCAATCTAATGGATCTCTGCGCTGCATCTACACTGGACCCTACCCATCTTGACATGTTAAGTTATCAAGCCCCACCTCCACTTGGAGGTATCGCTGCTATCAGTGCAAACTCCTCCAATTTGGTGCTCAACTTGTCGATCTCTGCCGAAGATGCTATCTGCTCGTGCTTCTTGTCCTTCTTCCTTTGAGAACATTGGGAGACTTAGTGGCCAAATTCACCACACTTGAAGCACTTGACCTTTGATGGGTCTTTCTTCTTCTTTTCTCCTCCCATTGAGCCTTGTCCCTGACTGGGACCCTTCTTCGCCTTTCCCTTACTTGCAAGGGATACATTCTCCTTATTCCCCTCCTCCTTCAATCCCTTGTTGTTGCCGGTGATAGTACCTGCTACAAGGCTAAGCCTCAACTCCTCCTGAGTGAATTCACTCCATAGACGATCCCATCCAGGTGGCGTATCTCTTCTAGAAATAACTTGGATGAAAGTATGCTACTCCTTGGTGAAACCGTTGAGAAATGTCCACACTAGCTCACTTTCTTCAAGTTTCTCTCCCACTACTGCAAGTTCATATCCGATCGTCTGGATTCGAGTGAGATAGGATGTAACGCCTTCTCCCTTCTACATCTTGGTGGTCCTTAGCTTCTCCTTATCATTTTATGATTCTTTGATGGATTCTCTCACAATTTTATGACGGAATCCCACATGTCCTTTGTCGTATTCTTGTCTGCAATATGTGGGACAATGTGATCCCGAACCCCATCTAGGACCATCCTCTTAGCTTTGGCCATTTCTTTCTTGAAGGTAGCCAACTGTTGTGCATTTGTTGGCTCTGCCATGACATTTGTCACAAATCCCTTCGGACTATGCTCATTCAATAGGAATTGCATTCTGGCCTTCCGCACGCCAAAGTTAGAGGCTTTGCCTAGTCTACCTTGATCCCCGTGTCCTACTGTGGCCATGTCTGTGAAACTCAAATTTGTTGGAGGTCAATAAATTGGTACTCCCTTTTCTCCTTTCGGCCACTGGATTTGGCCTCCTCTGCTACTCGCACTTCTCTTGGAATGCACAAATCTGCTTCTGCACTAGTAGGTTTGTTTCTGCACTAACCTCCGGTGACCTTCCCGGAACTCACATTCCCTGCAATTTCCTTCTGGGAAACTTGCACTATTGGCCCTGAATCTCGCATTGGCTAGATTGGCAAGTCTATATGGCCTTATGCTGTTGGAATTTCGATCTCCTTTTCCTCGCTGGAAAAACTAGAAACCCTTTGAGAATCTCTTCTTGTGTGCTTTCCTCTTCCTTGTGCAAATCTGCTACTACAAACCCTCACTATAATTTTTTGCACTCAGATCTACTCTGCAAATTGATTGATCTACTCACCAGAATTACTTCCCGGCAATACCACTGCTTAATGCCACATATTTGAAGCAAAATCAAAATTTTCCTCTTGGATCTGAAAATCGGCATTTTTGCTCCTTTGCAAATCTAAGCTTGGCTTGGCCTGTGCAGATCTGGATCATGTATTTCAGATTGCCCTATGAAATTGCACAATCTTACTTCTTTCGCCTTTGAGCCTTAGATCTAATCAACTACCGCTTTGATACCATGTCAAAAATCCACGATTGCAATAAATTGAAAACTATTCTTCTAATTGGTGTAGTTTATTTGTTTTCTGATATTTAATTAGCGACAAATAACGAATAGCTCACTATTTCAATCATCAAAATTAAGATAAATGCTTCAGAAAATAAATTAGGATTTGAGAAACAATGCACACACATACAATGACACCAATATTTGGACTAAAGTCTTTGGAAAAATCCCAAAGGGAAAACTGGTGCAACAGATGAGAGTTTATATTTTATTATCTTCAGCAAAATAGAGAGTACATAGATCCGCTTGCCAAAACACTAGCAAAGCTTCGAAATTTTTCCTCCACCACTCCAACTAGCAGATTGACTTGGAAACCCTATGTTTCCTTGGAAAATCAAACTTGGCCTTCTCTAGTAAATGCACACAAAAAACACTGCTGTGAGAAATACACACTAGCTGGAAACTGAGATTTTGTTGATCTTGCACTCGCACTAGGCAACTCGCTCTATCCTCTGGATTTGATCCCCGACAACTGGAAATATGATTTGCTACTTAGATTTGTGCACAGGAGAACTCGTGCCCATTGGTGCGACTATCCTGCAGAAGAAATCGACCTTCCCTTACTCTGGAAATGTGGAAATCTCACTCTACAATTTTTGGTGAACCCTCTCACTGATGCTTTGCTGACTCAAACTGTTCCCTCGCTACATGTTGCACAGTGGGAAGTTCACACTGCCTTGTTGCCTTGCTCATTTGAATTGTCTTTTGTTAATTTTGGGTAGCATCAGATGTGCTCTAGCCTTGAAATTTGGTGGAGAGGCTAAGGCACATGAAATCTCCAAGACCCAGAAATCGTTTGGAGAAATTCCACTTGGATGAGGAGTTACTAAAATAATTAATATTTTTAATGGGTTCCTTAGGAAAATAAAAATATTAATGTGTATTAATATGAAAAGGGTGAGAAAGTTCTAAGTGATGAGGATCAAGCCAGTTCTAATCTTAGCCGTTGATTAGGGACTTTATCTCAACCATTGATTCGTCAACAAGAAAAGTATAAGAGGAGGCTTGAGGGCCAATTGGAGACACACCAAGTTAGATCAAGAATTCGATTTTCTGGGGCGAGGTTTGCTAAGGAAACACAATTAGTGATCAGTTGCAGTGAGGGGCAGTTCAACAAGGGATTTCAATCCAAGGCTGAAGAATACATAGCAGAGAGGCAATGAAGTGTCGGGAGAGAAAACGCAGGGCCTAGAAGGGCTTACGCAGAGGCCATAGGAGCTGACGTAGAGGGCTGTAGAGGTTGACACAGAGGGCTGTAGAGGTTGACGCAGAGGACGCAGAGGGCCTCAGAGGCAGTGCTGGGAGATTTTGTGGGGCAGACTAGGAGTTGATCAGCAGATCTTGAGCTAGGAGAGGAAGACGTAGATCCTAAAGGAGTGACGCAGTTCCAGAGCAGTGCTTGGAGCAGCTTTCGCTGTCCAACACAAGGAACAACCGGAGTCGCTGTGGGGTTTGATCATTCGGTTGCTGATTTGCCAGAATATCTGTCTCTGGATAGAGGTACTACTGCCGAGGATATTCTCTGTTGGGTGAGCCATTTCTGGCACCCTAGTTGTATTCACGAAATCTACTTAATAATACAAACCCTTTATATGCTGCATCGGTTTTCCCGAATTGGGTTTTTCCAGGGACGATTGTCCAAAAGTAACGGTGTCCCTTGTGTTATTGTTTCTATTTACTTTAGTGCATGATTTGTATATTTGTCAAGGTTGCAATTGTGTTTACTTCAATGTTTATGCAATTAAATAACTTGTTAATGTAAAGAACAAGTAGGAGATAGTAAACTAGAAATTGCAGTAGGGGTTCCTGATGTGTTAGATTTAGGAATTTTCACATCTTCTCCAAGCCCCTTTGACTTGCTCTTATAATTCTTTCGTTGGAACACCAATGACCAAGGTCTAATCGTGATCGATGGCTCAGATCATCTTAGACTCTATCAAATTACTTTTGAGAAGTCTCTAGAGCAAAAGTTGATTTTGTTAATTAATACACTTTAATTAACCAGTTTTCTTAAGTTAGACATACTAAATTTTAATTATCTGGTCAATTAATTTAATTAAGATGTTTCATAATCATATCTCACGAAACCATTTCTAGGTTTTGGATAATCGAGATCTCATGTTCCTTAGCCTCTTTGACACATTAGAGATTAGAACACCTGTCCGATGCTACCACAATATCCAAAAAACTAACATCAAGCATGATGCATATGGCAACATCAAGAAGTACAAGGCTAGGTTCGTGGCCAAGGGGTTCTCTCAGAAGGTGGGAATAGATTACGAGGAGACATGTGCTCCTGTGGCCAGGTACACTTCTATACAAGCCGTGATCTCATTAGCAACACGATGGGATCACAAATCCATCAGATGGATGTCAAGATGACGTTTCTGAATGGTTAACTGGAGGAGGAACTTTATATAGAAAAACCAGAGGGCTTTGTGGCACACAATCAGTGTTGCACAAAACGCCCCCCCTCCACAAGGGTCCAAACCATGAATTGCGTCCCGTACAGATCCGTGGGGGATCTGCAGTTCGAAATTTCGAAACTGCAGATCGGGCTGGCGAAAACAATTCCTGGAAATTCAGAACCGTGTCTACTCGATTCGCGGTTCCGGATTTTTGAATCGCGGATCAGACGACGGATCCTCCTTGGATCCACAGCGGATCGAGAACGGATCCGAAGGGAGAAGGGCGGTTCCACAGAGTTCTAAATATTTTTATTTTATTTTTTCTGACTTAAAGTTGGGTTGGGGCTTCTCAGACACTCCCAAGGTGCTCCCTTGATGCTCTCTCATGGTAATGTTGAATTCTTAAAGTAAAAGTGACATTCTCCTTTATTTTTCATTTTCATCTTGTAAAAGTTGATTTTTGCAGAGGAAACTTAGAGTTTCTAGTTCTATTCGCCAGTTATAGTAGTAGAGAAAATTTTCTGGAGTTGAACCAGTGTTAGGCAAGCATATTAATGTACTCTCAAATTGCTGAAGAATTTTAATAATAAAACCCTCATCTGCAGACTGGTTTTCCCTTCAGGGTTTTTCCAGGGACATTTGTCCAAAACATTGGTGTTCTATATTTGTGTGTGTGTGCATTATTTTCTCAGTTCCTGTAGTATTTATTATTTGTGAAGTGGCAATTGTGTTTTGTTTAGTATTTGTTGCAAGTTAATTGCAATTGACAAATAATCTGAAAATATAGGAGAATAATAACCAGTACTTGCAACAGTTAATCAAAATTTCACATAAATCTTTGGTGAGGAGGATAATCTTGCATCACACAATCATTTGGGATAAGATGCAATTAGGTATTTTTACAAGTAGTTTAAGTAACTATATGCACTTTTCTCCTATAATGAGGTATAAATAAAAGCTAAAACTTGGAATCAAGCTAAACAATGGAGTACCAAGTCCTATGGTTTCAATCATGGATGGTATCTCTCAAATGACACAAAACAAAACTTACAAATGTCCACAATTAATGCATCCCAGAGTTTATTGGAGATAATCTTATAGTTATACAACTTAGAAAAGACTCCTAAAATTTCAATCACTTTACTGAATATGAAAATTATTTAAAGACATGGTGACTATTAGCTTCTTCTTGTCCTAGGTTGGAAGGAATAGAGTTTTGGCTTTCAAGGTCCATATCCTCCATCATTTGGTGAATTATGACTTCCTCCTCTAAATCTGCTTGGATATAATTTGTTGACACTGTAACAACCCTTTCATTTTACCCCAACTTTTGTAATGTGATTGAAATACCAACATGGGCATAGGAGCTATGGCTGGCTAATAAATTGTGTATGTAAAATATTTAACTTTCATGACCACTGACTGAAAGAGAGGATGACTTTACTGATCCAATGTTCGGAGGGAGATTGCATGCATTGAAAGACCACAAAGCCAACACTCCATGAAATTAATGAAGTTTAGTGCCACCAATTGTAGGCTAGTCAAGCCACTTTGGAAAAACATTGATGAGATACGATTGGGGTGTTGGCATTATGATACAGGGATGACACAAGTGTTGTCCTTGATGGCAACTCTCTCAGAGGAAAGATCACATTATAGCAGGTAAACAACAAGAATGAAAAAAGAAAGGTATACGCAGGTTCACTATATAACAAGTCACGTATACACACAGGTTTACTATATACAAAGGCGCGTATATCGTACACACGCATTTTCATAGAAGGAAAGGCATGTACATGTTGGAAAACTATGTTTGGTCCGTGGTATTTGGTCCATGGTATTTGGTCCGAGGTATTGATCCCAGGTATTGGGTCCAAGGTATTGGTCCTACGTGGTTTTGGACCATGGTATTGAGAGAGGCCTAAACCTTTATAAGGAGAAGATCATTAGGCTAAAGTGCAAGTGTGCAAGTGATAAATATCTGATAAAGGGTGAGATCTAGTATGTAGGTTATGGGTATGTGATGCTTTGTTAAGGATACACCTATGTGGCGAATGAAGGTTGATGAACCGGGATCATGAAGACTAAAATGCATTATCATTATATGGTATGATCATGAATAGTTCAGATCTGAATACTGACGCATGTTTTATCCTTTATATCTTATGTTCTGGGTATATCTGAAGTTGAAAATTGCAGCGAAGGTATAAGTAATTATTTTCAGATCTGTACGCGGGTTCCCTTTGGTGAAAGAGCGTATACATGTTGGTTTGACACAGCCAAGTAGCGTATACATTATGAGATTTGATATTTGAGGTTGCTGTTGGTTCTAGTGGTTGTTGCAGAGTTCTGGGTTCTGCTTTGTGTTCTAGTGACTGTGTTTTGATGACAGGGTTTCAATGATTCAGTTGATTCAGAGTTGATGGTTGTATTGCAATGGTGATTGTTTTGTATTGATGGATTCAGTCTGAAAATTTATGAAACGTGGTCCCTGGAAGAAAAGAAAAGGTCGTAGCCTTCTGTAGGCTGGCGCCTACGTACTAGTAAATATATCGTCTAGTACAAGAGCTGGGGGGTTGTAGCTCCCTTCCAGTAGAAGCTGGAGAACGAGAGAAGGTTGTAGCCTTCTGCAAGTGGGTGCCTGTGTACTGGTATGAGTTTGTGCCAATACAATATTGTAAACAGGTTTTTCTTATCTTAAAGAAAACAACAGCAGGTGGTTTTTGTCCCGCATTGGGTTTCCACCTTATATCATGGTGTTCATGTGTGCTTCTTATGTGTGATGATCTGTTTTTTTTTACTGCACCTGTTTACTGTTTGTATGGTTAATAAAGTTCTGATGCACTGATTAAAGATCAACATATAATGGATTAACTGAATCATAAGTTTACTGGATATACGCTAGTTGCATTAAACACAGTTGCATGTACATGCGGGTTCCCTTAACTGAAGTAGTGTATATGAAACTGATTATGGAAATGAAAAAGTTAGTCATTTGATAATATTGATTCGCCCCTCCGCTCTCAGTATTATTTCCAACATGGGGGAGAGAAGCTGGCTAGGAGAGAATTGATGAGATGTGATTGGGGCAGCGGGGCATAAGATGTTTCCCATTCCCCCTCACGGATTGAGAAGACAGGCTGGCAACCTCCTAGAAACACAATGAGAGGCTGGGAAGGAAAGAGGGGAGCGCATAGTTGAAGAGGATATCTCTCTAGTTCGTTGGTTGTTGGGCTAGCTAGTTGGTGGGTTGGCTCTCTCTCATTGGAAAACAAATCCCATGCACTAGCTGCTAATCATGGGAGTGTATGGGCATGGTGGAGCGTTGGTAGTGGTATACAAAGTGGCTTTCAATTGTTATGCAAAGCCTTCACAAGAGTTAAACTTCTGTGAATTTGGGTGTAGTATTTGTGAACTGTGTGAGACCACTAGACTGTGTTATCTACACCTGTGTGGTTAGTGGAAGGCTCAGTGGATGATTGAATCACTGTGGTGCAAGTTATATATTTGATAAACCACCTGGACAAGACATTTTGGGTCATTGTGGTGCTTGTTGAGTTGTTGATAAACCACCTGGACAATGGACACCAAACCCCTGTGGTTCTTGCTTTGAAAAGACAATTGATAAAAACCTGCATAGTGGATTCCAATTCCTGGACTAAGCAGTACTTCATCTGAACCTTTAGTGAACCCCAGTGAATGACTCAAAGGAAAGAGTGGGTCACTGTGGTGCTTATTGCTAGAGGGCAGTGTTAAACCACCTAAACAGTGGACTCCACAATCTGAGTGTTTAACCAAGCCTCTGGTGTGAATTTCCTTGAGCAAGCATCCCCTCGGACATTGGATCTAGCTCAAGGGTGGTCAACTGCAAGAAAGTTGTGTTGTAGCTGGCCAATGGTTGGGTGGAGAGTGGAAGCTCCTCCTTTAGTTGTCAGCGAGTTTAACAACACTTAGATAAGTATATTACATTTGTATGTTTGAATTGTGAACAATGATGTTCAATGCTATGTTTATGATTGGTTTGATATCTTGTATGCATATAATGCTTAATGAATGTTTGGATTGTGTTGTCCAATACTATGATCATGGTTGAACTTTGAAGTGAGGAACTATGTGCTTATGCTCACCTATTTGACAACAATGACTTATGAACATATTAGTTCAACGTCTTTAGAGGATTGCAATGTCTGATAGAGGGACTGCAACTCCTCTTGTATTGATATCATAACCTATATGATTATGCTAAGTTAGTCTAGATCGTGTTGTTCAATGCTATGTTTATGATCGAAATATGAATGTGTTCTCAATGAATTGATAAATCATAGATCTCTGAAAAAATTTGACCAGGGTGCAGGTGGTCAATAAGGTTGGTTTGGCTGGTAATATTTCTCTTTGTGCAACTTTGAAAAACTGTATAATTTGGTGTTTGGGGCCTTGTCCTTTTTTATTTAAGAAACCATTATATTTGGTGTTAGGGGCACTTGACCTTGCCAGTGGTCATTGTGCAAATTTTTGAAGTTTCAATACCTGGAGTTCTTGTGCCATAAACACGCCATGAATTGATGTCGGGACAATAGTCCCTTTGTTTTGTAGAACCTCGAAGTTCCGGTTGTATTGGTTGTCAGCATTGAGGGAGCAGAATGGATCACATACATATGCATATGCGTATAGGTAGAGTTTGACACTGAGACAATGATATCATAAACTTGTTCCCTCAAAACCATGCCACATAGGCCCATTGGGCCATCAGTCCCTTAGATTATTAGTTGAATGGACCGTTGTGTGGAGAGGTTGATGTCGATGGGCTGATATCAGCCATTGGCCTTCAGCCATAAAATGTATGTACACAAGGATGCATGTTGATTTGATGGCAGAAACCTTGATGCTAAGATGATGTGTGTTGGGGGTGGACCTCATTGGGATGTTGGGTCTTTGGGCCATCATATTTGTGGATGAGTTGCATGGGTAAATCAACAACTACCATCTTGGGAGATACAGTGTCGAGGAATGTAACCATAGGGAATAGGATGTCGGGGAAGAGATTCACGGGAACATGGTCCAGGGAAAGTGATCTAGGGAAGATCGAACTCGGGGATGTAGTAGCCTGAAAATATCGGCGCGGGGAAAAGAAAGTGCTAGTACTGGTATGGTGGGAGATCCATGTGGAACCCCATGTGGCGATGGTGTGGCACCACGTGGGCCAAGCATGGCGATGCGGGTGCCATATAGATCCCCTTGATGATGTGGCCTCCTTTAATGGGCTAAATTTCTAAAGGGCATAGCTTTCTACTCAGGACTCGGATTGATGTAAAATTTATATCGTTGGAAAGCTCTTGACTAGTTGAACAAAATGGTGGCATTAGTTTTAGGATTGGAAGACTTTGAGAAACGAGGTTGTTGTAAGTTGGAACCCCATATTTATAACAAAGCTTGGAGATCAGGTCAAATGGTAACACTCTCATAGCCCGAGATGACAGTGAGGGGGTAGGAGGTGTTACAGAGTGGTATCGGAGCAAGATTGTAGCACCCCACAACCCTAGATGGCATAAGGCGGTCGAAGGTGTTACAGACAACTTGTGATAAGACGTTGCAAAGTATGAATCTTTACTAAGATTTTTAACCATGTTCCTCTATATATTATAAATTGCTTCTTGTACATCAATTTTTGCTTTTGCTGCACCTAGATATTTATGATTATAGCATTTTGTGAAGTGCATTAGTGTTCATTTTAATGCACCTTAGAGGTCACTAAAAAAGGGGGGATCTATTACATTGTATGGACTCTTCATGTCTTCACAAAACCCTTTTAAACGTCTGAGTTTCCATGTAATCCATGTGAGCAATGCACTGATGAAAACAATGATGCCAATGCTTGTCAATGGTGTTCTAGGGCTCAAGCTGATGCATAGAGGAAATGGCCCAAAGAAAGCCTTGTTCCCAACATGTAATGGAAGACCACCTGCGCCATTGGATTGTACCACCAATAGGTTTCTATTGACCAAAATTGTTCAATACCGGGCTGCAGGGATTCCAAATAGCTAGGGCCCAAATAAAATCAAGGAAAAATCACCCAACGAAGAACGTTCTAGATGTAAGAAAAACCCAAAGAACTAGGAGAGTTGTAAGTTCCAAAGGTGCAAAGATGCCAGTGGGTAGATGAACAACACAAACACAGGAACCACATGCAAAATATACCTGTACTCCAATGATTAAGACCAAGAAATGAATGCATCCTATTCACACCTTGAAACAATTCTAATAAACAAAAATTCTAGGAAACTAGTGAGAGGTTGACATAGGCTCTTACCAGGTTGAGATTGGGTCGAACAATCTTCCTCCCCCCGACACAACAAACTTCTTCCGCAGGACATTTCATTATCCCACCTTGCCAATGCAGTGCTTTGACGAGCAGTCGATGAACTAGAGCAAATTTAATTTCATGCATGCAAGTGAGAGGAAGGCTTGCCCTTTCAAGTTTTGCATCCTTGCTTGTAATTTGTAGGTGACCCTTATGTTAAATTTCCATGAAATTATGCAACTACTTAGATGAATAACTGAAAATTGAAACTAGTTACAAAGTTTCCTAACAATTCATATGTAGTGAAATAAAAACACATAGATAAAATCACATCACACAAATTGACACACTTTTATGAGGAAACCCAATAGGGAAAGCCTACTTGCTTGATGTGGCTATTTTATTGATTGTCCTTGGAGCAATTGAATCTATTACAAAGCAATCCGTGTCTCTTGAGAAAGCGTACTGCTTCCCACACAAATCTCAGATAATACAATCTAACTTGGCCTTCCTTGATCACAGCTTGATCTTGTTTCTTGCACACAATTCTTCCTCTACTACCTCCTTTACTTGCTCAGCAAAACCTGCTCACTTTTGTGCACTAGAAGCCTCCTCAATCCTTTCCCAATTGAGCCTATTTCTTTGTGCACCAGACCTCCTATTTTCTAGCGCACTAGGTCCCTATTTCTATGCGGGCTTTAGCTCCTATTCTTTAGCACAATTCTCCTATTTCTTAGCGCACTTGGAAACCCTATTTCTTAGGACCCCAACTCATCAAAACCTGCACACAACCAATTCCCCTAAATTCTAGCGCACTTGTGATCTATTTCTTAGGACACAAGGTTCGTGCTCTCCACAATCAAAGATACTCTCACACACTCATGCATTGTCTTGTCTCACAAACCTTGTGCACAAAACTATTGAATTTACTTGTGCTTTCATCCTTCTGTTATAGATTCAATCCATGCTAAATTAGGCTAGCTCAAATTTAGAACTCGAGTTGTTGATTGAGAAGTTAACTGAGGGTGAATTCTTTCTCTCTCCAATCATCATTGGAGTCATAACTTGTCCTTCCTTCAATTAGGCACAAAAGTCCTTGTTGCCACATAATCTAGTAGGGCCCTAGGAGGGCAATCTATGGGACAACAACTAGACCAAGTGACAATAATGTGACAAAGACCAAATGTCACCTCGGCCAATGTCTCCTGCTCTTTACGAACTTTCATCGATGGGAGGAGTTCCGGTAGAAGAAGAATCACTTGAAAAAGGAAGGATCAATGATATATGTGAAGTGATTCTACTAGGTCTATTCAAGGAGAGGCTCAATTAGGGCTTGATAAAAGAAAAGCTCTTCAAGAAGGACTTGGGATGGAAATCAAGATCTAGGGTTCAAAATTAATAATAAGGATAGTTCTGCCTAGAGTCAAGATTCCAAGGATGAAGTAGGACCTCAAGGGAAGCTTTGCAAGGCAATTTATCACTTCAAATGGGCTTTTACTATCTTTGACAGACCTAATTAGGGCTTATGCTAGACCTAGGGTTTTAGGATATCCGTGGGAAGAAATTCATCCAAAGTATTCACTATGTCAAAATAAGACTGAAGAAAGGGTCTCTTAGGGTTTATTCCATTGAATCTAAGTTCATATGGCCCTCAAGAAAGCCACCAATCCAAGAGATTCAAGCTAGGTTTCCCTTCTAGGACACACGTAGGGCATAAAAAATTATGGAGAATCCGTTGTGAGAACTCAACCAAATTTTGAGATCCTCTAGAGAAAACACTAAGGAAGAGTCCTATGCAACGATTTCTCAAAATTCTCTCTAATGAAATCCGCAAGATGGCATAGCTAGTCGTCTAAAGAAGAGGGGTCGAAAATTTAGAGGAAAGAAAAGAGAGATAAATGAGAGAGTGATCACCAATGTTCATGGACTGGTGCATTTTCCCTTGGTTATGGAGTCTATGATGATTCAAAATTTGCCAAATTCAACTTTGAGGAGGCTAAAACGTGATGCCCTAGCAACCAATTTTCAACAATTACCTACTCAATATCTATGGCTTGTCATGGAAGAACGAAAATTCCATCCACTAGGAACATTCATCTACTGTTATGCAATGAGTAACATGTGCAATTTACAATCAAATAATTTTCTAAATGATATCCAATAAACTAAGGCATAAGAGAATTAACTAGTTGCAATAATTCCACACATTTGGCATTATTCCAATAAAAAATTTCCAACAAGATAAAACTTACAAGATGACAAGAGATATATCCAACCATAAAAAGGGGTAGCTCCAAGAGAGATCACAATTAGCTTCCAAAGATATTGAAATGCATCAAAGAACATCCAATTCATCCAAGAAAAGAAATGCGAAATTCTATTTACAAGAGAAGTCCAAACGATGATGATCATGTGGATGATGATGAGGTGGATCAGGGCACAAGGGTCTCGAGGCCAAATGCCATGGGTTCAAGGGTGGTAATGATGAGGGATGTCCACATATTTGGGTGTATAGATTTAGGAGGGAGCAATCGTGGCACATGCATTACCCCGACCTTTGTTTTCTACCCTTCTTCATTTGCTTTTTGCCTTTTCTTGTTTTTTCTTTTGCTATACTGCTTGGGGCTCTAGGAGATGAGAGCATGCTTTGTATGATATAAGTGGTGATTACCCTCTTAAGGTGGGACAGTTCATCGCCCACCAGGGGTTGGGACATGCATGGGTTCCTTAATGATGCAGGGGGCACTCAAGGACTCAAGGGGCCCTAGGAATCAGGGTGGTGACTATAATGAAGGGGTAGAGCTCATGTTTGGCTTTTGCCATGTGCTAATATATTGTCCAAACCATCTTTTGTATTTTGTGATATTAATTTCTTTGTATGTGGCCATGATATGCTTTTATCCTTTTTTTAAAGTTGCATCAACCTTTGGGGCAATGTTTTAGGCCCGACCCATACATGTGGACAAGGGGAGGGGGAGTACCAGAGCCTTGTAGACCCAATGTTCATGTGGACCCAGAGAGGGAAGATGATGATGTAGGGCATGTAATGTGTAGAGGGGAGTGAAAAGTATGAAACTGGAAAACGAGACTGCACTACCAAAATCAGGGTTTCCTAAGTAGTGCACATTCTAAAGCTATAATCCAATAGGGGAGATCCCACGAGACTAGGGTTGAGGATTATCCCCCCCATTTAAGGTGAGGAAACAAGTCTACAATATGACTGCCTTAAGGGGTAGAGATCAAATGGCACAATATATTGGTTACACTGGTGGCTATCAGGGGTTGTCGGCGGAAGACAAATCTAGTAGAAACATGGGGTCACGCGCTGGTGGTGGGTAACACTCCCAACTCATTCTAACTGAACTTGTAATTGCCACCCAATCCTATAGTTAAATAGAGGAATGCTCTACATAACTAGACCTCCAACACTATGCATGAACTCTTGATGATTATTCTCGTAAACTGGAAATGGATTCACCATCACTGAAGTCTAATTGATGAGGACAATTCGAGGTCTTCACTAGCTAAGGCATAAGCGATAAGACCTTGCTCACTACATTTTCAACAATTTATGTGATAAGTGGCTATTAATTATGATGCTACATGTCGTCATCACTTAAGGAAATGGGTGAAAGCTCCGCTACTCATTTTTCCAAAGGAAACTTGATTTGAGAGTGACCACTTAATTGGCCAAAGAATTTACGTGATGATTGTGTTTTTGGAAACCTATAAAATGGGACCTTATGTACACTGTCAGTCTCCTTGTGGAGTTGGGCTATAATTGAAGTAAGTTTGTTATTAGAGAGTGTTGATTTCAAGACCATTAGATTGATAGTTATGCTTGAGTCTACTATGTCAATTAAAGATTTCATTCTGGTTTCCTTTGCTAGGAGGATACCCTGATAAAGAACGAGGCTTTGCATGATTGTTTATAGCCTTTCCAAGACTTGAAGCAAATGAAATTTCAAGATTTCCTTGAAATCATTTGCCACCTTTATTTCAAACATATATTCTCAACCATTATACCCAAATTACATTCGATATAATAGAAAGAGAAATCATAATATCTCGTGTTTTTTTCTTCTTCTTATTATCATTAATAATAATTGGTTTTTTTCACCAAAAGTGGCATAGGATACTAAATTATCCTTTCTCAGATTCGAGGACCGGTTGGAATGAACATTAGATTTCCTGCTCTGGAAGGCAAGGGTTACCTTCTTGCTGAAGGAGAATGATCTTTAGGAGATTATGGATAAGAAGATCCAATCACCAACAGATCCAACACAATTGGCATCCCACGAAAAGGAGGACATTAGAGCTCAAAGTATCATCATGGATGCCAGTGAGGATCACTTGATTCCTCTCTTGGCAGAAAAGAAGACAGCCAGGGAGATGTACAAAGCTCTAGTGGATCTGTTTTAGAGCAACAACATGAACATGAAGATGATCTTGAGAAACAAGCTCAAGTCCATCTAGATTTCAAAGTTTGATAATGTTACTAGTTACTTTATGAGGATCACCTAGATATGGGATCAATGTGCAGCCACTAGGGAGAAGATGGAGGACGTAGAGCTAGTGAATGTGGCACTAAATGGTCATCCCAAGTTATGGGAACCATTTTTCAAAGGAATTTGCACCTGGGAGCACCTTCCTAGTTGGGAGAGGTGTTGAGATGACTACATCCAAGAATAGATTTTGGAGGACTTGATACTACTGCCTATTGCAACTTCCCCTTCCCCTCCTTCTGTGGAGACTATAATGCATACTGCCCACTCTTGTGGCAATTGAAGCACTTGATCTTACTCAAGTTCTTCTCTTAGCACTTGAGTCCTCCCAAATCTTACTCGAGTCTTGAGAGGTAATGCAAGATGGGGTGAATGCATGAAGATGGGTTACACTTTTGGGCGAAATGTGGTGATGAAATTTCAAGTTTTTCATATTTTATCGAATTGAAGCCCTCAAAGTTCATATAAACATTGTGAATTTTGATTCGGAGTAAAAAAAAATTGTGGAGAATTATGTTGTTGTCCTAATGATATTTTTTGCAAATAATTTTAATGTCGTATAATATGTCAATTTTCCATTAAATGAAATGCTTGTCCTTGCAAATTATCACACATCTTAAGAGGTATGTGTGTGTTCACTTATCATAACTTAGTCTAAAATGTTTAATTTTTAAAATATATATATATATATATATATATATATATATATGAGCATGAACTAAACGCAGAGAGCTAAGTTTTTCATATTAAAAATTTATTATTTTATGCAAAATTATATTTTTTATTATTTTTTGAAGTTGGCGAAGTAATATTTCAATTTCATTTTGCAAAAACGTGTTCGCGTAAGGTTTTTTTCAACTATTTAAATAAATTGAAAAACCAAGAGTAACCTTTTGAAGAGGACTCGTAAATGAAAATAATGGTATTTTTTGAAATTTTTTCGTTGTGTATATTTTATGATATTGATTTTTTATTCAACCTCTTTTAAACTTTTCAAAAAAATTTCAAGCATTATGTCTAAAAGAAATTAGATGAAAAAGATCATATGAATTCGTAATGTCAAACTCATATGCCATTGGTTAGAGGATTCCTTCATGAATCCAACATGATCAACTCAGCCACCTAAGGACAAATTTTTACCTATGTCCGCTAGGGTACAGAATGATGTTGCAGAAAAGGCGCTGAAATTATGGAATTTAGGACTTCAGATGCTCGATCAAGCGCTTAAAGCACTCGATTGAGTGTTTAAATTTCAAATTCAAATAGCTCGATCGAGAGTTTCATAAACCCTCGATCAAGCCCTTAACGTGGTTAAATAAAGGCCCAGTCTAGCTTTAAAGCTCGATCTAGCTTATAACTTGATCTTAGCTTTAAGGTTCAATCTAGCTTTAAGGCTCGATCGAGCCACTTTTATTAATTCCATACCTAGGTTGTTTTGGTGGGAAATTTCCAAAACATGGCTCGATCTATTGATTTTTGAATAGCTTGGGAGGTACTCCAAGCCCTAGGGTTAGGGGTTTGGAAGGTGAAGCACCACAAAAGTCATTTGTGGGCTTGGAACCCAAGGTTGGGGTTTTGCCCCCATTGATGTTTGGGCTAAAACCATGGAGCATTTTTTACATGTGATGGATGGAGATGATGGAGGATGGCGAGGAGAATCCAACACAACAAGAATCGTTGAAATCCAAGTTGTAGAAGATTAGTTATGAATTTTTGAAGTGGACAATGAATTTTTGGGTGTTCAAGTCATGTAGGCTTGAAGTGAAATTAGCCAAAACTCATGTCTCTTCTTGAATTCGTTGAGCCCTTCTAAGGTGCATAAATAGAAGGTGAATGTGATTCATTTTACACATCCAAGGTGCAACACAAAGAATTAAAGGAACTCATTGAAGAGAAGAATAACTTTGTTTGGCCGCAGGCAAAGAAGGGAGATCAACGAAGTAGAAGAAGGCCTGTTAGGGCATCTTTCAAGACTGTTGGTGACCGAATTTGTTGTGCAGGAGGGCCGAGGAAGAGGAGTTGAGTTTTAGGTCTATTTTGAGGGTGTTTGTGGGTGGACAGGCCTTGGGAGAGGCAACCATAGCCCTTAGAAGTCTGTTGTGGGGAGGCCACAGGCCTTATCATCCTAGGAGACGGATACACAACGCTGTTTGGAGGCTAGTTTGTGCCCAAAACAACAGCAAAGGAGCAGAGGAGCCTTCCATGGGAAGACAACAGTTGGAAAAGGCATTGTGAGGTGGAAGAGGGGCTAATGTGGATCTATAACCAGCCCTAACCAGATCATAAAGATGACAACAGTATAGCACTGGACCAGAGGTATGTTTTAGCCTTGTGTTGGGTCAAGAATTGATCAGTTTGGATAAGTTTTATGAGCAGCTTGTGAGAGCCAAGTGTTGAGGTTGACTTGGGTGTTTGGAAACCTCAACTAAGAACATATCTTACAGTGGAAGGATTGGGTGCCATTGGACTGGTGGAGGGCAATGTGTTGGCGACCCAATGTAGCCCTTGACAAGCTGTCCTAAAGGAGGTGTGATGGCTGAAGGTTGGGTGAAGTTTATGAGTCTAATGTGCAGTACTTTGATGGAGTGGTGGATTGCTAGATCGGCGGATTGGAGCTCAGGTGTTGACCAACCTAGAAGAGCAGATTGGACCATCCCGTGTTCATTGAAGTAGAAGCGACTTGCAACAGTGATAAGTTGTAGTCCTCTTGGAGTCTCTATGTGTTGTCTCTTAATGGACTAAGGGGCACTAGAGAGCAGAATGGGAGTGAAGGACCGACAAGACGAGATACGACATAGAGATTGCAGCGATATTGTCAGTGTATCTTGTATTCTTGTGCTTGTGGATAATTGAGGGCCATTATCCCTTGTATGGTAGCCCTAGACAGTTGTATTATATGTTGATTAATATAACAACGTTGGGTTGAAATTTGTAAAAAGTTGTCTATACTTGTGCATGTGTGATTTACTGCTTTATATTGTTTTGCTTTACAAAGTAGCTTTGTTGAGATTCTTGGTTTGGTAGCGTCAAAGATTCTAAGATTCTATCCTAGACCCAAGATCATTGAAATTCAACATGGTATTAGAGCGTGTCTGAGCTACTTTGGAAGATAGTGAATTAGAGTGTGCACAATGAAGTACAACTTAAGAGCGAGTTGGTCACTTTGTAGGTGAAGGGCTCACTACAATGTCGAAGTTGTAGGCTGGTCTCCGGTATGAGGACAGGTTGGAGGGATTGTCCAATTATAGTTTATGGAAGGAAAGGATCAAGTTGGTCTTGCAGGTCAACAGGATCTGGGAGTTCATCGATAAAGCCATCAAGACGCCCATTCACCCAAAGGAGTTGGAAGTGTACGAGGATTTGGATACAGGGGCGAGATTGGTCATCCTTGATGGTGTGAAGGGTTCCCTAATACCTCATTTGGTTGGGAACAACACTGCCCATGAGATGTGGATGGCTCTTCAGAATTTGTTCTAGAATAAGAATGAGAACTGGGTACTGGTATTGGAGGATAAGTTGAAGTCCACCAAGATGATATAGGGTGAAGGAGTGACTTTGTATCTGACGAGATTGTCTCAGGTCAAAGATGAGCTTGTTGCCGTCAATGTGACTATTTCAGATTCTAATATGGTAAGGATTGCTTTGAAAGGGTTAATCGAGGAATGGAAGCCCTTCATCAAGGGGATCGTTGCCAGACTACAATAGGCTGTGGGACGATTTCATTTAGGAAGAAATGCAAGACGAGGATCTTCATCCAGAGAAGAAGACTTTCAATGATGATGTGGCACTTGTAGCATGAATGAAGGGTAAGCAGAAGAAGGACTTGAGTAAAGTTAAGTGTTTCAACTGTGGCGAGATGGGTCATTTTTCATCGAGATGTCCGATGAAGAAGAAGGGAGATGACGAGAAGAAGAAAGGGAAGTAGGTTGCCGGTGTTGCCACTTCTGTTGAGATAGATGCTCTCATCAGAAGATTGAAGGAAGACTTTGCCATAATCGCTCATTTCTCGCAGGGTACTATCGATGAGGATGGATGGTACGTGGACAGTGGTGCGTCGAAACATATGACAGGGTCATAAGAGGTTTTTGAGACTCTAGCTGAATGGGACTCGAATTTGCACATTGTGTTGGGCAACAAGAGGCAGAAGGAGATCTGAAGATCGTGAGTTGTGCCATTCAGGATGGAGACAGGGGGCCTTGGATGTACTGTTTGTACCAGTACTCAGATATAGTGTGATATTTGTCTTGATGATCGAGAAGAAGGGGTTTGAAGTCTTGTTCTAATATGGGAAGGCAAGACTCAAGCCTAGAGGTTCTAGATCTGCAGGTGTTGTACTTGGAGTTAGAGAGCATGGTTTATACAGGTTGGGAGGCAAGCCTATGGATCATGGGAAGAAGAAGCAGGAGGACCAGGTGCAGGTTCCAAAGAAGCAGGTGTAGGTACAGGCTTCAGAGGGGCAAGTACAGGTTCTAGAGGATAAGAGGGAGTCGAGTTCTAGTAGGGGCTTGCAAATTCAAAGGGATATTTTGCAGCCCAAGAAGAGCGTGTGGTCAATGGGGGAGCAAGGGTGCTCCTACAATTGCCAAGAAGGAATCATGGAGAGGGTGGAAGACATTCCAAGAGAAGAAGAAGAAGCAAGATGCTTCTAGTGACAACACTACTTCCGAGCAGTGTTGACAATATTGCCGAGATATCGCCGATATTCACAAATATCGCGATATTTTCGGGGAGACGAGATATCGCCGAGGAAATATTGCGATATTTTGTCTCCTCGAAAATATCACGATATTTGCGAAATATCGATGATATCTTGGGAAAATATCGCGCTACGATTGAAAATATCGCTCGGGCACAGCAAAAAATTGCCGCCGCGGCTAGAAAAGGCTAATTTTGTTTTTTTTATTCATTTTCATTTCTGATTGCTGGAGAAGGAAGGGGAGAGCTATGTGCTTGCTGCCAAGGAGGATTTGAGTGTTGAATAGCCATTATCGCCACCAACAACGAAGATTTTGTTGATCTAAGATTGAAGAATAGTGAGACAATTTCATTTCTTCCATTAACAGGTATGTTCAAATAAACCCCTATGTTAATGAATTTTTTGATAGTTTTAAGATTATTCTTGCTTGCCTATTTTGCCTGCAAACAATTTTCTTGTTTTTTTTCCATTTGCTATGATTTTCATGCCCATGAGCAAATGCAAGGGTTTTCTCCATATTTGGACAGCAAGCTCCATTTTTTTTTTAACTTTCAAATGCACCCTCTTATTGTCATTTATGGTTTTTCATTGAATTCACATTGCAAATAATGTAGCAAAAAAAATATTTTGTAAAATGAGGTGGTTATTACTTACTAATTCCAATTTTTTTTTGGTGCCCTAGGTTTGAGTTAGTTCACTACAAAATTCAAATATGCCAAAAGCCTTGGACCCATTTTGGGAGTATGGGGAGCTTGATGGTGGGACAAATCGAGCATATCTTACATGCAAATTGTGTGGGACCAGGATGACAGGAGGGGTTACACGATTGGAATACCATCTGGCTAGACTCACTGGACATGATGTTGGGATTTGTACAGTTTCTAGTCTGGAGCTTATACAAAAAGCTCTTGAGTCAACTGATGAAAAAGACAGAAAGAAGGAAGAGACAGAAAGAAACAAGGCTGAACGTGCAAGTAGATCTTTTGGGATATCTTCTCCTGATTTTGATGCTGAGGGTAGTGGGAGGGGCTCCACAGCATCACCTGCTACTGCTAGTGCGAGGTCATCATTTTTTGTTCCACGAACAGGGCATGGATCACAACCTGGCATAAAATCACTGGTTAAAAAAAAGAAGCAAGAAGCAGATAGAGTCATGGGGAGGTGTCTTTTCTGGAGCGACTTACCTCTCAGCATCACCAAAACCAATCCATTTTGGAAGCCAATGTGTGATGCTATTGCTGTTGTGGGCCCAGGGTACAAAAGTGCTACATATGAGGAGTTGCGGGGGCTAATTCTTCAAGCAGAAAAGCATGACACCAACTCTAGATTGGCGGAGTTGAAAAAAACATGGGAAGTTACTGGATGCACAGTAATGTCTGATGGTTGGACAGATAGGAAGGGTAGGACCCTTCTAAATTTCTTGGTACATTGTCCTAAAGATACCGTGTTTATTAAATCAGTGGATGCATCAGAACATATCAAAGATGCAACAACGATATGTGAGTTGTTAGATGGGTTCATTCGAGAGATTGGTGTGCAGAATGTGGTGCAAGTCATAACAGACAATGTAGCTAATTATGTGTCTGCCGGCAAGATGCTTATGGAGAGGCATCGCACATTGTTCTGGACTCCGTGTGCAGCACATTGTCTCGATTTGTTGCTTGAGGATATGGGGAAACTCTCCTTCATCAAGGAGGCGGTTGATATGGCTAGGAGCGTCCCCAAGTTTATTTATAACCATGCTTTTGTTCTTAGCCTCATGAGGAAGTTCACTAGAAACAAGGAGTTGCGGCGTCCTACGATCACACGTTTTGCCACAAACTTTATTACTCTTCAGTCTTTGCTTCGATGTCAGTTCGAGTTGAAGCAAATGTTTGTGTCTGATGACTGGCGTAATTGTAGATACAATAGGAGATAGGACGGGAAAGCCATTGCAAAAATGGTGTACTCTGAGACGTTTTGGCGTGGAGTAGAAGAAGCATGCTCAGTTAGTGAACCTATAGTAAAGGTTCTCAGATTGGTAGATGGGGAGAAGCCTGCAATGGCTTATTTGTATGAGGCCATGGATAGGGCCAAAGAGGCCATTCGTTCTTATTATGCAGACAAGGGTTTTGCTAGCCTTGATAGGCATATGATGTTATGGGATGTGATTGATAGTCGGTGGACAAGGATGCTTCATTGACCCATTCATGCAGCAACACTCTTCCTCAACCCCACATTTTCATAAAAATGCAGCTTTGATTTTGATGGCGAGGTGACAGAAGGGCTCCATTCCTGTATTCATAGGATGGTACCTGATCCTGAGCTTCGTAGCAAAATCAATTGCGAGATATAGTTTTATCAAGATTGTGTTGGCATATTTGGCTTTGATGATGCTATTAGGAAATGACCCTCTTCATGCCACGTAAGTGACAAGTCATCACTCATTAGAAATTAGAATTTTCAATTTAGAATTTCCTTACTTATAATTCATTTTTTTTTAAATTCAATAATGTAATTTTTATTTGAAATCTTAATTATGTTTTAAGTTTTTGAATTTTTTATTTCTTTATTTTGTTGTAGATATTTGGTGGCGAAGCTATGGTGCAAGGGCACCAAATTTGCAGAAATTGGCCATAAGAATCTTGAGTCAAACATGTAGCTCTTCAGGGTGTGAGTGCAATTGGAGTGTATTTGAGAAAATACACGCAAAAAAATGCAACAGGTATAACTTTGAGCTCCAACCTTCAGTTGAGCAATTACACTTACTGTAATTTTTAATTTTTAATTTATGACCTTAAAGTGTCAAGAGTCAAGAGTCAGGACTCATTAGTTTTTTTGACACTCTTACAGGTTGGAGTTCGAACGCCTCAATGATTTAGTGTATGTGCATTACAACATCCGACTTCGAGTGAGGCAAATAGAAGCACCAATGGATCCAGATGCCATTTCCTTAGACAATATTGATGTATTGTCTCAGTGGAGGGTGGAGTCTAAGGAGCCCATCTTGGAGGAGTCATCTTCATGGTTAGAGCCAGATGATCCATTAGAACAAGGGCAGCGAGAGGAGGAGGACTCAGAGAAGGAGCAACACTCGGAGGAGGAGGACACTGTGGGAGCATCAACATCAACACCATCTGCTATAGATATAGGAGAGCACAACTCCATACCTAGCACTCATTATTTGACATTAGGTGCAGAGGCAGGGCCAGGGCCTTCTACTACTAGGGTAGGCTTGGCAAACAGCCCATCATGTTATCCCGTAAAAGGGGGAGAGGGCAGTGATTTCAGATAGATAGTTGCTAGTTTTATTTGTTTTGCTACATATAACTCATGATGATGAGATACTTTTATATATGTGATGTTATTTTGTATTGGTTCTCCACATTTGAGTCCTTGAATGGACAATTATTAGGGATCAACAGGATTTGGTATTGCTTTTGATGTATCATTTCTATTTGATATAATATATATCAGTGCTTTCTTCATATTTATGTGCCAATGTGTTTATTTCATGTTGTTATTGCCTTATATGTTTAAAAATCTGAAGAAAAAAAAATGAATATATTATGCATCTTTTATGCTTGTCGATATTTGCCGATATATTCGCCAATATTGCCGATAAGATGTTTTCTGGACCCTAGCCGATATTTTGCCGATACCGATATTTTCAACACTGCTTCCGAGAGAGGCGTAGTTCATACTACAAGAATTGTTGTAGTGGTGAGCGCCAGGAGTTGGGCGAGTGTTGAGAGTCATGATGATGATGATGAGTTACTTCCTAGTCTTGGAAGTACCTCTCTCGCTAAGAGGGAGTGTTGATTTTTGAGTAGCTTGGGAGGTACTCCAAGCCCTAGGGTTCGGGGTTTGGAGGGTGAAGAGCCACAAAAGTCATTTGTGGGCTTGGAACCCAAGGTTGGGGTTTTGTACCCATCGATGTTTGGACCAAAACCATGGAGCATTTTCTACATGTGATGGAAGGAGATGATGGAGAATGGTGAGGAGAATCCAACGCAACAAGAGTTGTCGAAATCCGAGTTGTAGAAGACGAATCATGAATTTTTGGAGGTATTTGAGTGCAATTGGAGTGTATTTGAGAAAATACACGCAAAAAAATGCAACAGGTATAACTTTGAGCTCCAACCTTCAGTTGAGCAATTACACTTATTGTAATTTTTAATTTTTAATTTATGACTTTCAAGTGTCAAGAGTCAAGAGTCAAGATTCATTAGTTTTTTTGACACTCTTACAGGTTGGAGTTCGCACGCCTCAATGATTTAGTGTATGTGCATTACAACATCCGACTTCGAGTGAGGCAAATAGAAGCACCAATGGATCCAGATGCCATTTCCTTAGACAATATTGATGTATTGTCTCAGTGGAGGGTGGAGTCTAAGGAGCCCATCTTGGAGGAGTCATCTTCATGGTTAGAGCCAGATGATCCATTAGAACAAGGGCAGCGAGAGGAGGACTCAGAGAAGGAGCAACACTCGGAGGAGGAGGACACTGTGGGAGCATCAACATCAACACCATCTGCTATAGATATAGGAGAGCACAACTCCATACCTAGCACTCATTATTTGACATTAGGTGCAGAGGCAGGGCCAGGGCCTTCTACTACTAGGGTAGGCTTGGCAAACAGCCCATCATGTTATCCCATAAAAGGGGGAGAGGGCAGTGATTTCAGATAGATAGCTGCTGGTTTTATTTGTTTTGCTACATATAACTCATGATGATGAGATACTTTTATATATGTGATGTTATTTTGTATTGGTTCTCCACATTTGAGTCCTTGAAAGGACAATTATCAGGGATCAGCAGGATTTGGTATTGCCTTTGATGTATCATTTCTATTTGACATCATATATATCAGTGCTTTCTTCCTATTTATGTGCCAATGTGTTTATTTCATGTTGTTATTGCTTTATGTCTTTAAAAATCAGAAAAAAATGAATATATTATGCATCTTTTATGCTTGTCGATATTTGCCGATATTTTCGCCGATATTGCCGATAAGATGTTTTCTGGACCCTCGCTGATATTTTGCCGATACCGATATTTTCAACACTACTTCCGAGAGAGGTGTAGTTCATACTACAAGAATTGTTGCAGTGGTGGGCGCCAGGAGTTGTGCGAGTGTTGAGAGTTATGATGATGATGATGAGTTACTTCCTAGTCTTGGAAGTACCTCTCTCGCTAAGAGGGAGTGTTGATTTTTGAGTAGCTTGGGAGGTACTCCAAGCCCTAGGGTTCGGGGTTTCGAGGGTGAAGAGCCACAAAAGTCATTTGTGCGCTTGGAACCCAAGGTTAGGGTTTTGCACCCATCGATGTTTGGACCAAAACCATGGAGCATTTTCTACATGTGATGGATGGAGATGATGGAGAATGGTGAGGAGAATCCAATGCAACAAGAGTTGTCAAAATCCGAGTTGTAGAAGATGAGTCATGAATTTTTGGGTGCTCCAGTCATGTAGGCTTGAAGTGAAATTAGCTAAAAGTCATGTCTCTTCATGAATTTGTTGAGCCCTTATAAGGTGTATAAATAGAAGATGAATGTGATTCATTTTACACATCCAAGGTGCAACATAAAGCATTAAAGGAACTCATTGAAGAGAAGAACAGTTCTGTTTAGCCGCAGGCAATGAAGGGAGATCAACGAAGAAGAGGGCCTATTAGGGCATCTTTCAAGACTGTTGGTGACCGAATTTGCTGTGCAGGAGGGCCGAACTAAAGGAGCTGAGTTCTGGGTTTGTTTTGAGGGTGTTTGTGGGTGGACAGACCTTGGGAGAGGCAACCGTAGCCCTTAGAAGTTTGTTGTGGGGAGGCCGTAGGCCTTATCATCCTAGGACAGGGATACGCAAGGTTGTTTGGAGGCTAGTTTGTGCCCAGAACAACAACAAAGGAGTAGAGGATCCTTCCAAGGGAAGACTGCAGTTAGAAAAGGCACTGTGAGGTGGACGATAGGGTTTGACATGGAGCTATTGCCAACCCTAACTAGATCACAGAGATGACAACAATATAGCACCAAACCAGAGGTATGTTTCAGCCTTGTGTTGGGTTAAGAATTGACCAGTTTGGATAAGTTTTATGAGAAGCTTGTGGGAGCCATGTGTTGAGGTTGACTTGGGTGGTTGGAAATCTCAACTAAGAGCAGATCTTACAGTGGAAGGATTGGATTGGTGGAGGGCAGCATGTTGACAACCCAAAGTAGCCCTTGACAAGCTGTCCTAAAGGAGGTGTGATAACTGAAGGTTGGGTGAAGTTCATGAGCCTAATGTGTAGTACATTGATGGACTAGTGAACTGCTAGATTGGCAGATTGGAGCTCAGGTGTTGGCTAGCCTAGAAGAGCAGACTGGATTAACTTGTTGTCACTGAAGCAGAAGCGACTTGCAGCAGTGATAGGTGGCAGCCCTCCTGGAGACTCTATTTGTTGTCTCTTGATGGACTAAGGGGCACTAGAGAGCAACACGAAAGTGAAGGACCAGCAGGACGAGATATGACATAGAGACTGCAGCGAGAGTGTCAGTGTATCTTGTATTCTTGTGCTTGTGGACAATTGGGGGCCATTATCCCTTGTATGGGAGCCCTAGACAGTTGGATTATATGTTGATTAATATAGCGAAGTTGGGTTGAAATTTGTAAAAAGTTGGCTGTACTTGTGCACGTGTGATTTACTGCTTTATATTGTTCCGCTGTGCAAAGTAGCTTTGTTGAGATTCTTGGTTTGGTAGCGTCAGAGATTTGAAGATTCTATCCTTGACTCAAGATCGTGGAAATTCAACACGATCAAGCCTATTGCTCGATCGAGTGCTTAAAATGGCTCTATCGAGTTGTTGTTTTCACCCAAGACACACCCTCTCTTGCCAAAAAGTGTAACCCAGCTCCATGCACTCACCCGATGGTGAGATTAACTAGGTTGGAAGATACAATGAAATCTTGAAATCAGAAAAGATCTCTTGGAATTGGTTGGTGCACATCAAAAAGATTTGAAAGCAATTGCTGCTATGGAGAAGAAATATGATATGTATTCATCAGAGGTATCTGTTGAAAGCTCATGTAATGGAAATACAGCTAGAGTGAAAGATTGTTTAGTCCAAATTCAAAAAGATATAGAAGCAATGTGCTGTTCAGAACTCAATAGAGGTATGGGAAGAGCTCGAACCAGAAATACACAAAGCAGGACTGGATAAGGAGAATCAGAATTCACAGCTTGTACAAGAAGAAGAAAGAGAGATGCAGGGTAAGCATGTCGGTATACTAGTCTTACATTGCTGCTGCATACAATGGCACTCTACCTACGATAACAACAGCCTTAATAGTATTTTAGCTACTTCAGATGGGTGGTAATTACTGGATGGCATGGACAACTGCAAAAGAAAAAGGTCACCTGTTAGAAACACACTTATCATTTTGGTTCATGTCACTTTGACATTAAGCAGCTCACTATGCCTTCTTCTGAGATCTATGCTTCTTTCACTGGCAGGATTTAAAACTGCCAATCAGTTTTTCAGCAATTTGCACAGGTATATATTTCCTACACCAGTGTCCTTTGATGCAACTCGAACTGGGCATATGCTGTATCAGGTCAGTTGATGCTTATTGTTCTAACAGACCAAAACCTTTTCTTTTTAAGAGAGATTGATGGAAATCATCTGATTCTAGCAAGCCCATAATACACCCTCTGTTGCTTGGCAGGCATTGCCATCAACCGATCAGAGTGCAGGGGACATTGATTTCTTCGCAACTATGAGCTTTGGATTTTGCATTTATACAACACTTTGGATCATTGTTGTCATGTCTCAAGTTGTTTGGCAAATTTTCATTGTGTTTATGGTATCAGGTATTCTTCTGGGGTCTGTATCTCAATAATTATGACTACAAATATGTGAAATTTTAATTTTCTCAAGAGGAACATAAAGAGGAGACGAGAATCTAACCTCTATCTCAAGTTTTAGTGCACACAGAGACCATAATCCGTATGAAGGGGATGTTGTAAAATGGATAGTCAGAGTTGCATGGGGATTCTATCTTGGCTGCTTTTTTTCTGCATAGATCTTTTGGCTTGGTCTCAGGATTTAACGGTTATGAATAATAGAATTCCTGTAACTCCTATGGCCTTTCATTAATGCAGCAATATTATATAGTGACAGCTAGGGAACTGTCTCGTTTGGTTGGAGTTTGTAAGGCTCCAATCATACAACATCTTGTGGACTTGATCTCTGGAACAACCACCATTAGAAGTTTTGACCGGGAGTCTCGATTCTTGGAGAGAAATCTCGAGTTGACTGGTATACACACACACACTAGACTTAGTCTTCACCAATGTTGGGGCCAATCACTGGCTTGGCATTTGGCTGGATTTTCAATCAAATCTTGTGTTTGAAATCTCTTTGATGCATCGTTCGCTTGCCAGAAGATGTAATTTGACCAAGTGCTGAAGTGTTTCCATGGCATGCAATTATACTTCCCTACATTGATATGAACTGACTAGACATTATAATTAATGACAGTTAATCAAATGGCACCTACACAAGCATCGCAGAGTCGGCAGTAACATGTGGTCTGAATCTGAACATGATACAAGCCTGGGTAATATGGTGCCCTTGTTATGTGGAGACTGCAATATATCAGTGGAGAGGATAATGCAGTATTCAGATATTCCTAGTGAGCCACCATTTATAATAGAGTTATAGACCAAATTCCAACAGGCCATCTTGAGGAACAATAGGTCTAAGTGATTTGGTGAGAACCTACTACAAATGGACTATTTTTCTTTCATATTCAATGTTAGTGATTTGCACGTTGATTCATTGTTTACCCTACAGACTTGTTTAGTCTACAGACTTGATCCATACAGTCAGGTGCATTATGGACCACATTTTCCTCATTTAAAAGGCATTGCATGCAGTTTCCCTGAAGGGATAAAGGTTGGTGTTGTGGAGTGGACTAGAAGTGGCAAATCGACTCTTATTCAATCCCTTTTCTGCATTGTGGAACCATCAACAAGGGGGAGAATTGTCATCTTTTGAGTAAACATCTCCACAGTAGGCCACTATGATCTAAGATCTAAATTAAGCATCATCCTGCAAGACTGAAATATGGCATGGCATTAACTAGTCTACTAAGAGATGGTCCTTGTATTAAGAGATGGTATGGCATTAACTAGTCTATTTACCTAGCTTTCTGGTTCGAAATATTGTTCCTTGTTAGGACAGATTTTTTTATTCGTGGTTTATATGCTAAACATTTGTCATGAATCAGGATAAGTAGCTGAGTATGGCACTCCATTCAAACTAGTCAACAACAAATCTTCGGCTTTTGCAAGCTTGATTCGGAGTACTCCATCAGATCATCCAGTAAAATAAACAAGCTTCATATAGTTTTGGTCATATGGGGTTCCCAAGATACATAAGAAAAGCGTATTTTCTATTAGCATGGGCAAATGAAATTATGTTAGTTCCAGTAACATGGTTAGAACTCATATATTGTAGACAAGCAGTAACATGTAAGCCGGTGGGGTTTCCACAGTTATTCATATTGTTGGAGATTTCTGGAAGAGAATTGTGTAATAGATTTTTGATCCGTTCAACGTTTCGGATGGTTACTCTATCCATCATCACTCGTTCACTCACATTAGCTCTTTGGTCCCTGATGATGGATGGAGTAACCATCGAAAAGTTGGACGAATCAAAAATCCATTACAGAGTTCTTTTCCCGAAATCTCCAACAAACCTCTAACATGGTTAGAGCTCACACATTGTAGACAATCGGTAGGTAAATATACTTGGTTATGGATAACAAATTTTTCCTCTATTTTTTAAAATAGATAAAAAATAGATTTTATATCTGACAATTTTAAAACGATATAAATTTAATAAATTAATGCACATCAAGAGTTTCAAAATTATCTGTAAATTTTCAAAATATCTAATTTTACATTTAAATTTCACAGAACTTTATTTAACTCTGTAAATTTTTTTAACAATAAATTAATGGAAGTCAAATTTGACTTAAATATACTGCAGTATAACCAGTTTGTCGGCCGGTATGAAAAAACGTCTAATTAACTTTCATATCTTGAATGCTGGATTATTCGCGAAGGTGACTAGGACATGATATCATCAACTAATGAAAGTCAAGATATAGCATATTAACTTTCTTATCTTGAATGCTGTATTATTCTTTAAAAGTGACTTTGCCGCATGTTATAATTAACTACTGAAAGTCCAACTAATCAGACTTACAATCAATTACAATGTACCCTTTTTAAAAGTGACTATGTACTAACTTAAATTCCCTGTCTTGAATGCTGATTATTCATGAAAGTGACTGGCCACACGCTATCAATCTAAATTTTTGTGGACCTGAACAATAGAATACACAACCATCACGCACCGTGCGGCATGTTACCATCGGTCTAGATATCATAGACCTGAATAACAGAAGACAGAACGATGCAACCATGACTTATTGAAAGTGACTTTTGCCATACAGTCTGAATTTTAGTAGACACGAATATCTAAATTTATATATAACAACACAACTGAATGCACAACCATTACAGACTTTGCCACTTGTTACCATCAGTCTAAACTTTTTAACTGGAGACAGAAGATACAACCAGGACTCCTTGAAAGTGACTTTTGGCAGTGCAATCTAAATTTTAGACCTGAATAACAGATGATAGAACATAGGGCCATGACTTCTTCAAAATGACTTGTACCGATCGTCAGGCGGTCGTCAGCAACGGTTGAGTGTGAGGGCTGGACATCAAAACAAGAGCATTTTTATTCGAAGGCACACGCTCGCTTGCTTACAGTTTACGCAGGGCTTCAAAGGACCTTCCATGGATCTGTTTGCCCGCCTGCTCATCATTTTGATATTGTTATTATTGCTGTCGATGCATCCATTCATCGAGATTGCAATGTTACAATTCACAACCGCCCTTCATCATATTTTTTCTTACATCGATATGTCTTCCTGCATCTGCATCATCTTATTATTAACAGCATTTCTTAAAATCCGTCCATTCATCAAGATTCTGCTGGCAAAGGATACGACTATCCGTCGTCCTTCTGCGTCCTCGGCGGGCTGCTCTGCGTCCACTTCTTATCCCCATTATGACGTGTTCATAAATTACAGAGTCCCAGACCTTAAACACACTTTGGCCCTCCCTCTCTACCATAGTCTTCAGTCCCGGGGGTTGCGAGTCTTTCTTGACCAGCGTGAAATGCGGGTTGGATGCAACATTTGGGATCAAATAGAAGCCGCTATTGGTGTCGCCTCGGTTCAGGTAGTCTTCCTCTCTCCAAATTATGCAGAATCGGCTTTTTGTCTCGATGAACTCGTCCTTATGGTAAAGTCGGGGGCTATCATCATTCCTGTATTTTACGATTTAAAACCTGAGCTTGTGTGCACGGGCGAAGATAAAAGTGGAGCATACGATAAAGCCCTTGGCGCACACGAACAGACACTGAAATACGACAAGAAAAGAATTCAGAGTTGGAGAGACGCTCTGTCTCATGTTGCAATTATAAGCGGCTTGGAGCGGGAGGCATCGAATGAGTGAGTATCCTAATCTGTGTGAATCCGTTATAGCTTGTAGTGTGTAGGATTCTCAATAGTTATCTTACGCTCTGAATATGAACATACAGGGAACTCTTGCATAAGGTCGTCGAGAACGTGTTGAAATTTTACACCCCCGAGTTCGAGAGTGGTCGGTGAACTGTTGACAGCGTCCATCGTGGTTGATTGGCGAGAGAATCACGAATATCTGAGTTAAGTGATGATGCGTAGGAATTCCATTGCACAAGCTAGCATATGGCACAGGTCTTTCTATTATTAAAGAATAGGTTTGGAATAAAACAATGTAATGCCCAGACATACCATAGCTATTTAAGAATTTGTAGGGTTGGAATAAAGCAATGTAATGCTTGGATATGCGATATATTTTGAAGAATAGTAGTTTTGGATAAAAATTTTGTTTGGGGTTATTTTTATATTTAGATTTTCATGCGTGGGTTTTTCTTTTCTGTTTTTTTTTCTTCTGTTCTTTGTTCTTTTTCAGTGGGAGGGGTATTCAGTTGCCATTCACTTGAACTGCGAGGTTGTATAGGGGCAATACATTAGCTACAATGCCTAGATGTGGGTTGCCATCCTTTAAGAAGCTGTTTGATAGAGTTAACTGGAAGGGTAATTCTCATATTCTTGCACTCATGGAAGTATTTATCTCTTTTTACCAATCTCACAAATCTACATGTCTGGTTGTGTAAGTCAGACAAATACATCTAGTGGGGCTGATGCCTTTGAATTGTTTTCTCCAACTCAGCATATCAGTGTTTCACCGGAGGTGAGCATAACACTGCGATGGGATTTTCCTGCCTCCTCCCTGCAATTGCCAATATTTGATCCCTCTCTTAGATTCGAAAGTCGCTGCAAAAACAATGTGCCATCCTTTCCTGGTTACAGGTGTTCATTAGAAGGTTGACCTTACCTATCCAATGAACATCGGTATCTCGCTCTCACTCAACGAAGAACTCAAGACTTTGGGTATGAACCAAGACAGATAGAGTGGATGGAAGAAACTCCATATAACCTTTAGCTAAGACTCTCACCCAACACCGTTCCGATGAATCGTTTAGTGTGATGGACTTATAGTTTAGGAAAACAGTTTCCTGTGAAAGCTTCGAGCGGACCAACAAAGAAGAAGATGCCTAGGGTTAGCTCTGCGCACGGATTTCTGCTCGACGGCTAGGGTTTGTGTAAACAACTTGCGCGTCCACCACAAGATTGGGCAATCTTCCGTTCGCCACAGGCTCCATTAAAAATGGGCGTAGTCCTCCATCTACGCGCCTATAGGGCAAAACACGCGAACAATGCTACGATGCCCGAGGCCTTCACAAAAACAGACAACCCCATTGCTATGGAGAAAGAAAGTCGACCCGGAAACCTTCTGGGATCTTCAAGGACAGTTCCGTGACTGCTGGCTCGACCTTTGATTGGCTTACAGCCTCTGACGTCTCCCTTCATCTGCGCTCGGATGCTTGGCCCAAATTAAAATAATGAAAAGATAAGAACGGAGCGGTAAAACTCAAGATAGTGGTATTATTATTGTCCAAAAAACCCAAGTTTACAATCGATTCAGAGTAAATTTACACCTCCATGGGCAAGATATTGATATTATTATTATTCAAGAAACCAAGGTTACAATATATTTAGATTAAGTTTACAAGAACAGCACTACAGTTCTCTCGGGGTTACATAGATGTATGTTTATTATGGCATTGTCACATGTCTGACAGTTATGTTAATCTAAATTATCAATTTTTTTTTGGTGGACTGTGTCCATGATGTGTGGATTTGTTTTGTAATTAAGCAGTGATGTGTGGATTTGTCTTGTGATTAAGTGATGTGTGGATTTGTCTTGTGATTAAGGAGTGATTCAAAGTTTTGGAGTGGTTAAAATTATTTAGGAATTGTAATCTTTAACATAGTTAGATTGGTTTTGAATTTTGGATCTTTACAAGGGTATTTCAACAGTGCATCTTTTCACCATTAGTCTACATCTTTAATTTTTATAATAATATTTTCTTTTTAATTAAAATAGTTAGTTTGATTTCAACAGTGCATCTTTTCATTATCTACTTTACATCTTTGATTTTTATAATAATATTTTCCTTTTAATTAACATAGTTAGATTGGTTTTGAATCTTAAATCTTTACACAGTATTTTAACGGTGTACCTTTTTACCATCTAATTTACATCTTTAATTTTTATAATAATATTTTCTTTTTAATTAAATTAGAACCTCAATAATCTAATCCTTCAAAGTTTTTATCATTATTTAACTGATAAAATTTTGATTAAATTATAAATTTTAATGGTTTGAAATGAATTTTAGATATATAAATCTGCCCCAAAAAAAATAAAAATTTGAAACAGTCAATCACTGTGAAACCTTCAATCCATGGAAATTACATTGCTGAAATTTAATCATTCAGGATTCCAAGAATTTTTCAACCAATTTCCCACAAAATTGACAAGAAAAGATGTCGGGAAAAGGCAAAATGCACAGTTACGCTACCTTTAAGGGGAGAGTAGCATATTCATCTACCTAGCGCTTATATGTATGTCACGTTTTGTTTATTCTACAATGTATCGCATGTGCCACGCGTCGTTTTTAAAGAGGTGGGTGCTGTCGCCGGCCTCCGTCATCTGCGTCATTGCAATGCGGAGCAGATAGCGCTGAGTTGGAGGAAGCATTTAATGAATCCAATTTTGACACACATGTGCACCGAGGATCATGTGCCACGCGTCGTCTTCAAAGAGGTTGGCGCCGTCGCGGTCTCCGTCATCTGTGTCGGTTCCAATACCGATATTGGATATTGGAGCACAGGAAGGGAATTATATTTCCCTCAAAGTTGATTTTGACATTTTAGCAGCAAAGCTACTGTTATTCCCCCTTTGCATGTTAGAGACATTTATGTTTCAATAGAGTTGGAAATAGGAATTGCTCAGAGGATATCACGCTGAATTGGAGGAAGCATTTAATGAATCCAATTTTGATACACATTTGCTTCCGAAGATTATGTCGTGATCCAATACTCACGACCAGGGATGGATTTGACGGACAAATTACCGGTCACGGGCTGATTTGCCCGTCAAATACAGCTTGAAAAGACTATCCAGGTTTTTTTGGGTTGAAATTGTGAAAAGTAGCCGGAAAGGTTTGAATGGACGGGTGGAACTGTTTTGAAATTACAACCAGGACCTTCTTTGCTATCTGAATAAGCAGCTTTAGGACCTTCTTTGTGAAATGCACTGCAGAAATGGTGGTTTTGAGGATGTTGCTTGGCCTTTGGACAGCGGGAAGTGTCATTGTCGTCCTGTTTGTCAATGTGCGAGGTTCTGGTATTTCTAAATCGATGTTGGAGATTGCGCGAGTCCACGTAGACGAACAACTCAACAATACAACATTTAGTCAATGGCATAGATGGTTGATTTGGCCAGCTAAACATCCGGCTTACTCTAGCGGTTCCTCAGCCACTTTTTGACCCCCGTGCGCCCACTTTTCACGGAAATTTGGCCAAGTGGCTGACCTTTATGGCTTTTTGACTCCCGCGCGCCCACTTTTCATAGGAACCTGATCAGGTAGTCTAAAGAGGTACAAGTGGGATTTAAATCCCACTTCTATAAATGATCACTTAGTATAAATTATTCCACTCTTTCTAAAGCCGGTAACACACGTAGACAAGTGAGAATTTTTTTCGTAAAAGGTAGAAGCGGGATTTAGATTTAAAGTCAAGGGAGGGTGATAACACCTTTTCCAGAGCCATTTAAGTTTACATTTAAGAAAAAAAAACCTATTTAAAAAAAAAAAACCTATTAAAGACTAAAATCTTAAATTTTTTATTAATTTTCCATTAATTTTTAATGATTTTTACTTATTAGCAATGATTCCAAAAGGTATAAAGAGAGGCTGATAAGATTGTTAAATTGGAAAAATTGTACTTTGGTTTGAAATAATAATATTAAATTTAATTTTTTTTTAGCCTGTTTGCATTAAGTTGGTAATATACAATCAAAATAATGAGATGATGAAAGTCTCATGATTTTTCTATATATTAAACAAGTCTCATAACATGCACACATTTCTTAGTAATAAGAAATGAGATCTTTTTGTCACCTACAATATAAGATGTGACAATTATTCAAAGTTTTTCTATATATATCAAACAAGCCATGGTGCCACATGCACACTTTTCTTAGTAATGAGAAATGAGATCTTCTTGTCACCTACAATATAAGATGTGACAATTATTCAAAGGATGGTTCTTATATTGTCAGCAATAAAAACTTTTATAATTCTACATCATCTAATGGACCGGCAAATGCATGGAGCTTTTGTATAAACTCTCTAGTATGGTATTCACCTAATTTTTACACTATTAACAAATAATTTGCCATTTCAAAGGTAAGTAGAACATATTTCCACTCATAAGCAAAGACACTCGTATTCTTTACAATTATGGATAAACAACATTGATGGGTATCACTTGGAAATCATGACCCAAAAACAAAGAGAAGAAAAAATATTTTTAGTATTCAAACAAAAAAAATATGGTTGGTAACCCATTTTTCAAATCCAAATTAAATACTTTTGAAAGATTCTTACCACAAATCAGAAAGTGTTTTTTTTTCATTGGAGTTGGGTTTTGAAAAACATTTAATTCATTAGAAATATAATTAATATTATAATGATAATTTTTACAATTTAATTAAAATCAAATGTAAAAAGAGAATATCTCATTACAAACATTTTTCATAACAATTTTTAGGTAATTATATTCTGCCATATAAAAACATGTGAGTAAACCCTTCACCAATATTAGTGCCCCCCATTAAATTGACAAACATGAGTACCCTCATGTCTTGTCCTTCAACTTCCCTTCCCCCTACTCTGACATCCTAAGCCATGGCTCATTTATTTGCCTTTTATTGTTGTTTTTTTTCCTTATTCAAAGATTTAAATTATTGTGGGAATTAACTAATGGAAATTTTTTTTTTTTTTTTTTTTTTCTATGTTAAGACTAAACTAAGTACCCACGGGGAATTGAACCGGTGACCTATCGCAAGGAGTGCCTTAACAGCGCACCCATTCACCGTCAATCCAAAGCCCCGTGGGCAACTAATGGAAAATATATTATTTATTATGTATCAAATATTTTTAAAGATTTTAATTTTGAATGATTTTCTTGTATGAGTTTAAGAATTAAAAATCACTATACCTATTTAAAAATCATGTATGAATATAGAAACAATATTTAGAAAAAATGACTTAAAATATATGAGGTAGTAATGAAATGATTGATTTTATCAAAAGGGAAAAAAGAGTCGAATCCCACCACAGATTGAAAATATTAGAAGAAAAATATTATTTATATTTTTCAAATTTTAATTTTATTTTGATAGCTAGACAAAAGAACCATACAATAATATAATAGATGAAATTGATACCTTGTAAATCAAATTAAGTCAATTAATTATTTGAAAATAAATCATTGAATAAGCTCAAAATTATTAATAATTATGTTAATATATTTTAATATTATAAATATTTATGTTAATATATTTTAATAATTTGTAATACAACTTTTAGAATTATCAAGAATTATTAGAATAATGTATAATATTATATAGATATATCCTTTTTCATTTAAATTAAATTGATTAATTAAAGAAAATGTGACATTATGAGAAAGGTCAAATCTCTCAACCAATAAAATGATAAAAACATAAAATTTTAATATAGAAAAGATATAAAATTATTTTGTTATATCTAAGATTTTTGTGATCTATTATGTAAATAAATGTCTTTCGGATTAATCATATAATTAGGATTTAGTGGATTTTTTGAACCAACCAATGTGGTTCATCCTCGGGACAAGATGAAAAAATCAATCAGTGTTTAATAATAAATAGTATGGATGTATCATTGCTAGTTGAAAATATTCAAAAAAATATTCATAAAAACCGGAACCAATGATATCAGATTTCTTCTTAGCCACTTGTAATTGAGCTCATTCAAATTGATGTGCCTTATTTCCCTCTTATGTGTAGAGTTAGATCTAAAATTATTTATTTAAAATTATACATTAAGTAAATAAATAAATATTTATAATCCAAATATAATAATGTAAAATTATTAATATTAAGTCAATTAATAAATATTTATTATAAAAAAAAAACTAATGAAAAAACAATAACCAAATAATTGCTATAATAATCTTCCAAAAAAAAAAACATTATAAACAATATATAATAAAACACTAAAAACAATGAAATTTTTCTGGTTTAATTTTTCTAAAATTAGATAACAATTTATTGAAATCATAAGCTTGATAGGTAACCCCTACCAACTGCAACAATTTTTATCACACTTAAGTTTGACAAATTCTACCCGCATCTTCACTATGCTTATTCAAAATTCGTATGTGAGGCCAACTGTGTAACGATGTCAGTGTAAAAGTTAAAGTCATATGGTGAACAGATGTCAGGATTAAACAGGCTTAAACAGAAAAGATAGACGAAAATCGTAGGTAAACTGATTAAAAGAAAAAAAGTCTATCGGCTTGATAATTAAATTTTCATAATAAGATTTGGTTGTAAGTTAAATGGGGTCAACAATGTTAAATGGAAGCCCATGATGGGTACTGAATAAGACGTTTTTTTATTATTCTAAGTTTATTTTACATTTTTTAATTATTCGCCCATGATGGCTATTGAATAAGACGTTTTTACATTTATTCTCGGTTTATTTTATGTTTTTTTAATCATTCGCCCATGATGGCTATTGAACAATACGTTTTCTAAACTATTCCAGGTTTAATTAATATATATATATATATATATATTTTAAGATAACATTTTTTTAATTTATTTATTCGTGAAGGTATAAAATGAATTATGAATGTTTTTTTGAATATCTAGCTAGTAAAATTTATAAAGTATAATTTTAACTTTTTTCAAATTTAAACAAATTTTTGAAATTAAAATAATATTGATGATGATGATGATGATGGTTAACGTCCGCTGAGACCAAATAATGGTCTATCGGACCTAAAGAAACAAATTATCTATTTTGATTTAAGATTTTATTCCTATGTTCAAAAAGCTTGGAGAGAAGCCTCCCGAACTCACTATAATTTTGACATTGTAAAAGGCTAGGAAGGTCGGTATTGTAACAAATATTGTGAAACTGAGATCTAATGTGGTTATACGTGGGGCACTCTAAGAGGAAGTGGTTTTCATCCTCGATGTTCCTATTCTTACATATATGGCAGATCCTTTCCGTCCATGGCGTTTTAGGAACTGCCCAATGACCTGTTTCACTATGGAGCTCATGAGAATTCGTTCTAATCTTTGCTATATTAATTTTCTTCTTTGAGCTAGTTAAAATAGAAAGATACTTTTGATCTTCTAGGGTGGGTTGATGACCTTCTTATAATAACTTAATTTTCTTTTAGCCGTTAAGTTTTTCTCACACCACATTTTTTCTTTGAACTTAGAAGTAACAATATCTTTAATGTTATTTATGTTTTGCAATGCATCATTTTCGTTGATCTCCCAATAGTTTAACCAGGCCTTTGTGTCTTTATGCCACCCTCGATTGAGCCTTAGGTGGTTTTGGCTAGAATTTAAAGCTAACTTAGGAAGTCTATGATCGTTTATGTTACTGATTTTGTGCTTGTACAATAGAAACCTAAGCATAGCTAGGCTCTCAATAGGGGAAAGACCTGCTTCTATAAGGAGAATAGGATAGGGTGTATTACTTTTAATTTTCAGGTTATAAGTTATAAAACGCTTCTGGATTTGCTCAATATTTCTCCATGATTCTCTGGAGATGCTGCAACCCCAAACCTCACAGCCATATAAGATAACAGGAGTGACTAAAGTTTCAAAGAGGAACTTCTTTTTATCCCACATTACAAGGTTTGCAATTTTACAATTATTTTCAAGACCATAGTAAGCTTTCCACCCCCCCATTAATCCTTTTCTCAATGCTATGGTTCCAGTTGAGCTTGTGATGAATATCAATTCCTAGGTACTTGTAAGAATACACTTCCTCCAAGTTATTATTGTCATACATAAAATTAGCGTAAGTGTCCTTCTTGGATTTGATAATCATAACTTTTGTTTTGTCAGTGTTAACAGTCATACCCATGGTAGAGCAGAAATCCTTAAGAAGCATGAGTTGCTTATTAAGATCAGATGGGCACCTTGCCAAAAGAACAATATCGTCAGCATAAAGAAGAAGGATGACGACTATCCCAGCTAAGATCGTGCCATCACATCCTGCTTCCTCTAAATAGCCTTCGAACTTATCGATGTAAATGCCAAATAGGGTAGGGGAGAGGGGGCAACCTTGTTTAACTCCGATGTTACACTTAATATATTTCGACCACCCTTCATTGCTCTTTAGCTTGGCAATTACATTCTCGTATAACCTTATAGCGGTAGCTCTCAACTCAAGAGGAACCTTTAGCTCTTCTAATCTATTCCAAAGGTTGGATCTAGGAACCATATCGAAAGCCTTTCTAAAGTCCACAAAGCAACAAAATAAATTGGATTTATCATTACGACATTCCTCCGCAATGATCCTACGCGTAACAAGGTGGTCTGTTGTTGAGTGATGCCTTCTGAAACCTGCTTGGCCTTTAGCCTGCTTACCTTCACTTTTAAGCCATATGCTTAACTTTTTTTCCAAAATACTACCATATAACTTGGCTAAGAGAGGGCTGATCATAATTGTTCGATAATTAGACGGGTTATTTGTATCCCCACTTTTAAAAATAGGGATAATGAGGCTCTCAGTCCAAGGTTTAGGGAACCCTTGCTTGACTGCTTGATTGAAAAGCTTGTGGATGTGGGGATGAGGACAGGACCTCCAATTTGTAAGATTTCCGCTTGGTAACCTTCAATGTCCTTAGCTTTCCCATTAGCGAGGCGATTAACCCCAAACTTAATGTTTTCTAAAGAGAAAACTTCTTTTGTTGTGAGAAGGGTTTCCAAATTATCCATGACATTTGGAGATTCATAAAGATTTTTAAGATAGGAATTCCAATCGCAAAGAGCAATTTTATTATTATCCTTAGTCTTCCTCGTTAGAATCTGCCTCCAAAATTTCTTAGGAGCTACCTTAGAGAGGTGTAAGAGATTCTCCTGTCTTTGACGAATGTACTGCCTCTTTTTCCTTTTAGTTAGGGCTTTGTATATTTTTATCTTGTCCATTTTAAGAGATTCATCAACAACATCCTTAATTGCTCTCCTTGCACTTTTACAATCTTTGTCATACCATGGATTGGTTTTGCTATTTCTTTTATTATTTGAAACTTCAATTGAGAACTTGTTAATAGAATATGAGAGGGTTGTAGTAAAATTATGATAGAGGTCTTCTATGTTGTCTATATTAGATAAAGGAAGCAAATTAGTTTTTAATTCATTTAGAAAGAGATCATTTTTATTTCTATCAAATATTAAGTTCTTTTGGCTATAAGTACTATTTTCTATGGGAATTCTATGCATGACAAAATTGAGAGTTATAAGTAAAGGCCTATGATCAGAGTCAGGGTCATGGTCGTTTAAGATGTCAAATTTATTATTTCGTTGTATAATGGGAGATTGGAAATAACATAGTCTACCACGCTGCTACCAAGCCCATGGATGCAGGTCATCTTGCTAGAATTGGGCCACTTCTTTAGACCGTTGCAAATTATGAGATCCTGAGCACTATAGAGCTTGACTAGCTCCGACCCAAACAAATTTTCCCCGAGATCTTCAGAGTTCCTTTTGTACCTGCTAGCCAGAGTAGGGTCTTCATCTAACCAAAGAGGATTAGGGTTGGAATGATTACTTGTACATCATAATTTCAAGTAACTATTATATTTTAATAATAATATTTAAATTATGATATTAATTTATTAATATATTAAATAAAAATATTATTAAGAAATGGCTATATTTAAATTATAATATTAATTTATTAAAAATAAATATTAATAAGTAATGACTATATTAAATGGTTAGTTTTTGAAAAGTAATATTTAAATTAATTTATTAAAATCAAATATTATTAAATATTTTTATTAGGGAGTCAAAAATTATAAAAATGAGTCAAAACCCTAATCAGGCAAGAACATTTAATAAATAAAAATAATAATTTGACTTTACTTTTTTTATTATTCCTTAATAAATTAATTTAAATATTCCTAATTATGTGATTTATACCAAAAGACTTTTCTTAATTATGATTATTGCTTGACTATTGTAATTGCAAAACAACTCATTATTTCCTAAGGATTTATAAATTTAATAAATATTTTTAACAATTTTTTTATCAAATTTCAAATAAAGACTTTTCTTAATTATGATTATTGCTTCATTATTGTAATTGCAAAAAAAACTTTTGTTTCCTAAGAATTTATAAATTAAATACATTATTTTGACATTTTTTTTGTTATCAAATTTCACATAAATTTGATAAAGCATAATATAGAACATTTAAACTATGAAATAAAATAATATTGTTGATGCACAATGAAAATAGATAACTATAATTTTTCATTTGATGGGAATACGTCAATCAAAATATTTATTTTAACATAATAACATTTTAATTAATTCAATAATTAGTGTTATAATTTTCATCTTTGCAATCGGAGGACAATGAGCATGCATATTTCTCTTAGGTTAAACAGTGGATTTTAAAAACTTAAAATGAAATTTTGTTAAATTGTTTATAAAATTGAATAGTTATTCATGACAAAAGTTCATATTTATTAGTTCTAAAAGATAGTTAGTTGGTTAAGTTGCAATTGCTAATTATCTTGCCATTTGGAAGGTCATGGAGTCAAATCTCTAAGTATCTTGCCAATTGGGAGGTCATGGAGTTAAATCTCTTTGACGCATGGCTTGGATAACCACACTTGAATTTTTTTTTTTACATCTAAACATTTATAATAATGATAAACCATAATGCAAACCTTGGATTTGAATTTAATAAGATTTTTAACTTTATTTATCATAATTTCTTAAAATCGTTATAAAAAGCATTAATGTTTCTTAAAATCGTTATAAAAAGCATTAATGTAATGAGTTTTATAGTATTTATTATTATTATTATTATTATTATATATTTACTTTATATTATTATAAAATCATTAATATAACTAGTAAAACTCAAAACATGAATTCAATTATATTTTATATAATAATTTTCTTATTTGATCTAAATTTAAATTATATATATATATATATATATATATATATATATATATTATAGAAAAATAAATATAAGAATAGTATAATCTTATAATAAAATGATATTTTTAATATAAAAATAAAAGTTCAATATTCCCGGATGGGGTAGAGGATCATCACATGAGTGAGGGGATTGGGGTGGTTGCCACCTTATCGATTCCCGAGATCATTAAGGGCTGACGTGATGTACCCCTATGCTTTATATGTGTGGAGGATGATTCTTTTCATTATGATTCATGTTGTTAGCCTGCAATTTCTAGATCATTCGAGTGGTTTATTCATGAATGTATGTGGAGCAGGGCAAGCGTGGGTCACATGAGAGCCACTTTGGTATCGCTACAAGTTTGAGTTATGGTTTGGCTAAAGGCATTAGCTTTGTTCTCACGGAGTCTACAAAGGAAAGCTTGGAACAAAAAAGGGTTTCTAAAGGTTTTCTGTGTGCTTCCTCACAAGGGCGAAAGCTTTTCGTCTCAGGGTGCACTTGTATTTGGTCATTGCTTAGTGGTCGTCAATCTTAAAACGACAGTTGCTGAGAAGTTGGCCTTCGATAGTCGTGAAAAGCCTAATAGTGTTCAGAGGGTCACTATGGCTCAATATTTTGGAGCTAGTCTGGGGTTTGGCTTTCTTTTTTGTTCCAACCTGCATACTGAGGTAACCCTATGGCTCTGGCTTTGTATGTATGGTCATCTAGTTATTATTAGTTGGCTCATGTTTTCGGCTCTTATTATCCCTTTTCTAGTAGAGTTAATGGGTACCCTGCTGACTCAATCATACCTATTCCCTCTTGAATTTTGTGTCTTTGTATGGGATGATTGTCCGTCGCCTTCACCTCTTATGCACCTTTCTTTCGCGGTAGTGGCTCTGGTGTGTTGGTTCTATGCCGATATTTTTTAATTTTCCAATAGGAGTTTCAAGTGAGGTATCTGGTATGTGGTTTTGAAGAAGTGGGGAGAGTCTTGACCCCTGTAATTGCAGGAAACTTCAGTCTGTATTCTTGAAGTGTAATTGTCTTTGGTCATTAGGGAAGCACGTCTGTGGCTTTCTCGGGGTTTACAAAGTGTTATGGATTTTTTGGTTTATGATGCATTGACAACGAGGCCATCATTGTCGAGGTGCTGGGGAGTGTGGCTAGTCTACTAGGACTCGCTTTGAGGCTCTTGCTTAAGAGGCGACAACTATCTACCAGGCTGAAATCCCCCCATGCATATAGGTGAATATTCAAAGGCTTGAGAGAAATGCCCGTAGGGAAAGATAGACAATGCCACATTCTAAGGTTTTGGAAGAAGTTTCTCATTGTCTCTTGGACAGTGGGCACAATAGGGGTAGGAGAAATCGTTAACCTTCATTGGCAGCTGAAAAGCTACTGGGGCAAGTTCTAAGAGAGAAACATGATGATATAAATGAGATCACCACATTCCTTAATGAACTTCAAAGGAATCAATGGAGAATGCAGGACAACCTAGATCGTCTGAAAGCATATGGAAAATCACATTAAGTGTGAACTCAAGTTCCCAACACCTTCGTGCGTTGGGCTGGAAAATCCTGCTCCTGTGACGTCTTAAAATCGTAAATATCTATGCTTTTGATGTGTTTATGGTGTTTATTTGGATCTCTGGATATATGGTATGACGGGTTATGCAATCTGTGTGGTTGGATGTAAGAATTTTGCTAGTTCACATATTAGCCAACCAAACTCGTTAGAGTGAGGTCGATAAATTTTGGAAATCTAACTATGTAACACCCCTTTATTAATGAAAAAATCCCAACTTACAATAAAAAAAGATAAAAAGAAAAAGAAAAAGAAGTTTAATATCAATATGAATTGAGAGTAATATAATCTTATAATAAGATGATAAATTTCTTTTCTGATATAAAAACCTGATAAAATTTAATGTAAATTAAAAATGGTTTATGGCACAATTTTTATTTTTTTTTATTTTTTTTCTTCTCTTTATTACTAGATTCCTATAATGGAAAAGATGTTTGTCATTAGAATAAATGCCTCCTAGTATAAACGGCTTCTACTAAATATGGTATCATTGGTTTTTCTATGAATGGTATGTTTTTTGTTTGCATCATTTTCAAATTAAAAATTCAAATTCTTTTGTTTGTAATTAGAATAAATACCTCATATTATTAAAGAATAAATGTTTTCTACTAGTGGTTTTACTATCAATTATATGTTTTTTTGTTCGTGTCATTTTCCAATTAATTTTTATTCATTTGTTTTGAAAAATGTGTAACTAAGTTCGGTCTTCACGAGTATGAAATGTATTCTTGTAAATATAAAATGAAAAAGAAATTATTATTATTATTATTATTATTGGAGCATGGGTTTCATGCTCAAGTTCTTTTATTTTATAGGTCAAGCACCCATTGAGTGCTTCTAGGGTTTGTCCTAGGTATAAGAGTCATTGTCATATATTGAAGACCCTATGGGGACATTGTAAATTGTAAAGAAAAAATTATTTTGTCTTTAAAGTGTCAAAATACCTCTAAGATCAAGTCGTCCTAATGAGATATCAAGTCGGCCTACATGAAGAGCCATGTCCACCCTTCAGGAAGCTTATATATAATAAGAACTTGTCCTCCATTTGGATAACTCACTCACTCATCTCTTATACGAAGAAGCAGAAGAAGAAGAAATCAAGAAGGAAGTGTGAAGAAGAGGAGGTCAAAGAAGTCGAAGTGTTTTTGGGCTTTATCTTTTCTTCTGGAAAGATTGAAGTTAGGGTTTTTTGTGCTGGATCTCTTGGGGTTTTATCTTGGAAGCAGAAGAGAAGGAAAGGAAAGCAAAGGTCTCTTAGGGAATCTTACTAGCCCTAGGAATCAAGTCAAGGCAAGCGAAGTCAAGAGGAAGGCTATTAGAGGGAGATCAAAGTCTCTTAGAGAAGCAACAACAGTTGCAGCAGTTGCTGACAACAACATTTCGGATCTACTAGGGGGTCAAAGATATTGCAATAGTAGGTCGTGGTAGACTTGATCTTGAAGAGTATTTGTCTGAGTCTAGGTCATGGTATTCGTTAATTGAAAGATCTGAAAGATAAGAAGAGATTTACGGGTTTTCCCCTCAAAAGGAGGGGTTTTGGCCCTGGCTTGCAGCCTATATACTGTGCTTACTGTTTTGGTAGTTCTTTGATGTATTGCACATTGGAATAATAATGAAAAAAGCTAATAAGAAAAACACAAACAATTATCTAGTTAAGAGAATTAACATATTCATTGCCCTACTGAATTTTCAACATGGTATTAGAGATTTGGCTCTCTTAGGGCATCATGAATATCTCCTCAACAATGAACAAATTCATCAAGTAAATTGCAAACCATCTCAAGAAAGGTATCAATGAAGCATGGAGTTTCTTATTCTCTGCAAAGAATGTATCATTCAAAGAAATGGATGAAGGTCTCTTCTTAGCTCTCTCTGGTACATTTCAAGACGAAGACATCTGGGTAATTGATAGTGGTGCATCAAGGCACATGACTAGCCACTCCCACTGATTGAAGACCTTATCAAAAGGAAAATATGCTTACTCTGTGGAACTTGGAGACAACAAGAGCTATCATGTGAAGGGAATTGGATCAACTTCCATAAAACTCCAAGATGGAAGCAACATCCACCTCAACACATTATATTTGTTCCAGGTTTGCATAAAAAAATACTTTCTATTTCAAGTTTAGAAGACAAAGGAGATAGAGTATCCTTCATTGATGGAAAAGTAGTTGTTTGGGGAAAAGACTCAAGCATAGATCAAGCAAAAGTCATTGGTATCCGAGAAGGAAGGATTTACAGATTAATATCTCTCGTAAACCAAGCCCTAGTTCACATTGAGATTAGTTCATATGAACTTTGGCATCGAAGGTTTGGCCATCTACATTTCAAAATACTTCCAACTTTAAGTTCCATAGTAGGTGGAATACCGAATTTGAAGGATGGTCATGAAGGTGTCTACAAGGGATGTGCATTGGTCAAGAATAATAAAATACCATTTGGTAGCAATGCTTCACAATCGAAAGAAATCTTGGATCTCATTCACTATGATGCATGTGGCCCTATGACTCCAAAATATCTTGGAGGCCATCTATACTATGTCACATTCATAGATTATCATTCAAGAAAAACCTAGTTTTAGTTAATGAAAATCAAGGATGAAGTATTAACAAAATTTCAAGAATTCAAGGTTGAAGTGGAGAACCTTACAGAAAGAAGAATCAAGATGTTGATATTTGATAATGGAAGAGAACACACATCCAAAGAGATTATAGCATTCTGTAAGGAGTTTGGGATAGAGGGAGCTGATAGTCCCATACAATCCCGAACAAAATGGAGTCACATAAAGAAAGAACAGATCCATTAAAGAAAGTGTAAAATCAATGTTACACGATCAAGATATACCTAAGTTTTTGTGGGGAGAGGCAACAAAGATAGCTATCTACATTCAAAATCAATGTCCTCACAGATCTCTAGATAACAAGACTCTAGAAGAAGTGTCCACTGGGAAGAAGCCATCTGTAGATCATCTCTGAATCTTTGGGTGTTCTGTGTATATTCATATACCAAAGGAGAAAAGAAAGAAGCTGGATCCTTTCGATATGAAGGGTAAATTTGTTGGGTATAGTAACTCATCAAATGCCTATATAATCTATATGAAAGATTGACATCACATTGAAGTTAGTCGTGATTCCATATTTGATGAGAGTATAACATTCAAGAAGTCAAAAGAACTTTCCATGGATTCTGATAATGAAGAACTTTCGATATTTGAGGAGGAAGTTGACAAAGAAGGAGAATGATCACACCATGATGAAGAAGGGCCAAGTGAACTTGTTTAACCCGTGGTCATTCCAGAAACAAGGAAAAGACCTAATTGGTTGAAATCCACACTACTTGATGCAGAAAGTCATGGGGTATCACATGGATCATTTAGAGAAAGTAAGAGACCTAAGAAATTCTCTAGGTATGCTACATACATGACAAAATTAATAGAAGAAGAACCATCCACCTTCGAAGAGGCAGTGGAAAAAAAAGAATGGAAGGATTCCATAAATGAAGAATATCAATCTATAATGAAGAATGGAGTATGGGAGATCGTACCTAAGCCTGAAGAAAAATCTGTGGTTACATCCCGAGTTCGAGACTGGTCGGTGAATTGTTGACCGCGTCCATCATGGACTGGCGAGAGAATCACGAATATCTTAGTTAAATGATGATGAGTAGGAATTCCATTGCACAGGTTTTTCTATTATTAAAGAATAGGTTTGGAATAAAACTATGTAATGCCGAGATATATCATAGCTATTTAAGAATAAAGCATTGTAATGTTTGGATATGCGATATATTTTGAAGAAGAGTAGTTTTGGATTAAAAACATGCAATGCAAGCCTGTGCATTGGATACATTTTTTGCGTTTATTTTATATTTAGATTTTCATGCGTGGGTTTTTCTTTTTAGTTTTTTTATTTTTTATTTATGGTTTAATATTAAAATGTAGCATATATAACAGAATGTAAGGGAGCTTGTATATATCTAATTATTTTTATAAAGGTAAATGTGAGATTTTGATTTATGATAATATTTTCCTTTTAATTAACATAGTTAGATTGGTCCTGAATCTTGAATCTTTACACAAAGAGTATTTCAACAGTGCACTTTTCATTATCTAGTTTACATCTCTGATTTGATTTTTAAAATAATATTTTTTAGTTTAATTTTTTATTTTTATAATAATATTTTCCTTTTAATTAATATAGTTAGATTGGTTTTGAATCTTCCATTTTTACACAAAGTATTTCAAAGCTGTACATTTTTACCATCTAATTTACATCTTTAATTTTTATAATAATATTTTCTTTTTAATTAAATTAAAACTTCAATAGTCTAACCCTTCAAATTTTTATCATTATTTAACTGATATAATTTTTTATTAAATTATAAATTTTAATTGTTTAAAATGAATTTTAGGTATATAAATCTGCAAAAAAAAAATTGAAACATTCAATCACTATGGATTACGTTGAAACATTCATTCCATGGGAATTACATTGCTAAAATTTAATTATTCAAGATTCCATGAAATCTTCAACCAATTTGTCACAAAATTGACCAGAAAAAATGTCCGCAAAAGGCAAAATGCACATTTACATTACCTTTAAAAAAAAATAGCATATCCAATAAATCCCATGCTATCAGCCCATAAATGAACAGCGAGTGTACATCCCACCGTTCGATTTCGGCCTTACACCCGCTGTTCATTTATGGCCCGATAGAATGGGAAATATGGCTCCGCTTATATGTAGGGCACGTTTTGTTTATTCTACAACGTATCGCATGTGCCACGCGTCGTTTTTAAAAAGGTGGGTGCTGACTCCGGTCTCCGTCATCTGCGTCGGTTTCAATACGGAGCATATAACGCTGAGTTGGAGGAAGCATCTAATGAATCCAATTTTGACACATGTGCACGGAGGATCATGTGCCACGCGTCGCTTTTAAAGAGGTGGGGCCGTCGCGGTCTCCGTCATCATATCACACTGAGTTGGAGAAAGCATTTAACGAATCCAATTTTGATACGCATTTGCACCGAGGATTATGTCGTGATCCAATACTCACGACCAGGGATGGATTTGACGGACAAATTACCGGTCTTGACGGACAAATTACCGGTCACGGGGTGATTTGCCCGTCAAATACAGCTTGAAATTTTACAAAATTTTACAAGACTATCAGGGTTTTTTTTTGGTTGAAATTGTGAAAAGTAGGCGGAAAGGTTTGAATGGATTTGAAATTCCAACCAGGACCGTCTTTGCTATCTGAATATGCAGCTTTATTGCCGTTCCTTCTTTCATTCGATTCCAGCGTGCTTTGCAGAGATCTCCAATGCGATTTTCTCGCATAAAAGCTGAGACGATGGCCCTGACTGTCAAGAATCTTCGCAATTACTTTGCACTGCTATTTTCTTTGCAGCTCGGCCACAATTATATCTGTGAAAGCGAGATACAGTTACTGAGCTGACGTATAAACCCTCCTCCCTCAGCCTCAAGCACGGAGAAAGAATATAATATATATTTAAACACGGAGATTTCCATTCAAAACAGCTAGCGGTTTTCTGTACGTTTTGTGAAATGCACTGAAGAAATGGTGGTTTTGAAGATATTGCTTGGCCTTTGGACAGCGGGAACTGTCATTGTCGTCCTGTTCTGGTATTTATAAATCGATGTTGGAGATTGCGCGAGTCCCACGTAGACGAACAACTCAACAATACAACATTTGGTCAATAGCATTGATGGTTGATTTGGCCAGCTAAACATCCGCCTTACTCTAGCAGGCCCTCAGCTGGCCTTTATAGATTTTTGACCCTCGCGCGCCCACTTTTCACGGGAATCGTAAATCTGTCCAGGTGGCGTACGCTACGTGCTGGCGGGCCCTCGGCTGGCCTTTATAGCTCTTTGACTCCCGCACGCCCACTTTTCATAGGAATCTGATCAGGCAGTCTAAAGAGGTAGAAGTGGAATTTAAATTCCACTTCTATAAATTAGTATAAATTATTCCACTCTTTCTAATATGTCACTTACTATAAATTATTCCACTCTTTCTAAAACCGGTAAGACTTTCGTAACAGGTAGAAGCGGGATTTAAAGTCAAGGGAGGGTGATAGCACCTTTCCCAGACCCATTTAAGTTTACATTTAAGAAAAGAAAATCTTATTAAAGACTAAGTTTCAGCCGCTAAAACACTATCTTCGCTTTGGTTAATTTTCGATTCATTTTTAAAGATTGTTATTTTTTTATCTATGGTGATAAAAGGTGTAAAGAGAGGCAGATAAGGAGATGCCAATAAGATTGTTAAAAGGTGTAAAGAGAGGTCTAGAAGATTGTTAAATCGGAATTGTTGAATTGAAAAAATTGTACTTTGGTTTCAAATAATAATTATTTTATTAAGTTTAGGTTTTTTTAGCGTGTTTGCATTAAGTTGGTAATATACAATTAAAATAATAATCTAAATATTGAAATGTTGAAAGTCTCATAATTTTTCTATATATATCAAACAAGCCATGGTGTCACATGCACACTTTTCTTAGCAATGAGAAATAAGATCTTTTTGTCACCTACAATATAAGATATGACAATTATCCAAAGGATGGTTCTTACACTGTTAGCACTAAAATATTAATTATCAAAATATTAATTAATAAATTATCTAATATTAATTTATTAATATATTTAATTAATATATTTATATCTAAATATTAATCTATTAATTAATTAATATATTTATTATTTATAATTATAATTATTAAGAATTATTAATATGAATTAATTCAATAATTAATATATTGATTATTATATTGATCAATTATAAACATTTATTATTTATTATTTTATTAATTAATAAATTATCTAATATTAATTTATTAATATATTTAATTAATATATTTATATCTAAATATTAATCTATTAATTAATTAATATATTTATTATTTATAATTATAATTATTAAGAATTATTAATATGAATTAATTCAATAATTAATATATTAATTATTATATTGATCAATTATAAACATTTATTATTTATTATTTATAATTATTAATTTGAATTTGTTTAATAGGTTAAATTAATTTATATAGAAACTATTATATTTTAGTTTAATCTATCTCTCTTTAATCTATATGTTATAATCCCAAGTTTTTTAAAAATTTTAATAAAATTTCAATAAAACAAAAGTAATTTATTAATAATGGGATGATAAAAAAAAAAAATTTAATAAAATTTCAATAGTAATTTATTAAAAAAAAAATTAAAAATAAAAATAAAAATAAATAAGATTAAAATTAAAATAAAATTCAGTTTCTAGCCGACCTGTGCTTTTCCTTAAAAATTTTAGCCTCTTAGGTATTTATTCTATCCATTCTGCTCTTCTTTTATCATCATTCTCTAACCCTGATGATGGATCCCATTTGGGATTTGAAACGTTGGTTCAAAAATGTTTATACTGTGGATTCTCCGGTCAATGATAAATAACTTTTATAATTTTACATCATCTAATGGACTGGAAAATGCATGGAGCTTTTGTATAAACTCTTTGTATGGTATTCACCTAATTTTTAAACTATTAACACATAATTTGTCACTTCAGAGGCAAGTAGAACATATTTACACTCATAAGCAAAGAGACTCATATTCTTTACAATTATGGATAGATAACATTGATGGGTATCATTTGGAAATCATGACCCAAAAACAAAAAGCAAAAAAAATATTTTTAGTATTCAACCAAAAAAATATGGTTGGTAACCCATTTTTTAAATGCAAATTAAATACTTTTGAAAGATTTTTTTTTTTTTTTTTTTTTCCCCTAGGAAAAAGTCGTAATTTTATTCATATTGATAAAATTACATCTTGTAGATACCAAAGGCATATTCAGATGGTTGTACTTGTGGTAACAGGCAGCAAACAAAAAAAAGAACACAAAATAGTATATGACTGTTCCTGTAATAACCGGAAACTACTGCAATAGAAATAAAATTAAAATGTATCAGCAAAGCTAAGCTTTTCTACCCTTCTTCTTCTCAACCCGTCGCCAACCACCATTGTCAGGACTGGGTGTGATAATAGCTAGCTGATTTTCCATTGGGAGCAGTTGAATTTCTTTGTCAGATTCTGAGCCCTCAGATCCATGTGCTCGCTTGATGCCACTTGTTTCCATTTGCGTCTCTTTTTGCATATCTGTAATGTGTGGCCCCAAGTATGAACTTTGGGCATTCTCTTCCTGAGTATGTGTCTGTTGCATTTGGGGTTCGGGTTCTGTCTGTTCCTCTGTAGGCTCCACGTTTATGTCCTCTTCTTCCAATGGTTCAGTGTGCTGCCATCCTTTCGGCTTTTTCTGTTGTTTCTTGGTTCCCCTGGGGTCCTTTCGAGCAAAAGGGCAGTTATACTGAAGGTGCCCTGTTTGCGTGCATCCCCTGCACCGGAACGTTGTGTTCTCATAGTCGAGCTGTTGTATCCATTGAGAGTTATTGAAGTTCAGCGTGATGTGGTCGGGTAGCCCCTGACTCAGATCCACTTCTACACATATTCTGGCAAATGTAAATATGCCCCTAATAGCTCTGTCTTCATCCATTTTTAGGAATTTTCCCAGGGAATTCCCAATGGCCGCTAATACTTTATGATGCCAGAAGTGTAGAGGGAGACCATGTAGCCTTACCCAAACCGGCATCGTTGAGACTTTCATTGTGTTGGCGTCGAAATCAGGAAACCAGGGGGTGAGGAAGAGGCCAGCACTGCCCCAGAACCAAGGACCCTGATTAATAATGCTGTCACGTTCTTGTTCTGTGTTGAATCTAACTATGAAGTACCCTTTAGGGCAGAGGTAAATTTCACAGTTTGTTGTCCATGTTGTAGAGATCCATTGATGCAGGGCATCTGATTTTGGCCAGAAACCATTAAATCTACAAATAACTGCATTTTTAGATAAATCGGTGTGAAGGCTAGTTACCTCTGGCATAGTTACTTGTAACGTTGGTGATTCTGGCTTTTGTTCCACAATGTAGGGTCCTGGTAACTCTGTTGGTGGTGCTGTTTTATTTTCCATTTTTTTCCCTTTCACTGCATCCCGAAAAGAGCTGGTATTTTTTGAGCTGGTACCAGCGCTTCCACCACACAGTCGAAGATTAAGAATGATGGTTGAATCGTTGGTAATGCCGTAGTGCTGGAGTGTTTGGTTGTCCTGCAAACTGAACTCAGAATATATAAGGTTTTGATATTGAGTTGGGGTTCCACGGTGACCCTGGATCTTCTTTTTTAAATCGTGTATGCTCATCCCCTTACTGAATCTCATGCAAAAATGTTTGCCTTCAATCGATTTAATGAAGATCTGGATCAGATCTGTGTTCATGAGGCCCTGATTCACTGGTTTATGAGCCAGATCTGGCGAAAAAATGGCAGATCTGGGGTTCAAATATCTTCTCACTGTGGGAGAGAAAGGTCCGCCTCCAACCAGCGATTTACCCGATGCTGCTGTAGCAGATTCTATGTGAACTGCGACAGATCCAGCATTATTAACAGTGATATCCATGGGAAAGCCCCAGATCTGGTCATCCTCACTCTGTTTGGCTCCCGCAAACACGGCCATCTCCAGTCGTTCCGCTTCGCCCTTGCCCATAAACGCACATAATGTCTCTGATTCAAGATGGGGCTCTGCGTACAATTGCGGATCTGGTCGTTGGCTAGCAGTATCATCCTTGCCGTGACCTGTTTCAATAGAAGTAAACAATTTACAATAAAAATGACCCTTAGACACGTAATAAGATCTCGTCCATGACCTGTGTGCAGTCAAATCAGCCTTCAGGAACCGATTGGGTGCAGAAAGATTGTGTTTTGTTCCGCTATAGTACCAAATCCATGCTGGCGTGAACAGATCCGTTGTTCTTGCGATCGATTTCCCCCAGGGTCTCTCCATTTTATCTGTTCCTTCGCAGTGCTGCAGTGTGTTGGCGGTACCAGAAACCGTAGCCATCTTCGCTGATCCCTCTGATTCTCTAGTCGTGATTGAATATGTTCTTTTGAAAGATTCTTACCACAAATCAAAAAGTGTTTTTTAATTGGAGTTGGGTTTTGAAAAACATTTAATTCATTAGAAATATAATTAATATTATAATGATAATTTTTGCAATTTAATTAAAATCAAATGTAAAAAGAGAATATTTCATTTCTAACAATTTTTAGGCAATTATATTCTGCCATAAAAACATGTGAGTAAACCCTTCACCAATATTAGTGCCCCTCATGGCTTGTCCTTCAAGTTGGCTTCCCTACTCTGACATCCTAAGCCATGGCTCGTTTACTTGCCCCTTATTGTTGTTTTTTTTCCTTATGCAAAGATTTGAACTATTGTGGGAAGTAACTAATGGAAAATATATTATTTACTAAGTATCAAATATTTTTAAAGATTTTAATTTTGAATGATTTTCTTGCATGAGTTTAAGAATTAAAAATCACTATACCTATTTAGAAATCATGTATGAATATAGAAACAATATTTAGAAATAATGACTTAAAATATATGAGGCAGTAATGAAATGATTGATTTTATCAAAAGAAGAAAAAAGAGTCGAATATTAAAAGAAAATTATTATTTATATTTTTTAAGTTTTACTTTCATTTTGATGGCTAGACAAGAGAACCATACAATAATATAATAGATGGAATTGTAACTTTGTAAATCAAATTAAATCAATTAATTATTTGAAAATAAATTATTAAATAAACTCAAAGTTAATAATAATTATGTTAATATTTTTTAATACAACTTTTAGAATTACCAAGAATTATTAGAATAATGTAAAATATTATATAGATATGTTCTTTTTTCATTTAAATCAAATTGATTAATTAAAGAAAATACGACATTATGAGAAAGGTCAAATTTCTCAACCAATAGAATGATAAAAACATGAATTTTTAATATAGAAAAAACTTAAAATTATTTTGTTAGATCTAAGACTTTTGTGATCCATTATGTAAATAAATGTCTTTCGAATTAATCATATCATTAGGATTTCGTGGATCTTTTGAACCAACCAATGTGGTTCATCCTCAAGGACTCTCAAGACAAAATGAAAAAATCATAGTATGGATGCATCATTGCTGGTTGAAAATATAAAAATCAATCGGTCTTCAAGAATAAGTCTTCAAGAAATAAATAGTATGGATGCATCATTGTTGGTTGAAAATATAAAAATCAATCGGTCTTCAAGAATAAATAGTATGGATGCATCATTGCTCGTAGAAAATATTCATAAAAATGGGAACCAATGATATCAGATTTCTTCTTAGTAACTTGTAGTTGAGCTTGTTCAAATTGATGTGCCTTATCAGTGATTTCCCCTTACTTGTAGAGTAATAATGTTAGATCTAAAATTATTTAATACACATAAAGTAATAATGTTAGATCTAAAATTATTTATTTAATATTATACATTAAGTAAATAAATAAATATTTATAATCCAAATATAACAATGTAAAATTATTAATATTAAGCCCATTAATAAATATTTATTAAAAAAATTACTAATGCAAAAACAATAACCAAATAATTGCTATAATTACCTTCCACAAAAAATATAAAACACTAAACGCAATGAAGTTTTTCTAGTCTAATTTCTCTAAAGTTGAGCAACAATTTATGGAAATCATAAGCTTGATGGGTAACCCTGCAAAATCGAAGTGCCCTAAGGATTTTTCAGGGTGCTAAATCCATATATATAAGCTTGATAGGTAACCCTTGCAAAATCGAAGTGCCTTAAGGTTTTTTCAGGGTGCTAAATCCATATATATAGTCAAAAAATAGTTTAAATAACACAAATCAAGATTTCAAGTCAAATTTTTCAGTCGAACTAGAAAGTCCAAAAGTCACACTCTGAAAAACCCCCTAGGGCACTTCCATTGCGCAGGGGTTACCCATCAAGCTTGTTATTTCAATAGATTCTTGCCAGATTTTAGGGAAATTGAACCAGAAAAACCCACGGGAAAACTTCTAAAAAATTTCACTAAAGACAAGTAGTATCTTATATATTGTGAGTTCAATAAATTGCTGCCAGATTTTGGAGAAATTAAATTGAAAAAACCCAAGAGAAAAGCTTCCAAAAAGTCTCACTAAAGACAATTAATATCTTATGTATTCTAATTTCAATAGATTTCTGCCTGATTTTAAAAAAATTAAACTGAAAAAATTATCACTGGAAACTCGTATTTTATGTATTTAACTTAACAATTTCATCTCCATCTTTATTCATCGACTCATTTGGCGGCCTTCTAAACTTTGCCAACTACAACTGCTTTTATCGCACTCGGAGTTCACAGATTCTACCCACATCTTTACTCTGCTTCTTCAAAATTCGTCATCTCAAATTTCAATATGAACGTCATTATGAATTAAAATGATAAAATATCAATTCATTGTATAGGTTGTTAGCTTCTTTATATTTACGCATGGATTTTGGGCACGCCAATGAGCGTACATTCAGATCGTTGGGAGTTCCTAAACCGAAGCGTTGTATGTGAGGCCCACTGTGTAAAGATGTCAGTGTAAAAGTTAAGGTCATATGGTGAACATATGTCACGCTTAAACAGAAAAGACGGACGAAAATCGGGCAAGTCCTATTTCATACCCTATAGCATCATTAATGCACCTACCTGACACCAGATTGACGTCACCCGGAGAGCCGATCATGGGGATGCATCCATGCATCCACATCTCATCACTCAGCTCCGGCAATGCATGTTCCTGCCCGCGTCCGGCGCCGGTGTCCCTGCCCGCCTCCGGTTTGAGGACTTAATGAGGTTCACCAACCTACGCATTAATGTTCATAAACTCTGCCGGGATCCATAGTTTACCCGCCTCCGTAGTTTACCAACCCACGCATTAATGTTCGTAAACTCTGCCGGGATCCATAAACTCCATACACCAACCGGACTGAAGGCAATACGCTATCGGATTCAGACCCTGCAACCATCGAAGAAGAGCACGGCAGAGCAGCGGCGAACAGAGATTGGTGATCCCCTGCAGCCGTTGGAAACCGGTAACGCTCTACCACCATGCATGCTAGTACTGTTACACTTCTGTACTTCAGAATTTGGTTTTATGAGGGTGTCTGATAAAAATATTCTATAGGATATCTATCTTTGTAGGACGATAAATATATCGTTAACTCTGCACTCTATAATCTGTTTTCCAATGGCTCCATTTACAATATTCTCCGTTTTTCCAAGTCATAAATTGAACTTTCTGGCTGCCATTACCGGATTGCATTGAACAGGTTAGAGATTTGCTTTTATGCGTTTATTTTTTGCAGTGCTTTTAATGTTCTTGCTATTCTTGGCCTCAACTTTCATTGGGTATTTGCACAGTTACCAAATCAGGCCCACTCAAGTTAACTATTTTGAACTGCATCAATTTTCTGCATTGACTTTTAATGTTGTTGGTATTCCTGGCCTGAACTTTCATTGGGTATTTGCACAGTTATCAAATCACGGTTATTTTAATGTTGTTGCAATTCTTGGCCTCAACTTTCATTGGTTATTCGCACAGTTATCAAATTAGGCCCACTCAAGTTAACTATTTTGAACTGGGTCCATTTTCTGGAGTGATTTTTAATGTGGTTGGTATTCCTAGCCTGAACTTTCATTGTGTATTCCATGATTGAAGTTTCTTATTTTCTTAGATCTTTTTACTTTCCTTGAGCTTCTTACTCTGATTTTCTATTTTTGTAAGTTATAAAATCATTCGATACCAGATAGAAAAACCATGTATGAAACCCTTTGTTTCTAAAAAAAAATATAAATACCCAACTCTTCTACTTTTGAACCTCTAACTTTTTATCGACAATCCAGATAAAAAGTAATCTGTCTTCTTGATTGAGTTGTTCTGTCTTCTTGATTGAGTTGTTCCACTCAGCCCCTGCAGCAAGTCCGCTAACTATTCAGATTGTTTCAGTGAACTCCTCATCCTGTCTCCGCAGATGATCCACGGTTCTGTCTCTCTGCCTTGACAAGGATGTAATTACAGACCGACCCCATTACATCTGAATTCTTAAATAGAATAAAATGAGATTATATTCAACCTAAATTCTTAAATAGAATATTAATTCTTCCAAAATTAAACATGATTATACATCCAAATACTTGTATATAATACGATTAAAGTTGGTAATTTTTTTTTATATATATTATTCAATGTAGAAATGAATAAAGCCAAAAAACGAAAACTTAACTTACTGGAATTTATATAGATTTAACAATTTAAATTCAAATTTTAACTAACCTGTCGTAACTGTTATCAAATCAGTTCAGTTCCCCATTATTTTCAGTTTATCCATTATTCTTCGAAAATAAAATTTGTTCAAATTATGTGTCATGTTTATATTTTTATTTTGAAGGTAGATCTCATATTTATATAGGGGCAAAAATGAGAATAATGGGTTTACTTCAATTTTATCTATGAAATCTTGGAAATATTTCAGTTTTATTTAATTATCTCAAAAAAAAAAAAGTTCATGTAATTTTAATTATTGGATGTTTTTTTTGTCTTCTTTAGGGTAATTATTCTCATGGAAATTTGGGACTTCTTAGAATCTTAATTTTCAAATTTGATAGTTCTTAACATTCCATGTTTCAGTGATATAATTTGCATATTTCAAATTTTAACTACCCTGTCGTAACTGTTATCAAATCAAATCAGTTCAGTTCCCCATTATTTTCAGTTTATCCATTATTCTTCGAAAATAAAATTTGTTCAAATTATGTGTCATGTTTATATTTTTATTTTGAAGGTAGATCTCATATTTATTTAGGGGTAAAAATGAGAATAATGGGTTTACTTCAATTTTATCCATGAAATCTTGGAAATATTTCAGTTTTATTTAATTATCTCAAAAAAAAAAGTTCATGTAATTTTAATTATCGGATGTTTTTTTTGTCTTCTTTAGGGTAATTATTCTCATGGAAATTTGGGACTTCTTAGAATCTTAATTTTCAAATTTGATAGTTCTTAACATTCCATGTTTCAGTGATATAATTTGCATAAATTAGGTATTTCAATTGTCTTTTAATAAAACACTAAATCTATTTATACATTAGAAAAATTATTTAGATAATTTAAATTCACAATTTTATTCTTCGATAAAGAGAAAAATATTAACTTTATATTAGAAAATAAAAACTAGTACATGCTATTCATATCTCTCCCATATTTGCCAAAATAAAAAGATATACTAAGCTTCCCATCCACATACACAATGTTCAGAACTATTCCTGTAACCAGTCTAAAAAGGGCCACTGAATATAAAGAAACAAAACTTACAGAATTTATTACCGTATCAAAAATCTTCTTCATAAGACGATACTAAAAACATAGAAAATGCAATATGGCACGGCCATTCAATAGAGCGCCCTCCTATCACCTCTAATTTTATCGATTTGAAGATCGATGCACCATGTCCTTCTGCTAGATTAGAGAAAATTCCACGGCTTACATATATCACAACAGGTAGTTTGTGTCTCACATCGATATAGGCCATGTTTTGCATTGTTTCCATTAGATTAACTCAGTTCCGATATGAACTGATTATACCCTTCTATTGATTCTTTTCTGGTGTTGGGATTATTTCCGGATCTCTGTGTAGTCATAACGGCATTAACACCGCCATGCTAGGTTGAGGTTGTTCCTAATTAAATTGTTGGCCATAGTTCTCTTAACTGGACATCCCCGATAGAATTCTACTTGGAGAGCCCAAGGATGCGAAAATTTTAAGCGTGTCACTAAATTGGGCAAGGGAGAAGTCATAAGGCTTATAAGTGAGGCTCGGCAACCGCAAGATAATTTATGTGTTAAGTTTTTATCGTCTACAGAAAAAGTTGAGTTGCAACAAATAGATATGCTTTCTATCCAGTAACATATTATATATAACTTTTTAAATATATCAAGGATTTAAGAACATTTTATTCTATTCCAGTTTTCAAAATTTTAGTGTTTAAAATGGATTTTAGTGTTTATTCTATTATTATGTTGTTCTTTTTAGATTATGGTATATGGAGAGCATTAGTGTCTTTACTCTCCTGGTTATGTTTGCAGGGAAAAAATATGTCCTGTAAATAAATGGCATCTTATTTTTCCTTTGTTGAAGAGTCCATAGAGCCCTCCCCCATGGAGTGTGCGGGTTACGAGCAGTATGTGCATCTCCCCGAGCTTAGTGCCATGTGGAAATTCAAGGAATGGCCTGGTTGGTCTAGAGAGGGGTTGGTAAAGGCTGCCTTACAGTCATTGGAGATTACTTTTCGGTTTGTTCCGTCTGTCCTCTGTGACACAAGGACTTACATTGACAAAGAGGAATGGAAGAGAAGGCTTGAATCCTTAATTAGTTCCCAGATTGAGTTGATTTCAATGATTTGTGAAAATGACAAGCAGGTTCCCACTCTTCAGTTGTCAGTAAGTAGTGGTATTCTTGCTAGGAAAGTTTTCCATGAGGTATGGCAGAGACCTGGTGCTTTACCTGTGGTTAGCAGAACAAGTGAAGAGAGCTTACTTCCTCGTTTGGGTAGATGGAAAAGCGCTGAAGCTATGGTTTCTAGAATATGGCTTGCCATTGAAGGCCATATGCAGAGGACTCCCTTCACTTTAGGTCTAGGGGAACCAAATATGTCAGGTAAGCCTCTTCTTGAATATGATAGAATCTGCAAGCCAAGATATTTGCACTCTTTAAAACAACATAAACAGTTCCATAATCTAGAAGATGCCAAACTTTGCAATGTCCTCCAGATCTTTGAGGCCTGGGTATTTGTAGGCCAAGAATTGTTGCAGAGAGTATATGAAAGAATAGACTCTGGGGATTTCGTAGGAGCATCCAAAGACTGTTGGATGGTTGAAAGGATGTGGAACATGCTCACAGAAATTGTGAATTTTCTTCTAGTGATGGACCCTGATGATTTCCTTTGCCTTAAACACCAGTTGGCAATTAGCAGCACTAGTACGCTTGCAGGCGCATATTGCCTTCGGTTTGCCCCCCTTAGAGACCTTACAAATGCATGCAAGGAACTAAGGCATCTGGTGCCCAAAGTCATCGGTGTTGAGGCTGATCCAAAGGGTGGACCAAGGCTCCATGAGGCACTTATGCATTTGTTTCATTCACATGGACTGCGCTCACATAACACTTCAGGTGATTACCATGTTGCAACAATACATGTTCTGTTCGCCTTCCAGGCAATAGAAGCCGCGGTGAAAAGGTTTTTCTTCTCATATCAACAGCTGGTAGTAACAACCATGGGTAGCACTGAAATGAAGGGTCCATCATATCTAGGTGCTTGTGATGCCCTACGTCAGATATATTTTGAACCACCTTATTTCCCTAGTGTGGATGGTGCAAAGACATTTTTGGGTTACTTTTGGCACTAAAAGTTACAACTATGGTGGATGGTACACTGGAAGATCTACAGACAAATCAAGTGAAGTTTACAAGAGAAAGAACAGTGCCTTCAATTTTTCAATGTATTACCCCAAATTCATACATACACTTTTTACATTGATAGTTTTGAATACTATACATAGAATTATATTGGATATAGGATTAGACTCATTTTTGTTCATCCCCATCAGTAGGAGCAATCAATAGAACAGTGCTAGAAATTTGAACAATTTTTCCCCCCTCTACAACATGGATAGGATAGTAAGGATTCATAGTGTGCAATTCCTCCTTTGTTAAATACTATAAAAGATTGTCCAAAATTAAAAAGGTAATTATTAAAATTATTAAATTTTACGAGTTGTTTCTTTTTATAATTTTATAATTCTTTACCTAAATTCTATGATGAGTTTAACGATATTTATATAATTCATTATATAAAAAGATTGTAAGAAAAAAATAAATTATATTAATAAAATTATAAAAAAGAACTATAAGTTTTATATGGCCATGATTGTAAAAAAAAAATTGCATTTCCTGCATTTTCATGATAGCTATTATCAAGTTAGATAATAGGAATTACAAGGATTGAGAAATAATGCAAAATCATGATAATGTTATGGAATTCAATAAGAGAGATTTATTTCTGATAGACTATTACAAAAAAATTTGACACTGTTTTGGTAATGGTTAAATAAATTTCTACTCTAGAGATAAATACAGAGAAATTTTAACCTTAATTAAAAACCTGTTAATTTCAATATCAAGCCTTCCTACAATTATCTAAGGCTACCTAAACTTTAAATTTAATATGCTTCATAAAATTCAAGTTTCAATACCTCCGCCTACTAAACCCACAGCCACTTGAAATACTAAACTAATATATGCTTGCCTTACCTTTTGTTAAGCCAAATTGAATTTGGTTGGTAAGTTATTGCCAATCTTTTTAGCTATAGTTATAGCTTCAAATGGAATCCGAAGTAGATCCAGTTGTCCTTAGATGAAGTAATTGCTATTTTTTATTTTATTTTAAATATTTTGTTTTATTTGTTTATCGACAAATAAATAGCAATTTGTTTATGTTTAACAAATTGAATTTGGTTGGTAAGCTATTGCCAATCTTTTTAGTTGTAGCTATAGCTTCAAATGGAATCCGAAGTAGATCAAGTTGTCCTTAAACGAAGTAATTGCAATTTTTTATTTTATTTTAAATATTTTGTTTTATTTGTTTATCAACAAATAAATAGCAATTTGTTTATGTTTACCAAATTGCCACTTGAATAATAGTTCTCAAATTATGTAACATCGAAATATTCTCAATTTTCTATGAAAATCCGAGAGAATGTTATATTTTAACTTCATAAAAAATGCCTTGTTTTCCGGCAATGATAGGAACATTATAATTAGGCATCTCTACCGTGTCTTCTTTGGAGTAAGACAAATTGTGTTTTTCAAACTGTGTGAATATAGTTCATTAATTTAAAACGATGTTAATTTTATTTATTTTTTATATATTTGAATATCTATAAGATGTACACTTTCAATTGTTTTTGTTATTGGGTTTTAGATAGTCTAATTTTTTAGTAATCAAATCTGAATTTGAATTTAATAGCTATAGTTTATGAATGTAAATTTCTAGATGCGCCAAATTTATTTATACTTTTAAAAACTCAAGTTATATAATAAATTAGATTATTAAAATTAAATCAAAATATTAAACAGTTATATTGCATTGTTTGTCGAACAGAGTTTGAGATAGATTAAGCTTACTGGACTGTAGATAGGGAAGGTAACAGAGTGGCTTGAATATTACTGAATTCACCTATTTTGCTAACTCTGTTCTTTCAGCGAATATACTGACGTAGCTCAACTAGATTTGTGGATGCCACTTCATAAACGCAACAGTGGTATTGGAAAATATTTTGTCATCCTTCTAAATAAATACCTTTGCTTTTATATGGCACCTTTTAAAACGAGGATACCGAACGTCCCAGCAATGGAATTCGAACAAACATAAGACATATTTCTTTTGTTTGTTTTAGTTGTAAATGCCACACTTGTTTTTAGCACTTGGTATATATATGTAAATATATATATATGTGTGTGTGTGTTGGGGGGCGTGTTTATATCTGTTTGATATAAGTCTAAGTGAAACACAAATTTAGTAAAAAAAAAATTATAAACAATATCTTAACCATATATCTCATCATCAACTAATCTAAATTATAAATTAACTATAATATCTAATCCCTCTTTTTTATTTTCCAAGAGCCGCCCATCCCAGCTAAAGTATAATATTACTTCCAGTTTCTGAAAAGGAATGCTTGCTCGGTAAATCAGTTTAATGTGCAGGGTGTTTCAAAGAAAGTTGCAAATATGGTTGTAAGTGTTAATGTACACGGTTATAGTTGAGACCAAAGGTAAAGCGCCCCAACTTTCATCCCAACCCAACTAAATTATAATATAGGTGCAGTTGTTGAAAAGGAGTACTGTCCTAAAAAATGAGTCCTCAAAAATGAGTTTAATGACCATGGTATTGGAGGGAAGGTAGTAGATATGCCTATAAGGGTTAATGTACATAGTTATAATTGTGGGTGAAGATAATAATTAATTTATTTTATTTTTTTGCCTAAAATTTAATGATTTTTTTTTTTTATAAGATTGTAGGTTTTTTATTAAATTATATTCAAAATTTTTATAATGCAATTTTTTATTGGGTAAATTATATTTTTGAATGTATAAATAAATTTTGTTCTTCAATACTAATTTGTTTTAGTGAGATTGTAAATTTTAGTCAAATTATTTATAGTATAGTATCATTTATAAAATACGTTGTTCTTTAATCATATAAGTTTAAATTTAGAACATTGATAATGCATATTGCTTATAATCATTCTCTCTCCTAATATCTATAATTTGGCTTAACACTTATCATTTTCTTGCAGATTGACACACGATTTGCTCGCTTGTGCAGAGCCTAACCCCACGGTTTACAGAGAACAAAAACAATCATTGTAATTTTTCTTTAGTGGGTGACTGGCAAACTTTAGTGAATTGCCTTCACCTCTGCAATTTTTTTCCATATAGTTCGGATTGTTTTAATAATCAATATTAGTAGGGCAATTACTTAGCCTTTACTTTAAAATTTTTACATTTCACACATAGCTTAATTAAGGGGAAAAGTAAGTGGCCATAATCCACACATTTTTTCAATTTGTGTTGCTATTTTACCAAGTCACATAGCTTAATTAGCAAAGGAGTAAGTGGCCCATAATTCCCTCATATTTTTTACTAACCAAAGCATCTTTACTTCATTAGCATTGGGACTAGGAACTGGTGTTATTAAAGAAAGGGAGTAGCCCCTGCTTCCCTTGCGTCTTTTAGACGATCCTGGGCTTGCATCTGAAATCTTTCTCAAAGCACTCAGTTTTTTATCTCCCTTTTTAGGCTCACATAGTGTAATAGGAAGGAAGTAAGTGGCCCATCAACCACACATTATTTTATTTGCAGGTAAGGAACAAACATAATTTAGTGTAACTAGACGAATTTGAAAAGGACCTTCTTAGGAGTCAGACCTTCTTAGGAGTCGGATCTTCTTAGGAGTCGGACCTTTGATAAGATCTGCCTTTGTGAGAGACCTACCTTTGTGTCATCTCTTTGCAAATTTCGAGAAAGTTTGTTGTTTAAAGCCTTGAATTTCATTCTTGAGAAAAAGGACAAAAAGATTTCGGTTTTTGTTTTTGATTAGTTTGTAATTCTGTACGAACTGATCCTTGATTGCATTTTGATCGAGTAAAACATCCTAGAATCACATTTGATAAGCTTTTTTCCTCATTGATTTTGTTTTTAGGTAATTTACTTTTAAGTTTGCTTTTAAGTAAAATTGCTTTGATTTTCATAGATTTGTTAAAATTGATTTTTGATAAAATAGTTTTATATGTTTTCTTAGTATAGGAAAAATATAAAAATTCTTTTGGAAAAAGTTTGCTTTAAGTAGTGTTTGGAGTTTTTGAAAGAGAAAGGAAATTTTCGTGAGATAATTAGTGGTCATGAGTTGTATGCGTCGGAAAAGATAAAGAGATTGTTTCTTTGATTGTCTTTGCTACGAAAGTTGTCATTTTATAAATTTTGCATTCTCTCAACTCTCTTAGTTAGGATATTCATTGAAAAAGGCAAAATAGTTTAAATTATCCTAGGTGCTTTTTTTAGTGGATCTGAGTCGAGTCTACACACCATTCAGTTTCATTTCCACTACCTTTTGACTTAAACAACAACCATAAAATTAACGCTTAAAGTAAAATTGACGTAGTAACTTTTTATTTACTAGGGCTCTGAAACACCAATATAGATCAGGCTAGTGTCTTAGAGTAGGAGAGTAATTAACTCTCCAAGACAGTAAAACCAAACAAGTAGCTCATCTTGTGGTAGGATAAATCCAATTGTTACAATTACGCTCTGGGAAAGCTCCTCTTAAAGGAGAAGCACGAGATCGTGTCCGAACCAGTGAGGGGATCAATCCTCCTTCATTGGGAACGATGCCAGATATACACGTACTACAAACGGTAAACCTCGAATTATTGTCGAGGAGCCTGGGGTCACTTGTCGGTAAACCTTGGATTATTATCAAGGAGCCGGCAAGGGGATTGAGCTTGCTACTCTGCCCTTGCGTGTGTATCGGATCGTAGACTGTTCCCCCAGGTGTATTTGTTGCTGTTGGTGACCTTAGTGACCATAATCTTTAGGGCTCTACCCAAGGTGACGGTGGAGGGAAGATCCCACTGTACCTGGAACAGACGTCGGCTAGACTCACTTGGATTTTCTGGGGGGTTCACTTCACTCGAGACGGTTAAAAGTGGAGGAACTTGGTCCAGTCTATTCATTAAGCAAGTTGCCGGGGTAACTGTTTCACCCACCACTTCTGCACTGAATTCGACGACGTTGGATTTCATCACCAACTAGTGTTTTCGGTCTGGAAGGTTACTGTTTGCGTATGGTTTGACGCCCTAGATTCTTTAGGCATCTGATTCAAATTTGTTTGGTTCTTTAGAGACTTTAGGTGGTTTGATTTGAGTTTTTACTTTGTCTGCGTGTGCAGTAGTTTAAAAGTTTTTAACTGTGGCTGAATTACCGAGACAGTCCCCTACCAGTCGGGGCAAATCTCCTGAAGTTGTCACTGTGGCCGATTTGTTGAGGAGGTCTCGTAGACTTCGAGGCCAACCTCCCGAAGAGGTCCCGAGTCATTTCGAAGGTTGGAAAGTCCTTGTAAATCCTAGTGGCAGTAGAGTAGGTTCACCTGAAGAAGGAGGTTCACCTGAAGAAGGACAGTCTTCAGTGGTAGTTCATCCGGATTACCAAGGTTTAGAAACAGGTTATAATCCTGAAGCTGTTGCAGTTTCAGAGCTTACTGGTAGTTTTTCATCTGCTAGTGATATAGGCGAAGAACCTGACGTATCTGAACCTGTTACTCCTACTTCTAGTGTTCCGGATTCACCAAGGGTAGAAAGAGTTATCACCGAAAATCTTCCTTCTAGTTTGATTGCTATTGCACTAGTCATCCTTCTATAACTTTCCAACATATGCTGGAGTAAACAGATTGTAATTTGGGTAATTTTTCTAACTGCAAATAGGAACATACTTGTGTATTGGCAGGGTGGTTACGAGGTCCCTAGAAGTGATGAATTTGAATTTTTATTGGTTTTATATATAGTATTAGGTTTTTTCTCATGTTTTCTGTGAATGACATGGGTGAATTTTATCCTACACCCACTAGGTTATCGATATGTAATTTCGGTAATTTTGATTTCAAAAGATATTTTAAAGAAATGCAATGATTTCATTTGTGTATTCAATAAACACAAGATTTTATAATTGAGTAAAATATTCGCCATGCCTGGTGAGAGATTCGCCAAAAAATTATATATACATATTATATTATTGATAAAATGGCCTTCCATTTTTCCTATATAACATGGAGATTCGCCCATTTATTATATATATAAATTTAGGAGGGGTTCTTAAAATTTTCTCTGTACATGGTTAGTCTAAACTTGTCAGAGATATTTAAGCTTATTAATATCTTACTTATCGTACAATGTCATCTAAGATCCCCTGAATATTACTTAATCCCAAAGTGGTTTACGTGAAAAGTATAAAATATTTACTTAAAAATGAGACTTCCATGTTTAGTACGCTATGCATTGATCAAGACCATAATATTTACTCAAACTAAATTATTTTCAATGCAATTTGTACAGGTATTTTAAGAATGAATAAGTGGGGGAAGATTAACGAGTTGGAAGTTGAAGACCCAGAAGATATGATACAATTTTCAGCAGAAGACTTAACATGGACAGAGATTGGGGGGGACCAAGTTGCGGTGATTCCATATTGTCGACTTGATGATTTCATAAGTGGAGAGGAATCAAATGAAAGTGCACCCACTCGATTTCTTCTTAAGAAACATCGAAGTAGAGGAATAGAGGATATCACACGCACCAATTACTCAACATACCTGGAGTACAGTGTGTGAGTCTCTATATGCTTTTTCAAGATACGTATAATTTTTTCAATATGCATAAATATTATATCTAATTTGTAGTAATTTTTTTACGTACAGTTATTGGTGTTCATATGGCCCACAGTCAACAAGGATAATTAGGAGTGCATCATCAGATCCAAAGACAAACCGCAATCGACATGAAAGTATTAAAGTTGGTTGCCAATGTCACTTCTTTGTGCGACGACTTCAAATGAGACCAGATGATGCTGTAATAACATATACTGCATGTAGACATATTGATAAATCCAATGTTATTTGTCATGGGACAGATGCAATCGGTAGGCCCATGAGATTCAATTATGCACCACATTTAAGTTGGGATATGCGATCTAGTGTCCAACATTTCGTTAAAAGAGGTTTTAATGTTACAATGATATGGGACAAGTTCATCTCTGATGTGAAGGATGGATCTGGTGAGTTATACACAGGGAAGCCTCGAGATACCTACATGACAAAAAAAGATATAAGTAACATTTACAATGATATCATAAGGCTAGAGTATGTTAAAGATCAAAGTGATCCAAAGAGTGTGGAGTGCTGGTACAAGGAAAACCCAGAGAGTTTTTTCTTCTACCAAAAACAAGATCTTGTTGAAAATATCCCTTTTATTATAGGCATACAAACAAAGTGGATGTGTTCAATGATGCTGAAATACTCTCACAATAATATTATCTCAATGGATTCAACCTTTAGTACAAATAAGTACGGGGTGAGTACATATTTATCCTAAATCCGATTCATTTATTTAACCTCATATTAATGCATGTATCTTATATAAATATAATTATGCATATTTTTTGTAATGCAGTATCAACTTTACACCTTAATGGTTTTCGACGAACATCACAATGGGGTTCCAATAGCTTGGGTGATATCATCACGCAATACTATAGCTGATCTTTCTAAATGGATGTTGGCCTTACTTGCAATTGGAAACAAAGAGCGACCAGATTGGCATGTTCTTGCCTTCATCACGGATGATGCTACTGCTGAAATTGAAGCATTGAGGTGATGTGTTTATTATTTTTATAAGAGGCATAAAAAATATTGTTAATGTATAATCTCTCTAAAAATTATGTTATTGCACGTCTGCAATCAAGTGCAAAGTATTATTATGTGTGTGGCATGTTCGTCGTGCATGGTTGAAAAATGTTGGAAACAAGGTCAAAGGGAGGGAAAACCAAATACGCATTTTTCGTGGATTAGGTGAAATCATGCACATGTGTAAAGATGATGAATCTGTGCGAAAGAAAGTTGAAAGCTTATTTGAAGAATTCAGTGAACAAAAAAGATTTTTGGAATATTTTAGAAATACTTGGCTATCCAACAACAAAATATGTAAGCTTCTTATTGGTGGTTTTAATGACTCTATTTTTCATGTCATATGTATACTTATTAATATATAACTAATAAATTTCTTTCTACAGATATGTGGGCAAAAGCATACAGAAATTTTCCACATTCAAATCAAGATACGAACAACGCCATTGAATCTTACCATCGGTATATCAAGGAAAGGTACCTATGTGAGAAGAACAATGCATGCCACAGAAGGGTTGATTGGTTAATCTATGTTTTGTTGACAAAGGTTGTATTATTTTACAATCATATGCACCGTTTAAAAGAAGCCGGTTTTGTACGACCCAGAAAAATACAGGAACAACTGAATTCATCCAAGTGTAGAGCTAAGAAAATCCCAAATGAAGATTGTGTGCCTGATGAAAAGAGTAATGACTACTGGGTTCGTAGCCAAAATAAGGATACTCGTGACATTTGGTACAATGTCATATATAAGGGTTCTAATCTACACTTCTGCAATTGCAATTGGGCCCTAAATGGAAATATCTGTAAACATGTATTGAAAGTTGAGATGTTAGTGAGTAACACTATTTTGGGTGAAAATGTAGCACCTGGTGTCACTGATCCCATGACAGAAAGGCCTAGAATTTTATTTGATTTGAATGAAACACCTATATTGGTCCCAGAAATCCAAACAGAGCTTTTGCCATGCTTTGATTCTCCTCCCAATCTGAATTATCATAATGAAACAAGCATTGATAATTTAGAGAATTTCTCATACAATGTTGAATCGACCAATGTACGACAAGATAGTGCATTCTCTGAACACGATGAGATGAAACGTGTTAACTCATCAACTCTTGAGAAATTGAGATCCATAATACCTACAAATTTGGAACAGGCATATGCATTGAACAACTTGGTTGACAAAGCATGTCAAGAATACAACAAAATGTTTTTCAATACTATAACTCCATCCAAGATCACCACCAAGAGAAAACATAGTTTCTTGAGTCCAGTAAATAAAAAGAGGCGATGTGGTCGCAAGTCAAAATCAGGGACAAATATTCTACAATTTGAAAGGGTTGGACGAGTTCATGCAAGGAAAAAAAGAATGGATGAACAATTGGAGTCATCTTCTCAAAAACAAGGAAATGTGGACCACGCGCCTGAGATAATTCAAGATTCTATTATACCCAATATTGGTATGGAAATTTCATGCTATGCATTGTTTTACGTTAAATGCGATATATTATCATGTTCAACACATTTGCATGACTATATGAACTATTTTTATTGTTACAGCTGAGGGACCCACATCTCACAACATTCCAAGTTGTCGAATTCGTTTATTCGATGAACATGCTACTGAAAAAAGATCTAGCATTGGGAACACTGCTTCAGCGATTAACACCCCAATATCCTCCCCAAGGGTGCTCCCCCCTATTGTTGAACCAATTAAGATGTATCATCGCCCACACCCACCACCTTTTTCCTCCATAAATTCTTCCATGCCTATAACCACCTCTGTAATACCTTCCCAATGCTCACCCCTACCCTTCAATCATCCACCATTCTCATTTTTTCAATCGTCCACCCTTAACATTCCAATTTCCCCCCCTAGGTTAATCCCCCGGCCTACAGTGATTCCCACTATTGTACAACCGGTGGGGGTGTATCGTCGCCCGCACCCACTACCTTTTCCCTATTTCACATCCACCATGCCTTTATCCAGCGCCCCTGAACCATGCCTATATCCGTCACCAAGTGCTCCGCCATCTACCCAGGAAGGGTTGTCTTCTCCATTGCCTCAAATCCTCACGGTGAGAATGAGTATTTGATCAAAATATCATCATGAATTAATGAAATTGATTATATGCCTTTCAATTTTTACAACTAATTGATTATTGTAATTTTTTGCAGAGACATCAATTTGGAAATCCACCTGGGAGTGCCTCATGGGACGAGGGTGACTTATAGACCCATACGGTAGATCGATCATGATGTTGTTTTTCCATTATGTCATTGATGGGCATGAGATTCCATTATTTATGTTGGAAATGAAGTTCTATTTTGTAAAAAAGAAACATGTATAGTTGGACCTATTTTGAATAAAAAATACATAAATTTATATTTGTGTTTATGACAACATCTTCATTGAATTTTAAATCCTTATGTGGATGCGATGTTATATTCTATCAATGTTACATTACTTTTTGATGAATAGTTGTAACGGATTTTGTTTTTATTAGTTACAAATTATCAAGTTTATAAGTTAAGTTACTTTTATATTTATATCTTATTTGATGTTTAAAATGTAATCTTAAGACTTATACCTCGCACCTCAAGATTAATCTGTCTAAAAATACATATGCCTTTCAAACTTGATACTAGATAAAAAAACAATAACCACACATTACAATCCAATATCGCTTTAAAAATATTCTTACCAAGTCTCTTAATAAATATGTAATCGTAGATATTTTTATCATAAGCTACCATACAACAACGACTCTTAAGTATAAACAAAATATATATCGAAAAAAATATGAAAGCTTAAATATATTTTCACATCCTCAACCTTAGAATATTCATTTATTTCTTTACATATGAATTATAGTTTATAGTTTATGTTCATATTCCATAGATTTTACATGTGAGAATCAACCCATTTAATAAACATGTACTTGTTATTTAACCTCTTTAACCTTTATTGATTTTTTTTTGTTTTATGGGGTTAAGGGTGTGATTGGAGAAGAGGGAATATTAAGATTACCAAAATAAAATTACAATTGAAATAGTAAGGAAGTATAAAGTTAAAAGTTGTAAATTATAATTTTGAAATGGTTAATATTCTAAAGTGAAATATTGATTTTTGAGAGTGGAAATATCGATGGATAAAAGTATGTATTTGGAATCCAAAAATGTGAATTCCATTAATTTCAAACCTCCAAACTGTGAATTTTGGTTTTGATATTCAAGTCTTTTCTTTAAAACATTGTTTTATAAAAATTGAATAGTATAGGCCGGCAATAAAAAAATTACATAAACAAGTGATTTACATATACGTAATATTAAATTGAAATAAATAAATTAATGTAATGTTAAATTTGAATATTTTTTTTTTTCAATTTACAACTCCACTAAAATTTAAGAAGATTTGGTTTACTCATCTTGGATAAACGGTGATCAAGTGCTCTGTTAAAACACTGCTTCAATTACCCGCCGTGTTAAATTAATATATTGGACATGATGAAGATGTAGAACTGTCAAATTTACAAAAAAAAAAAATATTAAGAAGATTTGCTTTTACTTTTTATATATTATCTAAGGTAAGCTCTACAATTTTCAAGGAATACGGTTAATTAAAAACACAACTCAAAGTCATTATAATGATATAATAGTTGTGCAAAGAGGCTCATACTACGATAGAGGTATAAATTTTTCTCAGCAAGAAAAGTATATATATATATATATATTCTAAATAATAAACAATGTTGGACGTAATTAAAAACAAAAAAAAATTATACATATTTGGTTAGTTTTAATTAAAAACATTAAAAAACATAATAATCTCACTCTCTCTTAGCTAAGTTTGTTGTTGATATCACAACCCCATATGAAAGAGATATAGTAAAAATATTTTACTCACTCTTAACAAAAAAATAAAATATTTGGTTGCTCATGTGAAATAACATAATATTATATCAATTTTAAAAGTTTTAATTAAAAACATCAATAATCTCACTCTCTCTTAGCTAAGTTTGTTGTTAATATTACAACCCTATATGAAAGAGATGTAGTAAAAATATTTCGCTCACTCTTAACCAAAAACAAAATATTTAGATGTTCATGTGAAATAACATAATTTGTATCAATTTTACAAAAAGAAAGTGTCATATATATGTGTGTGTAAAATGCATAATTCTTACATTCTTTAAAAATATTCCAATATAAAACTTGAATAAACTATCTTAATATCTGCATTATCAACTTTATACATGTAGATAAATAAAGTCGAAAAAAAAATATGTATAAAAAATATTTCAACTTGAAAAATGTAGTAAATGAGAATAAAAAATTTAGTTATTTCCTAGAATAATTAGAGATCTATGTATTTTTTTTAATTTTAAATTTCTGGCATTTAAAAAATATTGATAACACAACCATATATATATATATATATATATATAGGTTATAAATTAAATATTTCAATATGGAGAGTTGAGTGATTTGATGTTTATTTCAAAAATTATTTACTAATAATCAAGATTGCAAAAACATTTTGACATGGAAAATAGAATTTATAACAAATATTTTAATGAACTTATGAAGTATATATTTCAATGTCAAATATATACATATTACATATATTTAAAATATATATGTATTTATCATATAAACACCTTGAAAAAATAAATTTTTTCGGTTAAAATATTTCAATAATTGAAAATATAATTTATTTTGGTTAAAACATTTTAAGTATTACCACTATTCTATGTTTTAGCTCTTTTTCGGGTATTTTTTTGGGTCATTTGAGATTGATTTATCAAAAACTTGTTAAATTGTAAATTTACTTTGTGTAATCTATGTAATCCTAGTGCTCAAAGGGATTTTCAAAGAGTTGAATCCATTTATACATTCAAAAATGCAATTTAAACCATGAAAAATTATATATATGATGATGATGATGACCACTGAAATCTATCGAATCTTCAGAAAAGAGATATGATGATATGCGGAAGAGATGCGCATATGCGCACATCTTCCGTATATGCACAGTTTCCGTATATGCGCAATTCCTGTATACGGAAATTGGGCATATATGGAAGAGATGCGCATATACGGAAGACATACGCATGTCTTCTGTATATGCGCAGATTCCATATACAGAAAATGTGCATATACGGAAACTGGGCATATACGGAAGATATGCGCATATGCACAATTTCCGTATATGCCCAATTTCTGTATATGCCCAATTTCCGTATACAGGAATTGCACATATACGGAAACTGTGCATATACGGAAGATGTGAGCATATACGGAAATTGGGCGTATACGGAAGATATGCGCATGTCTTCCGTGTATACGGAAGATGCATGCGCATATACGGAAATATGCGCATATACGGAAGATATGCGCATGTCTTCTGTATATACGGAAGATATGCGCATATACGGAAATTGGGCATATACGGAAATTGTGCATATACGGAAGATATGCGCATATACGGAAATTGGGCATATACGGAAGACATGCGCATATCTTCCGTATATGCCCGGATTCCATATACAGAAATTGTTACATTACTTTTGATGAATAGTTGTAATAGATTTTTCTTTTATTATTTACAAATTATCAAGTTTATAAGTTAAGTTACTTATATATTTATATCTTATTTGATGTTTAAAATGTAATCTTAAGACTTATACCTCGCACCTCAAGATTAATCTGTCTAAAAATACATATGCCTTTCTAACTTGATACTAGATAAAAAACAATAACCACACATTACAATCCAATATCACTTTAAAAATATTCTTACAAAGTCTCTTAACAAATATGTAACCATAGATATTTTTATCATAAGCTACCATACAATAACGACTCTTAAGTATAAACAAAATATATATCGAAAAAAATATGACAACTTAAATATATTTTCACATCCTCGACCCTAGAATATTCATTTATTTCTTTACATATGAATTATAGTTTATAGTTTATGTTCATATTCCATAGATTTTACATGTGAGAATCAACCCATTTAATAAACATGTACTTGTTATTTAACCTCTTTAACCTTTATTGAAACTCTGCATATACGGAAACTGTGCATATACGGAAGATGTGCGCATATACGGAAACTGGGCATATATGGAAGATATGCGCGTGTCTTCCGTGTATGCATAGTTTCCGTATATGCGCAAATTCTGCATATACGGAAGACACACGCACATCTTCCGTATATGCACAGTTTTCGTATATGAGCAGTTTCTATAACATAAACGAAGATGTGTACAAATTCCATATACAGAAATTGTGCATATACGGAAACTGTGCATATAGGGAAGATGTGCGCATATACGGAAACTGGGCATATACGGAAGACATGTCCATGTCTTCCGTATATCCCTAACTTTCTTGTATGTACATACCTTCTGTATATGCACGTCGTTCGTGTATCTGCATCGCAAATGCGCAAATTCCATATACAGAAATTGGGCATATACGGAAATTGTGCATATACGGAAGACACGCGCATAGCTTCCGTATATGCACAGTTTCCGTACATGCGCAATTTCTGTATATTGAATTTGCGCGTATACAATGCAGATACACGAACGACGTGCATAATCGAAAGGCATGCACATATCTTCCGTATATGCCCAGTTTCCGTATATGCGCACATCTTCCGTATATGCCCAGTTTCCGTATATGCACACATCTTCCGTATATGCCCAGTTTCCGTATATGCGCACATCCCAGTTTCCGTATATGCGACATCTTCCGTATATGCCCAATTTCCGTATATGCGCACATCTTCCGTATATGCCCAGTTTCCGTATATGCACACATCTTCCGTATATGCGCACATCTTCCGTATATGCCCATTTTCCGTATATGCGCACATCTTCCGTATATGCCCAGTTTCCGTATATGCGCACATCTTTCGTATATGCCCACACCTTCCGTATATGCCCAGTTTCCGTATATGCGCACATCTTCCGTATATGCCCAGTTTCCGTATATGCGCACATCTTCCGTATATGCCCAGTTTCCGTATATGCGCAGTTTTTGTATATGCACACATCTTCCGTATATGCCCAGTTTCCGTATATGCGCACATCTTCCGTATATGCCCAGTTTCCGTATATGCGCATAGTTTCCATATATGCGCAATTTCTGTATATGGAATTTGTACACATCTTCGGAAGATGTGTGCATATACGGAAACTGGGCATATACGGAAGATGTGTGCATATACAAAAACTGCGCATATACGGAAACTGGGCATATACGGAAGATGTGCGCATATACGGAAACTGGGCATATACGGAAAAAAACCAGAAACCCAAAAATCACAAGTACTAACCTGTTTTCAAGTGAGATTGCACTTTTTGGGCTAAAAGGTGCGCTCTAGACTTTAGTTCCCACTTTTTGGGCTAAAAAGTGCAATTTCTGCTCCTTGATTCTCATTCAGAGAATCTCGGAAAAAATTGTCATCTCTGTCGCAGCTAGTTCCTGTGACCTGCGGAAAAGAGCAGAAAGCTTGTGAAACTAAAAATTTTAACATATATAAGATTAAAAAGCTAGGAAACATTACGAGACTTAAAAAAGATGAAACTCTAAGCTGAAAACTGAAGGTCACCAAGGTTTCTGGATCTGAAGTATAATTCCAGTGGAGTCACCAATTTTGTTGTAGTGTTTTCTTCTCAAACATGTACAAAAAGAACCCACTTAAGATTGTGGATGACAAACAATCTCAACAACATAAATGGTTGCTAAACATTATAGATCTCCAGCAACTCATAGAAGCAAATCCTACCAAAATTCGGATCTATGCCACAATCATAGTTAAACAACAAAAATAAATAGTAATAACTCCAATCATCCAATAGAAACCAGATATACAAAGAATAATTTTGTTATAACACCTGTGAAGGGAACAAATAAATGTTGCCAATCCCCCTCTATGGGATGGGTTCGTGGCTGTCCTCAAACATCTTCAACTTGTATAGAGTCTCTCTCCTCTATAATGTGTAAACCCGACAAAAATATCGTGTGCAACAATGAAAATAGTCAGAGTTACAACAATGAGTGCAACAATGAAAATAATCAGAAGTGAATAATGAATGGAAAACCCTTCTATTTATAATAAAATATTGAGTTATTCTCGAATAATGAGCAATAATAAAAAATTATTAACCCCATTCTTAGAATAACCACTTGAAATACTTTATTATATTTGGTTAGGAGGGAAAAAGTGTTTAAACTTTTATTTAGAAATAATAAATAAATAAATAATTTATTTATCATCTCGAGGAATCAGTTGAGGAATAATAAACAAATAAGGATTTATTTAATTATTCCTAAGGGTTTTAGTTAAATTTGACAAAGAATAATAATTAATTAGTGATTAATTAATTATTCTTAGAGAAAAATAAGATAATTTATGATTTATCTATTAATTTTTCATGATTGGGTCAAGTATGACAACGAATAATAATTGAAAAATGGTTTAATTAACTATTCCTAGAATAAAATCAAATAAGTAGTAATTTATTTAATTATTCTTCATTAGTTTAACTATAAATTACTTAACAAATGAGGTTTATTAAGTAATTTCTCACAGTGAAAGCAATTTTACTATGGTAAAATTGGCTTTACATGGTGTACTTCGATCCATCTAGTAAATTAGGCTAGATGATCAATTTTTTGGTGATAACACTCCATTTGTTGTGTTGATGCTAACTATGAAACAATAATTCTGATGACCTTATAGATATAGTTAATAAAAATCTTTGGCAACAAGAATAAGGGGATTATAATTGTGTATATTATATATATATTTCATATCACAATCTAAATCCACACTTTTCATGACTATTTGTGAGCGGAAATGCAAGTAGAAATCATTGAGGAAAGCCATGAATCGGATTGTTTGAGCTTTTTCAACTTGAACATTCTCTATAAGAAAATTTATCTTCTTTGTTACAACTATATTTTGCATTTATGTGGGATGGAATTACTAATCATATGATTCCTAGTATGTGCATTGAGCAATATTTACTCTTATCACCATATTAAGCATCTTCAATATAATATGATACTGAGTTATTTGTCCTCGTTACTGATGGTCATCTTAAAACCTCTTATCCATTAAAGTTAAGTGCAATTGGTCATACACAAACAAAATTTGAAAAAAGTAGGAAAAGGACCCCATATAGCATGAGCTACTCTTTTTCCCTCAAGATTTAGAGGCAAGGATCTATTAGGAGAGTGATGTATAAAAGTAAGTTTATGATTAGATATTTTGTATATCGATTCATATTTTCAACAATAATATTTATTTTTAATCATTTGATATTTCTTATAAATAAATTTTTATTACATAAGACCTCAAATAGATCATTGCCATGTTTAGTATTTTAATTAGTGTAATAAATCCTCACTACCCATTGAATCAATTTGGAGTACAAGTTACGGATTTAGTATCCCTCTTTCATCTAAATCGATAGGGTGTTCCCCTTAACTCGTATCATCCTTCTATTAGTAAAAATAAAATATAATTACACATTTAAATACCGTTTTGAACATGGATTTGTCCACTTTTTTAAGACTTTTAAGTCATTCCTACTTGTGGAGCAAGTTCTTCAAACCATTTTTTTTTCTTTCTTATATTTTTTATTATTAGTATTTGGTGTAATGGTATTTCTCACATGTGATACACTTCTTCTTATTGGTGTTATTTAATGACAACAATGTTGGTGAAATCTAGTTGTGTCATCTACTCTCATAATCATGTTACAGTTATTAATGGTAAACAAAAATACATCCACACCTTATCATAGAATAAGTATTTGACGTAATGCATTAAAAGTATATTTTTATACATAATGGACTAAAAGTATTTTTTTTATATGGTATCATCATGATAATTTCATTGAAGTGATCCACAACTAAGATAAGATAGTCATTATCCCTATTAATGGTCAACAAACATCCAATAAATATATTAAAATTAATTCCCATGGTTTTCTCATTAATAAAACTCCAAGAAATTTTCACAATTTTTAAATTATTGAATTAAATGTTATTCAGAGAAAACAATATTTGAAAAATGTGGTTACCATTTGTGTCATCTATGAAAATAAGAAATATATTTATAGTATGGTATTCTTCTCCACCCCAAAGTTTCCTAATATTTTATTTGTTTGAAATTTATTCTCCAAGAATGTAAATTTAACATATAACTTGTAAATGAGAAAAAAAATCTAATTGATCATGGCTAGGGATGATATATTTTTCCAAATTTACCAGAAAGTGCATTGATCTCCATCCATATGAAGTGGTTCCTTGTGGAGGCAAATTAGCCATGAGAAACAAGCATGTACTTCATAGGTAATCAAACTTAGATACAAAGGAAAATCACACACTACTTTAACCACCCATGCTAGACCCCATTGACCATGTTTGATATTTTTGAGAATGGTGTTCCTCATGCAATAGTGGTAATATGTGAAATCTTGAAGTAGCACAAACAGAATTCAACTTTAACAAAATGTTTTTTTTTCTAGGTTGTCTTATAGTTATTCATGTTTTGTTTTTATCATAAAATTCCATAGAATTTGTATATGCATATAAAGTATAGACACACTTAAGCTTATTTGAAAACATTTAAACCATAGTGTTAAATTGCAAAACCATCATCAATCCAATTGCTAGTCACCATGATAGGAGATCAGTGTCATTATTTGTGCTTTCCTTTTGGTAATTAATCATGATGTTTAATTTATACTAACAAATAAGTGATTGACTTCACGTAACATTCATCATAATGCTATTCTATGTTTGTGGAATTTCAAGGTGCTTATTATCATTGTGAACAATAGTTTATTTCTTGAGTAAATATTGTAGTGAATGTTCACTACTTAAACCAATATATACATATGTTGGTGATGGATCTTGAACATTTAATTAATACCACCCATATGGCATGTTTATAGGAATCCATCTCAATCTCAAATGCTAGATGAATATCATGTGAGATGAGAATCATGGTAGTCTTATGAAATGACACATTTGGAAGAGCACCTCCTTGATAGAGGTCAATGTGGTTCTCCAACTTATAGGGTAGATGACTTTGCCTATGTTTCCCTATGATAGAGTTTAGAAATAAATCAAGCCAATAATAAGAAAAAGAAGTCTCATTCAAAATAAATTTAAATGTGCATTGTAAAACCTATTATATGGGGTGTTAAAAAAGTAGGAAAAAGAAAAAAAGGAAAAAGATATGAATAAAAATTAAAATTCATTTGGATAAACATTTTTAGAATAATAATTAGCACCATGTAACATTTCATTAGCTTGAAATGCATTTGTTTTGGAGATAGAAACCATATAAAATTCAAAACAGTTAACCATTTAAAGTAATTCACTAACCACTTAACTAACTTAGGGATACCAAATTTCCATATGTATCTTATTTATTATAATACATTACATTTTTTTATAAAAAATAAAAAATGTTTCATGCGATACTCAATGTAAACTAGCTAATATACCATTTAAGAACATTGCTTGAATCATAAATATTTTGATAATAATCGATTTATATGATAAATATTTTTATATAAATAATGTAATTTTTTTAAATAGAAATTTTTTTTTAAATACATTTTCTTAAAATATTTCCAAAATAACCCATTTACTTATAGAATTTATTTTACAATTCAAAATAAAAATAAAATAATACCTATATAAATATGAATAAAAAATATCATTACCCTTTCAACTATTAAAATTGTTTGTATATATACATAATACATTTCACAATACTGGCCATATAAAATTCAAAACAGTTAACCATTTAAAGTAATTCACTAACCACTTAACTAACTTAGGGATACCAAATTTCCATATGTATCTTATTTATTATAATACATTACATTTTTTTATAAAAAATAAAAAATGTTTCATGCGATACTCAATGTAAACTAGCTAATATACCATTTAAGAACATTGCTTGAATCATAAATATTTTGATAATAATCGATTTATATGATAAATATTTTTATATAAATAATGTAATTTTTTTCAAATAGAAATTTATTTTTAAATACATTTTCTTAAAATATTTCCAAAATAACCCATTTACTTATAGAATTTATTTTACAATTCAAAATAAAAATAAAATAATACCTATATAAATATGAATAAAAAATATCATTACCTTTCAACTATTAAAATTGTTTGTATATATACATAATACATTTCACAATACTGGCCACAATTACAAAAGAATAACTTGAATGAGAAAAAAAAACTTGAACCCGAATTAAAAAGATGATGATCAACTCTCGCAATAATATTTTAAAATCACTTTATTAAAATCGTTTACAAAATAGAAAATATTAAAATTGTGCTGGGTTCATATCACTCGTTTACCGAAATCTAAATTTTTTTGGGAATTTAACAACAATGTTGACAACTCTGTCAAATGGAGTGAATGAAATATCAAATAAATCTATCTAATAAGCAAATTCAAAGACGAAGGTTGGTCAAACAAATCCACATATTAAGAAAATTCAATGACAAGCTTGTTCGCCAGAGTATATTTCCAAATATTCAACGTTGATTTCAAAGATTTGACAGCGAGGATATTTCTTTCACCAATTGCAATTGCTATATAAAGTAAATACATATATTATGTAAATTCAATAACAAGGTAAATTTAACATTTATTTCTAAGATTCAAGCTTGTAACTTCCTCCAATCACAACTTGCTGGAATGTTTAGCCTTCAAAGTAGCAAGCCTAGTGGGTTTAGTGAGAGCAATGCTAGTTGAGCATATATGCTCTATGTATTGTTTGCGTGACTTGAACCCACGTGCTTTCAAGTCCTTTGGCGTGATTTTGGTCCTTTTAACCATAGCATCAACATTTATCTTTTTTGTTTTCTGTGGAAATTAAAACATTATCAATAAATATCAAAATCCACATAGATATAATGAAAATATGCGGACCATGTAACGAATATGAAAAGACAATGCATTGACTAGCTATCAACAAATATCAAAATCTATATAGATATAATGAGAATATGGGGAACATGTAACGAATATGAAAAGAAAATGCATTAACTAGTCATAAAAATATATGTCAATGTTATTATGAGCTAAGATATGTAGTATATAACTTACCTCTCTTAATTTATCTTGAAGTCTAGGTGAATGCCGCAATGGTTGAGGAGAATGTGATTTTTGGTGAGTATCATGTCCACCATCATACATGTGCAAAGGTGTTTTAGGAAATGTATATTCATTACTCTGAACATTAGATTATACATAGATATAAGTATGACTCAAATAGAATTAAATGTAAAAATATGCTAAATTTACAAGAGTATAAATAGCTTACCTTGCATTGTGACATTGGACGTGAAGATGGTTCTAGCATTTGAACCATTTCATTTCCATTCTTCTTAAGACTTCGACAAGGGGTTTTCATTGATTGTGATGGTTCCAAAGGGAACACCTGCACCATAAATAAGAAATAACACACACACACATAATCAAAACAAATCAAGGATAACGATATATAATACAAAACATCCATTTCTCATCCCATCATTATGGTAAAACATAACAATTTATATATTAATGTTTTTAGTGGAATAGGTTATATGGATTAAAAACTTACTGGCCCAATAACCCCTTGAAAACCTTGAAATCTAGGTGAGCGGCGTAATAGTTGGTGGCTTGAACTTGGGGAATTTTGTTGATTAGGCTACACATATCAATAACAATGAGAAATTAGTATACAATTATAATAAATATAAATATTATTTAATGTTAAAATGTCTAAAAAATTAATATACGCAAAAAAATGAACTCAACTGTGTTTTCATTGTCCTGATTAGTTTCATCAAAGTTTAATATATAGTTGTGCCCATCTAATCTTTCTTCCCCCACATCATCAGGAACCTCAGTCCTTGCTTTCTCTTTTAAAGCAATGTCTATGCGCTTCATTGTCTCCATACGTCTACGAGGTAGACTTTGATCCCAACGTTGAATTTTTTCACAAATCCTTTGCTTTGAAGTATCATTAAGCTAATCAAATGTAACAACTGACTGTGAAAACAAGTTTCAATGAATTTAGTCCACAACAATAAATTAATATTAATAAAAAACATATACAGATAAATACTAATAAATACTTACAGCTGAAAGAATTTCTTCATTGACAATATTAATAAAAAAGCATATACAAATAAATACTAATAAATACTTACAGCTGAAAGAATTTCTTCATTAACAAATCTTTTATATGCTTGTTGTCGTGCACGACATAGCCTTGCATCTAAATCATATTGTATTTTGGCATTTTGCCTTTTTACTACACTTGTAGATTTAACCGCCCATGTAGCATTTGCATCTCTTAATCGACCTCTTTGACGTGGAGGAATTGGTGGGAGATTGTGGTTGGTAGCCCGATGATGATTAAGGCCAGATAGCTTAGATCGACTCAAGTTCCCCGCACAATCACCAACAAGACAAGTGAACAATTGCTTGGTGCTTTTGATAGTTACCTCCCATTCATGTCTATTGTCCTCCATTTTCTTACTTCCTTATAATGAATATGTAAACAATATTGTTGTTAAAAACATCATAAAAACACTTTAAAATAAAAATCAATATTCATATCTATTTTTTTGTGGTTACCATAACTATCAACTTTTAAATAAAACTGAAATATTTCCAAGATTTCATGGATAAAATTGAAGTAAACCCATTATTCTCATTTTTACCCCTAAATAAATATGAGATCTACCTTCAAAATAAAAATATAAACATGACACATAATTTGAACAAATTTTATTTTCGAAGAATAATGGATAAACTGAAAATAATGGGGAACTGAACTGATTTGATTTGATAACAGTTACGACAGGGTAGTTAAAATTTGAAATATGCAAATTATATCACTGAAACATGGAATGTTAAGAACTATCAAATTTGAAAATTAAGATTCTAAGAAGTCCCAAATTTCCATGAGAATAATTACCCTAAAGAAGACAAAAAAAACATCCGATAATTAAAATTACATGAACTTTTTTTTTTTGAGATAATTAAATAAAACTGAAATATTTCCAAGATTTCATGGATAAAATTGAAGTAAACCCATTATTCTCATTTTTACCCCTAAATAAATATGACATCTACCTTCAAAATAAAAATATAAACATGACACATAATTTGAACAAATTTTATTTTCGAAGAATAATGGAAAAACTGAAAATAATGGGGAACTGAACTGATTTGATAACAGTTACGACAGGTTAGTTAAAATTTGAATTTAAATTGTTAAATCTATATAAATTCCAGTAAGTTAAGTTTTCGTTTTTTTGGCTTTATTCATTTCTACATTGAATAATATATATAAAAAAAAATTACCAACTTTAATCGTATTATATACAAGTATTTGGATGCATAATCATGTTTAATTTTGGAAGAATTAATATTCTATTTAAGAATTTAGGTTGAATATAATCTCATTTTATTCTATTTAAGAATTCAGATGTAATGGGGTCGGTCTGTAATTACATCCTTGTCAAGGCAGAGAGACAGAACCCTGGATTATCTGCGGAGACAGGATGAGGAGTTCACTGAAACAATCTGAATAGTTAGCGGACTTGCTGCAGGGGCTGAGTGGAACAACTCAATCAAGAAGACAGATTACTTTTTATCTGGATTGTCGATAAAAAGTTAGAGGTTCAAAAGTAGAAGAGTTGGGTATTTATATTATTTTTTAGAAACAAAGGGTTTCATACATGGTTTTTCTATCTGGTATCGAATGATTTTATAACTTACAAAAATAGAAAATCAGAGTAAGAAGCTCAAGGAAAGTAAAAAGATCTAAGAAAATAAGAAACTTCAATCATGGAATACACAATGAAAGTTCAGGCTAGGAATACCAACCACATTAAAAATCACTCCAGAAAATGGACCCAGTTCAAAATAGTTAACTTGAGTGGGCCTAATTTGATAACTGTGCGAATAACCAATGAAAGTTGAGGCCAAGAATTGCAACAACATTAAAATAACCGTGATTTGATAACTGTGCAAATACCCAATGAAAGTTCAGAACACCCAATGAAAGTTCAGGCCAGGAATACCAACAACATTAAAAGTCAATGCAGAAAATTGATGCAGTTCAAAATAGTTAACTTGAGTGGGCCTGATTTGGTAACTGTGCAAATACCCAATGAAAGTTGAGGCCAAGAATAGCAAGAACATTAAAAGCACTGCAAAAAATAAACGCATAAAAGCAAATCTCTAACCTGTTCAATGCAATCCGGTAATGGCAGCCACAAAGTTCAATTTATGACTTGGAAAAACGGAGAATATTGTAAATGGAGCCATTGGAAAACAGATTATAGAGTGCAGAGTTAACGATATATTTATCATCCTACAAAGATAAATATCCTATAGAATATTTTTATCAGACACCCTCATAAAACCAAATTCTGAAGTACAGAAGTGTAACAGTACTAGCATGCATGGTGGTAGAGCGTTACCGGTTTCCAACGGCTGCAGGGGATCACCAATCTCTGTTCGCCGCTGCTCTGCCGTGCTCTTCTTTGATGGTTGCAGGGTCTGAATCCGATAGCGTATTGCCTTCAGTCCAGTTGGTGTATGGAGTTTATGGACCTCCGGCAGAGTTTACGAACATTAATGCGTGGGTTGGTAAACTACGGAGGCGGGTAAACTATGGATCCCGACAGAGTTTATGAACATTAATGCGTAGGTTGGTGAACCTCATTAAGTCCTCAAACCGGAGGCGGGCAGGGACACCGGCGTCGGACGCGGGCAGGAACATGCATTACCGGAGCTGAGTGATGAGATGTGGATGCATGGATGCATCCCCATGATCGGCTCTCCGGGTGACGTCAATCTGGTGTCAGGTAGGTGCATTAATGATGCTATAGGATATGAAATAGGACTTGCCCAAAAATCATAGATCAATCACAGTTCTCCAAATCCCCGTCAGTCACAGTGTTCCGACAATATATCTCAAATAATGCTTGTATTTTGTTTTTCCTACTATGAATACTATTATTCAGTTTTTTTCGTGCTAAAAAAAAAAAAAAAAAAATATTTCAATAAATCATAAGCTTAATAAGTAACCCTACCAACACGGCCTGGAGTATGCCGTAAAACTGCTTCTGCTTGGCTAAGAGCTCGTCTTCCTCGGACGTAAGGAAACAGGTTAACGGCCCAAGACCCAGAGGCATCTGGCAGGAGTGAAAGCCTGCTCCCTTACGGACCACCAGCGGGTTATTACAGATGGCGTGGTTTTCCTTGATAACAGTGATGAGTCAAACCGACATTCGCGGATAGCAGCCAGAGATGGCTGTCCTCACTGTTAGTTTGACACCTGAGTTTGATAGATTTTGCCACCTTCGAAAAAAAAAAAAAACAAACCCTACCAACTACAACAGCTTTTATCACACTCAAGTTCACAGATTCCAGAGTCTTCACTCTGCTTCTTCAAAATTCGTCATCTCAAATTTCAATATGAACGTCATTATGAATTAAAATGATAAAATATCAGTTCATTGTATAGGTTGTTAGCTTTATATTTATGCATGGATTTTGGGCACGTGAATGAGCATAAATTCAGATCATTGGGAGTACTCAAAACCGTCCCTAAACGGAAGCGCAGTATGCGAGGCCAACTGCGTACAGATGTCAGTGTAAAAGTTAATGTCATATGGTGAACAGATGTCAGGGTTAAACAGAATTGATGAAAATAGTAGGTAAAATGATTTTAAAAAAGCCTATCTGCTTGATAATTAAATTTATCAATTTTCATAATAAGATTTGGTTGTAAGTTAAATGGGGTCAACAATGTTAAATGGAAGCCCATGATGGGTATTGAATAAGACGTTTTTTAATTATTCAAAGTTTATTGATTACACTTGAGTTGACAAATTCTACCCGCATCTTCACTATGCTTATTCAAAATTCGTATGTGAGGCCAACTGTGTAACGATGTCAGTGTAAAAGTTAAAGTCATATGGTGAACAGATGTCAGGATTAAACAGGCTTAAACAGAAAAGATAGACGAAAATCGTAGGTAAACTGATTAAAAGAAAAAAAGCCTATCGGCTTGATAATTAAATTTTCATAATAAGATTTGGTTGTAAGTTAAATGGGGTCAACAATGTTAAATGGAAGCCCATGATGGGTACTGAATAAGACGTTTTTTTATTATTCTAAGTTTATTTTACATTTTTTAATTATTCGCCCATGATGGCTATTGAATAAGACGTTTTTACATTTATTCTCGGTTTATTTTATGTTTTTTTAATCATTCGCCCATGATGGCTATTGAACAATACGTTTTCTAAACTATTCCAGGTTTAATTAATATATATATATATATATTTTAAGATAACATTTTTTTAATTTATTTATTCGTGAAGGTATAAAATGAATTATGAATGTTTTTTTGAATATCTAGCTAGTAAAATTTATAAAGTATAATTTTAACTTTTTTCAAATTTCTAGCTTTGATTTTGATGGCGAGGTGATGGAAGGGCTCTATTTCTGTATTCATAGGATGGTACCTGATCCTGAGCTTCGTAGCAAAATCAATCGCGAGATACAATTTCATCGGGATTGTGTTGGCCTATTTGGCTTTGATGATGCTATTAGGAAAGGACCCTCTTCATGCCACGTAAGTGACAAGTCATCACTCATTAGAAATTATAATTTTCAATTTAGAATTTCCTTACTTATAATTCAATATTTTTTAAATTCAATAATGTAATTTTTATATGAAATCTTAATTATGTTTTAAGTTTTTGAATTTTTTATTTCTTTATTTTGTTGTAGATATTTGGTGGCGAAGCTATGGTGCAAGGGCACCAAATTTGCAGAAATTGGCCATAAGAATTTTGAGTCAAACATGTAGCTCTTCAGGGTGTGAGTGCAATTGGAGTGTATTTGAGAAAATACACGCAAAAAAATGCAACAGGTATAACTTTGAGCTCCAACCTTCAGTTGAGCAATTACACTTATTGTAATTTTTAATTTTAAATTTATGACCTTCAAGTGTCAAGAGTCAAGAGTCAGGACTCATTAGTTTTTTTGACATTCTTACAGGTTGGAGTTCGCACGCGTCAATGATTTAGTGTATGTGCATTACAACATTCGACTTCGAGTGAGGCAAATAGAAGCACCAATGGATCTAGATGCCATTTCCTTAGACAATATTGATGTATTGTCTCAGTGGAGAGTGGAGTCTAAGGAGCCCATCTTTGAGGAGCCACCTTCATGGTTAGAGCCAGATGATCCATTAGAATAGGGGCCGCGAGAGGAGGAGGACTCGGAGGAGGAGCAACACTCGGAGGAAGAGGAGGAGGAGGAGGAGGACACTGTGGGAGCATCAACATCAACACCATCTGCTATAGATATAGGAGAGCACAACTCCATACCTAGCACTCATTATTTGACATTAGGTGCAGAGGCAGGGCTAGGGCCTTCTACTACTAGGGCAGGCCTGGCAAACAACCCATCATGTTTTCCCGTAAAAGGGGGAGAGGGCAGTGATTTCAGATAGATAGCTGCTAGTTTTATTTGTTTTGCTACATATAACTCATGATGATGAGATACTTTTATATATGTGATGTTATTTTGTATTGGTTCTCCATATTTGAGTCCTTGAATGGACAATTATCAGGGATCAGCTGGATTTGGTATTGCCTTTGATGTATCATTTCTATTTGACATCAATATATATCAGTGCTTTCTTCATATTTATGTGCCAATGTGTTTATTTCATGTTGTTATTGCTTTATATGTTTAAAAATCTGAAAAAAATGAATATATTATGCATCTTTTATGCTTGTCGATATTTGCCGATATTTTCGCCGATATTGCCGATAAGATGTTTTCTAGACCCTCGCCGATATTTTGCCGATATCGATATTTTCAACACTGCTTCCGAGAGAGGCGTAGTTCATACTACAAGAATTGTTGCAGTGGTGAGCGCCAGGAGTTGGGCGAGTGTTGAGAGTAGTGATGATGATGATGAGTTACTTCCTAGTCTTGGAAGTACCTCTCTCGCTAAGAGGGAGTGTTGATTTTTGAGTAGCTTGGGAGGTACTCGAAGCCCTAGAGTTCGGGGTTTGGAGGGTGAAGAGCCACAAAATTCATTTGTGGGCTTGGAACCCAAGGTTGGGGTTTTGCACCCATTGATGTTTGGACCAAAACCATGGAGCATTTTCTACATGTGATGGATGGAGTTGATGGAGGATGGTGAGGAGAATCCAACACAACAAGAGTTGTCGAAATCCGAGTTGTAGAAGACGAGTCATGAATTTTTGGGTGCTCCAGTCATGTAGGCTTGAAGTGAAATTAGCTAAAAGTCATGTCTCTTCATGAATTCGTTGAGCCCTTATAAGGTGTATAAATAGAAGATGAATGTGATTCATTTTACACATCCAAGGTGCAACATAAAGCATTAAAGGAACTCGTTGAAGAGAAGAACAACTCTGTTTAGCCGCAGGCAAAGAAGGGAGATCAGCGAAGAAGAGGGCCTGTTAGGGCATCTTTCAAGACTATTGGTGACCGAATTTGCTGTGCAGGAGGGCCGAGCTAGAGGAGTTGAGTTCTGGGTTTGTTTTGAGGGTGTTTGTGGGTGGACAGACCTTGGGAGAGGCAACCGTAGCCCTTAGAAGTTTGTTGTGGGGAGGCCGCAGGCCTTATCATCCAGGACAGGGGTACGCAAGGTTGTTTGGAGGCTAGTTTGTGCCCAGAACAACAGCAAAGGAGTAGAGGATCCTTCCAAGGGAAGACCGCAGTTAGAAAAGGCACTGTGAGGTGGACGAGAGGGGTTGATGTGGAGCTATTTCCAACCCTAACCAGATCACAGAGATGACAACAATATAGCACCAGACCAGAGATATGTTTCAGCCTTGTGTTGGGTCAAGAATTGACCAGTTTGGATAAGTTTTATGAGAAGCTTGTGGGAGCCATGTGTTGAGGTTGACTTGGGTGGTTGGAAATCTCAACTAAGAGCAGATCTTACAGTGGAAGGATTGGGTGCCATTGGATTGGTGGAGGGCAGCATGTTGACGACCCAAAGTAGCCCTTGACAAGCTGTCCTAAAGGAGGTGTGATAACTGAAGGTTGGGTGAAGTTCATGAGCCTAATGTGCAGTACATCGATGGACTAGTGAACTACTAGATTGGCAGATTGGAGCTCAGGGGTTGGCTAGGCTAGAAGAGCAGACTGGATTAACTTGTGCTCGTTGAAGCATAAGCGACTTGCAACAGTGATAGGTGGCAGCCCTCCTGGAGACTCTATTTGTTGTCTCTTGATGGACTAAGGGGCACTAGAGAGCAACACGAAAGCGAAGGACCAGCAGAATGAGATATGACATAGAGATTGCAGCGAGAGTGTCAGTGTATCTTGTATTCTTGTGCTTGTGGACAATTGGGGGCCATTATCCCTTGTATGGGAGCCCTAGACAGTTGGATTATATGTTGATTAATATAGCGAAGTTGTGTTCAAATTTGTAAAAAGTTGGCTGTACTTGTGCACGTGTGATTTATTGCTTTATATTGTTCTGTTGTGCAAAGTAGCTTTGTTGAGATTCTTGGTTTGGTAGCGTCAGAGATTCGAAGATTCTATCCTTGACTCAAGATCGTGGAAATTCAACACGATCGAGCCTATTGCTCGATCGAGTGCTTAAAATGGCTCTATCGAGTTGTTGTTTTCACCCAAGACACACCCTCTCTTGCCAAAAAGTGTAACCCAGCTCCATGCACTCACCCGATGGTGAGATTAACTAGGTTGGAAGATACAATGAAATCTTGAAATCAGAAAAGATCTCTTGGAATTGGTTGGTGCACATCAAAAAGATTTGAAAGCAGTTGCTGCTATGGAGAAGAAATATGATATGTATTCATCAGAGGTATCTGTTGAAAGCTCTTGTCATGGAAATACAGCTAGAGTGAAAGATTGTTTAGTCCAAATTCAAAAAGATACAGAAGCAATGTGCTGTTCAGAACTCAATAGAGGTATGGGAAGAGCTCGAACCAGAAATACACTAAGCAGGACTGGATAAGGAGAATCCGAATTCACAGCTTGTACAAGAAGAAGAAAGAGAGATGCAGGGTAAGCATGTCAGTATACTAGTCTTACAACGCTGCTGCATACAATGGCACTCTACCTACGATAACAACAGCCTTAATAGTATTTTAGCTACTTCAGATGGGTGGTAATTACTGGATGGCATGGACAACTGCAAAAGAAAAAGATCACCTGTTAGAAACACTCTTATCATTTTGGTTCATGTCACTCTGACATTAAGCAGCTCACTATGCCTTCTTCTGAGATCTATGCTTCTTTCACTGGCAGGATTAAAAACTGCCAATCAGTTTTTCAGCAATTTGCACAGGTATATATTTCCTACACCAGTGTCCTTTGATGCAACTCAAACTGGGCATATGCTGTATCAGGTCAGTTGATGCTTATTGTTCTAACAGACCAAAACCTTTTCTTTTTAAGAGAGATTGATGGAAATCATCTGATTCTAGCAAGCCCATAATACACCCTCTGCTGCTTGGCAGGCATTGCCATCAACCGATCAGAGTGCAGGGGACATCGATTTCTTCGCAACTATGAGCTTTGGATTTTGCATTTATACAACACTTTGGATCATTGTTGTCATGTCTCAAGTTGTTTGGCAAATTTTCATTGTGTTTATGGTATCAGGTATTCTTCTGGGGTCTGTATCTCAATAATTATGATTACAAATATTTCAAATTTTAATTTTCTCAAGAGGAACATAAAGAGGAGACGAGAATTTAACCTCTATCTCAAGTTTTAGTGCACACAGAGACCATAATCTGTATGAAGGGGATGTTGTAAAATGGATAGTCAGAGTTGCGTGGGGATTCTATCATGGCTGCTTTTTTTCTGCATAGATCTTTTGGCTTGGTCTCAGGATTTAACGGTTATGAATAATAGAATTCCTGTAACTCCTATGGCCTTTCATTAATGCAGCAATATTATATAGTGACAGCTAGCGAACTGTCTCCTTTGGCTGGAGTTTGTAAGGCTCCAATCGTACAACATTTTGTGGACTTGATCTCTGGAACAGCCACCATTAGAAGTTTTGACCGGGAGTCTCGATTCTTGGAGAGAAATCTCGAGTTGACTGGTATACACACACACTAGACTTAGTCTTCACCAATGTTAGGGCCAATCACTGGCTTTGCATTTGGCTGGATTTTCAATCAAATCTTGTGTTTGAAATCTCTTTGATGCATCGTTCGCTTGCCAGAAGATGTAATTTGACCAAGTGCTGAAGTGTTTCCATGGCATGCAGTTATACTTCCCTACATTGATATGAACTGACTAGACATTATAATTAATGACAGTTAATCAAATGGCACCTACACAGGCATTGCAGGGTCGGCAGTAACATATGGTCTGAATCTGAACATGATACAAACCTGGGTAATATGGTGCCCTTGTTATGTGGAGACTGCAATATATCAGTGGAGAGGATAATGCAGTATTCAGATATTCCTAGTGAGCCACCATTTATAACAGAGTTATAGACCAAATTCCAACAGGCCATCTTGAGGAACAATAGGTCTAAGTGATTTGGTGAGAACCTACTACAAATGGACTATTTTTCTTTCATATTCAATGTTAGTGATTTGCACGTTGGTTCATTGTTTACCCTACAGACTTGTTTAGTCTACAGACTTGATCCATACAGTCAGGTGCGTTATGGACCACATTTTCCTCATTTAAAAGGCATTGCATGCAGTTTCCCTGAAGGGATAAAGGTTGGTGTTGTGGAGTGGACTAGAAGTGGCAAATCGACTCTTATTCAATCCCTTTTCTGCATTGTGGAACCATCAACAAGGGGGAGAATTGTCATCGTTTGAGTAAACATCTCCACAGTAGGCCACTATGATCTAAGATCTAAATTAAGCATCATCCTGCAAGACCGAAATATGGCATGGCATTAACTAGTCTACTAAGAGATGGTCCTTGTATTAAGAGATGGTATGGCATTAACTAGTCTATTTACCTAGCTTTCTGGTTCGAAATATTGTTCCTTGTTAGGACAGATTTTTTTATTCGTGGTTTATATGCTAAACATTTGTCATGAATCAGGATAAGTAGCTGAGTATGGCACTCCATTCAAACTAGTCAACAACAAATCTTCGGCTTTTGCAAGCTTGATTCGGAGTACTCCATCAGATCATCCAGTAAAATAAACAAGCTTCATATAGTTTTGGTCATATAGGGTTCCCAAGATACATAAGAAAAGCGTATTTTCTATTAGCATGGGCAAATGAAATTATGTTAGTTCCAGTAACATGGTTAGAACTCATATATTGTAGACAAGCAGTAACATGTAAGCCGGTGGAGGTTTCCACAGTTATTCATATTGTTGGAGATTTCTGGAAGAGAATTGTGTAATAGATTTTTGATCCATTCAACATTTCGGATGGTTACTCTATCCATCATCACTCATTCACTCACATTAGCTCTTTGGTCCCTGATGATGGATGGAGTAACCATCGAAAAGTTGGATGAATCAAAAATCCATTACAGAGTTCTTTTCCGGAAATCTCCAACAAACCTCTAACATGGTTAGAGCTCACACATTGTAGACAATAAGTAGGTAAATATACATACTTGGTTATGGGTAACAAATTTTTCCTCTATTTTTTAAAATAGATAAAAAATAGATTTTATATCTGACAATTTTAAGACGATATAAATTTAATAAATTAATGCACATCAAGAGTTTCAAAATTATCTGTAAATTTTCAAAATATCTAATTTTACATTTAAATTTCACAGAACTTTATTCAACTGTGTAAATTTTTTTAACAATAAATTAATGGAAGTCAAATTTGACTTAAATATACTGCAGCCTAACCAGTTTGTCGGCCGGTATGCAAAAACATCTAATTAACTTTCATATCTTGAATGCTTGATTATTCGCGAAGGTGACTCTAACACATGATATCATCAACTAATGAAAGTCCAGATATAGCATATTAACTTTCTTATCTTGAATGCTGTATTATTCTTTAAAAGTGACTTTGCCGCATGTTATAATTAACTACTGAAAGTCCAACTAATCAGACTTACAATCAATTACAATATACCCTTTTCTAAAGTGACATCTTACTAACTTAAATTCCTTGTCTTGAATGTTGATTATTCATGAAAGTGACTGGCCACACGTTATCAATCTAAATTTTTGTGGACCTGAACAACAGAATACACAACCATCACGCACTGTGCGGCATGTTACCATTGGTCTAGATATCATAGACCTGAATAACAGAAGACAGAATGATGCAACCATGACTTATTGAAAGTGACTTTTGCCATAGAGTCTGAATTTTAGTAGACACCAATATCTAAATTTCTATATAACAACACAACTGAATGCACAACCATCACAGACTTTGCCACCTGCTACCATCAGTCTAAACTTTTTAACTGGAGACAGAAGATACAACCAGGACTCCTTGAAAGTGACTTTTGGCAGTGGGATCTAAATTTTAGACCTGAATAACAGAGGATAGAACATACGACTTCTTGAAAGTGACTTGTACCGACATGTGGTCGCCAGCAACGGTTGAGTGTGAGGGCTGGACATCAAATCTATCAGACCAGACAAGCACAAATATCAAAACGAGCGCATTTTTATTTCAAAGCACACGCTCGCTTGCTTACAGTTTACGCAGCGCTTCAAAGGACCTTCCATGGATCTGCTTGCCCGCCTGCGCATCATTTTGATATTGTTATTATTGCTGTCGATGCATTCATTCATCGAGATCGCAATGTTACAATTCACAACCGCCCTTCATCATATATTTTCTTACATCGATATGTCTTCCTGCATCTGCACTATCTTAATATTAACAGCTTTTCTTGCAATCCATGCATTCATCGAGATTCTATTGGCAAAGGATACGACTATCCGTCGTCCTTCTGCGTCCTCGGCGGGCTGCTCTGCGTTCACTTCTTATCCCCATTATGACGTGTTCATAAATTACAGAGTCCAAGACCTTAAACACGCTTTGGCCCTCCCTCTCTACCATAGTCTTCAATCCCGGGGGTTGCGAGTCTTTCTTGACCAGCGTGAAATGCGGGTTGGATGCAAAATTTGGGATCAAATAGAAGCCGCTATTGGTGTCGCCTCGGTTCAGGTAGTCATCCTCTCTCCAAATTATGCAGAATCGGCTTTTTGTCTCGATGAACTCGTCCTTGTGGTAAAGTCGGGGGCTATCATCATTCCTGTATTTTACGATTTAAAACCTGAGCTCGTGTGCACGGGAGAAGATAAAAGTGGAGCATACGATAAAGCGCTTGGCGCACACGAACAGACACTGAAATACGACAAGAAAAGAATTCAGAGTTGGAGAGACGCTCTGTCTCATGTTGCAATTATAAGCGGTTTGGAGCGGGAGGCATCGAATGAGTGAGTATCCTAATCTGTGTAAATCCGTTATAGCTTGTAGTGTGTAGGATTCTCAATAGTTATCTTACGCTCTGAATATGAACATACAGGGAACTCTTGCAGAAGGTCGTCGAGAACGTGTTGAAATTCTACACGCCATCGGTGAATTGTTGACAGCATCCATCGTGGTTGATTGGCGAGAGAATCACGAATATCTGAGTTAAGTGATGATGCGTAGGAATTCCATTGCACGAGCTAGCATATGGCACAGGTTTTTCTTTTATTAAAGAGTAGGTTTGGAATAAGACTATGTAATGCCCAGATATACCATAGCTATGTAAGAATTAGTACGGTTGGAATAAAGCAATGTAATGCTTGGATATGCGATATGTTTTGAAGAAGAGTAGTTTTGGATAAAATTTTTGTTTGTGGTTATTTTTATATTTAGATTTTCATGCGTGGGTTTTTCTTTTCTGTTTTTTTTTTTTTTTTTTATTGTTTCTTCTGTTCTTTGTTCTTTTTCAATGGGAGGGGTATTCAGTTGCCATTCACTTTCCTAAGGAGAATCTTCAAGAAAAGAACTGTGAGGTTTGATAGGGGCAATACATTAGCTACAATGCCTAGATGTAGGTTGCCATCCTTTAAGAAGCTGTTTGGTAGAGTTAACTGGAAGGGTAATTCTCATATTCTTGCACTCATGGAAGTATTTATCTCTTTTTACCAATCTCACAAATCTACATGTCTGGTTGTGTAAGTCAGACAAATACATCTAGTGGGGCTGATGCCTTTGAATTGTTTTCTCCAACTCAGCATATCAGTGTTTCACCGGAGGTGAGCATAACACTGCGATGGGCTTTTCCTGCCTCCTCCCTGCAATTGCCAATATTTGATCCCTCTCTTAGATTCGAAAGTCGCTGCAAAAACAATGTGCCATCCTTTCCTAGTTACAGGTCTTCATTAGGAGGTTGACCTTACCTATCCAATGAACATCGGTATCTCGCTCTCACTCAACGAAAAACTCAACACTTTGGGTCTGAACCGAGACAGATAGAGTGGATGGAAGAAACTCCATAGAACCTTTAGCTAAGACTCTCACCCAACACCGTTGCGATGAATCGTTTAGTGTGATGGACTTATAGTTCAGGAAAATAGTTTCCTGTGAAAGCTTCGAGCGGACCAACAAAGAAGAAGATGCCTAGGGTTAGCTCTGCGCACGGACTTCTGCTCGACGGCTAGGGTTTGTGTAAACAACTTGCGCGTCCACCACAAGATTGGGCAATCTTCCGTTGGCCACAGGCTCCATTAAAAATGGGCGTAGTCCTCCATCTACGCGCCGATAGGGCAAAACATGCGAATAATGCTACGTTGCCCGAGGCCTTCACAAAAACAGACAAACCCATTGCTACGGAGAAAGAAAGTCGACTTGGAAACCTTCTGGGATCTTCAAGGACAATTCCGTGACTGCTGGCTCGACCTTTGCTTGGCTGACAGCCTCTGACGTCTCCCTTCATCAGCGCTCGGATGCTTGGCCCAAATTAAAATAATGAAAAAGATAACAACGGAGCGGTAAAACTCAAGATAGTGGTATTATTATTGTCCAAAAAAACCCCAAGTTTACAATCGATTCAGATTAAATTTACAGATCCATGGGCAAGAGATTGGTATTATTATTATCCAGGAAACCAAGGTTACAATCTATTCAGATTAAGTTTACAAGAACAACACTACAGTTCTCTCGGGGTAACATAGATGTATGTTTATTATGGCATTGTCACATTTGTGACAGTTATGTTAATTTGAATTATCAAATATTTACCCTCTATGTTTTGTTTTTCTGGACTATGTCCATGATGTGTGGATTTGTCCTGTGACCCATGATGTGTGGATTTGTCGTGTGATTAAGAAGGGGTAATTCAGAGCTTTTGAGTTGTTAAAATCACTTTGGGAATTGTATTTAATTTGAGTAATGTCAATTTTTAATAGAGTTAGATTGGTTTTGAATCTTCAATTTTTACTGGAGTATTTCAACAGTGCACCTTTTCATGATCTAGTTTATTTTTTAGATTTTTATAATAATATTTTCTAGTCTACATCTTTGATTTTTATAATCATATTTTCTAGTCTATGCCTTTGATTCTTATAATAATGTAAATTTTTATAACAATATTTTCTCGTTTTTCATAATAATATAGATTTTATAATAATATTTTCTAATCTACCTCTTTGATTTTTATAATAATATTGTGTAGTCCACATCTTTGATTTTTATAATAATATTTTCCTTTTAGGTAGGCTGAACACGTCAATAATCTAACCATTAAAAGTTTTTGTCAGTATAGCTATATCAAAAATCTTCGCAATTACTTTGCACTACGATGGCCCTGACAGTCAAGAATCTTCGCAATTATATAAAAGCTGAGACGATGGCCCTGACTGTCAAGAATCTTCGCAATTACTTTGCACTACTATGTTCTTTGCAGCTCTGCCACAATTAAATCTGGGAAAGCGAGATACAGTTACTGAGCTGGCGTATAAACCCTCCTCCCTCAGCCTCAAGAACGGAGAGAATATAATATATATTTATACACGGAGATCTCCATTCAATTCCAAAACAGCTAGCGGTTTCCCGTACGTTTTGTGAAACGCACTGAAGCAATGGTGGTTTTGAAGGCGATTCCTATTTCCATCCTAATATTTTAATTAATGGAAGGCGATTCCTATTTCCATCATAATATTTTAATATTTTAATTAATTAAGTCAAAGATTATAAAAATAAGATCATTTAATAAATAAAAATAGTAATTTGAAAAATGACTCAAGATCCTAAATGAAACAAGATCATTTAATAAATAAAAATAATAATTTGATTTTGATTTTTTGATTTATTTTTTAATAATATTTGATTTTAATAAAATAATTTGAATATTATTTTTTAAAATAATAATTTGTTCCATCATATTGTTAGTTTAATTTTTAATAGTATTTGATTTTAATAAATTAATTTAAATATTATTTTTCAAAATAATAATTTGAAAAATGAGTCAAGATCTTAATGCAGACAAGATCATTTAATAAATAAAAATAATAATTTGATTTTGATTTTTTTATTCTTGTTAGTTTTTTTTAATAATATTTGATATTAATAAATTAATCTAAATATTCTTTTTCAAAAAGTTCCAACCACAAATTTGCTAAGCATACATTTTTTTCTCTTTATGTTGTTAACTTTAAAAACTAAAAATAAAATTTTGTAAAATATTTTTTGTTAGATGTTTTTTTAATAAATTATTTTAGAATATATAAATTAATTCAATATTATAAAAAAATCAACTTTAAAAACTAAAAATAATTTTTGTTAAGATGTTTTTTTTTAACAAATTATTTTAGAATATGTAAATTAATTCAATATTATAAAAAAAAAATATGAAATATTTAGTTATATAGAATTTATAATTTAAATAAATAATTTTAACAATTTTTTATCCAATTTCACATAAATTTGATAAAAAAAATAATAAAAAACTTTTAAATATAGAACATTTAAACTATGAAATAAAATAATATTGTTGATGCATAATGAAAATAAATAACTATAATTTTTCATTTAATGGGAATAGGTCAATCAAAATATTTATTTTAAGATAATAATATTTTAAATAATTTAATAATTAGGTTTTTTTTTCTCATTGTAATGGCGGGATAACGTGTTGATGTGTTGATTCCTGAGTATGCATTTTCCTCTTTATGTTAAATGGTTGATTTTAAAAATTAAAAATAGAATTTTGTTAAATTGTTTATGAAATTGAATAGTTATTCATGATAAAAGTTTATATGTGATTAGTTTTAAGGGATAGTTAGTTGGTTGAGTTACAGTTGCTAAGTATTTTGCCAACTGAAAGGTTATTGGGTCCAATTTCTTTGATTCCCTTAAACTTAGACTGAATAGTACCCTTTGGGTGGATCTACTGGGATTATTACTCGTGGATAATCACACTTGATTTATTTTTTTACATCAAAACATATATAATAATGATAAACCATGAATTTAAATTTAATACGTTTTTTTAGCTTCTATTTATCATAACTTTTTAAAATCATTATAATAAAACATTAATGTAATGAATTTTATACTATTTTTTTATTAATTTTTTTTCTTATTATTATTATAACTTTTCTTTATGTCATTATAAAATCATTAATATAACGAGTAAAACTCAAAACATGAATTTAATTATATTTTATATAATATATATTTTTTATTTTATCTAATTTTAAATTTAAAATATAAGTTATATATATATATTATAAATTTTAGAAAAATAAATATAAGAATAGTATAATCATATAATAAAATGATAATTTTTTAATATATAAATAAAAATTCAATATTCCTGGATGGGGTTGAGGATCATCACATGAGTGGATGGGGTTGAGGATCATCACATGAGTGAGAGGATTGGGGTGGTTGCCACCTCACCAATTCCCGAGATCATTAAGGGGTGGTGTGACCTGCCCCCATGCTTTATATGTGCGAAGTATGATTCTTGTCATTATGACTCATGCCATTAGCATGCAATTTCTAGATCCTTCAAATGGTTTATTCAAGAATGTATGTGGAGCAAGACAAACGTGGGTCACATGAGAGCCTCTTCGGTATCATTGCGAGTTTGAGTTATGGTTTGGCTAAAGGCATTAGCTTGGTTTTGAGGGAGTCTGCAAAGGAAAGCTTGGAACATAAAAGGGTTTCTAAAGGTTTTTTGTGTGCTTCCTCACAAAGGCGAAAGCCTTTCGTCTCAAGGTGCACTTGTATTTGGTCATTGCTCAGTGGACACCAATCTTAAAATAGAAGTTGGTGAGAAGCTAGCCTTTAATAGTCATTCAAAGCCTAGTAGTGTTCAGAGGGTCACTGTGGCTCAGTATTTTGGAGCTAGTCTGGGGTTTGGCTTTCTCTTTTGTTCCAACCTGCATATTGACGTAACCCTATGGCTTTGGCTTTGTATGTATGGTCATCTGGTTTCTATGAGTTGCCTGGTATTTTCGGGTATTATTATCCCTTTTCTAGTTGAGTTAATAGGTACCTTGCTGACTCAATCAGACTTCTCCCCTCTTGAATTCTGTGTTTTTCTATGGGATGATTTTCCATCGCCTTCACCTCTTGTGCAGCTTTCTTTCATGGCGGTGGCTCTAGTGTGTTGGTTCTATGCCAGTATTTTTTAATTTTCTTGTAGGGATTTCAAGTGAGGTATCTGGTATGTGGTTTTGAAGAAGTGGGGAGAGTCTTGACCCCTGTGATTGCAGGAAACTTCGGATTGTATTCTTGAAGTGTAAATGTCTTTGGTCTTTAGGGAAGCATGTTTGTGGCCTTCTCAAGGTTTACAAAGTGTTGTGGATTTTATGTTTTATCATGCCTCGACAACGAGGCCATCATTGTCGTGGTGTTGGGAAGTGTGGCTAGTCTAGTAGGACTCGCTTTGAGGCTCTTGCTCAAGAGGCGACAACTATCTACTAGGCCGAAATCCTCCCATGCACATAGGTGCATATTCAAAGGCTTGAGTGAAATGCCCATAGGGAAATATAGACAATGTCACATTCTGAGGTTTTGGAAGAAGTTTCTCATTGGCTCCTAGATCGTGGGCACACTAGAGGTAGGAGAAATCGTTAACCTTCATTGGCAACTGAAAAGCTACTAGGGCAAGTTCTAAGAGAGAAATATGATGATAGAAATGAGATCATCGCATTCCTTAATGAACTTCAAAGGAATCAATGGAGAATGTAGGACAACCTAGATCGTCTGAAAGCATATAGAAAATCACATTAAGTGTGAACTCAAGTTCCCAACACCTCCGTGCATTGGGCCAAAAAATCCTGCTCCTGTGACGTCTTCAAAATCGTAAATGTATATCCTTTTGATGTGTTTACGGTGTTTATTTGGATCTCTGGATGTATGGTATGATGGGTTATGCAATCTATATGGTTGGATGTAAAAATTTTGCGAGTTAACATATTAGCCAACCAAACTAGTTAGAGTGAGGTTGATAAATTTTGGAAATCTAACTATGTAACACCCCTTTAATAATGGAAAAATCCCAACTTACAAAAAAAACAAAAAAAAAGTTCAATAATATAATCTTATAATAAAATGATAAATTTCTTTTCTTACATAAAAATATGACAAAATTTAATGTAAATTAAAAATGGTTTATGGAGCAATTTTTATTTTTTATTTCTTATTTCTTTATAAAATCTATTCCTATCCTTAAAAATTATCAAAATTTTAGATTAATAAAAAAAAATTGCTTCTATTTATTACTAAATTCCTATAATGGAAACGATGTTTTTCATTAGAATAAATGCCTCCTAGTATAAATGCCTTCTACTAAATATGGTATCATTGATTTGCTATGAATGGTATGTTTTTTGTTTGCATCATTTTTAAATTAAAAATTCAAATTCTTTTGTTTGTCATTAGAATAAATACCTCCTATTATTAAAGAACAAATGTTTTTTACTAGCGGTTTTAGTATCAATTATATGTTTTCTTTTCATGTCATTTTGAATTAATTTTTATTTGTTTGTGTTGAAAAATGTGTAACTAGGTTTGGTCTTCATAAGTATGAAATGTATTCGTGTAAATATAAAATGAAAAAGAAATTATTATTATTATTGGAGCATGGGTTTCATGCTCAAGTTCTTTTATTTTATATAGGTCAAGCACCCATTGAGTGCTTCTAGGGTCTATCCTAGGTATAAGAGTCATTATCATATATTGAAGACCCTATGGGGGCATTGTAAATTGTAAAGAAAAAAATATTTTTTCTTTAAAGTGTCAAAATACCTCTAAGATCTGTGGAAAGCCATTTGGAGACTCAAATACAATATGCCAGACACAATAGTTGACATTTTAATACAGAGAGAAACCCCCAAGGGTTCAACAATCTGGGATCTAGCTCGACAGAACAGAGATATAGTAGAAAACCATACATTCTGGGAAATTCGAGGCGGCGAGGAAGCCAACTTCTGGGATGAAAAATGGCAGCAGAAGGAAAAAATGAACAGAATTCAAACGGTCCAACAGCTACAGGAAAGAATAGAGGGAAATCGAAAATGTGTCAAAGACTATTGGAAAGATAATGAATTGGATGGAATCTGGAGAAAATGGATAGAACCAATTGAATGGGACTGCGAGCTAAATCAAGAGCAACAAGAAGCTTATATGAAAGAGGTGGATTCCAGGAAAATTAGAGCTCGTACAGGAAGGGACATTCTTAGATGGGGGAACTCCATGAAAGGATCTTTCACCGTCAAAGAGGCATACTACTTAGCGGACACACAGGCTATAAATGAGGAGAATCTCGAATGGAAAATTATTTGGGGAAGAAACTGGTGGCCGAAAGTTTCCCTATTCATATGGCTTGCAGCTAAGAACAAGATCCTAACTTGGGACATAATTCAAAAAAAGGCTTCAGTGGACCCTCAAGATGTTGTCTCTGTAAAAACGAAGAGGAGACCCGAAATCACCTCCTAATTAATTGTTCGTTCACTAAGAAATTATGGATGGATACAAGAAAGATATTCGGCAAATCTGAGATAGTTCCCAGAGACATTAACGCAATAATTTTCCAATGGAACAAGGAGAAATTCCAATGTAAAGTTGTTAGTAGAGCTTGGGATCTTATTGCAGGCTTCGTGCTATGGATGATATGGAAAGAAAGGAACCGTCGGATATTCCAGGACAAAATAAAAGATTCGGAAACTATATGGAGACGAGCGGTCAGTCTAATGAGGGAAACAATCTTGGTGGAGAAATGGGACGTGGAGGACTGGAAGGCTAATCAAACAGAGGAGATGATCCTGAACAGTTTAAACTTAAAGTATGAGATGGTGTATCATAAGCAGGACATCAGGCATAGCGCGCGAGCCCAAAATTCAGATAAATTTATTTACCCCAGAGATAACTTCATCAAATTAAACTTTGATGGAGCATCGAAAGGGAATCCTGGCAATGCTGGTTTCGGAGGCATATTTCGCGATAGTCAGAAACAGGTAAGGTGGATTTATGCTGAATGGGGCGGGGAAATGACGAATAATGAGGCTGAACTTTGGGCGATCCACCAGGGGCTGAGAATCGCAATCAGAAATGGTTATACAAACTTGGAAATAGTTGGTGACTCTCAGATCGCGATTGAAATATTGAAGAAACTTAGCAATGGAAGAGATTGGGAACGAATTACCAGCAGTTGGAGAACTGCCGGAATTGTCCAAGAGATAGCAGGTCTGCTAAAAAGGATAGAATACAAATTATTTAACCATGTAAGGCGGAATGGGAATCGCGCGGCCGACTTCCTGGCGAACTGGGGTTGTAAAGGACGAGGCAGCATTGTAGACAGCCAATGGAAAGCGGTGCGTGCCAGCAGAGATTGGGTAGACTTGGCAACGATTATTAATGAGGATCATGATCAGGCAACGAGCGAGAACGCCAGGATTAATGAGCTGGATAGGTGAGTGGGACTGGAGATCTCGGTTAATGAATGCAGGTCAGTATGGACAGAGGAATGATATGATGGAAATGCACAGTGCAGTACACCGGCGGCGTGTGTGGAAGGCATCTCAGGATCACTCCCACCGCGAAATAATTAATGCATGCGATCGGAGAGGATGGTGGAGCGGCATGTCAGAACTTCAGACGGTAAATGATAAACAAGGAATGATGGCCAGGAGAGGCAACATCCCGGATAATAAATGGCGGCAATGCATCGCCGATATCGTGGCATACTTTGATGGCAGAAAGGTAATAAGTACCCAGACGGGTAAGGGAAGGCAGCAGGTTAGTTTCTTTCCAATTCAGCGTGCAGAGGTTAGGACAGTAGCGAGACAGCGAGACAGGAAAATTTTTAGCCGGCACCAGAACATACCCCGTGACATAATTAGAGATAGCATGGAAACCAGGATGAAGTCTAGGGTGGCGGAGGAGCTGACTATTGCAGCTGACAAGAACAGGGACAGAAAAGGCAAGGCTGCTGCGAAAGAGGAGCTCCCGGCAGAAATTTTTGAGATTGAGGACGATTCTGAGGATGAAGAACCCCGTCGCGAAGCTAACAGGAAGTATAAACCACAGGGCAGATCAACAGGCGGTTGGGTCAACCAGCAGTCGAAAGAGGATCAGCCAGCACCGCAGGTGGAACGCGTAAGAAGATACGGCAGGAGAAGAAGTGATAGGGGAGCGGGAAGCAGGACGGATACGGGCGGCAAGAGAGGTCGGGGGCAGAGCAGGAATGAAGGCGACAAAGGCGAGAATCTGAAGCAGGAAGCGGGACCAGCCAAAAAAACAAGGAGATCGATGGAGCAGAGAATTCACCAGGCTGAGAGGGCCTATCAGCAGAATACAAATCCAGAGGTCAGAAGAATTATGCAGCATTTGGAGGAGGAGTCTTTACAAGGCCAATCTGACGCAGAAATGGAGGACTGGGAATTCTTACTGCATGACCCAGGCAACACCAGGGGCAGAATGTCTCTGTTCAAGCAATCTCTCCACATTTACTGGGTAATGAAAAGGTTATTGGCAAAAGCATTAGAGCAAGTTGCTATTGAGATGGTGGAAATAGCGCAGGGAGGCCCTGAACTGCGTAGGGAACTGAGGTTCATCCACATTGCTTTAGAGAGGCAAGAGAAGAAACTGGATGAATTACAGCAGCTATTGAAGGGAGAACATCAGGGAGCAGACAGAGGAGCAAACCAGCAACCTGCAACTGAAGATGTCTGAGAAAAGATATGTATAGGAAAGTACATAGTCTAGTTAAATATAGCTTTTTGCATGTTATAGATAAGGGAATATACTTTTTGCAGACCAGTAGGATTAGGAGTACTCAGGACCGTTTAGTTCATCTTGTAAGGATAATCAGACTTTGGGCTTTCTATTTTTGGTCGGCCATTAAAAACTTTAGATGGCTAAAATACTCGGTTTCCCCATGAGGGCGAGTTAATATGTTTTGATACTATGTTCTGTTTTATTTTCTATATAGTAATAGAAAGAGTCCCACCTCAGCTTACAAAAAAAAAAAAATACCTCTAAGATCAAGTCGGCTTAATGAGCTATCAAGTCGGCCTACATGAAGAACCACGTCCACCCTTGAGGAAGCGTCTATATAAGAAGAACTCGTCCTCCATTTGGATAACTAACTCACTCATCTCTTATGCGAAAAATAAGAAGAAGAAATCAAGAAGGAAGTGTGAAGAAGAGGAAGTCAAAGATGTCGAAGTGTTTCTGAGCCTTATCTATTCTTCTGGAAAGATTGAAGTTAGGGTTTTTTGTGTTGGATCTCCTGGGGTTTGATTTTGGAAGCAGAAGAGAAAGAAAGGCAAGCAAAGGTCTCTTAGGGCATCTTACTAGCCCTAGGAATCAAGGCAAGGCAAGCAAAGTCAAGAGGAAGGCTATTAGAGGGAGATCGAAGTCTCTTAGAGAAGCAACAACAGTTGCAATAGTTGTTGGGAAACATAATTTTGGATCTACTAGGAGGTCGAAGATATTGCAACAGTAGGTCATGGTAGATTTGATCTTGAAGAGTATTTGTCTGAGTCTACGTCATGGTATTCGTCAATTGAAAGATCTGAAAGATAAGAAGAGATTTACGGGTTTTTCCCTCAAGAAGAGGGGTTTTGGCCCTAGCTTGCAGCCTATATACTGTGTCACTATGCTTACTGTTTTGGTAGTTGTTTGATGTATTGCATGTTGGAATAATAAGGAACAAAGCTAATAAGAAAAAGGTAACACAAACAATTATCTAGTTAAGAGAATTAACATATTCATTGCCCTATTGAATTCTCAACATGTTATTGGAGCTTTGGTTCTCTAAGGGCATCATGAAGATCTCCTCAATAATGAAGAAATTCATCAAGAAAATTGCCAACCATCTCAAGAAAGGTATCAAGGAAGCATGGAGTTTCTTATTCTCTACAAAAGAATGTATCATTCAAAGAAAGGGATGAAGGTCTCTTCTTGTCTCTCTCTAGTACATTCCAAGACGAAGACATTTGGTAATTGAAAGTGGTGCATCAAGACACATGATTGGCCACTCCCACCGATTGAAGATCTTATCAAAAGGAAAGTATGCTTACTCTATGGAACTTGGAGGCAACAAGAGCTATCATGTGAAGGGAATTGGATCAACTTCCATAAAACTCGAAGATGGAAGCAACATCCACCTTAACAACATTTTATTTGTTCCAGGTTTGCATAAAAGTTTACTTTCTATTTCAAGTTTAGAAGACAAAGGAGATCGAGTATCCTTCATTGATGGAAAAGTAGTTGTTTGGGGAAAAGACCCAAGCATAGATCAAGCAAAAGTTATTGGTATCCGAGAAGGAAGGATTTACAGATTAATATCTCCCGTAAACCAAGCCCTAGTTCACATTGAGATTAGTCCATGTGAACTTTGGCATCGAAGGTTTGGCCATCTACATTTCAAAATACTTCCAACTTTAGGTTCCATAGTAGGCGGAATACCGAATTTGAAGGATGATCATGAAGGTGTCTGCAAGGGATGTGCATTGGTCATGAATACCAAAATACCATTTGGAAGCAGTGCTTCGTAATCGAAAGAAATCTTGGATCTCATTCACTATGATGTGTGTGGCCCTATGACTCCAAAATATCTTGGAGGCCATCTGTACTATGTCACATTCATAGATGATCAATCAAGAAAAACCTAGGTTTACTTAATGAAAACCAAGGATGAAGTATTAACAAAATTTCAAGAATTCAAGGCTGAAGTGGAGAACCTTACAGAACGAAGAATCAAGATATTGAGATTTGATAATGGAGGAGAATACACATCCAAAGATATTATAGCATTTTGTAAAGAGTTTGGGATTAAGAGGGATCTGATAGTCCCATACAATCCCGAACAAAGTGGAGTCACAGAAAGAAAGAACAGATCCATTGAAGAAAGTGTAAAATCAATGTTACACGATCAAGATCTACCTAAGTTTCTATGGGGAGAGGCAATAAAGATAGCGGTCTACATTCAAAATCAATGTCCTCACAGATCTCTAGATAATAAGACTTCGAAAGAAGTGTTCAATAGGAAGAAGCCATTTGTAGATCATCTCTGAACCTTTGGGTGTCTTGTGTATATTCATATACCAAAGGACAAAAGAAACAAGCTGGATCCTTTCGGTATGAAGGGTATATTTTTTGGGTATAGTAACTCATCAAAGGGCTATAGAATCTATATGAAAGATGGACATCACATTGAAGTTAGTCATGATGTCATATTTGATGAGAGTATAGCATTCAACAAGTCAGACGAACTTTGCATGGATTTTGATGACGAAGAACTTCCGATATTTGAGGAGGAAGTTGACAAGGAAGGAGAAGGATCACACCACGATGAAGAAGGGCCAAGTGAACTTGTTCAACCCCTGGTCATTCCAGAAACAAGGAAAAGACCTAATTGGTTGAAATCCACACTACTTGATGCAAAAAGTCATGGGGTATCACATGGATTATTTAGAGAAAGTAAGAGACCCAATAAATACTTTGGGTATGCTACATACATGACAAAATTAATAGAATAAGAACCATCCACCTTCGAAGAGGCTGTATAACATCAAGAATGGAAGGATTCCATGAATGAAGAGTATCAATCTATATTGAAGAATGGAGTATGGGAGATCGTACCTAGGCCCAAAGACAAACCTGTGGTTACTTCCAAGTGGATCTATAAGATCAAGCATGCAACTGATGAAAGTATAGATAAGTATAAAGCAATATTTTTGGCTAGAGGTTTCTCTCAACTTGAAGGCGTTTACTATGAAGAACATTTGCTCCAACAACAAGATATACAACAATTCAATCATTAGTCTCTCTGGCAACATCAATGGGATTGAACATCCACCAAATGGATGTCAAGACTGCGTTTCTAAATGAAACCATAGGTGAAGAAGTCTATATAAAACAACCCTTGGGATTTGAAGTCAAAGATATAAATAGATATGCTTGAAGATTGAAGAAAGCATTATATGGCCTCAAGCAAGCACCAAGGGCATGGTATGCTAGAATGGATGCATACCTCCAAAGAATAGGCTTCACAAAAAATTTTGTTGACTCGAACCTTTATATTAAGGTTGAAAATAGTAAAACTTTAATTATTCTTCTGTATGTAGATGATCTTCTCTTGACAAGTGTAGAAGGTCGAATTGAAGAATGTAAGAAGAAATTTGTAGCAGAATTTGACATGAAGGATCTTTAGTTGATGCATTATTATTTGGGACTAGAATTTTGGCAAGGACCGAATGAAATATATTTGGGTCAAGGAAAGTATGTGATTGAGATTCTAAAGAAGTTCAACATGATGGATTGTAATCCTATGACCGCTCTGATGATCACAAACTTGAAGAGACTGATGAGTTCTAAATCCAGCCATGTGGATCATTCCAGGTATAGGCAACTTGTTGCCTCATTGATGTGCTTGGTGAATACTCGACCAGACATATGTTTTGCAGTAAATGTACTTAGTCAATTCCAAGTGGAGCCGAAGCATGATCATTGGATAGAAGCAAAGCATATTCTGAGATATTTTGCGAGGAACCATCAACTAATGTCTGAAATATGATAGAAGGAATGATGTTCAATTGCTTGGTTATACAAATTTCGATTGGGGAGGCAGTGAACAAGATCGAGCAAGCACTATGAGAGGATGTTTTAGTTTAGGATCCTCTATGGTCTCATGGATGAGAAGAAAGCAAGGAATTGTTGCTTTGAGTAGTGCTGAGGCTAAATATGTTGCAACATGTGAAGTAAGCAGAGAAGCAGTATGGTTAAGGAAGTTGCTATCCGACTTGTTTGAAGGACCGATGAACCATGTAGTGATACTTTGTGATAAAACAAATTGTATTTGTTTGTCTGAGAATCCAGTGCTTTATGGAAAGACAAAGCACATCAACAACAAGTATCACTATATTCGAGAGCTAGTACAAAATGGTGTGTTGTAGCTATGGTATATCTCCACTAATGAACAAGTAGCTGACATATTGACAAAATCACTTCCGAACAAGAAGCGTGTATACTTAAGGGAAAAGCTTGGTTTGGTGGATTTTACCTCCCTAATTAAGAGGGAGAGATAGGCACTACATTCTTGTCTTCACTTGGGAAGAAAAAATGGAGGATTGGGTAACCATCTGGCATTCGATACTCTTTGAGAATGTGGTAGGGCATTCAAGACAAGAGTAGTCGTGGACCGATATTCTTTGAGGATTAGCTACCCAAGATAAGAATAGTCCAATGGGAGGTCATACTCTGTGAACACGCGGGTGGCGTATGTACCTTGGGAGACAATGATGATGGTGTTTATACATCATTGGTCTCGCCAACATTGTGCTATGATCTTGTGGAGAGATAGAGTTGTTATTCAAGGCCTTGCTATGTGACAATGCTAGCTAATATGATGCTAGACAAATTGGTTACCAATCGGACTCTTCTTAGGAGATCTCTTTAGATTGAGAATGACCATGTACCTCTTATGAATACCTCCCTAGTTAAGAGGGAGTGTTGAAAAATGTGTAACTAGGTTCGTTCTCCATAAGTATGAAATGTATTCTTGTAAAGATAAAATGAAAAAGAAATTATTATTATTATTGGAGCATGCGTTTCATGCTTAAGTTCTTTTATTTTGTATAGGTCAAGCACCCATTGAGTGATTCTAGGGTTTATCATAGGTATAATAGTCATTGTCATATATTGAAGACCCCGTGGGGACATTGTAAATGTAAAGAAAAAGTTATTTTGTCTTTAAAGTGTCAAAATACCTCCAAGATCAAGTCGGCCTAATGAGATGTCAAGTTGACCTACATGAAGAGGCACTTCCACCCTTGAGGAAGCATATATATAAGAAGAAACCATCCTCCATTTGGATAACTCACTCACTCATCTCTTATGTGAAGAAGTAGAAGAAGAAGCAAAAGTCAAGAAGGAAGTGTGAAGAAGAGGAAGTCGAAGAAGTCAAAGTGTTTATGGGCCTTATCTATTCTTCTAGAAAGATCTAAGTTAGGGTTTGATGAGTCCAGCCCACGTAATACACCTCCCACGAATATCAATGCGAGAATAAAGTAGCAGTTAATGATGAACAACAGATTTTTTTGTGGTAACGTTGATTCGCCGGCAGTTGAGTTTAATGATAGGGACTTGGTCCTTGGTACCCGCACAGGTGATTGGTACTTCTGCCTCCGGTTGTTTGACAACTGTCCACTCTTGGAATTCTCAAATCGGCCTTGGTATGGGCGATCAAACCATCACTCAGGCTATTCGTTTGCACATTTATTTTGGTTCCCGTGAGCTCTGCATTCTCGGTGGTTTCTGGTGGTTTCGATATGAGGTTTTGTTGTTTGTCCTCTGGTTCAGGGTTTCAACCTAAACGTCGCTCCTCTTTGTCTGGCAATAACAATGTCAACTCGGTAGGTCCTGTTTTCCTCTGGTCCGTTCTTGTTTTCGACTGTTCACTGTGTACCTGCGGTTTGTGATTACGTCTCTGCGCTTCTTTGTAACATGTGATATTGATGCCTGTAATTTTTTTTCACTGTCATTGTGTCCGGTTGCTAGTTGGAGCTGCTTCAGGCGACAGTCTTCAGGGTTCTATTCATCCGTCCTCGTTTTTGGGCAGAATATGGTAGCAACTTCCTCCGGCTTCTTCGTCATTCACAAGGTATGTTTTCCCGGTTCCATGCTATCAGCATTTGCTCTTTTTCTCTCAATTGGCTAATGTATCGGCTCCTTGTGAGCAGGGTGATCTGGTGGGACTGCTTCGGCCACGGCTTGCCACTGTCAGGTAAATATCTACTGTTGTTTGCCTTTGCTCAGTTGTACGCCTCGTCTTTCTTCACTATCCGTCACTTATATCTTTTGACACTGGCTGTTGCTACAGGTATGGCTACTCGAAGGGATTTCGAGGCCTAGCAGTTTGGTTGCTCCGACTTGACACAGGTAGTGACGTTCTCTATGCTTTGGTTGCTTTTCGTTCAACGTTCTGGTTGGGGTTTGTCAAAGTCTGTGTGTCAATAGCTTATTGGGTCGCCGACTGTTTAGTCTCGGCTGTAGGGTTACACAGTTGTTCTTTCCTTGTCTGGTGTCTGTAAATAAGTCGAGGGTTTCTAAACCCGTGTGGTATCTTGCTCCAACTTTGTCAAAGAGTTCGGCACGGATTTTGTAACTGTTGAACAGGTTTTGGCTTTGAACGATATATATGGATGAATGCACAGGAAATTCTATTTTCTCTTCTGTCTTAATTTAAACAAATGAAGTTGTGGATGTTTGTCTACTGGGCATACCTGGCAGTGCTTGCAACTTATTACTCGTTTGACGTTCAATTTGTTCTGGGTCTTTGTCATTCACTTGTGTGTTGCTTCGAGGACTGTGAGTTTGTTTTCCGCCACACGTCCTTTGAGTTTCTTTGTAATCTGTAAGTTAGATTATCAACAGGCCTGCACTGTACATGAAAATAGATGCTATATCGTAGAAATAATTTGGACAATTTATGGACACTAGAGAGGATTGAGTGCACAGAAATTATAATACTTTATTTTCCATTTCTCGGAAAGTCGAACCCTTCACTATGTTATGTTCCACTTTTAAAACAACTGTTAGAAAACTGTTAGTTTTTCCAACCACAGTTGGTTATGTCTAATTAGTTACATCAATTTTGTTACAGAACTTTTCATTGTCGCTCAACGTTATTACAAAGGCAAAATTAGCCGTTTAAAACATTGATCCTAATTAATTATAATTCCTACTATTCCTAATTACTATTTATTTATTTAACTTAGACAACTTAATCAAATAAAAGTAAAAGAAACAAACACATTATCCATTCAGAAAGTTTACTCCTCCGTCCCCTTCAGAGACCAAACAACCTTCCTTTTATCTCGTCCTGTCAGCTAGATGCTCCTGCATCAGGCTCCCGAGGTAAGGAAAAGTCATGGCTCCGTTCCATGAGCTCCTCCACAGAATAACCAGCCTTATGTATCTGCGCCGCGTCGAGCCACGAACTGTCCTCAATTGGACAATTCTTCCACTTGACGAGGTATCGTAGATACTCCTTCCTGCGAGTCTTCTTGGCTACCTGGGTATCAAGAATCTTATCGATCTCATGGGGCTGAACCAAAGGCATGTGCCTCATCCAAGAACTGTCTCCAACTTGGGTGTCTCGTTCTGGCTGTACGACACTGTCGTCCTGTTTTGATGTTGATTTTTAAGGTTTTTTTAGCTATACTATTTGAATAATAATGCCATAGTTGAATGTAATGTTATCGACCCACAAGGAGTAGAATAGACACTGATGGGGTGTACTGTTAAGGCAATCCATGATGTGAAGGTCATTGGTTCAAAACTCCATGGCTAAAAATCAAGCCATATTAAAGGTTGGTGTGGCCCAGGACAGGTGCGATTCTTGGGTGATTTTGACAGCTTAGATGCTCCTGGGTTGTAGTTTCTCAAGCCAAAGGTTAAGAGTGAAATCATCTTAAGGTTCACACAACTTAGCAAATAGAAAAAAGAAAGTAGTGTTATCACAACCAAACTGAAACTAGTGGAACCCGCTGATTCAACCAGTTTGTCCAATTTGAGGTCTAGAATTGGAAATGGCCAGTTTAGTACTGAACCAACTAGTTATGTAAATGTGACCGAAGATGTTTCAAATGCAATTTATTTAAAAAATAAAAAAATAAAAAATAAAAAATTGAAACGGGAAATCTAATATTCAAGCCTATGGCCCTATGATTAATGTTCAATTAATGGTAATATTAAATTGTTAAAGTAAATATGTCATTCTCATTTATCTTTCATTTTCATCTTTTTACTTAAATTTTTAACATTAACATTATGTTGGCGGTGTTGGACTCATTAACATTCAAGGAATATCCCTCATATGAAGTCCCAACTAGACCTCACACCATTTGGAGTAGGAGTCCCAAGAGTGCAAGGTTTGACCGAGAAATCGCGTGCCCATTGGAACTATGTAATAGTACGCCGCTTAAACACCAGGGAAATGACATCACAAACTAAAATGCAAAATAGTGAACAAATTAAAATGATGAGTTAATCCAACAACACACATTCAACATCCATAACTAGATCCGTGGAAAACCCCCAAAAAATTGTTGCTAGATATTATCACAAAAACTGAAAAGTGCCCAAGTGCGATAAAAGCTTAATTAATTAAAAAACCCAGATATTGGAATAAATAAAATATCACCCTTCCAAATTCAAATTTGAATTCACTTCAAATGGGTATTCAAGATTAATGTCGCTAGACTAGATTAAGTATTGTATGACTTGCAAACATTATTTATTGACCATCATGCTCATGGGGGTCGTTTGGCATCCGCATAAGCCATGGATGATGGGTCAACCCATTTCCGCAACCGTTAACCGGAGAGTGTCTTTGCTGGAGAAATTATTTACACCGGTTTAAGGTGAAAGCAAATAAGAGTCCGTCCTCAAGACTGTCCTTCAAGTATATTAATGGACTTATAGCATAGGAAATATTGGTTGTCCTAAATTTTTGTGGATATGAATAACAGGATACGACAATCATCACGCACTGTGCGACATGTTATCATCGGTTTAGATATCATAGACCTGAATAATAGAAGACAGAACGATGCAACCATGACTTATTGAAGGTGAGTTTTGCCATACAGTCTGAATTTTAGTAGACACGAATATCTAAATTTCTATATAACAACACCACTGAATGCACAACCATCACAGACTTTGCCACCTGTTACCATCAGTGTAAAGTTTTTCACTGGAGATGGAAGATACAACCAGGACTCCTTGAAAGTGACTTTTGGCAGTGCAATCTAAATTTTAGACCTGAATAGCAGATGATAGAACATACGACTTCTTGAAAGTGACTTGTACCGACTCGCGCTCGCCAGCAACGGTTGAGTGTGAGGGTTGGACATCAAATCTATCGGACCAGAGAAGCACAATATCAAACGAGCGCATTTTTATTTCAAAGCACACGCTCGCTTGCTTACAGTTTACGCAGCGCTTCAAAGGACCTTCCATGGATCTGCTTGCCCGCCTGCGCATCATTTCGATATTGTTATTATTGGTGTCGATGCATCCATTCATGGAGATCGCAATGTTACAATTCACAACCGCCCTTCATCATATCTTTTCTTGCATGGATATGTCTTCCTGCATCTGCACCATCTTAATATTAACAGCATTTCTTACAATCCATGCATTCATCGAGATTCTATTGGCAGAGGATACGAGTATCCGTCGTCCTTCTGCGTCCTCGGCGGGCGGCTCTGCGTCCACTTCTTATACCCATTATGACGTGTTCATAAATTATAGAGTCCCAGACCTTAAACACACTTTGGCCCTCCCCCTCTACCATAGTCTTCAATCCCGGGGATTGAGCGTCTTTCTTGACCAGACCGAAATGGTGGTTGGACGCAACATTTATGATCAGATAGTAGCCGCTACTAGTAGGGCCTCTGTTCATATAGCCCTCCTAAAACCTGAACTCGTGTGCACCGGCGAAGATAAAAGTGGAGCGTACGATAAAGCCCTTGGCGCACACGAACAGACACAGAAATACGACAAGAAAAGAATTCAGAGTTGGAGAGACGCTCTGTCTCATGTTGCAAATATAAGCGGCTTGGAGCGGGAGGCATCGAATGAGTGAGTATCCTAATCTGTGTAAATACGTTATAGCTTGTAGTTATCTTACGCTCTGAATATGAACATACAGGGAACTCTTGCATAAGGTCGTCGAGAACGTGTTGAAATTCCACACACGCGAGTTCAAGACTGGTCGGTGAACTGTTGACGGCGTCCATTGTGGTTGATTGGCGAGAGAATCACGAATATCTGAGTTAAGTGATGATGCGTAGGAATTCCCATTGCACAAGCTAGCATATGGCACAGTTTTCCTATTATTAAATAATAGGTTTGGAATAAAACTATGTAATGCCCAGATATACCATAGCTATTTAAGAATTAATAGGGTTGGAATAAAGCAATGTAATGCTTGGATATGCGATAGTTCGTTATTTTGAAGAAGAGTAGTTTTGGATGGAGTTTACTTTTGGATTTTTTGGTGTTGGAATTTGGCGAAAAAATTTGAGTTGAAATTTTGATTTGTGTTATTTAAACTAGTGTTTTGATTGTAAATATGGATTCAGCAGTTCGAAAAAAATTTAAGGTACTTTAATTGTGCAAGGATAACCCATCAAATTTGTGATTTCAATAAACAGGATTTTAGAGGAGAAATTAGACTAGAAAACTCACGGGAAAAGGTTCCAAAAAAATCTCACTAAAAACAACTTGATTTTAAATAAAAACAAATAGATTTTAAATTAAAAACATGCCATACAAACCTGTACATTGGATAATTTTTTGTGATTATTTTATATTTAAATTTTCATGTGTGGGTTTTTCTTTTCTTTATTGTTTAATAAGGTAGCATATATAACAGAATGGAATGGAGCTTGTATATATCTAATTATTTTTTATAAAGGGAAATGTGAAATTTTGATTTATCATCATTCCTGTGTCCATGATGTGTGGATTTGTTTTGTAACTAAGCAGTGATGTGTGGATTTGTCTTGTGATTAAGGAGTGATCAAAGATTTTGAGTGGTTAAAATTATTTGGGAATTGTAATCTTTAACATGGTTAGATTGGTTTTGGATCTTGGATCTTTACAGGAGTATTTCAACCGTGTATCTTTTCATCATTAATCTACATTTTTAATTTTTATAATAATATTTATTTAGTTTTAATTTTTATTTTTATAATAATATTTTCCTTTTAATTAACATAGTTAGATTGGTTTTAAATTTTGGATTTTTTTTCAGAGAGAAAATCATCATATGACCGAAGCGAGCGGATTTTTACAACATATGACCGAAGCCAGCATAATTCTTTATGACATAGCCGTTATAAATATCGTTCATATGGCCAAAACCATCAGATGACCAAATCGTGGGAGCCTCAACCAAACACCGCCACAGGAATCGATCCCGACTGAGAGGTGCGAAAGCCATCCACCCCAGCCCTCATATCTTTACCCGAAGAATATTTCAACGATGTACCTTTTTACGTTAACTCTTTAATTTTTATAATAATATTTTTTTTTAATTAAATTAAACCTCAATACCTCAATAGTCTTACCATTCAAAGTTTTTATCATTATTTAACTGATACAATTTTTGATTAAATTATAAATTTTAGCGGTTTAAAATGAATTTTAGATATATAAATCTGCCCAAAAAAATGTGAAACATTCAATCACTGTGAAACCTTCAATCCATGGGAATTACATTGCTGAAATTTAATTATTCAGGATTCCAAGAAAAATGTCCGGAAAAGGGAAAATGCACAGTTACGCTAGCTTTAAGGGGAGAGTAGCATATTCATCTATCTAGTGCCACGCGTCGTTTTTAAAGAGGTGGGTGCTGTCACCGGTCTCCGTCATCTGCGTCGGTTGCAATACGGAGCATATAGCGCTGAGTTGGAGGAAGCATTTAATGAATCCAATTTTGACACACATGTGCACCGAGGATCATGTACCACGCGTCGTTTTCAAAGAGGTTGGCGCCGTCGCGGTCTCCATCACTGTGTCCGTTCCAATACGGAGCATATCGCTATACCTATTTAAAAATCATGTAGGAATATAAAAACAATATTGAGAAATAATGACTTAAAATATATGAGAAAGTAATGAAATGATTGATTTTATCAAAAAGGAAAAAAGAGTAGAATCCCACCACAGATTGAAAATATTAAAAAAAAAAAATTATTTAAATTTTTCAAATTTTAATTTCATTTTCATGGCCAGACAAAAGAACCATACACTAATATAATAGATGAAATTGTTACTTTGTAAATCAAATTAAATCAATTAATTATTTGAAAATAAATCATTGAATAAACTGAAAATTATTAATAATTATGTTAGTATATGTTAATAATTTTTAATACAACTTTTAGAATTATCAAGAATTATTAGAATAATATAAAATATTATATAGATATGTTCTTTTTCATTTAAATTAAATTGATTAATTAAAGAAAATGTGACATTATGAGAAAAGTCAAATCTCTCCACCAATAAAATGATAAAAACGTAAAATTTTAATATAGAAAAAACTTAAAATTATTTTGTTAGATCTAAGACTTTTGAGCCCCAAGGGTTAGCTCAATTGGTAAAGTTGGGGCCTCCCCATATGGGAGGTCACAGGGTCAATTCCTGAAAGCTCAAAGCTCTTGGGTCAGGTCAAATAAATATGGCCTTCGAGTGGGGTCCACCCTAGATATTATTCATGTGGAAGTAGCGCAACCACAAGTGAAAAAAAAGAAGGATCTAAGACTTTTGTGATCCATTATGTAAATAAATGTCTTTCGGATTAATCACATCATTAGGATTTAGTGGATTGCTTGAACCAACCAATGTGGTTTCAAAAATAAATAGTATGGATGTATCATATCAGATTTCTTCTTAACAACTTGTAGTTGAGCTGGTTCAAATTGATGTGCCTTATCAGTGATTTCCCCCTTATGTGTAGAGTTAGATCTAAAAATATTTTTAAAGCAATATGTAATAAAACACTAAAAACAATGAAATTTTTCTGGTCTAATTTCTCTAAAATCGGACAACAATTTATTGAATTTTTTTTGGTCTAATTTCTCTAAAATCAGACAACAATTTATTGATATCAATATAATAGATAACCCCTGCCAACTACAACTATTTTTATCACACTCGTTCACAGATCCTACCCGCATCTTGACTCTGCTTTGTCAAAATTCGTCATCTCAAATTTCAATATGAACGTCATTATGAATTAAAATAATTAAAATGATAAAATATCAATTCATTGTATAGGTTGTTAGCTTCTTTATATTTACACATGGATTTTGGGCACGTCAATGAGCATAAATTCAGATCGTTGGGAGTTCCTAAACCGAAGCGCTGTATGTGAGGCCCACTGTGTACAGATGTCAGTGTAAAAGGTAAGGTCATATGGTGAACAGATGTCACGCTTAAACAGAAAAGATGGACGAAAATAGTAGGTAAACTGATTTCACAAATTTTTTATTACTAGCAATTGCCCCAAAAGGAAGGTGCAAAGAGAGGCCGATAGAAATGTTAAATTGAAAGGAATCAATTTTCATTCAAAATAAAAAATATTATAATAATTCAATCATCCAAATTAAATCTCAATAAATTGCCCAAAATAAAATAAATCCTTAATCAAAATTATACAAATTATTATTCTTCGTTTCTCTCAATTATGTATGTAATAAAATCCAATCATTCTCTCAATTATTTATATAATAAAATCCAATCAATCATTCTCTCAATTATTTATATAATAAAATCCAATCAATCATTCAAAATTAAGCACATTAAGGCAAGCCAGTCCGCTTGCGCCAGAAATAGCACCTCAATAAACATAAATACATTTGAAGAATACAAATCAGTTCACATAGGTAAAAGATTACCTCAATAAGGTAAAAGATTACCTCAATCTATTGTGTTCAAGATATTTAACTAATTCAATAACTATAACCGTTTATATAAAGGGGGTTATACTCAATCAAAGTAGATTCATCACACAGAAATTTACACTTCAGTTTTCTTTTTCTCAATAAAGATGAGGAATCAGAACTTATCCAGAAATTTACACTTCAATTTTGTCTTTCTCAATAAAGATAAGGAATCAGAACTTGTAACAAAATTGAAGAAAGCAATCAACCCTGCTAAATACTTGTTATCTGAAGAAAGCAATTAACACTGATAAATGCTTATTGATTGAAAGCTGAAATCTTGCCAATTTACTTACAGATGCATTAATCACATCTCATTCCCAGATCATGGATATGAGCAAATTGGAAAATCCAGCATCTCCGAAGCTTAGGCTCTTATGATAATAATTTAATGTTTGAGATGAACCAGGAACTATATATACCAATCTAAACGGTCGACCCTCTGCAACTTCTTGAACTTGAGAGCAACAGAAAGACCAAAATAATTGCTTCTTGAATTTGAGAGCAACAGAAAGACCAAAGTAATTGCATTGGATCGGTGTGCAGAAACCTCCTCTGCACTCTCTGGCCATCAGGGAAACGGACACATACCCTACAAATATTGAGCCCTTTATCTTCTTGTGGCTCCTCCGGCAGAAATGACACTAAATGACGTTTGGCTTCTCTTGAAGATTCAGCAGCTGGTAGATCACAACAAACTGAAAATACGCATTAAGATACGAATCTCATTTAGTACACATCCATCTCACTATTTCCCCACCAGATAAAGTTGAGGATTGGCAATTAAGTGGACCAATGTATGTTCTTACTTCATAGTAATATCGACTAGAAACAAATGTTGCATGGTTGGTCTAAGATGTTCCAACAATGTCCTTTCATGATCAGTTGCCATGAAAAGACATCAAGACATCACTGAAGCTTTCCATGTTCTAAAGATGCAACAAATATAGTTTCATGATCAACTGCCATAAAAACGCATCATTGAATCTTTCCAGTGAAGAAGAATGGCATGAAAGAAATATGATGATGGTGCAAGTGAAACCATACAACCCAAAGTTCTAGTTTGACAAGTTAACAGAGAAAAAGCATTGGTTATCCTCCCAACGAAGACGTCGTGTCAGAGCTCAATCTGGACAGACGTACGAAAAGAGGATCCATTTCAACAGGAATTTTTAGGATTTGTAAAGAGAAATTGTTCATATTCATGAAACAATGCAAGCAAATGAACTAAAGAGTTTAACCCAAGCTTTAGAGGAAGTCTAATGATTTGTAAAGAGATTGTTCATATTCATAAAACACCGCAAACAAATGAGAGTTTAACTCCAGTTTTATCATTATGAGAAAACAGAAATGAATTCATGAAGATCAAATGATTGTTATTCCAACCCCATGAGAAGGCCATGAAAATAACACAAATCATGCATAGTGAACAGATACTATAGTGGAAGTTGGATGTTTGATATAAAATAACAAATTCACACAACTGCAAGTATCAGTATAGGAGAAGCAGACCACCTGTCAATGGAAGCCTCTTGGGGCATAAATATTAAAACAGAAATCGGTTCATGAGAAGTATCACATGAAGCCTTTGTGATACTGAAAAAATGTTGGTTAGGAGGCGGCAGCTCCCTGTCCTGGGGATTTTGTGCTATGTTTTTAGTCCATTTGTGTGCCTCTTTCTATAATCCAATCCAGAGTATGGAATTAGGATTGTAATCTAATACCAGTCTCGATAGATTAAGATTGCTACGGGATACTTAAAAATTTTATCTGCCTTTGAAAACTGCTATTTTTCAATCAATAGCTTTGAAATTGTTATTTTTTTTCCAATCAAGGGCTTTCAAAATTAATCTCTCGTGGTGTGGACCATTGTTTTCTTTTGTTTTAGAATTTTGTTGACATTATCTTTTCTTGCCCAGGTATATCACACACTCCTCAACTACCTTGCAATCAAACACAATTACACTCCTCAACTACCTTGCAATCAAACACAATTGAGTTAGGGTAGAAACTTCCCCAAAATGTCACCGTGCAATGGGAAAAATGAAAATGAGGAAAAATCACTCAAAGAAAGGAACCTAACTGTCACTATGCCAAGGGAAAAATAAATAGAGAAAAATAGGTGTCAGTAAGGTTGACTATCATTGTATCTGCACCATGCAGAGGGAAAAACAAGACAAATGAGGCCGAGAATGTTTCCTCCAGCAATAGGTAATATTATCACTCTTTATTTTGACGCTCGACTTCCCTAACCCTCACCCACCCATTCGTTTCGACTACAGTACCTTTGAGAATCGAGATAAGGCATAAAAACAATAAAAGGTACACTCGAGATAAGGCATAAAACCAAATGACAATAAAAGGTACGTCTACAACAATATCACCTGTAGTTTTCGCAAGAGCTCTGGTCAAAGAATATATTTTTGCCGGAGCTATGATCCAAGGTTATTTCTTTACCTATTATCGAGGCTGACAACCGATATTCTTTCATAAACATTTCTCGACAGAATTTATTCAATTTGACCATATATGATACCAATACATCATGACAATAGACCTGTCAAAGTTCATAAGTAGGTATCTATCCCCTGGACCTAACAGATGTCCAATCACTGATAAATCATCAGCTGTAATTTCAATTTCATGAACCACTAGCACTATGTACTAAAGTAAAAGCAGTTTTATCTTCACAGAGAGAATTCCTCTTTCTCCTGCCCTTCATGTATGTAGAAAGATTAACAAGCAGCAGCATCCTATTATAAAATGCCGTATCCCACATTGCATGCTGCAGTTCGAACTTCTTACATATTTGCTTTCATGTTAAGGCGAGCTGCTATCTTCTGACCCAATGATTTGTCACACTGCACCAATCCATGTGATTAATAATTAATATCAATAATAGGTTATTCCAACGGATGTATAAAAAGGATCACAATCATAGTAGCTCAAACGAAATATAGAGAGTCTGAATGGCAAACCTGTGACCACTAAGATATCCAAATACAGCAAATTTCATGGGTGACCCTAGGATCTGACAAAGTTGCCACCCATCGCTTCATAAAACGCTCTTGCCTACAATTTAAAATCATCACTGTAATTTCTATCCATATAACAAAAACAATGAATTGACTACTAGAAATCAAGCCAACCTACCGTTCTGGTGCAAATGAACGATATCGCTCTCCAGGTTGTTTGAAATTATTCTCCTTCTCTATCACGCACTGCAAATACCAAAAAATATCCAATATTTCTTAGACTTGCACATTTCTCTTTTGGCAATCTTTACTTCCCCAATTTGTAAACGATGAATTTGACTGATGACAAGGCAAAGCCCTTCCTAACACTTAAATGAAATCAACTTATAAATTAAGGGAAGATGCATCGAATAGCCAAGACACAAAGTGGACTGAACCAACAAACAGAAATAAATTTATGATAAACTGAAAAATGTTAGATCATCAACTGTGACGATATATCCAAATCCAAGAAAAAGCAGCAATAATCTAAGTCATTGTCATCATAATCACAAAGAGAAAAACTATCGAATAAAACAAAAAGCATGCAATTAATAGTCTCCAAAAACAGACTATTCTGAGTTTCAAACTAAAATAGTACAAACATCTTTTTCAAAAATAAAAATTATCAAGAAAAACGCCACTACGCCACATACATACTACAATAACGAACTGTCATTGTATCATAATATTGTAAAAATCACAGATCTATCACCAAATTCTGGAGAAGTGGTGAGATCTTACCTTCTCCCGCTTGCCAGTATGGGTATGGGAAGGAATGGGAAATCTCTCAGCATGACGAACTGGATCGAACCTTGATGGAAAGTAGTTGACCTGTAATTCCAGCAATTGTTTTGTAAAAATCAAATCTCTCCATGAACATTGACTCGATGTCCAAGTAATACGAGAGGTATTGAAAAAGAAAAAGATTAAAATTATTTACCAACCTCTTCATCCCTGTGCATGAAGTTCATGAATCCCTCATGATGATTATTGTGATGTGCACACTTGGGTGCATTGGCTAGCAGCATCAAATAGTTGGGTCCAAGTCGATGCCTTTGTGTATCTGAGTATGAGAATATCCTTGTTTGGAGTAGCTTATCTTCAGTGTAATAGACACCAGGAACAACAAGAGCAGGAGCAAATGCAAGCTGCTCGTTTTCAGCAAAGAAATTGTCAATATTCTTGTTCAAGACCATGCGTCCTACAGGTTGAAGAGGAAAGATATCCTCGGGCCAAGTTTTCGTAACATCTAAAGGATCAAAGTCATATTTATCCTCATCCCGAGGATCCATTGTCTGGATAAAAAGTTTCCATTCAGGATAGTTGCCTGCTGCTATAGAATCATAGAGATCCTTGGTTGCATGACTGTGGTTTGTCCCACCTACTACAACTGCTTCATCATCCAATAGACACTTAACTCCACAAGTAGGCCTCCAATGAAACTTCACATAGGTTTGCCTCCCAGCCTTATTAACAAGGGTAAAGGTGTGGACACCAGACCCATCCATATGCCTGTAGTTTAAAGGGATTCCAAGATCATCAAAGAGAAAGGTGAACATATGCAAACTCTCTGGGTGGTGAGAGAAGAAATCTCGAATCCTCCAGTCTTCTTGAATGTGACTTTTGGGATTTGGTTTCAATGCATGAACCATGTCTGGAAACTTCATACCATCGCGAACAAAGAATACAGGAAAATTATTTCCAACAAGATCGAAGTTCCCCTGCAAGAGAAATGAAAACCCCATGAGCTATATGGGAAAAAAGAATGGGGTAGCATCAATTACAGAATAATCCTTTGAAAGAACTTTCAAAAATAGTCAAATATTTGGCCGAATAATGCAGCAATTTTGATCATAAAAAACAAATGCCTATTGCAACATACAAGACAAGAAACTTCAAAAAGAAAATGATCCATAAACTTTCTACTCGAACAGAGTTTAATAGAAGATGCAACCTCAATGATCAAAAACGTAGATGTCACTTTCAGCAGGGTACTACCTATATACCAGGGTTCCCCGTACTTGCTTTATTCTGTAAATGGCACTCCCATCTAAGGAAGGATTCATAAAACCAGTGTTGAAAGACTGAAATTGTAGCTATTGCATCAATCCAGAAGACGTTGAACACTTTTTTTATGGAGGCACCTTTTACCAAGCAGGTCTAAAGACGGATACAAGGCCTCTGTAGAGGTTAGCAAGGTACTACCTAGATACCAGGGTTCCCCTTACCTGTGCTTTATTCTGTAAATGGCACTCCCAACTACAGGAAGGCTTCATAAAACGAGTATTATAAGGCCAAAATTGTAGCTACTGCAGAAAGCAAGACGGGAAAAAGATTTGAATTACCTTCTGGCTGGAGGGAATGCCTTTGAGATAAGGTGAGCTCAATACCTGCAAAACACGGCACAGAAGGGCTCCATCTTCTCTGACCGCCCACCCTTTGGCGGGATGCAGAAAATCTTCAGCAGCAACCGACACAGCATCAGTTCGGCCGCATACGGGCCTCTGTGGCGGAGTCTTCGCAGGAATTTGATTAGCGAAGCCCTGAGACCTTCAGCGATGAACGCGTTTGGGGAGGTGAGGGAATGGGGCATCGGCCGCCTGGTGGAATACCTGAGGAATGAAGCGGCTCGGAAAGGGGGAGCGGTGAGCGTCGCGGATCAGTTCCGAAACGCAGAGGAAGACCGAAATGTCAGAACTGAATGGGACAGATGTCAGGTTCATGAATTAACAAACATAACAATGAACAGAAATTGCAGGATTTCCCGCTGAATGTGTGGACGCCTGTCAGCACGAGATTGCAGAACTCCCGGTTGTGTCGCTTTATTCCGACGCCACGTGTCAGCATGAGGAACAAAGGGACGACGAAAGTCCCTTTCAAAGGAAGGCCTATCGGCCTAATTATCAAATTTCACATAAATTTGGTAAAATAGATAATATAGAACATTTAAACTATGAAATAAAATAATATTGTTGATGTAAAATGAAAATAAATAACTATAATTTTTCATTTGATGGGAATAGGTCAATCAAAATATTTATTTTAAAATAATAATATTTTAATTATTGAAATAAAATAAGATTGTTAATTTTTCAGTGGATAGGAATAGGTCAATGAAAATATTTATTTTAAGATAATAATATTTTAATTATTGAAATAAAATAATATTGTTAATTTTTCATTTGATGGGAATAGGTCAATCAAAATATTTATTTTAAGATAATAACATTTTAATAAATTAGTGTTATTTTTTTCATCATTGTAATCGCAGGATAATGAGCATGCATTTTTCACTTATTTTTCATTTATGTTAAACAGTTTATTTTAAAAACTAAAAATGGAATTTTGTTAAATTGTTTATAAAATTGAATAGTTATTCATGATAAAAGTTTATATTTGATTAGTTCTAAAAGATAGTTAGTTGTTTGAGTTCCAGTTGTTAAGTATCTTGCCATTGAGAGGTCATGGAGTCAAATCTCTTAGATCCCTGGCCTGGATAACCACACTTGAATTTTTTTCATCTAAACATTTATAATAATAATAAACCATAATGCAAACCTTGAATTTGAATTTAATAAGATTTTTAACTTTATATATCATAATTTCTTAAAATCATTATAAAAAGCATTAATGTAATGAATTTTATAGTATTTTTTATTATTATATATTTTCTATATATCATTATAAAATCATTAATATAACTAGTAAAACTCAAAACATGAATTCAATTATATTTTATATAATATTTTTCTTATTTGATCTAAATTTAATATATATATTAAAAAAATAAATATAAGAATAGTATAATCTTATCATAAAATGATATTTTTTTAATATATAAATAAAAGTTCAATATTCCAGGATGGGGTAGAGGATCATCACATGAGTGAGGGGATTGGGGTGGTTGCCACTTGACTGATTCACGAGATCATTAAGGGGTGATGTGATCTACCCCATGCTTTATATGTGCAAAGGATGATTCTTTTCATTATGACTCATGTTGTTAGCTTGCAATTTCTAGATCATTCGAATGGTTTATTCATGAATGTATGTGGAGCAGGGCAAGCGTGGGTCACATGAGAGCCACTTCGGTATTGCTGTGAGTTTGAGTTATGGTTTGGCTAAAGGCATTAGCTTGGTTCTCAGGGAGTCTACAAAGGAATGCTTGGAATAAAAAAGGGTTTCTAAAGGTTTTTTGTGTGCTTCCTTACAAAGGCGAAAGCTTTTCATCTCAGGGTGCACTTGTATTTGGTCATTTCTCAGTGGTCGCCAATCTTAAAACGACAATTGGTGAGAAGTTTGCCTTTGATAATCGTGAAAAGCCTAGTAGTGTTCAGAGGGTCACTGTGGCTCAATATTTTGGAGCTAGTCTGGGGTTTGGTTTTCTCTTTTGTTCCAACCCGCATACTGAGGTAACCCTATGGCTTTGAATTTGTATGTATGGACATCTAGTTATTATTAGTTGCCTGGTGTTTTTGGGACTTATTATCCCTTTTCTAGTAGAGTTAATGGGTACCCAGTGACTCAATCATACCTATTCCCTCTTGAATTTTGTGTCTTTGTATGGATGATTGTCCATCGCCTTCACCTCTTGTGCACCTTTCTTTCGTGGCAGCGGATCTGGTGTGTTGGTTCTATTTCGATATTTTTTAATTTTCCAGTAGGGGTTTCAAGTGAGGTATCTGGTATGTGGTTTTGAAGAAGTGGGGAGAGTCTTGACCCCTGTAATTGCAGGAAACTTTAGTTTATATTCTTGAAGTGTAACTATCTTTGGTCATTAGGGAAGCACATCTGTGGCCTTCTCGGGGTTTACAAAGTGTTATGGATTTTCTGGTTTATGATGCCTCGACAACGAGGCCATCACTGTCGAGGTGCTGGAGTGTGGCTAGTCTACTAAGACTCACTCTGAGGCTCTTGCTTAAGAGGCGACAACTGTCTACTAGGCTGAAATCCCCCCATGCATATAGGTGAATATTCAAAGGCATGAGAGAAATGCCCATAGGGAAAGATAGACAATGTCACATTCTGAGGTTTTGGAAGAAGTTTCTCATTGTCTCCTGGACCGTGGGCACACCAGGGGTAGGAGAAATTGTTAACCTTCATTGGCCGCTGAAAAGCTACTGGGGCAAGTTTTAAGAGAGAAACATGATGATAGAAATGAGATCACCACATTCCTTAATGAACTTCAAAGTAATCAATGGAGAATGCAGGACAACCTAGATTGTCTGAAAGCATATGGAAAATCACATTAAGTGTGAACTCAAGTTCCCAACACCTTCGTGCATTGGGCTGGAAAATCCTGCTCCTGTAACGTCTTTAAATCGTAAATATCTATCCTTTTGATGTGTTTATGGTGTTTATTTGGGTCTCTGGATATATGGTATGACAGGTTATACAATCCTTGTGGTTGGATGTAAGAATTTTGCTAGTTAACATATTAGCCAACCAAATTGGTTAGAGTAAGGTTGATAAATTTTGGAAATCTAACTATGTAACACCCCTTTATTAATGAAAAAATCCCAACTTACAAAAAAAAGATTAAAAAAAAAAGATAAAAAGAAAAAGAAAGTTTAATATCAATATGAATTGAGAGTAATATAATCTTATAATAAAATGATAAATTTCTTTTCTGGTATAAAAATCTGATAAAATTTAATGTAAATTAAAAATGGTTTATGGGGCAATTTTTACTTTTTACTATTTTTATAAAATATATTCCTATCCTTAAAAATTATCAAAATTTTAGATTAATAAAAAAAAATTGCTTCTCTTTATTACTAGATTCCTAAAATGGAAAAGATGTTTGTCATTAGAATAAATGCCTCCTAGTATAAACGCCTTCTACTAAATATGGTATCATTGGTTTTGCTATGAATGGTATGTTTTTTGTTTGCATCATTTTCTAATTAAAAATTCAAATTCTTTTGTTTGTCATTAGAATAAATACCTCATATTATTAAAGAATAAATGTTTTCTACTAGTGGTTTTACTATCAATTATATGTTTCTTTGTTCGTGTCATTTTCCAATTAATTTTTATTCGTTTGTGTTGAAAAATGTGTAACTAGGTTCGGTCTTCATAAGTATGAAATGTATTCTTGTAAATATAAAATGAAAAAGAAATTATTATTATTATTGGAGCATGGGTTTCACGCTCAAGTTCTTTTATTTTATATAGGTCAAGCACCCATTAAGTGCTTCTAGGGTTTGTCCTAGGTATAAGAGTCATTGTCATATATTGAAGACCCTATGGGGACATTGTAAATTGTAAAGAAAAAATTATTTTGTCTTTAAAGTGTCAATATACCTCTAAGATCAAGTCGTCCTAATGAGCTATCAAGTTGGCCTACATGAAGAGCCACGTCCACCCTTGAGGAAGCTTATATATAAGAAGAACTCGTCCTCCATTAGGATAACTCACTCACTCATCTCTTATTCGAAGAAGCAGAAGAAGATGAAATCAAGAAGGAAGTGTGAAGAAGAGGAGGTCAAAGAAGTCGAAGTGTTTTTGGGCCTTATCTTTTCTTCTGGAAAGATTGAAGTTAGGGTTTTCTGTGCTAGATCTCCTGGGGTTTGATCTTGGAAGCAGAAGAGAAGGAAAGGCAAGAAAATGTCTCTTAGGGAATCTTACTAGCCCTAGGAATCAAGTCAAGGCAAGCGAAGTCAAGAGGAAGGCTATTAGAGGGAGATCGAAGTCTCTTAGAGAAACAAAAACAGTTGCAGTAGTTGCTAGTGTTAGAAAATTATATATTACAGAACAATGAAACATATAAAATATTGCAGAAATATATACACAGAAAACGCATAAAACAAGAGAGACATAAATATACGTGGTTCACCCAATTTGGGCTACGTCCACGGAGAAACAGCCAGTCCTTCTTTTATTATATTATCCAACAAACTGAAGCAATACAACCTACAACAGATCTGCTGTAACTCCCTCTTCACTCTCAATTTCCTCTCTCTTCCTCACTCAGAATACAGATATACATATACACAATACAATTCCCTCATATATAGTGAGGGGTTGCCTTCTAGGGAAAAAATCCTTAAATTAAACATAACTTCTACTGTCAGATCATCTGCCTAATGAACAGCCCAGATTGACTAGAAATTAGACTTTTACAAGGCAATTTTACATCTATTTCTAGCTTCGGGGGCGCTGCCCCTGAACCCTCGCCGGGGGACCACTAGCCCCCGGAACCCCCAGCTGGGGGGATTAGCCCCCCCCCCCCCCCGGGACCCCCGCGAGGAGACAAGTCCCCCCCGCACTCCCCGTGTGGAGGGGTGTACAGTCTTCCTGGGGTATACATTTGGGCTGAAACCTTTGAATACAGAAGATAATCAGGCTCCACACCCAACAATCTCCCACTTGGAGACTGATTATAGCAACTCCACTGCTGCTTCATTTGCTAGACAATGACTCCACTTTCGACCTGGCTGTTCCTCATCTTCTTCATCATACTTGAAGACCAATTCAAACTGAGCAGATTCTCAGTTTCTCCCTGGTTACAACTTTTGTTAGCATATCTACAAGATTCTGGCTAGTGTGTATCTTTTCCAGCTTCAACTAGTCAATCTTCCGATGCTGACCGTATGAAATGGTACTTGAGCTGTATATGTTTGGTCTTGGAATGAAATGCAGAGTTATTTACAAGATGTATGGCACTCTGGCTGTCACTGTATAACCTGCCCAATCCTGCTTCTTACCCAATTAATCCAAAAGCCTTTGTAACCAGATCATTTCTTTACTAGCCTCTGTAGTAGCAACATACTCTGCTTCTATTGTTGAAAGTGCAACAACACTTTGGATTTTTGAAACCCAACTGACAGCTATTCCACCTACAGTAAATACATATCCTGTAGTGCTCCTCCTGTTATCTCTGTCACCTGCCATATCTACATTGACATATCCCTGTAGAGCAATGTTTGAACCACCAAAGCATAATGCTTGATTTGTGGTACCTCTCAAATACCTGAGAATCCACTTCACCACCATCCAATTTTCTTTTCCTGGATTGTTCATGTACTTGCTTACAACTCCCACTGCATGTGCAATATCAGGCCTTGTGCAGACCATTGCATACATTAAGCTTCCAACTGCTAATGCATATGGAAATTTAGATATATGAGCCATTTCTTCCTGAGTCTTGGGACACGTCTCCTTACTTAATTTGAAATGGCTAGCCAAAGGTATACCAACTGGTTTTGCATTCTGCATATTAAACCTTTTCAACACCTTTTCTATGTACTCACTTTGAGACAATGTTAATTTGTGATTCTTCCTGTCTCTAGTTATTCTCATACCAAGGATTTGTTTTGCAACACCCAAATCCTTCATTGCAAATGAGTTTGCCAATTTCCTTTTGATCACATTTATTTCCTGCATGTTAGAACCTGCAACAAGCATGTCATCTACATACAATAACAATATAATATAGCTACCATCATTTTGCCTTTTGAGATAAACACAATGATCAGAGTGACACCTAGTATAACCTTGTACAGACATAAACCTGTCAAATTTTAGATACCACTGCCTTGGAGCCTGTTTTAAGCCATACAAGCTCTTCTTCAACCTGCACACTAGTTTCTCCTTCCCTTTTACCTCATATCCTTGTGGATGCTGCATATATATCTCTTCCTCCAAATCCCCATGGATAAAAGTTGTCTTTACATCTAACTGCTCAAGATGCAAATCTTCAACTGCTACTAGACTTAAAATAGTTCTGATTGAAGTCATTTTAACAACAGGAGAAAATATTTCATCAAAATCAACACCTTTCTTCTGTGTAAACCCCTTCACCACAAGTCTAGCTTTGTACCTCTGTTTTCCTCCATCTTCTTCCTTCAGCCTGTACACCCATTTATTCTGCAATGTTGTTTTACCTGCAGGCAACCTGATTAAGTCCCAAGTCTGGTTATGTGCTAAGGAATCCATCTCTTCTTTCATGGCTTGTTCCCAGTTCTTCCTGGTTTCTACCTGCACTGCTTCTTCATAACATTCTAGTTCACGAGAATCAATCAGCAATACATAATATAATGAAGGAGAGTATCGTTCAAGGGGTCTACTTATCTTGGTAGATCTTCTAACACCACTTTCAGGTGTTTGAAGTGCTTGTTGCTATTGTGGTTGTTGTTTTGGCTGTTGATCATTATGATTTTTAGGCACCATCACTTTTCCTATGATATCGTCAAGCACTATGTATTCTTTGTTTTCCTTTTCCTGCAACTAATTCTTATACAAGATATTTTCATTGAATATTACATCTCTGCTCCTAATGATTTTTTGATTTTCATAATCATATAAGTGATAACCAGAATTATTAAAACCATATCCAATAAAGGTACATTTCTTTGATTTTGCCTCAAGCTTTGTGCTATTTTCTTTGTTAATGTGGACAAAGGCTTCACAACCAAAAGTCTTGAAAATTGAGTAGTTTACCTTTTTACCTGTCCATGTCTCCTTTGGAATACCACCATCCAAGGAACTTGAAGGCCCTCTTTTTATTAGATAAACAACAGTATCTACAACATCTGCCCAAAATTGTAAAGGCAATCCTGCATGCAATCTCATGCACCTTGCACGCTCCATGATTGTCCTGTTCATCCTTTCTGACACACCATTTTCTTGTGGTGTTCCTGGAACTGTCTTCTCTCTGTGAATTCCATTCTCTAAACAGTACCTATCAAACTCTTTGCTGCAATATTAATCTCCATTATCTGATCTAAGACACTTCAACCTTTTCCCTGTCTCATTTTCAACCAAAGCCTTCCATTTCTTAAAAGTATCAAATACATCAGATTTGTTTTGAATATAATAAATCCAAGTTTTTTTGGTTGCATCATCAATAAAAGTAACATAATAATGATAGCCACCAAGAGATGATACCTGAGCAGGTCCCCATACATCTGTATGCACAAGCTCTAATTTTTCGCTCTTCTTTTCTTTCCCAACTCTAAGGAATCTGACTCTCTTCTGTTTTCCATAAACACAATTCTCACAAAATTTTAAATCAACATGCTTCAAACATGGCAACAAATTTCTTGAGTGAAAAATTTTCATCCCCTTCTCACTCATGTTCCTGAGCCTATTAACAGAATTAGAAATACCATTGCATAAATACAATGTATCAACCTTTTCTCCTTTCGCTATTACTAGGGATCCTTTAGTGACCTTCTAGGTTTTATCTGTGAAAGTACTTACACAACCTTCACCTCCCAACGGCCCTGTTGAAATTAGATTTTTCTTTAGATCTGGAAAATGCCTTACCTTCTTCAATAGCCATTGATTTTCATTTTGCTGTTTTATGAAAATTGTACCCATTCCAACGATTTTACAGGGTTTATCATCACCCAATCGAACCCGTCCAAAACCTCCTTGAACATAATCATGAAAATGTTTCCTATCAGGTGTGGCATGGAATGAAGCCCCTGAATCTACCACCCAGACATCAATAATATTTTCTAATGAAAGAATCAAAGCATCTTGCAACACATCACCTTTTACATTCGCTTCATGATTGTTTTCTTGTTGCGCGTCTCCTTCTTTTCCCTTCCAAGACTTGCAATATTTCTTCAAGTGTCCTTTCTTCACGCATTTCCAGCACACTATCCCCGATCTGGACTTGGATCTGCCTTTTCTTGACTTACTGCGATATCCTGGGCTCTTTCCTCTTTCCATTTTTCTCCCCCTAGTCTCTGCAGTCAAAGCTTATCTGATGCTTCACCGGAGCTTTTCCATTGCATTTCCTCGCTAAGGATTGCACCGACAACATCATCAAACTTTAAAGTACTAGATCCAGAGACAGAGTTACTAATGGCCATAACTAAACCATTCCAACTTTCTGGCAATGAGCACAGAAATAACAAAGCCCCAACTTCATCATCAAAATTTACCTCTACAGAACTTAACTGACTTGTAACTATATTAAAATCATTTAAATGGTCTACAATAGATCCACCTCCTGACATCTTCATATTAAAGAAACGCTTCATAAGAAATACCTTATTTGAGGCCGAGGGTTTTTCATATAGTTTGGCTAGTGCTGACATTAAACCCTCTGTTGTCGTTTCCTTTGAAATATTAAATGCTACCGACGCCGCTAGGCACAGCCGTATTGTTCCAAGTGCTTTTCTGTCGAGAATATCCCATTTTGTGTCTGTCATACTCGCCGGATTCTTTGTCTTTCCACTCAATGGTAGGCACAGATCTCTTTGATACACATAATCTTCCATCTGCATCTTCCACAGCTGGTAGTTTTCGCTGTTGAATTTTTCGACTCTAAACCTACCATCTTTCGCCATTGCTCCCACTCGAACCAGGAACCGTTCTCTCCTGCGAGTTTATCAGCCAAATAGACCTTCGGCTCTGATACTAGTTGTTAGGAAATTATATATTACAAAGCAATGGAACACATAAAATATTGCAGAAGTATATACACAGAAAATGCGTAAAACAAGAGAGACACAGATATATGTGGTTCACCCAGTTTGGGCTACGTCCACGGAGAAACAGCTAGTCCTTCTTTTATTATTGAAGAGATACAACCTACAGCAAATCCGCTGTAACTCCCTCTTCGCTCTCAATCTCCTCTCTCTTCCTCACTCAGAATACAGATATACATAGATGCAATACAATTCTCTCATATATAGTGAGGGGTTGCCTTCTAGAGCAAAAATCCTTAAATTAAACATAACTTCTACCGTCAGATCATCCGCCTAATGAACAGCCCGGATTGACTAGAAATTACTAGACTTTTACAAGGTAATTTTACATCTATTTTTAGCTTTAGGGGCGCTACCCACGAACCCCCACCGGGGGACTGCTAGCCCCCGAACCCTTGTGGGGGGGACAAGTCCCCCTCACACCCCCCCGCGTGGAGGTACATTCGGTTGAAACCTTTGAATACAGAAGATAATCAGGTTCCACACCCAACAACTGGGCAGCAACATTTCAGATCTACTAGGAGGTCGAAGATATTGCAACAATAGGTCGTGGTAGACTTGATCTTGAAGAGTATTTGTCTGGGTCTAGGTCATGGTATTCTTCAATTGAAAGATATGAAAGATAAGAGGAGATTTACGGGTATTCCCCTAAAGAGGAAGGGTTTTGGCCGTGGCTTGCAGCCTATATACTATGTCATTGTGCTCATTGTTTTGGTAGTTGTTTGATGTATTGCACGTTGGAATAATAGCAAACAAAGCTAATAAGAAAAAGGTAACACAGACAATTATCTAGTTAAAAGAATTAACATATTCATTGCCCTATTGAATTCTCAACATGGTATTAGAGATTTGGTTCTCTAAGGGCATCACTAATATCTCCTCAACAATGAACAAATTCATCAAGCAAATTGCAAACCATCTCAAGAAAGGTATCAAGGAAGCATGGAGTTTCTTATTCTCTGCAAAGAATGTATCATTCAAAGAAAGGGATGAAGGTCTCTTCTTAGCTCTCTCTAGTACATTTCAAGACAAAGACATATGGGTAATTGATAGTGGTGCATCAAGGCACATGACTGGCCACTCCCACTGATTGAAGACCTTATCAAAAGGAAAATATGCTTACTCTGCGGAACTTGGAGACAACAAGAGCTATCACGTGAAGGGAATTGGATCAACTTCCATAAAACTCCAAGATGGAAGCAACATCCACCTCAACAACATTATCTTTGTTCTAGGTTTGCATAAAAAAATACTTTCTATTTCAATTTTAGAAGACAAAGGAGATAGAGTATCCTTCATTGATGGAAAAGAAGTTGTTTGGGGAAAAGACTCAAGCATAGATCAAGCAAAAGTTATTGGTATCCGAGAAGGAAGGATTTACAGATTAATATCTCTCATAAACCAAGCCCTAGTTCACATTGAGATTAGTCCATATGAACTTTGGCATCAAAGGTTTGGCCATCTGCATTTCAAAATATTTCCAACTTTAAGTTCCATAGTAGGTGGAATATCGAATTTGAAGGATGGTCATGAAGGTGTCTGTAAGGGATGTGCATTGGTCAAGAATACTAAAATACCATTTGCTTCACAATCGAAAGAAATCTTGGATCTCATTCACTATGATGCATGTGGCCCTATGACTCCAAAATATCTTGGACTCCAAAATATTTCCTCTTTCATCTCTTAAAACCCCGCCATGACCCGCAGTACCTGGGTTGCCCTTTGAGGCACCATCAATATTGAATTTCAAAAAACCCTTGGGGGGGGGGTGCCAAAAATCAAGCTCAGAGTCTCTAATGAGAATCTTCCTATCCAGGCCCTGAGGAATGAGACCCTGCAACCCTAGCTGACAGAGAATCCTCAATTCTAGTGCCGAAGGTGGATTCTTAGGGAGATTTCTGACTATAGTACCCACTGTCTCCTTAAGTTGTTTTAAGATCTGTTCCAAAAGGTAAAGGGATGGTTTTTTTACTTCCTTGAAGATTCTGTTATTCCTTTCTTTCCAAATATTCTAGATAATGAAGCTTGGCGTTAGAGCCCAAGCTGAGCCAAGAACTTCATTATTCGAAAAATTGCTTCTCCACTTGTTTAGGGTGTTGATGATGCTCCCTTTGTCCCTATCTGACTGTTGGAAAATGGTGGCAAAAGAATCCCACAACCTGGAGGTAAAGGTGCAATTGTTGAGAAGGTGCTCCATTGTTTCCTCTTGAGCTTCACATAGTTGGCATCTGGAAGGCCCCAGAACACCCCTCTTCCGAATATTATCCCAAGTCAAAATCTTCCTATGCTGGACCAGCCACATGAAGAGTTTAATTTTCATCCAACCTTGATGCCTCCATAGTCTTTGCCACGCTTTGTCCGGAGCCTGGGAGGTCAATCCAAGGAGAATGAATTTTGCTTCCTTAAGATTAAAGGTACCCTCATTGTTGTTGCCCCATCTCAGCTGGTCATTCCCTCCTGACACTAAAATTTTCCTTCGATCTAACTCTTGCATTAGCATTTCAGCTTTAGCTTTTAAGGGGTTGCCATCCCTGAAATCAAATTTCCTCCATATTCTCCATTTTCCTATACTATTGGTTTGATCCCAGAAATCCTTTACTTTGGATAGTCCTTTAGTATCTGCCTCTGCCTTAAGGTCCTTCAATTCCTCTTTTAACATAATGGGTTCTTGTTGCCATCTGTCCTCCCATAACAGAGCTAAGTTTCCCTCTCTAATTTCCCGGAAGCCGTTATCTTGGACTAGACCTCTGCTTTCCTAGGTCTTGTTTCAAATGTGTGATCCCTAAATATTTCCATCCATCCGTATATGGTCATTACTTTGCCATGAGCTGGCATATTTTTCTTTCCAAATTATAACCAACTGGGCCTTTGGTTCTTTTATCCAATTTAGCCCTTAAAGCCTTGCTTAAAATTTCAGGATCATCCAAACCAAGACCCCCATGGTTTTTAGGTTTGCAGATTTTTTCCCAGGCTACCAAGGACCATTTATTATTTTCTTCCCCCCTGCCCCAGAGAAAGTCTCTTTGTATGGTTCTGAATAGATGCAAGACTCCTTTAGGAGCAGGGAGAGAAGATAGCATGAAAATTGGGATTGATTGAAGAACAACCTTTGTGAGCACCAACCTACCAGCCAAGTTTAAGGACCTCATAGTCCATTTCCTTATTTTATCTTGCAATTTATTAATCACCGGCTCCCAGATGCTCTTGTGTAATGGCTTAGCAGTTAGAGGAACCCCCAAATATATTGAGGGGAGAGATTCCCTTTGAAAGCCCAGAATTTTAGCAATGTTCCTCTGAATAGCAATATTAGTATTGAAGAAAAAAATCTTAGATTTGGAGAGATTAACTTCCATACCTGAAGCCCTGGCAAAGTCGTTTAGGATTTGTTTGTATGCGAGAGCTTCTTTGACTGTGGGGATTCCCTGCAGCATGGTGTCATCAACAAACTGTTGATGAGTCCAAGCCTGTCCCCTGTCAGAAAGTTGGAGACCTTTGATCTTACCAACTTCTTTTGCATGCTTGATAGACCGACCCAGTCCTTCCATCATGAGGATGAAGAGAAAGGGAGAGAGTGGGTCCCCCTGTCTGAGGCCTCTAGAAGGAATAAAAGTCTCAGAAGGAGAGCCATTGACCAGAATTGAGAAGCTGGAGGAAGTAACTAGGGCCAAGACCCATCTCACCCAGTTGTGATCAAACCCAAAAGCAATAAGAATTTTCCTGATATAATTCCAATTCAATTTATCATAGGCCTTGGCAATGTCCAATTGCATGATCATACCAACCTTTCTGTTGCTAGTCAGAGAGTGTACCACCTCATGTGCTTGAATGATATTATTAAGAATTTGCCTTCCTTCTACATACCGGATTGTTCCACAAAAACAAGGGTAGAAAGGAGAGGTTTGAGTATATTGGCCACCACTTTTGATATTATCTTGTAAACCACATTGCATAAAGCTATCAGTCTAAACTTGTCAAGAGTTTGGGCTACCTCCTGTTTAGGGATCAGGGTGATGAAGGAGGTGTTCAGCGCTTTCAAAATAGTTCTATTCATCCGAGAATCTTCTACTACATTCAGAATATCCTGTTTTACAATATTCCAGCAAGCCTTAAAGAAATCTACATTGAAACCATCCGGGCCAGGTTCTTTACCATTTTGCATTTCTTTGAGCACTTCACTAACCTCTTCTTCGGTCACTGGCTTGTTTAGGTTGAAATTGTCCTCTCTGGACACCAGCCTAGGTATATGTCTAGTGAAGTCCCTGATGGAGTTTTCTCTATCATAACAGGTTTCCTTGGCTATGCCTCGAAAGTTCTTAACAAGTACAGCTTCTATCTCTTCATGAGAGTTGTGAAGATTACCTCCCTCGTCCTTGATCAATGAAATTCTATTGTGCGCTCTATTCGCCATAGTGGATCTGTGGAAAAATCTAGTATTGTGTTCTCCTTCTTTGAGCCATTGAACCCTAGATTTTTGCCTCCAAAATATTTCCTCTTGTTTACATAAATTCTCCCAGTCTTGATTATATTTGGTAGCTTGATCATTTCTAGCTTCATCGAAGCCATCTGTGATAAGGGCTTGGTTGAGTTCCTGCATTTTACCCTCCACAGCTTTTTTTGCCTCAAAAATATTGCCATATTCGTTCTTATTCCAATCTTTGAGCCGGAGCTTGATGTGTTTTAGTCTTTTCTGAAGAAGGAACATTCTTGTGCCCTGAATGTTCAAATCTTCTGACCACCATTTGGCTATGTTGCTGATGAAATCTGGATGGGAAAGCTAGATATTTTCAAATCGAAAAGGTCTGTTCCGGGGGGTACCAATACTCTGCACCTCCAGATGAACCGGCCAGTGATCTGAGCCTCCAAAGGGGAGAATTCTTGCTGATATTTCCTTGTCATTGAGCATAAGGTCCTCTGAGATCATGAATCTGTCTAATTTTGAAGCCACCTGAGACTCTCCTCCTCTTTTATTGTTCCAAGTAAAGATGCCATTACTCGTTACAATGTCCACTAACTTCATAATATCTATAAAAGTTTGAAGTTTCAGAGAGTCTTTACTTAGAACTTTGGTTCCCCCTTTTTTCTCCGAAAGTGATTTGATCATGTTGAAATCACCTCCCAAGATCCATGGAATGCCTAAATGTCTATCTCTGAGATCCTCCAGAGAATCTAGAAACTTGAGTTTACCCTCCAGTCTTTGGGGGCCATAAACATTTGTGACCAGGTAGGTTTCCTTATCTCCTACAGGCTGCATGACCACTGATAAATATTCTCTAGATGCCTCAGCATCTAAAATGTCTATTTTTTTTGGATTCCAAAGGGTGAGTATACCTCCTGCTGTATTCTCTGCTTTGACTTCCAGAAACTCATAACGATTGAGCCATTTGCTATGAATCTCTTTTATTTTTTGAATGGAACATTTGGTTTCCTGGATGAAGATCACATCCGGTGTTGTTTGTTTCATTCTATTACTAATTAGTCTCTGTTTTCTTTTACTACCTAGACCTCTAATATTCCAAGAAGTGAACTTCATTATTAAAGATTGGTAAAGGAGTAGCTAGTTAGGTCTTTCATCTTACCTGAGTCTATCATTATCTTTCCACATTCCATCAATAGTTCATTCTGCTTTTTCCTACCTCTTTTCTTTCCTAGGTTCCTCGGTGCTAATTCTGGTATGGTTTTCACCATTTTTACCCCTTCGCTACTCTGCTTTTCCTTGTTTCTGTGCCTCTCCGGCCCTTTGTTTTGGGTTTTCCATATAAATAACTGTTGGACTTTGCTGAACTCTTTTGGAGGTAAAGAGTTTATCCCTTCCTTGGTTCCTTGAATCAAGAAATCCTCCAGATCTAGATTCTCTTTCTCAAGAATCTCCTGAAGTTCTTGGTCCTCCGTTTCCATCTCACTTTGGGTCATCTCATGATCCATCTCCATTTCTGCATCACTCACCATAGTTTCTGTCTGCTGATTTTTATCTGGTGTTTGTTCCCTGTCCTCTTCTTCCCCCCCTCCATTAAACCTTCTCCCTTCGTCTGGTCTGCATTTGTTATCCCTTCTTCCTCTTCAAGAACTTGGAACCTGTTTTGACTGGCTTGTTGCCCTTCTGATTTTTGTATCTTTGGCCCCCTCTTGCTTCCTTTTCCTTTGTTTGCCACTTTATGAAAGTTTTCAGAATCTTTCATTGTGTTAGCTTTACTCTTATTCTCTATTTTAGTGAGAGGGCAGTCCCTAAATAGGTGCCCATGCTCATGGCATTTGCGACATCTGAATGGAATATGTTCGTAATCCACAGTTTGCACCCATTCTTCATCAAATACTTCCAAGATTACCTCATCCGGTAGAGCTCCAGAGAGATCCATCTCCACACATATTCTAGCAAAGGAAGTGTACTTTCCCCTTCTAGTGGCTTCAGAAGCTTTGACAAAACATCCTAACTTATTTCCTATGGCAGATAAGGACTTTGTTTGCCAATAATCAAGACGAAGAGAATAGAGTCTTACCCAAAATGGGACTGAAGTAAAGGTCTCACGCTCCGGAACAAAATTCATGATCCATGGTCTCATATAGAGACCCGCTGCAGCGTAAAAGTAGGGACCTCCTTCAAAAACTCTGTCCTTATCTTCAATGTTTACAAATACCACAATGAAGAAACCCTTTGACCCAAGGTGTAGGTCAATGATTCCTTTTGGTTTCTTGATATTTTATCCACATTTGTAAAACTTTTTCAGTGGGCCATAAACCCATGAATTTACAAATGATAGCATAAGTTTGCATGTGGTCCCTATGCGCCTGCAGAGCCGGATTATTTAAAACGACTCTGGGAGTAACTGCAGCTTTGGGTTTACATGGACCCATGTGTGCTTTGTTTTTTGTTCCCTGTTCCTTGTCTTCTTCCTCATTTTCTTTAGTGATGTTATTCTCCTTTGACTTCTATCCATCTTGTTCCTCTTCACTATTCCTATTCCTTCCCATTGAAGGGCCTCTATCATATTCCATTGGTTTTTTACCCCTGCTGGTCACAGCCTGTTTGTAGGAGGGAGTGGAGCTCCCTCCTTTGCGCCCTTCCATGGAGACCCGCCTCTGCAACAACCTTGAAACTCTAGCTTATTCCTTAACAAATTCTTTCATCCAAAGGTGTTTTTGGAATAGATCAATGCTCGGTTTTCGACAATGGTGGAGAATTCTCAATCATCCTTTCTTAGAAGAGATTCACCATTGGTAATAGTCATCTGAAGAAGTTATGGTATTATTTCTGTCATTCACATTTCGCCGGAAGTCCAAGAACCAAAAAAAATTCGTAATCCGCTGGGTAGAATAATTGTTATCTCCATCACCCATCATCTCAAATTTCAATATGAACTTTATTATGAATTAAAATGATAAAATATCAATTCATTGTATAGGTTGTTAGCTTCCTTATATTTATGCATGGATTTTGAGCCCGTTGGGAGTTCAAAACCGTCCCTAAACCGAAGCGGAGTATGTGAGGCCCACTGTGTACAGAGGTCAGTGTAAAAGTTAAGGTCATATGGTGAACAGATGTCAGGCTTAAACAGAAAAGATGGACGAAAATCGTAGGTAAACTGATTAAAAAAAGGCGTATCGGCTTGATAATTAAATTTTCATAATAAGATTTGGTTGTAAGTGGGGGTCAACAATCTTAAATGGAAGCCCATGATGGGTACTAAATAGGACGTTTTTTTAATTATTTTTAATTATTCGCCCATGATGGCTATTGAATAATACGTTTTTAAAATTATTTTATGTTTTTTTAATCATTCGCCCATGATGGCTATTGAACAAGACTTTTTTTATAATTATTCTATGTTTATTTTATGTTTTTTTTTATTATTCTATATTTTGAAGTTTCTTTTTTTTCACCTAGGTGGAAAAACCTATCAACTCAGGTGTCAAAACCAACAGTGTGGACAGCCATCTCTGGCTGCTATCCGCGAATGTCAGTTTGACTCATCACAGTTAGATAGGAAAACCACGCCACCTGAAATAACCCGCTGGTGGTCCGTAAGGGAGCAGGCTCATCACTCCTGCCAGATGCCTCTGGTGGTCAGTAAGGGAGCAGGCTCATCACTCCTGCCAGATGCCTCTGGGTCTTGGGCCGTTAACCTGTTTCCTTACGTCCGAGGAAGACGAGCTCTTAGCCAAGCAGAAGCAGTTAATGTTTTTTAATTTATTTATTCTTGAATGTATAAAAGGAATTATGAATGTCTTTTGGAATATCTAGTTACGTAGAATCTATAGAGTATTATTTTAACATTTTTTTTTCCAAATTTAAATAAATTTTTAAAATTTAAAATGATTAAACTACTACATACAAATAATACTATTTGTACATGAAAATAAATAAATTACAAATAATACTATTTGTACATGAAAATAAATAAATTTTCATTTTATGACAATAAAGTCAATCAAAATATTTATTTTAGTATAATAATATTTTAATTAATTCAATAATTATTGTTATTTTTAAATTTAGGTTTATGTGATTCATAATGAATTAAGAAAAGTCTTTATATATAAATCAGAAATCATATAAGAGAATTTTTTGGTTTGAACCAACAAGTGTGGTTCATCTTTAGGACCAAGGTAGACCATGGCAAAGGTGTTGTAAAGACAATAATATTTAAATTATGATATTAATTTATTAATATATTAAAAACAAATATTATTAAGTAACAACTATATTAAACAACACAAATTATTGTTAAGCAACATCTAGTTTTTGAAAAATAATATTTAAATTAATTTATTAAAATCAAATATTATTAAAAAATTCTTTTAAAGAAGTCAAAGATTATAAAAATAACATCATTTAATAAATAAAAATAATAATTTGAAAAATGACTCAAGTAACTACTATATTAAATCTCTAGTTTTTGAAAAATAATATTTAAATTAATTTATTAAAATCAAATATTATTAAAAAATTCTATTAAGGAAGTCAAATATTATAAAAATAAGATCATTTAATAAATAAAAATAATAATTTGAAAAATGACTCAAGTGACTACTATATTAAATCTCTAGTTTTTGAAAAATAATATTTAAATTAATTTATTAAGATCAAATGTTAAAAAATTCTATTAAAGAAGTCAAAGATTATAAAAATAAGATCATTTAATAAATAAAAATAATAATTTGAAAAATGACTCAAGATCCTAAATGGAAACAAGATCATTTAATAAATAAAAATAATAATTTGATTTTGATTTTTTGGTTCTTGTTAGTTTAATTTTTTAATAATATTTGATTTTAATAAAATAATTTGAGTATTATTTTTCAAAATAATAATTTGTTCCATCATTTAATAAATAAAAATAATAATTTGTTCCATCATTTAATAAATAAAAATAATAATTTGATTTTGATTTTTTGATTCTTCTTAGTTTAATTTTTAATAATATTTGATTTTAATAAATTAATTTAAATATTATTTTTCAAAATAATAATTTGAAAAATGAGTCAAGATCTTAATGGAGACAAGACCATTTAATAAATAAAAATAATAATTTGATTTTGATTTTTATATTCTGGTTAGTTTTTTAATAATATTTGATTTTAATAAATTAATTTAAATATTATTCTTCGAAAGGTTCACCAAAAATTTGCTAGCATACATTTTTTTCTCTTTATGTTGGTTAACTTTAAAAACTAAAAATAAAATTTTGTAAAATATTTTTTGTTAGATGTTTTTTTAATAAATTATTTTAGAATATATAAATTAATTCAATATTATAAAAAAATCAACTTTAAAAACTAAAAATATTTTTTTGTAAAATAATTTTTGTTAGATGTTATTTTAATGAATTATTTTAGAATATATAAATTAATTCAATATTATAAAAAAATTATGAAATATTTAGTTATGTAGAATTTATAATTTAAATAAATAATTTTAACAATTTTTTATCTAATTTCACATAAATTTGATAAAAAAAATAATAAAAAACTTTTAAATATAGAACATTTAAACTATGAAATAAAATAATATTGTTGATGCATAATGAAAATAAATAACTATAATTTTTCATTTAATGGGAATAGGTCAATCAAAATATTTATTTTAAGATAATAATAATTTAATAATTAGGGTTATTTTTTTTATCATTGTAATAGCAGGATAACGTGTTGATTCTGTGTACGCATTTTCCTCTTTATGATAAATGGTTGATTTTAAAAATTAAAAATAGAATTTTGTTAAATTGTTTATGAAATTGAATAGTCATTTATGATAAAAGTTCATATGTGATTAGTTTTAAGGGATAGTTGGTTGAGTTACTGTTGTTAATTATTTTGCCAATTGAGAGGTCATTGGGTCAAATTTCTTTGATGCCCTTACAGTTAGACTCACTAGAACCCTTTGAGTGGATCTGCCCGGATTATTACTAGTGGATAATCACACTTGATTTATTTTTTTTACATCTAAACATTTATAATAATGATAAACCATGAATTTAAATTTAATACGTTTTTTAACTTCTATTTATCATAATTTTTTAAAATCAGTATAATAAAACATTAATGTAATGAATTTTATAGTATTTTTTTATTAATTTTATTATTATTATTATTATTATTATTATTTTTTATGTCATTATAAGATCATTAATATAACGAGTAAAACTCAAAACATGAATTTAATTATATTTTATACAATATATATTTTTTATTTTATCTAATTTAAAATTTAAAATATAAGTCAAATATATATATAAATTATAAATTTTAGAAAAATAAGTATAAGAATAGTATAATCATAAAATAAAATGATAATTTTTTAATATATAAATAAAATTTCAATATTCCTGGATGGGGTAGAGGATCATCACATGAGTGAGGGGATTGGGGTGGTTGCCACCTCACCAATTCCCGAGATCATTAAGAGGTGGTGTGACCTGCCCCCATGCTTTATATGTGCGAAGTATGATTCTTGTCATTATGACTCATGCTATTAGCCTGCAATTTCTAGATCCTTCAAATGGTTTATTCAAGAATGTATGTGGAGCAAGACAAGCGTGGGTCACATGAGAGCCTCTTCGGTATCGTTGCGAGTTTGATTTATGGTTTGGCTAAAGGCATTAGCTTGGTCTTGAGGGAGTCCGCAAAGGAAAGCTTGGAACATAAAAGGGTTTCTAAAGGTTTTTTGTGTGCTTCCTCACAAAGGCGAAAGCTTTTCGTCTCAGGGTGCACTTGTATTTGGTCATTGCTCGGTGGACACCAATCTTAAAACGGAAGTTGGTGAGAAGCTGGCCTTTAATAGTCATTCAAAGCCTAGTAGTGTTCAGAGGGTCACTGTGGCTCAGTATTTTGGAGCTAGTCTGGGGTTTGGCTTTTCTTTTGTTCCAACCTGCATACTGACGTAACCCTATGGCTTTGGCTTTGTATGTATGGTCATCTGGTTTCTATGAGTTGCATGGTATTTTCGGGTCTTATTATCCCTTTTCTAGTTGAATTAATGGGTACCTTGCTGACTCAATCATACTTCTCCCCTCTTGAATTCTGTGTTTTTCTATGGGATGATTGTCCATCGCCTTCACCTCTTATGCACCTTTCTTTCATGGCGATGGCTTTAGTGTGTTGGTTCTATGCCAGTATTTTTTAATTTTCCTGTAGGGATTTCAAGTGAGGTATCTAGTATGTGGTTTTGAAGAAGTGGGGAGAGTCTTGACCCCTGTGATTGTAGGAAACTTCGATTTGTATTCTTGAAGTGTAAATGTCTTTGGTCTTTAGGGAAGCATGTTTGTGGCCTTTGCAAGGTTTACAAAGTGTTGTGGATTTTCTGTTTTATCATGCCTCGAAAACGAGGCCATTACTGTCGAGGTGCTTGGAAGTGTGGCTAGTCTACTAAGACTCGCTCTGAGGCTCTTGCTCAAGAGGTGACAACTTCCTACTAGGCCGAAATCCTCCCATGCACATAGGCGAATATTCAAAGGCTTGAGAGAAATGCCCATAGGGAAAGATAGACAATGCCCCATTCTGAGGTTTGGAAGAAGTTTCTCATTGGCTCCTAGACCGTGGGCACACTAGAGGTAGGAGAAATCGTTAACCTTCGTTGGCAACTGAAAAGATACTGGGGCAAGTTCTAAGAGAGAAATATGATGATAGAAATGAGGTCATCGCATTCCTTAATGAACTTTAGAGGAATCAATGGAGAATGCAGGACAACCTAGATCGTCTGAAAGCATATGGAAAATCACATTAAGTGTGAACTCAAGTTCCCAACACCTTCGTGCATTGGTCCAGAAAATCCTGCTCCTATGACGTCTTCAAAATCGTAAATGTCTATCCTTTTGATGTGTTTATGGTGTTTATTTGGATCTCTGGATGTATGGTATGATGGGTTATGCAATCTATATGGTTGGATGCAAAACTTTTGCTAGTTAACATATTAGCCAACCAAACTAGTTAGAGTGAGGTTGATAAATTTTGGAAATCTAACTATGTAACACCCCTTTACTAATGGAAAAATTCCAACTTACAAAAACAAAAAAACAAAAAAAGGTTCAATATCAATATCAATTGAGAGTAATATAATCTTATAATAAAATGATCAATTTCTTTTCTTACATAAAAATATGACAAAATTTAATGTAAATTAAAAATGGTTTATGGAGCAATTTTTATTTCTTATTTCTTTATAAAATCTATTCCTATCCTTTAAAATTATTAAAATTTTAGATTAATAAAAAAAAAAATTGCTTCTATTTATTACTAGATTCCTATAATGGAACTGATGTTTGTCATTAGAATAAATGCCTCCTAGTATAAATGCCTACTACTAAATATGATATCATTGGTTTGCTATGAATGGTATGTTTTTTGTTTGCATCATTTTTAATTAAAAATTCAAATTCTTTTGTTTGTTATTAGAATAAATACTTCCTATTATTAAAGAAAAAATGTTTTCTACTAGCGGTTTTACTATCAATTATATGTTTTCTTTTCATGTCATTTTCAATTAATTTTATTTGTTTGTGTTGAAAAATGTGTAACTAGGTTTGGTCTTCATAAGTATGAAATGTATTCTTGTAAATATAAAATGAAAAAGAAATTATTATTATTATTGGAGCATAGGTTTCATGCTCAAGTTCTTTTATTTTATATAGGTCAAGCACCCATTGAGTGCTTCTAGGGTCTGTCCTAGGTATAAGAGTCATTATCATATATTGAAGACCCTGTGGGGGCATTGTAAATTGTAAAGAAAAAATTATTTTGTCTTTAAAGTGTCAAAATACCTCTAAGATCAAGTCGGCTTAATGAGCTATCAAGTCGGCCTACATGAAGAACCACGTCCACCCTTGAGGAAGCTTCTATATAAGAAGAACTCATCCTCCATTTGGATAACTAACTCACTCATCTCTTATGCGAAAAAGAAGAAGAAGAAATCAAGAAGGAAGTGTGAAGAAGAGGAAGTCAAAGTGTTTTTGGGCCTTATCTATTCTTCTGGAAAGATTGAAGTTAGGGTTTTTTGTGTTGGATCTCCTGGGATTTGATTTTGGAAGCAGAAGAGAAGGAAAGGCAAGCAAAGGTCTCTTAGGGCATCTTACTAGCCCTAGGAATCAAGGCAAGGCAAGCGAAGTCAAGAGGAAGGCTATTAGAGGGAGATCGAAGTCTCTTAGAGAAGCAACAACAGTTGCAATAGTTGTTGGGAAACATAATTTCGGATCTACTAGGAGGTCGAAGATATTGCAACAATAGGTCATGGTAGATTTGATATTAAAGATTATTTGTCTGAGTCTAGGTCATGGTATTCGTCAATTGAAAGATCTGAAAGATAAGAAGAGATTTATGGGTTTTTCCCTCAAGAGGAGGGGTTTTGGCCCTAGCTTGCAGCCTTTATACTGTGTCACTGTGCTTGTTGTTTTGGTAGTTGTTTGATGTATTGCATGTTGGAATAATAAGGAACAAAGCTAATAAGAAAAAGGTAACACAAACAATTATCTAGTTAAGAGAATTAACATATTCATTGCCCTATTGAATTCTCAACATGTTATCGGAGCTTTGGTTCTCTAAGGGAATCATTAAGATCTCCTCAATAATGAAGAAATTCATCAAGAAAATTTCAAACCATCTCAAGAAAGGTATCAAGGAAACATGGAGTTTCTTATTCTCTACAAATAATGTATCATTCAAAGAAAAGGATGAAGGTCTCTTCTTGTCTCTCTCTGTACATTCCAAGACGAAGACATTTGGGTAATTGATAGTGGTGCATCAAGGTACATGACTGGCCACTCCCATCGATTGAAGACCTTATCAAAAGGAAAATATGCTTATTTTGTGGAACTTGGAGACAACAAGAGCTATCATGTGAAGGGCATTGGATCAACTTCCATAAAACTCGAAGATGGAAGCAACATCCACCTCAACAACATTCTATTTGTTCCGGGTTTGCATAAAAGTTTACTTTCTATTTCAAGTTTAGAAGATAAAGGAGATAGAGTATCCTTCATTGATGGAAAAGTAGTTGTTTGGGGAAAAGACTCAAGCATAGATCAAGCAAAAGTTATTGGTATCTGAGAAGGAAGGATTTACAAGTTAATATCTCCCATAAACCAAGCCATAGTTCACACTGAGATTAGTCCATGTGAAATTTGGCATCGAAGGTTTGGCCATCTACATTTCAAAATACTTCCAAATTTAGGTTCCATAGTAGGTGGAATACCGAATTTGAAGGATGATCGTGAAGGTGTATGCAAGGGATGTGCATTGGTCATGAATACCAAAATACCATTTGGAAGCAGTGCTTCGTAATCGAAAAAAAATATTGGATCTCATTCATTATGATGTGTGTGGCCCTATGACTCCAAAATCTCTTGGAGGCCATCTGTACTATGTCACATTCATAGATGATCATTCAAGAAAAACCTAGGTTTACTTAATGAAAACCAAGGATGAAGTATTAACAAAATTTCAAGAATTCAAGGCTGAAGCGGAGAAACTTACATAAAGAAGAATCAAGATATTGAGATTTGATAATGGAGGAGAATACACATCCAAAGAGATTATAGCATTCTTTAAGGAGTTTGGGATTAAGAGGGAGCTAATAGTCCCATACAATCCCGAAAAAAATGGAGTCACAGAAAGAAAGAACAGATCCATTGAAGAAAGTGTAAAATCAATGTTACACGATCAAGATCTACCTAAGTTTCTATGGGGAGAGGCAACAAACACAACGGTCTACATTCAAAATCGATGTCCTCATAGATCTCTAGATAACAAGACTCCGAAAGAAGTGTTCACTAGGAAGAAGCCATTTGTAGATCATCTCTGAATCTTTGGGTGTTCTGTGTATATTCATATACCAAAGGACAAAAGAAAGAAGCTGGATCCTTTCGGTATGAAGGGTATATTTGTTGGGTATAGTAACTCATCAAAGGGCTATAGAATCTATATGAAAGATGGACATCACATTGAAGTTATTCGTGATGTCATATTTGATGAGAGTATAGCATTCAAGAAGTCAAAAGAACTTTCCATGGATTCTGATGACGAAGAACTTCCGATATTTGAGGAGGAAGTTGATAAGGAAGGAGAAGGATCACACCATGATGAAGAAGGGCCAAGTGAACCTATTCAAACCGTGGTCATTCCAGAAACAAGGAAAAGACCTAATTGGTTGAAATCCACACTACTTGATGCAAAAAGTCATGGGGTATCACATGGATCATTTAGAGAAAGTAAGAGACCCAAGAAATACTCTGGGTATGCTACATACATGACAAAATTAATAGAATAAGAACCATCCACCTTCGAAGAGGCTGTAGAACATCAAGAATGGAAGGATGCCATGAATGAAGAGTATCAATCTATAATGAAGAATGGAGTATGGGAGATCGTACCTAGGCCTGAAGACAAACCTATGGTTACTTCCAAGTGGATCTCTAAGATCAAGCATGCAACTGATGAAAGTATAGATAAGTATAAAGCAATATTTTTGGCTAGAGGTTTCTCTCAACTTGAAGGCATCTAGTATGAAGAACATTTGCTCCAACAACAAGATATATAACAATTCGAGCATAAGTCTCTTTGTCAACATCGATGGGATTGAATATCCGCCAAATGGATGTCAAGACTGCGTTTCTGAATGAAACCATAGATGAAAAAGTGTATATAGAACAACCCTTGGGATTTGAAGTCAAAGATAGAAAGAGATATGTTTGCAGATTGAAGAAAGCATTATATGGCCTCAAGCAAGCACCAAGGGCATGGTATGCTAGAATGGATGCATACCTCCAAGGAATAGGTTTCACAAAAAATTTGTTGACTCGAACCTTTATATTAAGGTTGAAAATAATAAAACTGTAACTATTCTTCTATATGTAGATGATCTTCTCCTTACAAGTGTAGAAGGTCGAATTGAAGAATGTAAGAAGCAATTGGTAGCAGAATTTGACATGAAGGATCTTTGGATGATGCATTAGTATTTGGGACTAGAATTCTGGCAAGGACCGAATGAAATCTATTTGGGTCAAGAAAAGTATGTGATCGAGATTCTAGAGAAGTTCAACATGATGGATTGTAATCCTATGACCGCTCTGATGATCACAAACTTGAAGAGACTGAGGAGTTCTAAATCAAGCCATGTGGATCATTCCAGGTATAGGCAACTTGTTGCCTCATTGATGTACTTGGTGAATACTTGACCAGACATATGTTTTGCAGTAAATGTACTCAGTCAATTCCAAGTGGAGCCAAAGCATGATCATTGGATATAAGAAAAGCATATTCTGAGATATTTGCAAGGAACCATCAACTAATGTCTGAAATATGATAGAAGGAATGATGTTCAATTTCTTGGTTATACAAATTTCGACTGGGGAGGCAGTGAACAAGATGGAGGAAGCACTACGGGAGGATGTTTCAGTTTAGGATCCTCTATGCTCTCATGGATGAGCAGAAAGCAAGGCATTGTTGCTTTGAGTAGTGTTGAGGCTGAATATGTTGCAGCATGTGAAGTAAGCAGAGAAGCAGTATGGTTAAGGAAGTTGTTATCCGACTTGTTTGAAGGACCGATGAACCATGCAGTGATACTTTGTGATAAAACAAATTGTATTCATTTTTCTGAGAATCCAGTGTTTCATGGAAAGACAAAGCACATCAACAACAAGTATCACTATATTCAAGATCTAGTACAAAATGGTGTGTTGCAGCTACAGTATATCTCCACTAATGAACAAGTAGCTGACATATTGACAAAATCACTTCTGAACAAGAAGCATGTATACTTAAGGGACAAGCTTGGTTTGGTGGATTTTACCTCCCTAATTGAGAGGGAGAGATAGGCACTACATTCTTTTCTTCACTTGGGAAGAAAGAATGGAGGAGTGTGTAACCATCCGGCATTCAATACTCTTTGAGAATGTGGTAGGGAATTCAAGACAAGAGTAGTCATGGACCGATATTCTTTGAGGATTAGCTACCTAAGATAAGAATAGTCCAATGGGAGGTCATACTCTGTGAACACCCGGGTGGCGTATGTACCTTGGGAGACAATGGTGATGGTGCCTATACATCATTGATCTCGCCAACATTATGCTATGATCTTGTGAAGAGATAGAGTTGTTATTCAATGCCTTGCTATGTGACAATGCCAACTAATATGATGCTAGACAAATTGGTTACCAGTCGGACTCTTCTTATGAGATCTCTTTAGATTGAGAATGACCATGTACCTCTTATGAATACCTCCCTAGTTAAGAGGGAGTGTTGAAAAATGTGTAACTAGGTTCGATTTTCATAAGTATGAAATGTATTCTTGTAAAGATAAAATGAAAAAGAAATTATTATTATTATTGGAGCATGGTTTTCATGCTCAAGTTCTTTTATTTTATATAGGTCAAGCACCCATTGAGTGATTCTAAGGTTTATCCTAGGTATAAGAGTCATTGTCATATATTGAAGACTCTATGGGGACATTGTAAAATGTAAAGAAAAAGTTATTTTGTCTTTAAAGTGTCAAAATACCTCCAAGATCAAGTCGGCCTAATGAGATGTCAAGTTGGCCTGCATGAAGAGGCACGTCCACCCTTGATGAAGCATATATATAAGAAGAACTCATCCTCCATTTGGATAACTCACTCACTCATCTCTTATGTGAAGAAGCAGAAGTCAAGAAGGAAATGCGAAGAAGAGGAAGTCGAAGAAGTCAAAGTGTTTATGGGCCTTATCTATTCTTCTAGAAAGATCGAAGTTAGGGTTTTATGCGCTGGATCTTCTAGGGTTCGATTTTGGAAGTAGAAGAGAAGGAAAGGAAAGTGAATGTATCTTAGGGCATCTTACTAGCCCTAGGACTCAAGTCAAGGCAAGCAAAGTCAAGAGGAAGGCTATTAGAGGGAGATCAAAGTCTCATAGAGAAGCATCAACAATTGATGGGCAACAGAATTTTGGATCTACTAGGAGGTCAAAGATATTGCAGCAGGAGGTCATGGTAGACTTGATCTTGAAGAGTATTTGTTTGAGTCTAGGTCATGGTATTTGTCAATTAAAAGATCTGAAAGATAAGAAGAGATTTACGGTTTTCCCCTCAAGAGGAGGGGTTTTGGCCCTGGCTTGTAGCCTATATATTGTGTCACTGTTCTTACTATTTTGGTAATTGTTTGATGTATTGCACGTTGGAATAATAACGAACAAAGCTAATAAGAAAAAGGTAACACAAACAATTATCTAGTTATGAGAATTAACATATTCATTGCCCTATTGAATTCTCAACAGTTTGTCAATAGAATAAATGGTTTCTACTAAACTTATTATAGTTGGTTTTACTATCAATTGCATGTTTTTTAGTTGCATCATTTTCTATTCACTTTTTAATGGAACATATTTCATTCTCAGCGAAACATTTTAATTTTCAATTTTGTTTTTCCATGCACATATTTTTAGACAATTTTGTTCAAACCAAGTTAAAATTGAGAAGAATTAGTGGAATTATAAACATTAATTATTGAGATTCCGTAATCCCAACACGCTAGAGTGTTTGCAAAGAATTGAATTCATTTATATATTAAGAATGCAATTTAAATAATAAAAAATTACAAATCCTAACAATTACATAATTTGATTTTAATAATAATTATTTTAAAAAATCCAAAAAATAACATATTTAAACTTGTTATTAAAATAAAATACATAAAATACTTGCTAACCAGCTCTTAAGCTCTATGCAAAATTGGTGTATATGCAATTATAAATAATTTTAAATTATCTTGCAATTGAGATTAGATTCTAATAAGTACTTACCATATCAAATCCTCTTGATGTCTTATATTTACTTTACATAAAATAATAATAATAATAATAATATATTTACTTTACATAAAATAATAATAATAATAATAAAATAAAATCGGACGCTATGGTAGGTTTCTTTGAAATTTGAATGGTTTATATAGATTTTAAGGATTGTTATCATTAGAGTTGATTTATGTGGTAGAAAGAGATTATCATGTCTTTGATGATATAAATGGATTATTGTGTATTTGGTGCTTTTCATTTATATGTAAATGTTTTTATGGATGGTGGCATGTTTTGTTATGTTTTATTTACATTATATTTATACTTATTTTTTATTTATTTTTTTCATTTTATTATGATAAAACTCAATATAATTAATATATAAATCTTATTATTATGTTTAAGAAATGAGGTTTTCTATATTTATTGAGGTTGCAGTTTTTTTTTTTTCCACATACTTGTTTTATTTAACAACCAAACTAAAAAGCTAAAATGAAAAAGAAAAGAAAACTAGTTTAACATTTATATGGTTTTATCATAAGAGAAATATTTCTATGAAAAAAGAAGAGATTTCGAAGTGAAAAGACGATAAGGAAAATGGCGCTCGCTCCTGCTAGGGTTTCGCACTCCTTCCCCCGGCAGCTCGGCTCCATCGCCTGGGCTCCTTCCTCTGTCTCGGCCTTTGGCGGCCGGGGATTCCTGGGCTTCGAATTCTCATCTAAGAACAGCTGCCGTTGCGGCCTCAGAACGAGCTCCCTGACGGAAGGATTTTTGGATATAGGGCATTCGGCTTCGAGTTTTTCTCCTGAAGGAGGGGAGCGTCTGGATGAACCCTGTTTTGCGGCCTGTCAAAAATCCGAGAAGGGCTTTTGTGCTTCTGCTCAAAGATGCGAGCCAATAATTGTGAAAGGTCTTTTTCATCTGCTGTTGGGGGCGACGAACGATGAAGCCGCAGATGCGTGGGTAACCTTCCTTCCGCGTTTTGTCCTTTGTCGTTGTCTATTTTTTAGATTTCCCCGAATGTGTCTGCTCTTAGCAGTGGGACAATACGAAGTTTTCTTCCTTCTGCAGCATACTCGTGGGGTTTTTTCTCACTTAGATGCGTTTTCAAGTTTTGTTTTGGGGAGGGAAAATCGATCTGGTGTTCTCCGGCATTTTTTCAAGAGAAAGACCGGTATTCAAGGTTGGGGCATGGGCTATGCTTTGTGGTTCTTGTGTTACGCTGCTCCCCTGTTCTCATCCAAACAGATGCGTGAGCAAGTTCCCCAGGTGGAGAAGACTTCCAGGTTATGGGTCATCCCCACCAAAAGCGATTCATGTCCAGAGAACAGGAGTCCCCTGTTACGCACAGGACCTGTGGATTTTTTTCTTGAATACAGGAGAAATAGCCTTGAGGATCCTGCCCCCCTTTTCGCATCTGTGATCCATACAGCTATTGTTTCAGGGGGAAAATCATCTAAGCCAGCCCTCAAGGACCCAGAACAGGATCGAATGCAAATTTTCATCAGAACTTTGTCAGGGAAATCTATCTGCAAGCAAATCTGGACAGGAACAGAGATAAAAAACATAAAGGATGAAATTCAAGCAGATATAGGCATCCCATCATATCTGCTAAGCTTGATACATGCAGGTAAAATCCTGCAGGATAATCTCACAGTCCAGCACTATGGCATTGGTCGAGACTCAACTATTATTGTAAGCACAAGGCTGAGAGGAGGAAGCCCTGGCCCAGGCCCAAAAGGCATTGGCTCTTTTAAAGATGCTGTCAAAGGGAAGGGGGAAGTAAAAAACAAGCCAACAACAACTCCAGATCTGCCTGGTCCCTACATTGTGGAGCAAAGACCACAGAACCCTGTTCTGCAAATCGACTTGCCTGAGGTAAAAAAATTTCATTCTGATCTTTCTTCAATGGCTGTCATATGCAGATTCAACGGGTTTTGGCCAAAAACAGATGCCTTAAGACAATGGATCTTCTCCACATGGACCACAAACTGTGACATCCATTTGTGCTCCAAAGGTTTTTTTATTGTAAAATTCGACTCGGAAAAGGAAAAAGATTTTGCCCTCCATGAGGGGCCATGGTTCTGGGGCAATGCTGGTCTCTTCATGACCCCCTGGTTCCCGGGTTTTGACCCTTCCACAATGGTGGTTTCCAAAATGCCGGTTTGGGTCAGGCTCCACAACCTTCCATTACATTTCTGGTTTCCTAATGTTTTTGCAGCAATAGGAAATGCCATAGGTACATTCATCAAGCAAGATGTGGAAAGAATCGAAAGATGCATTCATACCTTTGCCAGAATCTGTGTGGAGGTTGATCTTAGCCAAGGACTTCCGGATAACATAATTCTGATCCATAACAATTCTCAGTGGAAGCAGCCTCTTGATTATGAAAACACGGCCTTCAGATGTCGAGGCTGTCAACAAACAGGACATCTTCACAACAATTGTCCGCAAAACAAAAGAGAAAACAGAAGGAACAAGAAACAAGTTCATAAACCAAGAGGCTGGCAATGCACAGTGAATCCAGAAGAAGAAATAGAGGATGAGGGGGAGCTTAACTCCACACATGAACAACAGGATGATCCTTTTGGGGAAAATGATCCTAATGGGGAGAATGCCGCGGCTGCCACACCCACGGCAATCAATCAGGAACATTTGTCCACAGTTTCCGATAAATTTACTGCACCAACAAACAAGAACTCAAAGATTCAGCAAAATTAGGCAGAGATGACCAGCGTGGATCCAAGCATGGGAGGCATCAAACGACATCACCTCTCTGATACTTCAGACTCAGACAAAGAAACAGGTCCACAGAACACAGATTCACAGTTAGTCATTGCTTCGATCGAGCCCACTCAAGGAGAGTGGCGCAAGGTTGAAAAGAAAAAGGGGAGAAAATCTTGATTTGCCCTTTCTTTCTCTCTCCCCTCTTTTCTCTTTTCTTATTCTTTGTGCACGTTAGTCTTCTAACGTTGCGTGGGGTGCGAAAGCACTCGTGCCCATGTGGCTGCTTACTCGGCAGTAAGGGAATGCTCCGCATTTTCCCTCACTGCAACTGAATGCTTTGCATCTGCTTGTAACTTTTTATCTATTTTATATATAAAAAGTTCGCTTTTTTCTCCGGAAAAAACATTTATATGGTTTTCAATTTGAGAGATTAAGAATGCCTTTTATTAATACTTCGATTCAAATTTGATTTTAAACTAATTTTGATCAAGGAAGAAAGCGTGCATTTTTTTTAGTAAGTTAGTATTCACAAATATTTTCAGTATTATATTTTTTTTTGGGTCAATAATAATAATTTTTTGAGATATGTTTTGTTAAAAGTAGTTGTTTTTTAGTCAAAAATCTCTGTTTTTCTATCTATTTGAATGGTTGGGCTCTCTATTTAACTTGTTGCTATGATTTAATTCTTCATCTTGCTTTGATGATGAACCACATGACAAATGAATTTTGACGTGATTATAGCCAAAAACATTTCCCAAAAAATTGATATAGATCACAGAAGCCTTGATTCAATAAATAATAATAATATAATAAAATTAATTATTATTTACTTATTTAATTTATCAATTATTTTGATTGAATTTTTATTTATTTTTGTTAAATTTGACCCAATTTTATAATTTTTTTGGATTTTTTTAAAATTGAATATTCCAATTTATCTTGTTTTTCAATAAATATTTATTTTATTCAAATTAGCCTTTCAGTCTAACCGTTAGAATTTATTATTTCTCTATGACGCTATCTCTATTTAATCTGGCGCCTAGATCTATATATTTCTTAATAAATAATTTTTTTCAAAGTTTTTAGATTTAATTTTTTTTATTGGATGGTTTTTTAATTTGTACTTAAAAAGTGTTATTGTCCATGCATTTTGTTTCTCATGTATTTAACAAAAGTGATTTATTTATTTATTTTAGGATAATAAAGAAAAAAAAAATTATCAAAATTTTAGTTTACTTCATTTGACCAAAGTATCTAGAAATTTGATTATATAAGTGAAGATGCATTAATATTAAAGATTTTAATATGAAGATATTAATGTTACTTTATTTAATACTATTATCTTGGAAGTAGTTTAACATGTGACTATTATCATTTTTTTTTACTACTAGCCATTTAAAATTTATAAATGAAAATTTATTTATATTTGTTTAGCTATTTTCTACTTAAAATTTATAAAGGAAAATTAAAATTTAATATTCAAGCTCAGATAATGATCCTCTTTATTTTCCCAAATTTAGGCGACTGTAAAGTTCTTGGGGTAGCTGTCACATGACTGCACTGCATGATGAAATAAGGGAAATGGTAAGGTGACATTCATTTCTTGATCTCACCTCAAGCCACAATCAATGCAACCAAACCATGAGCACTCAGTTGACGATAGAGCATTTACGCCCTCTACATGATATGGTTTTGGACATTATTGAATATATATATATATATATATATATATATATATATATATATATATATTCAAAGAAAAGTAATCAATTAAAAAAAAAAAGCAGGGTCAACAATAAAATATGGAGCTGAGGCTCCTTAAACAAATAACAAAAAAATACTAAAAGGAGTTAAGAACGAATAGGATGATAAAATACATAAAAACATGAAGGATCAAGAAAATAAACTCTAATGAAGAATAAATCAACAACAAATACTATAAAAAGGATGTCAATACCTACATAGATAAACAAACAAACAAAATAAATCCCAAAAAGAAGCCTAAAAAACTAGGAGGACAAGACAAGGACCCAACTTCTACTAATATTCCAACCATCATCTCTATTCAAATTATTGGGTCTTTTTTCAATTTCTAGGGCCTCCCTCAATTTACGATGATGGAAATGACTAACCCTAGCAATGACTTGGGCCTCCTCAATGTAGATGTGATGCTTAGATTTATCTGCATGCTCTGCCAAAGCAGAGGAGCGGGTCCTGCCATGCTTGATGTCAGCGACATGCTCACGAATCCTTTGATTAATCGAGCGACTAGTCTCACCAATGTAGGGAGTCCCACAAGAGCATGGGATAATGTAAACACCCTTCATATTCTTTGGGTCCACTGAGTCTTTTACAAATCTAAGGGAGCTCCGGATGGTATTTAAAGGCCTAAAGGTTGAAGCCACCTTATGCTTCCTTAGGATCATCGCAATCTTGTCAGTGGTCCCTTGGATAAAAGGAAGATGAACACCAGAAAATCGATCCTTGGTATCTTTCTTAGCATTAGGACCTTTTTCAACTCTGAGGAAAGCCTTATTACATTGGTGTCTACTATACCCATTATTAAAGAAAACACTTAGGAGATGTGCTTTCTCTTCATTGAGATGGTTGTCATCAGAAGCTCTTAAAGCTCTAGTCGCTAAGTTGTTGAGAACGCCAAGCTTTTGAGTTGGGAAATGATGATAATTAGCATGAAGATATTGTTCCGTATGAGTTTTCTTACGAAATACCTTATGAGAAAAAGAGCCATCATCATTCCTTGAGAGGAGGACGTTAAGGAAGGGCAGACTACCATTACATTCAAATTCCATGGTGAACTTTATGGAACTGGAATAATTGTTAAGATGGAGGAAAAACAATTCCAACTCTTCTTTACCATGGGCCAGATGACACAAGTATCATCCACAAACCTCTTCCACTTCTTAAGCAAAAGACGAGAAGAAGTTAAGCCCTTTGATTCAAAATCCTCCATGAATAGATTAGCTACCACAGGGGAGAGGGCGAAACCCATGGCGACACTGAAAGTTTGCTCGTAGAATTCCCCATCGAATGAAAAGAAAGTAGAAGTAAGACAAATACCAACTAAATAAGCTGTGTCAAGATCCGTGATGCACCTAATGAATTTGATGGGCTCGTTGATAGGGATATTAGTGTAGAGGGAGACCACATCGAAGCTCACAAGCTTGTCATATGGATCAAGATTGAAACTCTTTAACTCATTAACAAACGATGCAAAGTCCCTGACGAAGGATTTTGTATGGCCAATAAGGGGCTTAAGCTTATGGGCTAAATATTTAGTAAGAAGATAAGTTGGCCCTCCTACCGCATTGACAATGGGTCTCAAATGAGCCCCTTACTTATGAATCTTTGGTAGGCCATAGATTCTATGGGTAAGAAGGAAACTTTCAATAAGCTTATGACTGAACGAGCTGACCAAGCTACTAGCCTTTATAGCAAGAACCACAGTTTTGGAAATCTTCTTCAGAGGATCCTTGTTGAGTTTCCTATAGCTCCCGCTATTATGGAGGTGGTCCAACATCTTCCGACGATAATCATCTTTATCAAGAATAACCACAGCACCACCTTTGTCGGCTTTGAGAACAACAATATTCTTATTATTGTTTAATGATTTGAGAGCATCAAACTCAGGTTTACTAATGTTGTTCTTGGGGGGCTTTGCCTTTCTAAGGAAAACCCCACAATGTTGACGAATGATATATTTAGTGACGTCCGGTAAGTCTCTAATACCATATTCAATGTCACAGATGATATCATCGACCGGGATCTTTCTAGGAGCAAGAAAAAAATTTAGACCTTTCTCCGAAAGACTAAAGACAAGGGGATCAAAAGAAAAGCTAGAGAGGTTGACAACCCTATTACTAGAAGAGGAAATAAAATTAGAGCAAACAATATTATCCAAACCTACAGTCTTATTACCAATCCTATTATTATTACAATTATTAGAATTGAAAACAAAGTCACTAACCTCATTAATATTATTATTATTAAACCCAGTGATATTATTATTATTATTATTATCCAAACATAAAGTACTATTGTTATTCCTAATATTATTATTCTTATCTAAAGTGAAAATACAGTCATTATTATTATTATTACTATTAAACCAATTATTATTATTATTCAATTGAATATTATTATTAATAGAACCACTTCCACTACTTTCTAAACCAACAAAGACCAAAGAAGAATTAACGAACAACGAACCTGAGAGAATCTGACCCGGTGAATTTGTAGAGTTATTATAGTCGAAACCCGAGACCGTTCTAGTTTCACCATCAATGGTGGAAGGATGAGAAACACCGTCAACCCAAGATCGAAGAGCATATATTTGATTAGAATTAATTCTACTTCTCGAAGGTCGACGAAAGCAACTAGACTCATTAGGCTGTGAGATCAATTTCTCTGAGAGCTTACTAAACTTCTTGGAATGCTTTACTTTCCATATTTCTTCTAGACGAGTAGATTTTAGTGTCAAGCATGCCTCAATCCTTGACCAAAGGGGAGCAGAGATCTCATTTGAAAGTTCCAAATGGCGAGACAACAAATCACAAGAAATGAAATCCAAAACCTTCCTCACCCTACCAATCTCCAATCGAACCAATGCCATGCTAGCATTAAGTAAAATATGAAAGTAAGTAAAATTATTAAGAGGGCGCTTAATATGAGCAAACAAAGGAATAACGGAAGAGTCTCTACATTGTTTAAGAAAAGTCAGATCTGTCTTCAACTTGGAAACCCTTATGCGAGATCGTTGAAAGTGATGAAATTTAATAGCAGTGGCCCTTCCATATAGGGTAGTAATTTCTGTATTCAGGCTTCTGTGATCCATAATGAATTAAGCAAAGTCTTTCAGTAGAAATCATATAAGAGAATTTTTTGGTGATGCGTTTCGAACCAACAAGTGTGGTTCATCCTCAGGACCAGATACATAATTTCAAGTAACTGCTATATCTGAACAATAATATTTAAATTATAATATCAATTTATTAATATATTAAAAGCAAATATTATTAATGGCTAGTTTTTGAAAAATAATATTTAAATATGAGTTATTTTGTTTAAGAATATTTTTTAGATATTTTTTTATTGTGTAAAATAGCGAAACTTTTGGAATGAATTTTAAATTTTTTAATAATCATTTTAAAAAATCAAGATTTTAATAGTTTTATAACATGATATTAAAGAAAACAAAATTGCAATTTCTTTTTTTGCTAAAGCAAGAGTCGGTCCTTCTATTATCTTGTCACTAAAAATATATTACATAAAATACAACGCGCCCAAAGAGGAAGCGGGCTGAAAAAATTAGCAATTTCTTCCAGCTTAGGGAAAAGAGTCAACTTTTCGAGAATCGGGCCTAGGGACCAAGAAAAACAAAACACACGGCCTCCATCGCCCGAACCATGATTCGAGGTCAAGTGGTCGAGGGGCAAAACAGAGCGAAAACAAGAACTCGAAAAAACTAAAAGCGGACCCAAAGAGGGGAAAAGAGACCTTATCAAAAAGATTTCGGGTCCGCTGGGCATCACCCAAACCCACTAACCTACTCATCGAACCACAGCCATTGATCAGCAGCTACATGATCCAATGGCTGAGGGAAATATCGGGCGGAGAAGAAGCAGGAGGAATACCCGCCCGATGAGGGCGGTATTCTCTCTCCTCCGAGAGCCACGTGTTGAACGCTAAGTGGCATCGGATTCATTTCTGAGAAACCACTTCGGGTTTTGAGGATGCCCGATAACCCGGAAACCGCTTTGACGCCCGAAATTCGGAAACCACGGAAACTCTGAACCTGTTGCCATCCATTCCACTGAGCCACCAATTAGAACGGATTATCACAATTTTCCTAGCTGTCCGCTCACTAACCGAGCTCCCTGTAGAACCAATGAGAAGGCGATCTATGGTATCCCACTGCAAGACCCGAAAATGCCAAATCTCAGGTTGTCTCTCTATCGAACCCCTGTCGTCCATTGATTAAAGGTTAACTAGCGGATTCATTTTCTGTGCTGATAATGCTCCTTGTCTGTGAGGGCCAGAGTGTAATAGCCCTCACGCAGTTGACCTGCGGGTACCAACTCCCACAAGCAGCACCTGTTGTCTCTTGTGCATCTTACCCCTTCATTGGCTAGTCAGTCTGTTACTCTGTTGGCATTTCTGCGCACATGAACAAAACTAAAAATTCTTAGAATTCTTAGGTGCGATTGAATTCGATAATAGACCTGCAAAAGTCTCCAATGTTTCGAGACTTTGCCTGGTGCAGTGCTTGTGCCTAGCCGCTTGAAAAAAATTGCAATTTCATTAATAAGATGATTGAAAATTAAAAAATATGATCAATTAAAAATAATGTTTAAAATTTATATTATTGATTACATTTTCATTTTCAATTTTCTTAAAAAATAATAAATCAATTGATTTTCACACCATTGTATTAAATGGTATTTGTTATATTTGAACACCAATTGCCCATAACCATGAGAGATGAATCCTTATATGCATATGATAGGTTTGACTAGAATTTTAATGAGTCCTTGTACTATCATGAAAGAGGCATCGAGAGTCACAATTTTCCATTGCATATTATGATAAAAGTGTCTTTCCCCGCTCCAAATTGTGTTACACATTTATCAAAATACATTTATTATTCTCTGATTTGCTCTCTTATATTTTGAGTTTTTCTAATAAAAACATGGAGTATATATTTTTTAAACTATTTAAATTTCTGATAATATGTATTAATATTAATATTTTAAAAGCATCATGAAAAACTAAAATATAGAATGTTTTCTATGTTAAAGGGTTGAAATATAGTTTTCTAAAATGTTTGTCAAATGTGTGATGAAGGGTATAATTTCATATTTTAAAGAATATTATCAATTTAGCAAGAATTTTATTGAGTTTTATTTTTACAAGTCGCAACAATTCATGATTTTCATGTTGATTTTGAAAAATGGTGATGCAACATCACTTTTTTTTCACTTCAACTTTTTCAACCATAACATTAAAATCTAAATATCATGTTACAAAAGACATGAAAAACTACACTAAGATGCAAAAGTGGTGATGCAACATCACTTCTTTTTCCTTTCAAGATTGAAATTCAAACATTTTTTAATCATTGCAATAAAGACCAAATATCATGATTACAAAAAACTTAAAAATCAACACTTAAAGTTTGTCTACCTTCTTTCTTTCTTTTTTTAAATGCTTGTTTTAAAGTGATTTTCAATTTTGTTCAATTTTTTTTTTTTTTTTTTTTTTTTATATGTTAAATTTACCAATTATTGGACCATATAACCTTGACTACTGATGCCTTCAAAAATACAAACCATAAAGTTAACTATAAATCCAAAATTGACTATAATTTTTATTTAATTATTAATTAATTATCATTTTTATTTTTTAAATAATTTGCATTAATTAATTAATTTAAAAGTAAATAAATAAAATCACCCTTTTATTCTAAAAACATTGAAAACACTAATTTATAAAATAAGAGAAATATAAGAAAACAAATTATTAAAAAAAAAATTGTAATACAAAATAGTTGATAAATAAATAAATTTTACCAAAAATACTAAAAATAACTCAAAAAAATAAAACTAATAGACGAACAAAAAAACTAATAAAAATAAAGAAAATAAAAATAATTTTTAAAAGATGTTGATATATTTAAAAAATGATAAACTCTAAGGGGTAGTTTTATTGGTGATGGTCGTGATATAAAGTTTTGTAAAGTATGCGTGGTTTGAACTTTAACTATGGTTTGAAGTTCAAATCCTTTTAAGTAGCCCTATGGGTTGTGCATTGAAGAGCACATGAGTTTACCTAAAGGTATAGGGTAACAATCCAAATTGGCCGCATGTTAAGCGAGTACAAGCTTGGCCTAGTTGTTAATTTTCTCCACCTAATATATATATATATATATATATAACTTAAAAAAATAAAAATTTTAAAATAGAAATAAAAAGAAAACAACCCATTTAATTGTAATATATGGAGGTGGACATTTCCCTCCCACTTTATATCACATATTTCATTTTCTTTCTTTCTATTATTATAATTATTATTTCATTTTTATATTATTTTAATTCAGTTTATATATATATAATTTGCGCGATATATATATATATATATATATATATATATATATATATATATATAATTTGCTAGGTTAAGTGAATCTTGAGATAATTGACTTCACCACTTCACCAGTGGTTTGAGCAGACAGGACCTAGTGGTATCTCTAAAGTGTCAATCTTGAGATAACTGACTTCACCACTTCACTAGTGGTTTGAGCAGACACGACCTAATGGTATCTCTAAAGTGTCAATCTTGAGATAACTGACTTCACCACTTCACCAGTGGTTTGAGCAGACACGACCTAGTGGTATCTCTAAAGTGTGAGAATCTTGAGATAACTGACTTCACCACTTCACCAGTGGTTTGAGCAGACAGGACCTAGTGGTATCTCAGTGGTTTGAGCAGACACGACCTAGTGGTATCTCTAAAGTGTGAGAATCTTGAGATAACTGACTTCACCACTTCACCAGTGGTTTGAGCAAACAGGACCTAGTGGTATCTCTGAGCAAACAGGACCTAGTGGTATCTCTAAAGTGTCAATCTTGAGATCACTGACTTCACCACTTCACCAGTGATTTGAGCAGACACGACCTAGTGGTATCTCTAAAGTGTCAAAATCACTTGGGCGAGGCCACCCTGTCACCATCTTCTTTATGCCCCATAAACATTTTAATATGTATCTTTATATTTATTTTTTAATACTTTGATGTTTATATATATATATATATATATATATTTTAAGTCATTGTTTTTTAAAATTGTGGACCCCAAGGGCCTAGAGGAGATTTGACCCCGTGACCTCTCAAATGGTTAGATACTTAGCAATTGGAACTTGACCAACTAAGCTAACCCTCGAGTTTATTTTTTTCTATTTTTGTTAAATTAATAATGATTTTATAAGTCATTGCTAAAAAAATATTGCAATTTTAGTGCCCAATTGATAATGGATCACCTTGTCTTAGGATAAGATCTCAAAAAAGCTATACTTTTAGCCTTTGGAAAAAAAATGTTCTTTGTAGAATGACTCTTTGATTTAGATGTTGATTTTTAAGGTTTTTTTAGCTATACTATTTGAATAATAATGCCATAGTTGAATGTAATGTTATCGACCCACGAGGAGTAGAATAGACACTGATGGGGTGTACTATTAAGGCAATCCGTGATGTGAAGGTCATTGGTTCAAAACTCCATGGGTAAAAATCAAGGTCATTGGTTCAAAACTCCATGGGTAAAAATCAAGCCATATTAAAGGTTGGTGTGGCCCAGGACAGGTACGATTCTTGGCTGATTTTGACGGCTTGGATGCTCTTGGGTTGTAATTTCTCAAGCCAAAGGTTAAGAGTGAAATCATCTTAAGGTTCACACAACTTAGCAAATAGAAAAAAGAAAGTAGTGTTATCACAACCAAATTGAAACTAGTGGAACCCGCTGATTCAACCAGTTTGGAGATTAAATCAGTCCAATTTGAGGTCTAGAATTGGAAATGGCCGGTTTAGTACTGAACCAACTAGTTCTGTAAATGTGACCGAAGATGTTTCAAATGCAATTTATTAAAAAAATAATACTTTTTGAGTCCGGAAATCTAATATTCAAGCCTATGGCCCTATGATTGATGTTCAATTAATGGTAATATTAATTTCTTAAAGTAAATATGTCATTCTCATTTATCTTTCATTTAATTTTTTTTACTTAAATTTTTAACATTAACATTATGTTGGCGATGTTGGACCCATTAACATTCAAGGGATATCCCTCATATGAAGTCCCAACTAGACCTCACACCATTTGGAGTAGGAGTCCCAAGAGTGGATGGTTTGACCGGGAATCGCAGGCCCATTGGAACTTTGACCGATGAATCGTGCACCCATTGGAACCTTATAATAACTTGAAAAGAACACACGAGTAAAATAACATCACAAACTAAAATGCAAAATAGTCAACAAATTAAAGTGATGAGTTAATCCAACAACACACATTCAACATTCATAACTAGATCCATGGAAAACCCTCCAAAAACTGTTGCGTGAGGTTATAAGAAACACTGAAAAATGCCCAACCGCGATAAAAGCTTAATTAGTTAAAAACACCAGATATTGGTACAGTGATATGGGGTTTAACGGTAAGTTTCGTTGGGTGAAACCCACGAGACGGAGGTTCAAATCTCGTTGAGTACATGGCCTGTTGTGTCTTGGCTAGAAGAGTAGGCGACCCCAGAGTGGACGTCTCGGCTCTTGTTGAGGCATAAGTTCTTGCTAGCTTGCAGGTTGCTGCACCTAGCCTAGGTTTATAGTGGCAGCCAGTTGGATTTGATCCTGGGCCTACCCAGGATAACTCTCATCAGTTACCGATTGTCTAGATATTGGAATAAATAAAATATCGCCATTCGAAATTCAAATTTGAATTCACTTCAAATGGGTATTCAAGATTAATGTCGTTGGACTAGATTAAGTATTGTATGACTGCAAACATTATTAATTGACCATCATCCTTATGGGGATCGTCTGATATCCGCATAAGCCATGGATGATGGGTCAACCCATTTCCGCAACCATTAACCGGAAAGTGTGTTTGCTGGAGAAATTATGTACACCAGTTTAAGGTGAAAGCAAATAAGAGTCCGTCCTCAAGACTGTCCTTAAAGTATATTAATGGAGGTATAGCATAGGAAATATTGGTTGTCCTAAATTTTTGTGGACCTGAATAACAGAATACGACAATCATCACGCACTGTGCGGCATCTTATCATCGGTCTAGATATCATAGACCTGAATAATAGAAGACAGAACGATGCAACCATGACTTATTGAAGGTGAGTTTTGCCATACAGTCTGAATTTTAGTAGACACGAATATCCAAATTTCTATATAACAACACTACTGAATGCACAATCATCACAGACTTTGCCACCTGTTACCATCAGTGTAAAGTTTTTCACTGGAGATAGAAGATACAACCAGGACTCCTTGAAAGTGACTTTTGGCAGTGCAATCTAAATTTTAGACCTGAATAGCAGATGATAGAACATACGACTTCTTGAAAGTGACTTGTACCGACTCGCGCTCGCCAGCAACGGTTGAGTGTGAGGGATGGACATCAAATCTATCAGACCAGAGAAGCACAATATCAAAACGAGCGCATTTTTATTTCAAAGCACACGCTCGCTTGCTTACAGTTTAAGCAGCGCTTCAAAGGACCTTCCATGGATCTGCTTGCCCGCCTGCGCATCATTTCGATATTGTTATTATTGGTGTCGATGCATCCATTCATGGAGATCGCAATGTTACAATTCACAACCGCCCTTCATCATATATCTTCTTACATCGATATGTCTTCCTGCATCTGCACCATCTTAATATTAACAGCATTTCTTACAATTCATGCATTCATCGAGATTCTATTGGCTGAGGATACGACTATCCGTCGTCCTTCTGCGTCCTCGGCGGGCTACTCTGCGTCCACTTCTTATACCCATTATGACGTGTTCATAAATTATAGAGTCCCAGACCTTAAACACACTTTGGCCCTCCCTCTCTACCATAGTCTTCAATCCCGGGGATTGAGAGTCTTTCTTGACCAGACCGAAATGGTGGTTGGACGCAACATTTATGATCAAATAGTAGCCGCTACTAGTAGGGCCTCTGTTCATATAGCCCTCCTCTCTCCAAATTATGCAGAATCGGCTTTTTGCCTTGATGAACTCGTCCTTATCGTAAAGTCGGGGGCTATCATCATTCCTGTATTTTACGATTTAAAACCTGAACTCGTGTGCACCGGCGAAGATAAAAGTGGAGCGTACGATAAAGCCCTTGGCGCACACGAACAGACACAGAAATACGACAAGAAAAGAATTCAGAGTTGGAGAGACGCTCTGTCTCATGTTGCAAATATAAGCGGCTTGGAGCGGGAGGCATCGAATGAGTGAGTATCCTAATCTGTGTAAATCCGTTATAGCTTGTAGTGTGTAGGATTCTCAATAGTTATCTTACGCTCTGAATATGAACATACAGGGAACTCTTGCAGAAGGTCGTCGAGAACGTGTTGAAATTCTACACGCCATCAGTGAATTGTTGACAGCATCCATCGTGTTTGATCGGCGAGAGAATCACGAATATCTTAGTTAAGTGATGATGCGTAGGAATTCCATTGCACAAGCTAGCATATGGCACAGGTTTTTCTATTATTAAAGAGTAGGTTGGGAATAAAACCATGTAATGCCCAGATATACCATAGCTATTTAAGAATTAGTAGGGTTGGAATAAAGCAATGTAATGCTTGGATATGCGATATATTTTGAAGAAGAGTAGTTTTGAATAAAAATATTGTTTGTGGTTATTTTTATATTTAGATTTTCATGCGTGGGTTTTCCTTTTCTGTTTTTTTTTTCTTTATTGTTTCTTCTGTTCTTTGTTCTTTTTCAGTGGGAGGGGTATTCAGTTGCCATTCACTTGAACTGTGAGGTTGGATAGGGGCAATACATTAGCTACAATGCCCAGATGTGGGTTGCAATCCTTTAAGAAGTTGTTTGATAGAGTTAACTGGAAGGGTAATTCTCATATTCTTGCACTCATGGAAGTATTTATCTCATTTTACCAATCTCACAAATCTACATGTCTGGTTGTGTAAGTCAGACAAATACATCTAGTGGGGCTGATGCCTTTGAATTGTTGTCTCCAACTCAGTATATCAGTGTTTCACCGGAGGTGAGCATAACACTGCGATGGGCTTTCCTGCCTCCTGCCTGCAATTGCCAATATTTGATCCCTCTCTTAGATTCGAAAGTCGCTGCAAAAACAATGTGCCATCCTTTCCTAATTACAGGTGTTCATTAGAAGGTTGACCTTACCTATCCAATGAACATCGTTATCTCGCTCTCACTCAACGGGAAACTCAAGACTTTGGCTCTGAACCAAGACTGATAGAGTGGATGGAAGAAAATCCATAGAACCTTTAGCTAAGACTCTCACCCTGAATCGCCTAGATGAAGGTAAGAGTGTGGTGGACTTGTAGTTCAGGAAAATAGTTTCCTGTGAAAGCTTCGAGCGGACCAACAAAGAAGAAGATGCCTAGGGTTAGCTCTGCGCACGGACTTCTGCTCGACGGCTAGGGTTTGTGTAAACAAAAACAGACAACCCCATTGCTACGGACAAAGAAAGTCGACTTGGAAACCTTCTGGGATCTTCAAGGACAATTCCGTGACTGCTGGCTCGACCTTTGCTTGGCTGACAGCCTCTGACGTCTCCCTTCATCAGCGCTCGGATGATTGGCCCAAATTAAAATAATGAAAAAGATAACAACGGAGCGGTAAAACTCAAGATAGTGGTATTATTATTGTCCAAAAAAACCCCAAGTTTACAATCGATTCAGATTAAATTTACAGATCCATGGGCAAGAGATTGGTATTATTATTATCCAGGAAACCAAGGTTACAATCTATTCAGATTAAGTTTACAAGAACAACACTACAGTTCTCTAGGGGTAACATAGATGTATGTTTATTATGGCATTGTCACATTTGTGACAGTTATGTTAATTTGAATTATCAAATATTTACCCTCTATGTTTTGTTTTTCTGGACTATGTCCATGATGTGTGGATTTGTCCTGTGACCCATGATGTCTGGATTCAGAGTTTTTGAGTTGTTAAAATTATTAGGGAATTGCATTTGATTTGAGCAATGTCAATTTTTAATAGAATTAGATTGGTTTTGAATCTTCAATTCTTACTGGAGTATTTCAACAGTGCACCTTTTCATTATCTAGTGTATATCTTAGATTTTTATAATAATATTTTCTAGTTTACATCTTTGATTTTTATAATAATATTTTCTAGTCTATATCTTTGATTTTTATAATAATATTTTCTCGTCTACATCTTTGATTTTTATAATAGATTTTATAATAATATTTTCTAGTCTACATCTTTGATTTTTATAATAATATTGTCTAGTCCACATTTTTTATTTTTATAATAATATTTTCCTTTTAGGTAGGCTGAAGACGTCAATAATCTAACCATTAAAAGTGTTTTTGTCATTATAGCTGATACAATTTTTGGTTAAATTGTATCAAGAATCTTCGCAATTACTTTGCACTACGATGGCCCTGACTGTCAAGAATCTTCGCAATTATATAAAAGCTGAGACGATGGCCCTGACTGTCAAGAATCTTCGCAATTACTTTGCACTACTATGTTCTTTGCAGCTCTGCCACAATTAAATCTGGGAAAGCGAGATAGAGTTACTGAGCTGGCGTATAAACCCTCCTCCCTCAGCCTCAGGAACGGAGAAAGAATATAATATATATTTATACACGGAGATCTCCATTCAATTCCAAAACAGCTAGCGGTTTCCCGTACGTTTTGTGAAACGCACTGAAGCAATGGTGGTTTTGACGATATCGCCTGGCCTTGGGACAGCGGGAACTGTCATTGTCGTCCTGTTTATCAATGTGCGAGGTTCTGGTATTTCTAAATCGATCTTGGAGATTGCGCGAGTCCACGTAGGCGAACAACTCAACAATACAAGATTTAGTCAATGGCATTGATGGTTGATTTGGCCAGCTAAACATCCGGCTTACTCTAGCAGGCAATATTAATGCGGTCTGACATGGGGCCGATATAAGACGATACAACACGTTGCTATTTTTTTTTCTCTTGTTGCCGTGCCGCGTGTTGTATCGTCTTATATCGGCCCCATGTCAGAGCGCATTAATATTGCTATGGTCTACGAAATAGGAGACTCCTATTTCGTAGACCATAGCAATATTAATGCGGTCTAACATGGGGCCGATATAAGACGATACAACACGCCGCTATTTTTTTTCTCTCTCATCACCGCGCGGCGTGTTGTATCGTCTTATATCGGCCCCATGTCAGACTGCATTAATATTGCAATGGTCTATGAAATAGGAGTCGGTCGCCTACTCTAACAGGCCCTCAGGTGGCCTTTATAGCTTTTTGACCCCGCGCGCCCACTTAATGGGAATCTGATCAACCTTACAAGTGGAATTTAAATTCCACTTGTATAAATGATCGCGTAGGATAAATTATTCCTCTCTTTCTAAAGCCGGTAACACTGGTAGAGAAGTGAGGTCTTTTTAGTAACAGGTAGAAGTGGGATTTAAAGTCAAGGGAGGGTGATAACACCTCTTCTAGAGCTATTTAAGTTTACATTTAAGAAAAAAAAAAATCTTATTGAAGACTAAAATCTTAAAAATTTTATTAGTTTCCAATAAAACACCATCTTCGCTTTTTTTAATTTTCAATTCATTTTTAAAGATTTTTACTTATTAGCAATGGTTCCAAAAGCTGTAAAGAGAGGCTAATAATATTTTTAAATCTAAATTGTTGAATTGAAAAAGTTGTACTTTGGTTTGAAATAATAATTATTGTATTAGATTTAGGTTTTTTTACCCTGTTTGCCTTAAGTTGGTAATGTACAATCAAAATATTGAGATGATGAAAGTCCCATAATTTTTCTATATATATATCAAACAAGCCATGGTGCCACATGCACACTTTTCTAAGAAAATGAGAAATGAGATCTTCTTGTCACCTACAATATAAGATGTGACAATTATTCAAAGGATGGTTCTTTTATAATTCTACATCATCTAATGGACCGGAAAATGCATGGAGCTTTTGTATAAACTCTTAGTATGGTATTCACCTAATTTTTACACTATTAGCAAATAATTTGTCACTTCAAAGGTAAGTAGAACATATTTCTACTCATAAGCAAAGACACTAGTATTCTCTACAATTATGGATAGACAACATTGATGGGTATCATTTAGAAATCATGACCCAAAAGCAAAAAGCAAAAAAATTATTTTTAGTATTCAACCCAAAAAATTATGGCTGGTAACCCATTTTCTAAATCCAAATTAAATACATTTGAAAGATTCTTTTTCTTTTTCTTTTTCTTTTTTTCAAAAGGTGGGAAAACCTATCATAACTCAGTTTTGTCAAACTAACAGTGAGGACAGCCATCTCTAGCTGCTAATGGCGAATGTTAGTTTGACACATCATTGTCATTCAAGGAAAAACCACGCCACCTGGAATAACCCACTGGTGGTCCGTAAGGGGGTAGGCTTTCACTCTTGCTAGATGCCTCTGGGTGTCGTTAACTTGTTTCCTTACGTCCGAGGAAGACAAGCTCTTAGCCAAACAGAAGTAGTTTTAGGGCATACTCCAGGCCCAACATTTGAAAGATTCTTACCACAAATCAAAAAGTGTTTTTTTATTGGAGTTGAGTTTGAAAAACATTTAATTCATTAGAAATATAATTAATATTATAATAATAATTTTTACAATTTAATTAAAATCAAATGTAAAAATAGAATATCTCATTACAAACATTTTTCCTAACAATTTTTAGGCAATTATATTCTGCCATAAAAACATGTGAGTAAACCCTTCACCAATATTAGTGCCCCCCATTAAACTGACAAACACCAGTACCCTCATGGCTTGTCCTTCAAGTTCGCTTCCCTACTATGACATCCTAAGCCATGGTTCATTTATTTGCCTCTTATTGTTGTTTTTTTCCTTATGCAAAGATTTAAACTATTGTGGGAAGTAACTAATGGAAAATATATTATTTACTAAGTATAAAATATTTTTAAAGATTTTAATTTTGAATGATTTTCTTGCATGAGTTTAAGAATTAAAAATCACTATACCTATTTAAAAATCATTATGAATATAGAAACAATATTTAGAAATAATGACTTAAAATATATCAGGCATAATGAAATTATTGATTTTATCAAAAAGGAAAAAAAGCCAAACTCCATCATAGATTGAAAATATTAAAAAAAATATTATTTATATTTTTCAAATTTTAATTTGATTTTGATGACTAGACAAAAAAAACCATACAATAATATAATAGATGAAATTGTTACTGTGTAAATCAAATTAAGTCAATTAATTATTTGACCATAAATCATTGAATAAACTCAAAATTATTCAATAATAATTAAATTTTCATAATAAGATTGGGTTGTAAGTGGTTGTCAACAATGTTAAATGGAAGCCCATGATGGGTACTAAATAAGACGTTTTTTAATTATTCTAAGTTTATTTTATGTTTTTTAATTATTCGTCCATGATGGCTATTAAATAAGACGTTTTTAAAATTATTCTAGGTTTATTTTATGTTTTTTAATCATTCGCCCATGATGGCTATTGAACAAGACGTTTTTTTTATTATTCTAGGTTTATTTTATGTTTTTTAATTATTCTATATTTTGAAGTTTCTTATTAGATAACTTTTTTTAATTTATTTATTCTTGAATGTATAAAAGGAATTATGAATGTTTTTTGGAATATCTAGTTATGTAGAATCTATAGAGTATTATTTTAACATTTTTTTTCTAAATTTAAATAAATTTTTAAAATTTAAAATGAGTAAACTACCACATAAAAATAATGCTTTAAATAAATTTTCATTTTAGGACAATAAAGTAAATCAAAATATTTATTTTAGTATAATAATATTTTAATTAATTCAATAATTATTGTTATTTTTAAATTTAGGTTTATGTAATCCATAATGAATTAAGAAAAGTTTTTAAATATAAATCACGAAATCATATAAGAGAATTTTTTTGGTTCGAACCAACAAGTGTGGTTCATCTTTAGGAACAAGGTAGACCATGGCAAAGGTGTTGTAAAGACAATAATATTTAAATTATGATATTAATTTATTAGTATATTAAAAACAAATATTATTAAGTAACAACTATATTAAACAACACATTATTGTTAAGTAATGACTATATTAAACAACTAGTTTTTGAAAAATAATTTAACGTAATGACTATATTAAACAACTAGTTTTTGAAAAATAATATTTAAATTATGACATTAATTTATTAAAAACAAATATTAATAAGTAACTACTATATTAAATCTCTAGTTTTGAAAAAATAATATTTAAATTAATTTATTCAAATCAAATACTATTAAAAAATTCTATTAAAGAAGTCAAAGATTATAAAAATAAGATCATTTAATGAATAAAAATAATAATTTGAAAAATGACTCAAGATCCTAAATGGAAACAAGATCATTTAATAAATAAAAATAATAATTTGATTTTGATTTTTTGATTCTTGTTAGTTTAATTTTTAGTAATATTTGATTTTAATAAAATAATTTTAATATTATTTTTCAAAATAATAATTTGTTCCATCATTTAATAAATAAAAATAATAATTTGATTTTGATTTTTTGATTGTTAGTTTAATTTTTAATAGTATTTGATTTTAATAAATTAATTTAAATATTATTTTTCAAAATAATAATTTGAAAAATGAGTCAAGATCTTAATGGAGACAAGATCATTTAATAAATAAAAATAATAATTTGATTTTGATTTTTTTATTCTTGTTAGTTTTTTTTTAATAATATTTGATTTTAATAAATTAATTTAAATATTATTTTTCAAAAAGTTCCAACCAAAAATTTGCTAAGCATACATTTTTTTCTCTTTATGTTGGTTAACTCTAAAAACTAAAAATAAAATTTTGTAAAATATTTTTTGTTAGATGTTTTTTTAATAAATTATTTTAGAACAAATAAATTAATTCAATATTATAAAAAAATCAACTTTAAAAACTAAAAATAATATTTTTTGTAAAAATAATTTTTGTTAGATGTTTTTTTTAATAATTATAATTTTTGTTAGATGTTCTTTTTAATAAATTATTTTAGAATATATAAATTAATTCAATATTATAAAAAAATTATGAAATATTTAGTTATGTAGAATTTATAATTTAAATAAATAATTTTAACGATTTTTTATCCAATTTCACATAAATTTGATAAAAATAATAATAATAAACTTTTAAATATAGAACATTTAAACTATGAAATAAAATAATATTGTTGATGCATAATGAAAATAGATAACTATAGCACATGACGTGCATGATGTAATGGCTGGGGCGGCTGGCTTTCACACCGCCTAGCCGAGTTTGAATCCTGCGGAGAGGTTGTAAAAATGTTGTAAAAAATGTGGAATATGAGTGGGTCCTACCGAAGCTTACAAAAAAAAAAAGAAAATAGATAACTATAATTTTTCATTTAATGGGAATAGGTCAATCAAAATATTTATTTTAAGATAATAATATTTTAAATAATTTAATAATTAGGGTTTTTTTTATCATTGTAATGGCAGGATAACGTGTTGATTCCTGAGTACGCATTTTCCTCTTTATGTTAAATGGTTGATTTTAAAAATTAAAAATAGAATTTTGTTAAATTGTTTATGAAATTGAATAGTTATTCATGATAAAAGTTTATATGTGATTAGTTTTAAGGAATAGTTAGTTGGTTGAGTTACAGTTGCTAAATATTTTGCCAACTGGGAGGTCATTGGGTTAAATTTCTTTGATGCCCTTAGAGTTAGACTCAACAGAACCCTTTGGGTGGATCTGCTCGGTCATTGGGTTAAATTTCTTTGATGCCCTTAGAGTTAGACTCAACAGAACCCTTTGGGTGGATCTGCTCAGATTATTACTCGTGGATAATCACACTTGATTTATTTTTTTTACATCTAAACATCTATAATAATGATAAACCATGAATTTAAATTTAATACGTTTTTTAGCCTCTATTTATCATAATTTTTTAAAATCATTATAATAAAACATTAATGTAATAAATTTTATAGTATTTTTTTATTAATTTTTTTTATTATTATTATAACTTTTCTTTATGTCATTATAAAATCATTAATATAACGAGTAAAACTCAAAACATGAATTTAATTATATTTTATATAATATATATTTTTTATTTTATCTAATTTTAAATTTAAAATATAAGTTAAATATATATATATAAATTATAAATTTTAGAAAAATAAGTATAAGAATAGTATAATCATATAATAAAATGATAATTTTTTAATATATAAATAAAAGTTCAATATTCCTGGATGGGGTAGAGGATCATCACATGAGTGAGGGGATTGGGGTGGTTGCCACCTCACCAATTCCCGAGATCATTAAGGGCGGTGTGACTTGCCCCCATGCTTTATATGTGCGAAGTATGATTCTTGTCATTATGACTCATGCTATTAGCCTGCAATTTCTAGATCCTTCAAATGGTTTATTCAAGAATGTATGTGGAGCAAGACAAACGTGGGTCACATGAGAGCCTCTTTGGTATCATTGCGAGTTTGAGTTATGGTTTCGCTAAAGGCATTAGCTTGGTTTTGAGGGAGTCTGCAAAGGAAAGCTTGGAACATAAAAGGGTTTCTAAAGGTTTTCTGTGTGCTTCCTCACAAAGGCGAAAGCCTTTCGTCTCATGGTGCACTTGTATTTGGTCATTGCTCAGTGGACACCAATCTTAAAACGGAAGTTGGTGAGAAGCTGGCCTTTAATAGTCATTCAAAGCCTACTAGTGTTCAGAGGGTCACTGTGGCCCAGTATTTTGGAGCTAGTCTGAGGTTTGGCTTTCTCTTTTGTTCCAACCTGCATACTGACGTAACCCTATGGCTTTGGCTTTGTATGTATGGTCATCTGGTTTCTATGAGTTGCCTGGTATTTTCGGGTCTTATTATCCCTTTTCTAGTTGAGTTAATGGGTACCTTGCTGACTCAATCAGACTTCTCCCCTCTTGAATTCTGTGTTTTTGTATGGGATGATTGTCCATCGCCTTCACCTCTTATGCACCTTTCTTTCATGGTGGTGGCTCTAGTGTGTTGGTTCTATGCCAGTATTTTTTAATTTTCTTGTATGGATTTCAAGTGAGGTATCTGGTATGTGGTTTTGAAGAAGTGGGGAGAGTCTTGACCCCTGTGATTGCAGGAAACTTCGGTTTGTATTCTTGAAGTGTAAATGTCTTTGGTCTTTAGGGAAGCATGTTTGTGACCTTCTTGAGGTTTACAAAGTGTTGTGGATTTTTTGTTTTATCATGCCTCGACAACGAGGCCATCACTGTCGAGGTGTTGGGAAGTGTGGCTAGTCTAGTAGGACTCGCTCTGAGGCTCTTGCTCAAGAGGCGACAACTGTCTACTAGGCCGAAATCCTCCCATGCACGTAGGCGAATATTCAGAGGCTTGAGAGAAATGCCCATAGGGAAAGATAGACAATGTCACATTCTGAGGTTTTGGAAGAAGTTTCTCATTGGCTCCTAGACCGTGAGCACAGTAGAGGTAGGAGAAATCATTAACCTTCATTGGCAACTGAAAAGCTACTAGGGCAAGTTCTAAGAGAGAAATATGATGATAGAAATGAGATCATCGCATTCCTTAATGAAATTCAAAGGAATCAATGGAGAATGTAGGACAACCTAGATCATCTGAAATCATATGGAAAATCACATTAAGTGTGAACTCAAGTTCCCAACACCTCCGTGCATTGGACCAAAAAATCCTGCTCCTATGACGTCTTCAAAATCGTAAATTTCTATCCTTTTGATGTGTTTATGGTGTTTATTTGGATCTCTGGATGTATAGTATGATGGGTTATGCAATCTATATGGTTGGATGTAAAAATTTTGCTAGTTAACATATTAGCCAACCAAACTAGTTAGAGTGAGGTTGATAAATTTTGGAAATCCAACTATGTAACACCCCTTTATTAATGGAAAAATCCCGACTTACAAAAAAAAAAACAAAAAATAGTTCAATAATATAATCTTATAATAAAATGATAAATTTATTTTCTTACATAAAAATATGACAAAATTTAATGTAAATTAAAAATGGTTTATAGAGCAATTTTTATTTTTTATTTCTTATTTCTTTATAAAATCTATTCCTATCCTTAAAAATTATCAAAATTTTAGATTAATAAAAAAAATTGCTTCTATTTATTACTAGATTCCTATAATGGAAACGATGTTTGTCATTAGCATAAATGCCTCCTAGTATAAATGCCTTCTACTAAATATGGTATCATTGATTTGCTATGAATGGTATGTTTTTTGTTTGCATTATTTTTAAATTAAAAATTCAAATTCTTTTGTTTGTCATTAGAATAAATACCTCTTATTATTAAAGAACAAATGTTTTTTACTAGCGGTTTTACTATCAATTATATGTTTTCTTTTCATGTCATTTTGAATTAATTTTTATTTGTTTGTGTTGAAAAATGTGTAACTAGGTTTGTTCTTCATAAGTATGAAATGTATTCTTGTAAATATAAAATGAAAAAGAAATTATTATTGTTATTGGAGCATGGGTTTCATGCTCAAGTTCTTTTATTTTATATAGTTCAAGCACCCATTGAGTGCTTCTAGGGTATGTCCTAGGTCTAAGAGTCATTATCATATATTGAAGACCCTATGGGGGCATTGTAAATTGTAAAGAAAAAATTATTTTGTCTTTAAAGTGTCAAAATACCTCTAAGATCAAGTCGACTTAATGAGCTATCAAGTCGGCCTACATGAAGAACCACGTCCACCCTTCAGGAAACTTCTATATAAGAAGAACTCATCCTCCATTTGGATAACTAACTCACTCATCTCTTATGTGAAAAAGAAGAAGAAGAAATCAAGAAGGAAGTGTGAAGAAGAGGAAGTCGAAGAAGTCGAAGTGTTTCTGGGACTTATCTATTCTTCTGGAAAGATTGAAGTTAGGGTTTTTTGTGTTGGATTTCCTGGGGTTTGATTTTGGAAGCAGAAGAGAAGGAAAGGCAAGCAAAGGTCTCTTAGGGCATCTTACTAGCCCTAGGAATCAAGGCAAGGCAAGCGAAGTCAAGAGGAAGGCTATTAGAGGGAGATCGAAGTCTCTTAGAGAAGCAACAACAGTTGCAATAGTTGTTGGGAAACATAATTTCGGATCTACTAGGAGGTCGAAGATATTGCAACAGTAAGTCATGGTAGATTTGATCTTGAAGAGTATTTGTCTAAGTCTAGGTCATGGTATTCGTCAATTGAAAGATCTGAAAGATAAGAAGAGATTTACAGGTTTTTCCCTCAAGAGGAGGGGTTTTGGCCCTAGCTTGCAGCCTATATACTGTGTCACTGTGCTTACTATTTTGGTAGTTGTTTGATGTATTGCATGTTGGAATAATAAGGAACAAAGCTAATAAGACAAAGGTAACACAAACAATTATCTAGTTAAGAGAATTAACATATTCATTGCCCTATTGAATTCTCAACATGTTATTGGAGCTTTGGTTCTCTAAGGGCATCATGAAGATCTCCTCAATAATGAAGAAATTCATCAGCAAACCATCTCAAGAAAGGTATCAAGGAAGCATGGAGTTTCTTATTCTCTACAAAGAATGTATCATTCAAAGAAAGGGATGAAGGTCTCTTCTTGTCTCTCTCTGGTACATTCCAAGACGAAGACATTTGGTAATTGATAGTGGTGCATCAAGGCACATGACTGGCCACTCCCACCGATTGAAGACCTTATCAAAAGGAAAATATGCTTACTCTGTGGAACTTGGAGACAACAAGAGCTATCATGTGAAGGGAATTGGATCAACTTCCATAAAACTCGAAGATGGAAGCAACATCCACCTCAACAACATTCTATTTGTTCCAGGTTTGCATAAAAGTTTACTTTCTATTTCAAGTTTAGAAGACAAAGGAGATAGAGTATCCTTCATTGATGGAAAAGTAGTTGTTTGGGGAAAAGACTCAAGCATAGATCAAACAAAAGTTATTGGTATCCGAGAAGGAAGGATTTACAGATTAATATCTCCCATAAACCAAGCCCTAGTTCACACTAAGATTAGTCCATGTGAACTTTGGCATCAAAGGTTTGGCCATCTACATTTCAAAATACTTCCAACTTTAGGTTCCATAGTAGGTGGAATATCGAATTTGAAGGATGATCATGAAGGTGTCTGCAAGGGATATGCATTGGTCATGAATACCAAAATACCATTTGGAAGCAGTGCTTCGTAATCGAAAGAAATCTTGGATCTCATTCACTATGATGTGTGTGGCCCTATGACTCCAAAATATCTTGGAGGCCATCTGTACTATGTCACATTCATAGATGATCATTCAAGAAAAACCTAGGTTTACTTAATGAAAACCAAGGATGAAGTATTAACAAAATTTCAAGAATTCAAGGCTAAAGTGGAGAACCTTACATAACGAAGAATGAAGATATTGAGATTTGATAATGGAGGAGAATACACATCCAAAGAGATTATAGCATTCTGTAAGGAGTTTGGGATTAAGAGGGATCTGATAGTCCCATACAATCCCAAACAAAGTGGAGTCACAGAAAGAAAGAACAGATCCATTGAAGAAAGTGTAAAATCAATGTTACACGATCAAGATCTACCTAAGTTTCTATGGGGAGAGGCAATAAAGATAGCGATCTACATTCAAAATCGATGTCCTCACAGATCTCTAGATAACAAGACTCCGAAAGAAGTGTTCACTGTAGAAATTTTGAATAATATGACACTTATTCACAGAGATTATCCTGATTATACACTATTGTGGAATACATGCATAATACATAATCTCCTCTACTTTGATCATCAATTTTGCAGAATTAAAAACAATGAAATATTAATCGCATGCGCACATTAACACAGTATGTAACCCGGGGAAAGCATACAGCTGAAAACCCCCAACTATCTGTATATTATATTGATTGAGAACATGTAACAATACATAGTACAATACTCCTCGCAAGTACTCAATACTATCTCCACCTGTTACACACAAACTAGCTCAGATATGATGCCTCAAATCTCCTCCACTGTTTGTCTGCCTCCACTGCACAATCCTGCATGAGAATAATGATGAATGGAATGACCAAACTCGTATTTCCCTTGTGTGTGACTGCGCAATCCTCATTGGCATTACTCAATCCATGCATGTGCAAATCTCATGCACAACTATAGTCACAACTGACAGTTGTCTTGCCCTTTCACTCACCTCTAACACCTGTCTCCACTGAATTGTCCATGCATTGAGTTAACTGATGTATTCTTCAATTGCTTTATGAGTTAATAATTAGTGAATTAATTAATAATTAATTCACACAACTCATCACTAGTGTATTCTTTAGTTAGACTAAATACAACTAGTTCAACCAAGTCAAACTGAACACAACTCCATCAACTCCTCAATCAACTCCACCAAAACACAACCACTTGAGTTCTAACTGAAGTCCATCATGCAATAGCTCAACTGACCCATAAGAAAAGCGTATTTCCTTCTGACAGCTGTATGTGCTACATCCGTAGCTCGAACTGAAGTGCTCCAAGAGGATAAGATAATGTTTATAGTCCAAATATTATTAAGAGCTAATAATATTCGACTGTTCTATATTTAGACTGGCAGCCTAAAAATAGGCTCCGCCCATATGTCTAAAAATAGAAGTCCATCTATTTTTACCAACATGACCAATCATCCACAAATAGCATCCTGCAACTCATAGACCATGATCCATATGTCTAAAAATAGACTTTGCGCCAAAAATAGCTTGCGGGCCCACTTAGTGAAGGCAACTCCTTTCCACTAAGCTCCATCATCTTGTTGCATTTTCAACACTCCCTCTCAACAAGATATGGATTATCTGCAACGCCTATCCTGCCTCGGTGGTATTCGAATTTTCTCCTAGTGAGCGCCTTCGTCAAGATATCAGCATCTTGATCCTCCGTTGGAATGTATGAAAGTAACATGACTCTCCGCTGCACACAATCTCTGATATGATGGTACCTGATGTCAATGTGTTTAGATCTATCATGAAATACTGGATTAGCCGATAGTTTAATGCAACTCTGGTTATCACAATAAATCACAGTAGGCTCCAAGCATGAACCGAACAACCCGACCAGGATCTTCCTCATCCATATAGCCTCGCATGCAGCCAAACTTGCTGCCATATACTAGGCCTCTGCTGAACTGAGTGCCACGGATCTCTGCTTCCCGCTGTATCAAGAAACTGTTGTCGACCCGATACTGAAGATCCCTCCAGATGTGCTCTTTCTGTCCATTGGGCTCCCTGCCCAATCTGCATCCATGAAGCCACATAACTTCACCTCATCCTCTTGTCTGTACCACAATCCATATCCCGATGTGCCTCTGAGATAACGCAATACATGCTTTCCTGCCTTCCAGAAGAGCTTGGTTGGCTTAACCATAGCTTGTGAAAGCTGGTTAACAGCATAGCATATATCAGGTCGTGTATTGACCAGATACATAAGCGACTCCACCAACTGTTGATAAACAGTGGCATCCACTACCTCCGCTGGAGTAGCATCCTCCTTCCTCCAACCTCCAGGAAGAGGAGTATCAACAGGCTTGCAGCCATGCATGTTGAACTTCTCCAGTATCTCCCCAGCATACTTACCCTGAGAAACAAATAGTCCACCACTGTGCTGCCAAATTTCCAATCCCAGGAAATAATGAAGGAGGCCCAAGTCCTTCATTTCAAACTCCCTAGCAAGATCATCCTTGCATGAAAGTATCAACAGCTCATCTCCCGTCAAAATCAAATCATCTACATAAAGTACAATGATAAGCAACTTACCCTCCACCACAATCTGGTATAGGTTAGGATCCGCCTCACTCTTGGAGAATCCAAGTCCGGTGAAATAACTGTCTATCCGTGTGTACCAATCACGTGGTGCTTGTTTCAACCCATACAGTGCTCTCTTGAGCCTGCACACATGTGACTCGTTGCTGAAGATCTCGAAACCTTCGGGCTGCTCTATGTACACCTCCTCCTCAATGACTCTGTTGAGCAACACAGTCTTCACATCCATCTAATGAATGTGCCACCCCATCTGCGCTGAGAGAGCAAGAATCATCTGTATGGAAGAATACCTTGCGACAGGTGCAAAGGTCTCCTCATAATCGATCCCCTCTATCTGTGAGAAGCCTCAGGCAAAAAATCTTGCCTTGTACTTCTCCACATTCCCGTCAGCAGCCTCCTTAACTTTGTAGATCCATCTCGAACCCACCACTGATTTCCCTTCCGGTCTTGGGACAATCTCCCATGCGCTGTTTCTGACAATCGAATCATACTCTTCCACCATGGCATCTACCCATGCAGGGTCCTCCACAGCTTCCTCGAAAGAGGATGGCTCAGTCACGACACATTTGCTCACAAGAGCCATGTATCCAGTGTACCAATCAGGTGACTGTCTCTGTCTACGTTGAGTTGTAGGTGGTCCTACAACTTTCTCTGCATCTTGAGCCAGTCGCTCAGCTTCTGTTATGCGCTTTCGCCCTCTGATGGTTGGCTCTACATGAGTGGTCTCTTCCACTCCATGAACTTTGTCCTGTGGCTGATCCACGTCCTGAAGCTCACCCTTAGGAACTAATAGCTCCTCATCTGCATGCAAGTGTGGCTCCCTCTCAAGCGAACACTTCATGGCTTTCTCCTCCTGAAATTTGATATCCCGTCGCACAACAGTCTTACGACTGTCTGGAAAATACACACGATAGTTGTGGGGCGTATCAGTGTACCACACAAATATCCCAACCTCTGCGGTCGGTTCCAACTTCTTCCTGGCATCCTTCGTCACATGCATGTAAATGTTAGAACCAAAAATCCTCAAATGAGAAATACCAGGCCTCTTACCAGAATAAGCTTCCTCGGGTGTACTCATGCCAAGTATCCTGTGAGGACAACGGTTCTGCACATATACTGCAGTATTGCATGCTTCCGCCCACAAGTGAAGGGGTAGGCCCTGATCATGCAACATCGCCCGTGCAGCACCCACGATCGTTCTGTTCTTCCGCTCAGCAACCCCATTCTGTTGTGGGTTTTGGGGAGCTATGAGCTCTCTTCGAATCCCTTTTGCGCTGTAGAAATCCTTGAACTAGCCAGAGATGAATTCACCACCATTGTCACTCCTAAGAGCCTTCACCTTCTTCCCTGATTCCTTCTCGACCAGTGCTTTGAACTCACAGAGCTTTGAGTATGTCTCGCTCTTCTTCTGCATGAAGAAGATACAGCACTTTCAAGAGAAATTGTTTGGTCAATTTAGTGTGATCTAAATTGCTATTTATAATGTCAACCCGAGGTTCGTAAACTGACGAAGTGAAGTGTATTGTATGTACTAGATAACCATTTCCTTAGTCTTTTGTCGTTTTTAGTTTTTTTTAAGTTTGTTTTTGAATTTATCTTTCCCTACTGTGAGATGATGAAAAGGTGATAAAGCAAGTGAAATGTGGATGGTTATGGTGATCTCTAAGTGGTTTTCAAAACTTAAAAGAAAGAAAGCTTTAAAATAACTGAAATGAAATCAACTCTTCAAAAGAAATAAAGACATCAAACAATGAACTATGACATCGGCCCAGTATCTTTGTTGCTGATTGAAAATGAAAGTGAAATCTACACTAAACTCAATTAAAAGTAAGAACAACTAATCCACACTAGTTCAACTCTTCAACTCAATCTTCCTTGTGAGAAGATATCATGAAATGTTAAGCAATGTGAAATCTCAAAGAAGTTAAACTAAACTAATCACACTACTTTATCTTTCTTGTCCTTTTACCTTTTAGCTTAATTTACCCTGTGAGAAACAGTTATGAACAAGTCAAGCAATGTGAGATCTAAAGCAACCTAAATCAAGCTATAATGAGTGATATTCTGGTTCCTAATACAGTTATTTGATTATAGAAAGGAACCATTAACAGATGAATAGCATGATATCTAAGAACAGAAAATAAATGTACTACTCAAGGAAATGACAGTACTTGAAAATCAAACTTCAGAAAACAAGAGTCAGCGACAAAGACAAGATGATCTCGTATGCCAATAGTTATGGAAAGAAAAGGTGAAAAATTGCCCCGGGCTGCCTAAGAACACCTGCAAAAACACTGATCAGTTGTAACCATAAAAGAGCAGCAACGAAAATGTAAATCAACAGAAATCAAAAGCTTTGTTATGTACAGCTAATATACATGATGAAATAAAACGCAGAATTTAAATGACAACTGTACAGCTAATATACATGAACAGAAATAAAGCAATGCAAAAGTTAAAAGACAACTGTACAAGGTTTCAGTAAGCAGGGGCCCTCTGCCACTTCAACCAATTCAACGAACAGCTACACGCGGAAGTTTAAACCAGTCTTCTCATATATTAAACAGCAACGTAAAAGTGCAGTGGGGAAATACAACAGTCTTCAAATTACATTAACAACGATTAACTTGTACAGCGTTCATGGACGCATTATTTATAAGGAAAGAAAGCTAAAACAGATTAACTAAATCTACGCTATTAACCACGGTGCCAGAGACACGTGAATCCTCCTCAGCTCGGATCTAGGTAACTGTCATCATGTTTATTAAATCCGAGAGGTATGGTTGTTGGATTTGCGCTGCCAGGATGTCTTCGTGGCTAAGGATTGTGCCATGTAGCTTCACGTGCTCAAAAATAGAGCTACGCAGAGCCGTGCCACCGCTGAACACTTCCGTTGACTATCCTTTGCCCCTTGTTTGACCGTGGGCTTTTATTGTCGTGCCAGATGATCTGGAGGGACACGATCCATGTCCTTGACTCCTATAACTTGCCCATGTGGCTCATTTCTTGAGAGGACACCTGTAGCATGGTGTTTGACAAAACAGCTGCGGAATCCTGTGCTGGCTGCAGAAACCTGGGTCAGCTGCGGAAACCTGTATCGGCTGCGGAAACTGAGAAGCTTCCGCAGCTGTCTGAGCAAAATTCTAAACCAAACAACAGTCATCAGCATAGTTAGAAAACCATGTCAAAAGCTCGTTTTTAAACTAAAATACAATGATTTAATCAACTTGGTGGATAAAATGAGTGGAAAAGAAGGCTGAGAGGGTGTATGGGAAAGTGCAGGTTCGAGGCTCAACATACCCCCACTCTGAAGGTGTTGCATGTCCTCATGCAACCAAAACTTAGTTATTTTTCCTCAATCCATATGCTCTGAGGCTTCTGCAAGAACATCTAGCCCTCTTCTCTTTCTCTTTGATGCTAAAATGGTCCTTGGTTTCCTGACTAGACATTTGAACTTAAGATTAATCAATGCCCTGCTCAACTTTTTACACTTCTTCTTCAGCTTCTTGTTCTTCTTCTGCCACAGTCCTAGGTGGAGCATAGTGTTATCATGGACAATCTTGTCTACCTTGCTCTGCTCTTTGAGTGTTTCGTTTTCCTGTTTGATGTGCCTATTTAAGACTTCCAATTCAAACACTTCCTGTTTTAAAGACTGTACTTGTGCATCAAGTGGCAAGGTGGTGCTTGGTCCTGAAGCTGATTGTTCCAAGGACTCTAAGTAGTTATATGCTTCTTGCTGGGTGGAATCTACCTCAGGTGTTTTTCTCAGCCTAAACTCAAATTCTGGTGAAGGAGGACTGCTTTCTCTTTCCGGCTGAAAAGGGCTTTCCTCACGTGGAGGACTTGGCTCAATACTTGGTTGAGTTGGGGATTTCTCAAGTGTCTCTTTATCTAAATCAATAAAATGAGACTGTTTTTCTTTGGTTTTATTCCCCTTCCCTTTTAGCCTAGTGCTCCTTCTTAGGTAGGAACTAGTACTTTTCTCTTGTGCAGCCTGTTTTCCTCTTTGCTTTTTCTTGGTTATGGCAGCAACTTGAATATCTATTAACCTCTCTGACAGAGGTTGATAATCTTCTTCTACGGATTGTTCAGGTGATGGATAGGTTTCTTGAATGGTTATCTTGCCTTTGTCCTTCTTTTGTTTCTTGTTTTTAGTTCCCTCTTCTTCCTCTTTCTGAACAGTTTCCTGAATGTCTACTGTAGGAGGGTCTTGGGCTGTAATATTCTTTTCTTTTCTCCTACTTCTCTTTGGAATTTTTGGGGAGCTGCTTGCAGAGGCTTCAGTCAGTTCTTGGAAGTGATTTCTCGTCAAAAACTTTTCCCAAGTATCCTTAGTGTTTTTCAACTGATATTCAATAAGGATTTTTATGAACCCGTGATGGTAAAGATGGGATTCAATACTACCTACGTGTTTTTGAACAGTAGAGCTCATTTTCTTCAAGCTTGATAACAGAAAATAAGGCAAGTTAAGGGTACAACCTTCCATGAAATTCATCATTATCCTGGCATGATACATATACATGGTACCAAAACGACCCTCGCATGTGATAAATTTCTGGACAAGTAATAACAGCGTGGACCATTCTTCTTTTATTGCATGCACAGGAATTCCTTTGGTAAATACAGAGGTATCCATACCTGGGTTTTTGAGCATTGTTTTCCATATTTGATCTTCTACACCTCTGTTCTTGAACCACCTTTCACCTTCTTGTGGAAGACTTGTTGCAGCTGCTATTGTGGCCTCGGTCACTGTAAATTTCAGGTCTCCAACCTCCACTGTTTGTCCATTAAAGGACCTGGAAAAAGCTTTAGTCACTTCTTTATTATAGCCCGTGAACTTTTGAATGAATCTCAGCCACCTTGCTTTCTTCAACGACTCCTTCGTTTGAGGATAACCCTCCAGATATTTCGGGCCTTCCGGTTCAGCTCTTAGCAGTTTTCCCATTCTCGGCTTCAAATTCCGACTGGAAATTCTACTGCGTATGACGGTTCAGGAAAAAAAACGGTTGATTACGGGATTTTTAGGGTAACTGGAGTGGTCGTAATCGAAGTTCAGGATGTATGTGGTGATTGGAGCCAGGGTTTGGAGCAGGCTGTAGTGAACGCAGCGGAAATGGAGAACAGGGAATGGTATGAGCACCGAGGTAAGCAACAGTCACGAGTTTAGCATCAAATGCATGTGGGAGTGAAGTGATAAATGGGCAGAATAACGGCTGAGTCCTTTTGAATCGGATGACTTGCGCACACGTCTCAGCAGACGACTGCGGGAATTATGGTGAAGGAGAGCTGTAGTTCAGTAGGTCACGTCTCAAAGTACAACCAATAAATGGAAGAGCAGTCCATAAATTTAGAATGATCATGGAACCGTTAGAAATGAATAGGGTGTGTGGAATGACGTCGGTGGAAGAGGAGTGGTATGGGGCTTGTCGAATCAAATCATTGCATTTAGTGGAACTTGCCATGGTTTAAATAACTATGCATAATAATGACATTGAATTGTTATTTGGTAGAGATTTTTTATCATACCTTTGGAAGTTTATCATTTCTTGATTAAGGCTTCTGACCCATGGTTGTTCTTTGATCTTGAAGATGCCCCATGTCTTTGCTGCACTTGGTGATGATGACACTAACCTTTGGCTGTGATTTTTTTTTTTTTGAAAACAGAGTGATGCCGGCTGTGGAGACAGAGTGATGCTAGCTGCGGAAATCGTTTCTGGCTGCGGAAACTGGTTCTAGCTGCGGAAACGGTTTCCAGCTGCGGAAACTAAGACAACACCCCTTTAACTGCACAAAGATAGTTAGAGAAGAACCAACTGAATAAAATAGTCCTGAGAGGGACTTTTATTGATGGAATGAGATGAAATGAGTGGAATGAGATGGAAATGAAGTGGAGTGAAGTGGAATGGAGATGAAAATGAGATGGAGGTGAAATGAAATGACAAGTGAAGTGGAGTGAAGATGGAAAGGGAGAGAGATTTTTTTTTTTTTTTGGAAAATATAGAGTGTCAGGTGCCCCTGATTTTCACTCTACATTTTCTATATAAGACTACCAATCTATGATTGGTTTTCAGGCTTATACAAAAGAATTTTTTATTTTTTATTTTTTATTTTTTTTTTATTTTTTTTTTTTTACTGAAAGAAACAAAGACTAGGCTGATGGAGGAGAAGGATTCCTCTCCACCAGCCTCATTGCAGAATTTTCTTGAAACATTTTGACAAAGTCCTCTTTTGAGAGTGGCTTATGATAAATTTTCAATCGGTGGCCATTCACAATAAGAGGAGTTTGAAACTCAGCAATAGTCTTGACTTGAACTGCTCCATTGCTAAAGACTTCATCAATCTCATATGGTCCAAGCCAATGAGTCTGAAATTTTCCTTTGAAGTCTTTAAACTTGGAATCAAACAGTAACGCCCAATCTCCCTTTTAAAACTTTTTCTCTTTGATATATCTGTTATGCCACTTAGTTCTTTGGTGCTGAACTAGATCAGTCCTTAAAATTGCATCTTGTCTTATTTCATCTAGCTCATTCAGCTGCTCCATTATGTGCTTTTGGGCTTCTGATAGATTCATTCCCAACTGAACTGCCATCTTGAAGGTCTTGACTTGAAACTCAATGGGGAGCAGGACTTCTTTCCCATAAACAAGTTCATAGGGAGAATGTCTTATTGTGTTCCTCCATGTAGTTCTATAGGCCCATAAGGCTTCAGAAAGCCTTTCTGCCCAATCTCTTCTGTGGAGATGAACAGTTTTGGTGATGATGCTCTCAAGAACTTTGTTTGTAGATTCCACTTGACCATTTGCTTGCGGATGGTAAGGAGTAGATTTTCTATGCTTGATTTTGTATTCTTCCATCAGCTTCTCCATCAAGTTAGATGTAAATTGACTTCCCTGATATGTCACAATTTCTCTTGGGACACCAAAACGAGTAAAAATATCCTCAAAAAGAAATTGAACAACTGAATTTTCAGTGGCAGAAGGCAATGCCTTGGCTTCTACCCATTTAGTAACATAATCAGTGCAAACCAATATATACTTCTTTTGTCTAGATGGTGGATTAATGGGTCCAATGAAATCTAAAGCCCATTTTTCAAAGGGTTCGATGAGTACCTGTGGCTGTAATGGCATTTCATTTGAAAGAGTTGGTCTCCCAACTCTTTGGCAGCTGTCACACCTTCTAACATATTGTTTTGCATCCTTGAAGAGAGAAGGCCAATAATATCCTAAAGAAAGGATTTTATAGGCCGTCCTCTTGTTAGCAAAGTGTCCACCGCATGATTCATCATGACATGCCTTAAGGATGTCAGGCATTTCATCTTCCCAAACACATCTTCTGATCACACAATCTAGCCCTGTTTTAAACAATTCATTAGAAATCCATGAATAATTTGAACTCTATTAAATGATTTTCCTTTTCTCATTAGGAAATAAGTGTGGAGGTAGCTTCCCTGTAACCAAATAGTTAGCAATATCTGCATACCAAGGAGTTTTAATAGTTACTGCAAACAAATATTCATCTGGAAACTTATCCTCTACAGGAGAATCTTCATTAGTATTTTGGATTCTAGACAAGAAATCAGCTACGGTATTATGTTTCCCTGGTCTATCTAACACAGTAATATTGAATTCTTGTAAAAGTAAAAGCCATCTTGTAACTCTGCCATTAGTAACAGGTTTGTTCATGAGATATCTAATCGCAGAATGATCAGTATGGACAAAAGTTTCATAGCCTGTTATATAATGTCTAAACTTGTTGATTGCATGAACAACAGCTAAGAACTCTTTTTCAGTCACAGTATAATTTAACTCAGTAGGAGTCAAATTTTTACTGGTGTAGTAAATGGCATAAGGAACTAAATCCTTTTGACCCAACATAGCTCCTAGAGCTGTATCTGAAGCATCTGTAGAAATATGGAAAGGAAGTTTCCAATTTGGCCCTCTCAAAATGGGTGCTTCAGATATTTTTGTTTTCAAAGTTTCAAATGCAGATTGACAGTCAGGATCCCACTTGAATTCAGAGTCTTTTGTAAGTAATTTGAAGAGTGGAGATGTTATTTTAGTGAAGTTTTCAATAAACCTTCTATAATATCCAGTAAATCCAAGAAAACTTCTAACATCTTTTTGACAATTTGGAATAGGTAACTTGGAGATGACTTCAACTTTTGATCTATCAACCTTAATCCCATCTCCCGAAATATGATGTCCTAAAACAATCCATTCAGTAAACATCATAAAACATTTTTCATGACTTAATGAAAGATTTGTTTCTTTACATCTTATAAGGACTTTTTCCAAATTTTCTAATGCCTCTTCAAATGAATTACCATAAACTGTAAAATCATCCATATAGACCTCTACACAATCATGAATTAGATCAGAAAAGATTCCTAGTACAGCCCTTTGAAATGTTGCGGGTGCATTACATAATCCAAAAGGAAGTACTCGGTAAGCAAAAGTTCCCCATGGACAAGTAAATGTGGTTTTGTCCTGATCTTTAGGTGCTACCTGAATCTGATTGTAACCACTAAAACCATCCAAAAATGAGAAATACTTTTTGCCTGCTAAAGTATCTAATACTTGATCAATAAAGGGTAAAGGAAAGTGATCCTTCAAGGTTGCTTTGTTCAATTCCCTGTAATCAATGCAAACCCTCCATTTACCATTCTTTTTAGGTACTATAACCGAAGGAGAAACCCACTGGCTATCTGAAATGGGGTAAATGAAGTTTACATTAAGTAACTTTTGGAGCTCTTCTTTCACTATCTCCCTAAGGTTTGGATTCATCCTTCTTTGAGGTTGTCTGATTGGCCTACTGTTTTCCTCAATGTAGATGTGATGAATGCAAGTCTTAGGATCAATACCTTTCATATCGGTATACTCCCATGCAAATGCAGTAGAATGTTTTTGCATGATTTTGGTTAGCTCCTCCTGTTGTGACTTTTCCAAGTTTCTGTTGATATTCAATGTTTTTCCTGGAAAAATCTCAATGGCAGAACTACCAAATTCTTCCATAGAGAAAAGAGACATTTGTCTAGATGATAGACACTCAATGTCAGAATCCAACTGAAAATGTGTGTGGTCATATTCTGAAGATGGTTCAAAGTTTTCTAATGTGTTCAGAATTTGACTATCTTCATTGATCTCAGAAATGGTAAAGACAGGTTGTATAGTATCTTCATCATCAACCCACTCATTATCTCCTATTTCTGTAATTTCTTTTGCTGGAGGATACAGATTGAACTTCTTTGTCGAATTACCATCAGAAATATACATATCCCCAGACCTACAACTTATGAAAGCATCAGCCGTGGCTAGCCAAGGTCTTCCTAAAATAAGAGGATGTCCTCCTAGATTACTCTTGGGAGTTAAAATCATGAAATCGACTGGATATTCCCAAGAATCTAAGGAGATTGGAATGTCTTCTAATACACCATCTGGTTTAATAATTGATCGATCTGCAAGTTGCAATAAAGTAGGTGTAAAAAGAAGATTAGGAAGTTTTAGTTGTTCCATAATCTGTCTACTCATGATGTTGATAGCAGCCCCTAAATCAATCAAAGTATTTGGTATTTCTACCCCATTGATATGTGTTTTGACAATTGGACTACCGGGATCTACATATTTCTGCATAGTAATTTTTCCCATCATGATATCTGCAATTTTCCCTACCAGGTGGATTCTTCTGGTATCTCTTGGTTTCCTTCCTGGTCTTTTAAGACTCAACTCCTTTATTGTTTTTGCTAGAATAGGAATCTCTTTAATGGCTTGTAACAAGGGAATCTTGATACAGACATTCTTCAATTCATCTAGAAAATTATAGTCAGGCAACCAAATTTGTTTTTCCACTCCTTTATCAATTTGTAATCTTTCAGGAAAAAGAGGTGTGGATAAAGATGCAGGTTGCTCAACTATGGGAGTTGTGGGGGTTAATTCTTTTTCTTTTTCTTTTTCTTTTTGAGTGTTTGGGTTTTGAAGAGATGCTTCAGAACCCTTATCGGCTTCAAGAGACTCTTCCTCAAAAATGCTTTGCTTTTGAGCATTTATAGAAGGCTTATCTAGGACTCTACCTGATCTGAGTTGTACTTCATTGAGAGGAACAATCATATAGGTAGGAAATTGTTGACCTTCCATCATGTAAGCATTTTGAGGGTTTTTATTATTGGGGTTTGGCAATGGCTAAGAAGGAAGTTGATTTGACTTCTGTTGGAATGGAAGCAAGAGTTGAGAATTTGGATTCTGTTGAGAAGGTTGTTGTTGTTGTGGAAATGGCAATGATAGTTGTGGATTTTGATTTGGAAGTTGTGGAGCTTGTTGGTTTTGAAAAGATGGGGGATATTGATAAAATTGAGCAAATCTCCCATAAGGATTTTGCATACCTTGTACCCATGATTGAAAAGGATTTTGAGGTTGGGACCAAGGTTGTTGCCAAGGATTCCAATTTGGTGAGGGTTGAAAATTCATAGAGTTGCTAAACCCTTGATTTTGTTGCCCCTGCCAAGGTCTCCTTGCAACAAAACAGAGAGATTCGAGTGTATTTGGATCTTCTTGAAAGACAGCTTTGAGCCCAGGAATTGAAGGACAATCCTTGGTCTCATGATTCTCTGAACAAATTACACATGTTTCTACAACTTTTGCATCCAAGGGACATTCCCTTAGAGAATGTTTCTTCCTACACTTTGGGCAAAATATGGCCAAAGCCTCAGCTTCTGCTTTCTGCTTATTGTGAATCTTAAGGGTGTCCAGTTGCTCACTAAGACTCCCTAAGATGTCAGTTTTGAATTCATCAAGCATGTTGCCAATCTCAGCCCTACTTACTGATCCAGTTGCAGATTTATTTGCTCTGATGAGAGAAGGATCTCTAGGCCCTTTTTGAGTTTTAGATTTCCCCCTTGAGAGATGGACACATAGCTTTGCTATATCATTGAGTGAAAGTTGAGATATATCTCCCTTCCCCATCATGTTCAAAATATCTATCCATTCATCTCTAATGGCTTTTAATAGAAGGGCTTTCAAGGTCTCCTCATCTAAGTTATTCATTTTTGCTCTTTTTAGGTTGTATTGAAATCTTTCAAGTAAATCCTCCAAGTTTTCATCTTCTCTTTGCACCATTTTGAATACCTCATCCTTGTGATTGGTGGGCATACAATAGTCCAAGTACCTATCCAAAAATGTTTGTTTCATATCATTCCAAGACCTAATGGATTGAGTGAGTAATCCCATGAACCATTTCAAGGCTGCTCCTTTCAATGTTGAAGGAAACAGTTTGAGTTTTTGAGAGTCTTCCAGATAATCATAAGTTCGACACACGACTTCAAACTCAAATAGAAATGTTTCAGGGTCCTCATTCCTTAACCCATGGAAGTTTGGGAGGACAGATGGTGAGATGTTTTTCATGGTGGCTCGGGAGTCCTCAACGACTATAGGAAATCCGAATGAGTTATCTCCATCCCTATTTCCCCCAATGTTACCTCTACCTCCTCCATTGTTTCCTCCTCCTCCTCCTCTACCTCTACCTCTACCAAATCCAGTTGCTCCTTCCTCTGTCATGGTAGTTTCCCTGGAGACTTCAGAGTTTTCTGGTTCTTCTATTAAGGGTGAACGAGAAGGAATTTCTCCCTCTTCTTCTTCATATGACTCTACTTCTTCAATTACAATTTGTCTCTCTGGAGAAGGAAGGAAAGGATCTCTTTCTAATTCAGATTCGGTGGACGGTGTGGGAGAGTCGACTCCTACCTCTTGAATTCCAGGAATCCTAGGGCTAGGAGTGTAAGTTGGAGATGATGGAGGTGTCTCTTGTCTATTCCTTGAAGTAGATGGACTTGTAAAAATCGAACTCTTGGCTCTAGCTAAAAACCTTCCCCTAGAATCTCTTGCTCTATGCATGTCATTTTTTATTTTTCTTCAAGTCGGGGTAATAATTCTCTTTCTGATCTTCCAGGTCACTCTAGGTGCAAGAAGAGAGCATACTCAAGAAACTATTAAACCAATAACTTTCTCTTTTATGATCCTCCAGATCACATTAAGTGCAAGAGGAGAGCATACTTTGAGAGGTTATCAATTTTTCTTCCTTGAAATTTTCTTGTTTTTTTTTTTAAGAATTTGGCTACCTAATTTCACTTCCCCGGCAACGGCGCCAAAATGTTTGGTCAATTTAGTGTGATCTAAATTGCTATTTATAATGTCAATCCGGGGTTCGTAAACTGACGAAGTGAAGTGTACTGTATGTACTAGATAACCATTTCCTTAGTCTTTTGTCGTTTTTAGTTTTTTTTAAGTTTGTTTTTGAATTTATCTTTCCCTACTGTGAGATGATGAAAAGGTGATAAAGCAAGTGAAATGTGGATGGTTATGGTGATCTCTAAGTGGTTTTCAAAACTTAAAAGAAAGAAAGCTTTAAAATAACTGAAATGAAATCAACTCTTCAAAAGAAATAAAGACATCAAACAATGAACTATGACATCGGCCTAGTATCTTTGTTGCTGATTGAAAATGAAAGTGAAGTCTACACTAAACTAAATTAAAAGTAAGAACAACTAATCCACACTAGTTCAACTCTTCAACTCAATCTTCCTTGTGAGAAGATATCATGAAATGTTAAGCAATGTGAAATCTCAAAGAAGTTAAACTAAACTAATCACACTACTTTATCTTTCTTGTCCTTTTACCTTTCAGCTTAATTTACCCTGTGAGAAACAGTTATGAACAAGTCAAGCAATGTGAGATCTAAAGCAACCTAAATCAAGCTATAATGAGTGATATTCTGGTTCCTAATACAGTTATTTGATTATAGAAAGGAACCATTAACAGATGAATAGCATGATATCTAAGAACAGAAAATAAATGTACTACTCAAGGAAATGATAGTACTTGAAAATCAAACTTCAGAAAACAAGAGTCAGCGACAAAGACAAGATGATCTCGTATGCCAATAGTTATGGAAAGAAAAGGTGAAAAATTGCCTCGGGCTGCCTAAAAACACCTGCAAAAACACTAATTAGTTGTAACCATAAAAGAGCAGCAACGAAAATGTAAATCAACAGAAATCAAAAGCTTTGTTATGTACAGCTAATATACATGATGAAATAAAACGCAGAATTTAAATGACAACTGTACAGCTAATATAAATGAACAGAAATAAAGCAATGCAAAAGTTAAAAGACAACTGTACAAGGTTTCAGTAAGCAGGGGCCCTCTGCCACTTCAACCAATTCAACGAACAGCTACACACGGAAGTTTAAACCAGTCTTCTCATATATTAATCAGCAACGTAAAAGTGCAGTGGGGAAATACAACAGTCTTCAAATTACATTAACAACGATTAACTTGTTCAGCGTTCATGGACGCATTATTTATAAGGAAAGAAAGCTAAAACGGATTAACTAAATCTACGCTATTAACCACGCTGCCAGAGACACGTGAATCCTCCTCAGCCCGGATCTAGGTAACTGTCATCATGTTTATTAAATCTGAGAGGTATGGTTGTTGGATTTGCACTGCCAGGATGTCTTCGTGGCTAAGGATTGTGCCACGTAGCTTCACGTGCTCAAAAATAGAGCTACGCAGAGCCGTGCCACCACTGAACACTTCCGTTGACTATCCTTTGCCCCTTGTTTGACCGCAGGCTTTTATGGCCGTGACGGATGATCTGGAGGGACACGATCCATGTCCTTGACTCCTGTAACTTGCCCATGTGGCTCATTTCTTGAGAGGACACCTGTAGCATGGTGTTTGACAAAACAGCTGCAGAATCCTGTGCTCGCTCCAGAAACCTGGGTCAGCTGCGGAAACCTGTATCGGCTGCGGAAACTGAGAAGCTTCCGCAGCTGTCTGAGCAAAATTCTAAACCAAACAACAGTCATCAGCTAGTTAGAAAACCATGTCAAAATCTCGTTTTAAACTAAAATACAATGATTTAATCAACTTGGTGGATAAAATGAGTGGAAAAGAAGGCTCAGAGGGTGTATGGGAAAGTGCAGGTTCGAGGCTCAACAGAAATCATCAACAAAGATCACATAGTACCTGTGCTTTGCTGTCGAAGCTACTGAGAAAGGTCCACACACGTCTGTGTGAATTCTCTCAAGGATCGTCGTGGCGCGACTATCCTTCTCGTGAAAGGTGGCTTTCACAAATTTTCCCAAAGTACACCCCTTGCACTGATCTGACTGCGCAAGAGTGCCTTTAGGAAGCCCAGTAGTAATCTGTTGCAGTATCTTCAAGGCTCCATGGTGAAGGTGGCCCAATCTCCTATGCCACAGCTCGCCATCATCCCGGCTCACCAATCCTTCTGCCTTGCATGCCATTGCTGCGCAGCCATCTACATGCAACTGATAAAGGTTCCTGACTCGAACCCCTATCTTCCGGGTTTCTCCAGTTGTCTTACTGCGCAGGAAAGCCTTTCCCTCGCTGAAAACAACATCATATCCCTTGTCTTCTAACATCACCACAGAGATAAGATTCTTCTTCAATCCTGGAACATGCATCACTTCCTTCAATACGAAGGGTTTACCAGACTCCCTCTTAAAGGAAATGGTACCGATACCGGTCGCACTGTGTCTAACATCATCGCCCATCTCAATGTGCACTCCAAGATCTTTCTCCTCCAGATCAGAAAACAAGTCTCGATCTCCTATCATGTGAAAATACGGATCACTGTCCAAGAACCATACCGATCCCATCACACTTGATACCAAGCATGCGATCAACGAAAAATCAAGCTCAAACTGCGAGGCTAAGGCCTCTCCCGCTGCAGATCCAGCAGCTTGCTTATTTTTCTTCTTCTGCGGAAAATTTGTGGAATAATGTCCGTGTTGGTGACAGTGAAAGCACTTCACCTTGGGCATGTCTTGCTTCTTGCCTTTCGCACCAGAATGAGAAGCTTTCTTGTTCTTCCCCTTCTTTGCTTTGGCAGCCAAAGCGCAATTTTCTTCATCAGTTGCCTTTGATGAAGATCCGTCCCTGGTATTCCGCTTGATCTCCTCCTGCACAAGATCTAACCAAAGTCTCTCCCATCCTGGCAATTTCTCCCGACCATTGACAGAGTCCTGATAGGAATGCCAACTCTTCGGAAGACCAAGGAGAGCCAAGCTCACCAAGTCCTCATCATCGACAGTCACCCCCACACTTCCCAGCTCATCCCGGCATTGGGTGAACTTCGTGAGATACTTGGGTATATTGTCGCCTTTCTCACACTTAATGTTTCTCAGTTTATCCTTGAGCACCAACTTCCTCTGGTCGCTCTTGCTTTGGAATAATTCTGTCAACGCTTTACACATCAAGTATGGAGAAGCCTTTCCATGCAGGCTAGACACAATGTGATCCTTCATGCCCTCCAACAGAATCCTTCGACACTTTGATGTCTTCTTTTGCCAAGCATCAACGTGAGTAGCATCAGTAGGCTTTGGGACCTCAGCATCTATGAACTCCATCTTGTCTTTCCATGCAATATAGTTCGAGCTGCCTTCAAGGGCATACTCCAATCGTAATCCGTTGAAAGACATTTCAACTTCGACACCAAGAAAACACTGCTGCAAATTCGAATTCCACCAGCTCAAAACTCAACCGCTTCTGATCTAAAATTCGTGAGAACAAAGTATTTCTCATACAGAGATTGACTATACGGGCATTCACCGAATATCTCACCTTCCAAAGGAAGGATGAATCCAGAGGCTACCTGGCCCGATTACAGACTCTACCTGAAGAAATAAAATGCAAACACTTTCTGAATAATAGATCTGATGATCAACTTGGCTCTGATACCATGTAGAAATTTTGAATAATATGACACTTATTCATAGAGATTATCCTGATTATACACTATTGCGGAATACATGCATAATACATAATCTCCTCTACTTTGATCATCAATTTTGCGGAATTAAAAACAATGAAACATCAATCGCGTGCGCACATTAACACAGTATGTAACCCGGGGAAAGCATACAGTTGAAAACCCCCAAATATCTGTATATTATATTGATTGAGAACATGTAACAATACATAGTACAATACTCCTCGCAAGTACTCAGTACTATCTCCACTTGTTACACACAAACTAGCTCAGATCTGATGCCTCAAATCTCCTCCACTGTTTGCCTGCCTCCACTGTGCAATCCTGCATGAGAATAATGATGAATGGAATGACCAAACTCGTATTTCCCTTGTGTGTGACTGCGCAATCCTCATTGGCATTACTCAATCCATGCATGTGCAAATATCATGCATAACTATAGTCACAACTGACAGCTGTCTTGCCCTTTCACTCACCTCTAACACCTGTCTCCACTGAAATGTCCATGCACTGAGTTAACTGATGTATTCTTCAGTTGCTTTATGAGTTAATAATTAGTGAATTAATTAATAATTAATTCACACAACTCATCACTAGTGTATTCTTTAGTTAGACTAAATACAACTAGTTCAACCAAGTCAAACTGAACACAACTCCATCAACTCCTCAATCAACTCCACCAAAACTCAACCACTTGAGTTCTAACTGAAGTCCATCATGCAATAGCTCAACTGACCCATAAGAAAAGCGTATTTCCTTCTGACAGCTGCATGTGCCACATCCGTAGCTCGAACTGAAGTGCTCCAAGAGGATAAGATAATGTTTATAGTCCAAATATTATTAAGAGCTAATAATATTCCATTGTTCTATATTTAGACTGGCAATCTAAAAATAGACTCCGCCCATATGTCTAAAAATAGAAGTCCATCTATTTTTACCAACATGACCAATCATCCACAAATAGCATCCTGCAACTCATAGACCATGATCCATGTGTCTAAAAATAGACTTTGCGCCAAAAATAGCCTGCGGGCCCACTTAGTAAAGGCGACTCCTTTCCACTAAGCTCCATCATCTTGTTGCATTTTCAACATTCACTAGGAAGAAGCCATTTGTAGATCATCTCTGAATCTTTGGGTGTCTTGTGTATATTCATATACCAAAGGACAAAAGAAAGAAGCTGGATCCTTTCGGTATGAAGGGTATATTTATTGGGTATAGTAACTCATCAAAGGGCTATAAAATCTATATGAAAGATGGACATCGCATTGAAGTTAGTTGTGATGTCATATTTGAAGATATTGCAGTAGGAGGTCGTGGTAGACTTGATCTTGAAGAGTATTAGTTTGAGTCTAGGTCATGGTATTCGTCAATTAAAAGATTTGAAAGATAAGAAGAGATTTATGGGTTTTCCCCTCAAGAGGAGGGGTTTTGGCCCTGGCTTGCAGCCTATATATTGTGTCACTGTTCTTACTATTTTGGTAGTTGTTTGATGTATTGCACGTTGGAATAATAATGAACAAAGCTAATAAGAAAAAGGTAACACAAACAATTATCTAGTTATGAGAATTAACATATTCATTGCCCTATTGAATTCTCAACAGTTTGTCAATAGAATAAATGGTTTCTACTAAACTTATTATAGTTGGTTTTACTATCAATTGCATGTTTTTTAGTTGCATCATTTTCTATTCAACTTTTTTTAATGGAACATATTTCATTCTCAGCTAAACATTTTACTTTTCAATTTTGTTTTTCCATGCACATATTTTAAGACAATTTTGTTCAAAACCAAATTAAAATTTAGAAGAATTGGTGCTTATAAAAATTAATTATTGAGATTTCGTAATCCCAACACGCTAGAGTGTTCGTAAAGAAATGAATTCATTTATATATTCAAAAAAGCAATTTAAATAATAAAAAATTGCAAATCCTAACAATTACATAATTTGATTTTAATAATAATTATTTTAAAAAATCCAAAAAAATAACATATTTAAACTTGTTATTAAAATAAAATACTTGCTATCAAGCTCTCAAGCTCCATGCAAAATTGGTGTATATGCAATTATAAATAATTTTAAATTATCTTGCAATTGAGATTAAATTCTAATAACTAATTACCATATCAAACCCTCTTGATGTCTTATATTTACTTTACAAAAAAAAATTGGACGCTATTGTAGGTTTCTTTGAAATTTGAATGGTTTATATAGATTTTAAGGATGGTTATCATTAAAGTTGATTTATGTCGTAGAAAGAGATTATCACGTCTTTGATGATATAAAGGGATGATTGTGTTTGGTGCTTTTCATTTATATGTAAATGTTTTTATGGATGGTCATATGTTTTATTTACATAATATTTATATTTATTTTTTATTTGTTTTTTCTGATAAAATTCAATATAATTAATATATAAATCTTATTATTATTATGTTTAAGAAATGAGGTTTTCTATATTTATTAATGTTGTAGTCTTTTCTTCTTATTTCACATACTTGTTTTATTTAATAACCAAACTAAAAAGCTAAAATGAAAAAAATTAACTATCATAACATTTATATAGTTTTTAATTTATATGTGAGCTAGTATAAATTTAGCCTTCTTATTTCACATACTTGTTTTATTTAACAACCAAACTTAAAAGCTAAAATGAAAAAAATTAACAAGCAATATATTTATATGGTTTTTAATTATCAGAGATTAAGAATGCCTTCTATTAATACTTCGATTCAAATTTGATTTTAAACTTATTTTGATCAAGGAAGAAAGCGTGCGTTTTTTTTGAGTAAGTTAGTATTCATAGATATTTTCAGTATTATATTTTTTCTTGTGTCAATAATAATAATTTTTTGAGATATGTTTTGTTAAATGTTGTTGTTTTTTTAATAAAAAATCGTTTTTTTTTTCTGTCCATTTGAATGGTTGGGTTTTTTATTTAACTTGTTGCTATGATTTGATTCTTCAGCTTGTTTTAACGATGAACCACACCCATCGACAAATGAATTTTGATGTGATTATTGCCAAAAATATGTCTCAAAAAATTGATATAGATCACAGAAACCTTGATTCAATAAATAATAATAATATAAAAAATTAATTAATTAATTGATTGATTTAACTTATTATTTAATTTATCAATTGAATTTTTATTTTTATTTTGTTAAATTTGATCCAATTTTATAATTTTTTGGGATTTTTTTTAATTGAATATTCCAATTTATCTTGTTTTTTAATAAATATTTTATTTTATTCAAATTAGCCTTTCAATCTAACAGTTAGAATTTATTATTTCTCTATGACACTATCTCTATTTAATCTGGTGCCTACATCTATATATTTCTTAATAAATCATTTTTTTCAAAGTTTTTAGATTTAATTTTATTTTTTTATTGGATAGTTTTTGAATTTGTACTTAAAAAGTGTTATTATCCATGCATTTTGTTTATCATGTATTTAACAAAAGTGATTTATTTATTTATTTTAAGATAATATAAAAATTTTGACAATTTTATGTACAATTTTGATAATATAAAAATTTTGACTAGTCTAAAAAAATAACATCGGTATTAAAAAATAATAAATAAAATTTTAAGTTTTAATTTTAAAGTTTAAATATTTATTCTTTTCATTAAAAAGTTTATATGGATGAGAAATTTGAAGATACAACAAAGATGACATAGTTCCATAGCGTAACCATTTTTTTTGTAAGCTTGGCAAGACTACATCTTCATCATGTCCAATATATCACCCTGATCGTGGTAGGAATTGAACTGGTGACTTCACATCAAGGAGTGCCTTAATAGAGCACTTGATCACCGTCTATCCAAGACCTCGTGGACATAGCGTAACCATTTAAAAATAAATTTATTAGTGATTTATTAGTGAGTTATTTTAAGCAAAGTCTTTCGGTAGAAATCACATAAGAGAAATTTTTGGCAACACATTTCGAACCAACAAGTGTGGTTCATCATCAGGACCAAATGAAGAGGCAGACCATGGCAAAGGCTTAAATAGAGAGCAATGTAGAGACATAATTTCAAGTAACGACTATATTTGAACAATAATATTTAAATTATGATATCGATTTATTAATATATTAAAAACAAATATTATTGAGTAACAACTATATTAAACGGCTAGTTTTTGAAAATTATTATTTAAATAATGATATTAGTTTATTAATTTATTAAAAATATTAATAGGTATCGGCTATATTAAACGACTAGTTTTTGAAAAAATAATATTTAAATAATGATATTAGTTTATTAATTTATTAAAAAATATTAATAAGTAACGACTATATTAAATGTCTAGTTTTTGAAAAATAATATTTAAATTAATTTATTAAAACCAAATATTACTAGTTTAAAAAAAAAATACTTAAATTATGATATTAGTTTATTAATTTATTAAAAACAAATATTAATAAGTAATCGCTATATTAAACAACTAGTTTTTGAAAAATAATATTTAAATTAATATTAATTAAAAAGAAAAGAAGAAGAAGAAGAAGTCAATCTCTAAACAAGGAGGGAAGTCAGAAATTATTATAAAAAGAAGGCAAGACCCTAATCGAGACAATATCATTTAATAAATAAAATGGTTAATGGAAATAAAATAAACTAAATTAAAAATAATTAATAGAAAAATAAATAAAATAAAACAAAAATACACACAAGTCAAAAGAAATATATATATAAAATAAATAAATAAAAATTATATATATATATATATATATATATATATATATATATATATATATTCAAAGAAAAGTAATCAATTAAAAAAAACAGGGTCAACAATAAAATATGGGGCTGAGGCTCATTAAACAAATAACAAAAAGTACTAAAAGGAGTTAAGAACGAATAGGATGATAAAATACATAAAAACATGAAGGATCAAGAAAATAAACTCTAATGAAGAATAAATCAACAACAAATACTATAAAAAGGATGTCAATACCTACATAGATAAACAAACAAACAAAATAAATCCCAAAAAGAAACCTAAAAAACTAGGAGGACAAGATAGGGACCCAACTTCTACTAATATTCCAACCATCATCTCTATTCAAATTATTGGGTCTTTTTTTAATTTCTAGGGCCTCCCTCAATTTACGATGATGGAAATGACTAACCCTAGCAATGACTTAGGCCTCCTATGTGACACCTAGATTTATCTGCATGATATGCCAAAGTAGAGGAGTGGGTCCTGCCATGCTTGATGTTAGTGGCATGCTCACGAATCCTTTGTTTAATCGAGCGACAGGTCTCACCAATGTAGGGAGTCCCATAAGAGCATGGGATAACGTAAACACCTGTCATATTCTTGGGGTCCACTGGGTCTTTTACAGATCTAAGGGAGCTTCGGATGATATTTAAATGCCTAAAGGTTGAAGCCACCTTATGCTTCCTTAGGATCCTCGCAATCTTGTTAGTGGTCCCTTGGATAAAAGGAAGATGAACACCAGAAAATCGATTCTTGGTATCTTTCTTAGCAGTAAGACCTTTTTCAACTCTGAGGAAAGCCTTAGTACATTGGTGTCTACTATACCCATTATTAAAGAAAACACTTAGGAGATGTGCTTTCTCTTCATTGAGACGGTTTTCATCAAAAACTCTTAAAGTTCTAGTCGCTAAGGTGTTGAGAACGCCAAGCTTTTGAGTTGGGAAATGATGAGAATTAGCATGAAGATATTGTTTCGTATGAGTTTTCTTACGAAATACTTGATGAGAAAAAGAGCCATCATCATTCATTGAGAGGAGGACGTTAAGGAAGGGAAGACAACCATTACATTCAAATTTCATGTGAACTTTATGGAACTGGAATAATTGTTAAGATAGAGGAAAAATAGTTCTGACTCTTATTTACCATGGGCCAGATGACACAAGTCTCATCCACAAACCTCTTCCACATCTTAGGTAGAAGACGAGAAGAAGTTAAGGCCTTTGATTCAAAATCCTCCATGAATATATTAGCTACCACATGGGAGAGGGGGGAACCCATGGCGACACCGCAAGTTTTCTCATAGAATTCCCCATCGAATGAAAAGAAAGTAGAAGTAAGACAAATACCAACTAAATAAGCTGTATCGGGATTTGTGATGCACCTAATGACTTTGATGGGCTCGCTGATAGGGATATTAGTGTAGAGGGAGACCACATCGAAGCTTACAAGCTTGTCATATGGATCAAGCTTGAAACTCTTTAACTCATTAACAAACGATGCAGAGTCATTGATGAAGGATTTTGTATGTCCAACAAGGGGCTTAAGCTTTTGGGCTAAATATTTAGCAAGAAGATAAGTTAGCCCTCCTATCGTGTTGACAATGGGTCTCAAATGAGCCCCTTCCTTATGAATCTTTGGCAGACCATAGATTCTATGGGTAAGAGGGAAACTTTCAATAAGCTTATGACTGAACGAGTTGACCGAGCTACTAGCCTTTATAGCAAGAGCCACAGTTTTGGAAATCTTCTTCAGGGGATCCTTGTTGAGTTTCCTGTAGCTCCCGCTATTATGGAGGTGGTCCAACATCTTCCGACAGTAATCATCTTTATCAAGAATAACCACATCACCACCTTTGTCGACCTTGAGAACAATAATATTCTTATTATTGTTTAATGATTTGAGAGCATCAAACTCAGGTTTACTGATGTTGTTCTTGGGGGGCTTTGCCTTTCTAAGGACAACTGCACAGTCTTGACGAATGATATATTTAGTGACGTCCGGTAAGTCTCTAATACCATATTCAATGTCACAGATGATATCATCGACCAGGATCTTTCTAGGAGCAAGAACAAAATTTAGACCTTTCTCCAAAAGACTAAAGACGGGGGATCAAAAGAAAAGCTAGAGAGATTGACAACCCTATTACTAGAAGAGGAAGTAAAATTAGAACAAACAATATTATCCAAACCTAGAGTCTTATTACCAATCCTATTATTATTACTATTATCAAAATTGAAAACAAAGTCACTAACCTCATTAATATTATTATTATTATTAAGCCCAGTGATATTATTATTATTATACAAACATAAAGGACTATTGCTATTCCTAATATTATTATTCTTATCTGAAGTGAAAATACCGTCACTATTATTATTATGACTAGTAAACCAATTATTAGTATTAGTATTATTATTCAATTGAATATTATTATTAATAGAACCACTTCCGCTATTTTCTAAACCAACAAAGCCCAAAGAAGAATTAATGGACAACGAACCTGAGGGAATCCGACTCGGTAAATTTGCAGAGTTATTACAGCCGAAACCTGAGACCGTTCCAGCTTCACCATCAATGGCAAAAAGGTGAGAAACACCGTCAACCCAAGATCGGAGAGCAGATGTTTGATTAGAATTAATTCTACTTCTGGAAGGTCCACGAAAGCAACTAGACTCATTAGGTTGTGAGACCAATTTCTCTGAGAGCTTACTGAACTTCTTGGACTGCTTTACTTTCCATATTTCTTCCAGACGAGTAGATTTCAGTGCCGAGCATGCCTCAATCCTTGACCAAAGGGGAGCAGAGATCTCATTTGAAAGTTCCAAATGGAGAGACAACAAATCACGAGAAATGAAATCCAAAACCTTCCTTACCCTGCCAATCTCCAATCGAACCAATGCCATGCTAGCATTAAGAAAAATACGAAAGTAAGTAGAATTATTAAGAGGGTGCTTAATCTGAGCAAACGAAGGAACAAGGGAAGAGTCTCTACATCGTTTAAGAAAAGCCAGATATGTCTTCAACTTGGAAACCCTTATGCGAGACCGTTGAAAGTGATGAACTTTAGTAGTAGTGGCCCTTCCGTATAGGGTAGAAATTCTGTATTCAGGCTTCTGTGATCCATAATGAATTAAGCAAAGTCTTTCGGTAGAAATCACATAAAAGAAATTTTTGGTGACGCATTTCGAACCAACAAGTGTGGTTCATCCTCAAGACCAGATATATAATTTCAAGTAACGGCTATATTTGAAGAATAATATTTAAATTATAATATCAATTTATTAATATATTAAAAACAGATATTATTAACAGCTAGTTTTTGAAAAATAATATTTAAATAATGATATTAGTTTATTAATTTATTAATTTATTAAAAATATGAATAGGTAATGGCTATATTAAACAGCTAGTTTTTGAAAAATAATATTTAAATATGAGTTATTTTGTTTAGAAATATTTTTTATATTTTTAATATCATTTTAAAATATCAAGATTTTAATAATTTTATAACATGATATTTTTTAAGAAAAAATTGCAATTTCATTCTTAAGATTATTGAAAATTAAATAATATAATTAATTAAAAAAGTGTTTAGAAATTTGTATTATTGATTCCATTTTCATTTTCATTTTCAATTTCAATTTTCAAAAAAAATAATAAATCAATCGATTTTCACACCATTGTATTAGATGGTATTTGTTATATTTAAACACCAATGGTCGACAATGCCATGAGAGATGAATCCTTTTATTGCATATGATAGGTTTGACTAGAATTTTAAGAATCCTCATACTATCATCACAAAGGAATCGTTTTGATGCTTATAATAGGTTTTTTTTTTGTCGAGAGACACAATTTTCCATTGCATATTATGATAAAAGTGTCTTTCCCCGCCCCAAATTGTGTTACATATTTATCAAAATACATCTATTATTTTCTGATTTGCCCTCTTATATTTTGAGTTTTTTCTAATAAAACATTAAGTATATATTTTTTAAACTATTAAAGTTTTCTATGTTGAAGGGTTGAAATATAGTCTTCTAAAGTTTTTGTTAAATGTGTGATCAAAGGTAAAATTTTACATTTTAAAGAATATTATCAATTTAACAAGAATTTTATTGAGTTTTATTTTTACAGATCGCAACAATTCATGATTTTCATGTTGATTTTGAAAAGTGGTGATGCAACATCATTTTTTTTTCAATTCAAGTTTTTCAACCATAGCATTAAAAACCAAATATCATGTTACAAAAGACATGAAAAACTACACTAAAATGCAAAAGTGGTGATGCAACATCACTTCTTTTTCTTTTCAAGATTGAAATTCAAACATTTTTTAATCATTGCAATAAAGACCAAATATCATGATTACAGAAAACTTAAAAATCAACACTTAAAGTTTGTCTACCCTCTTTCTTTCTTTTTTTAAATGCTTGTTTCAAAATGATTTTAAATTTTGTTCAATTTTTTTTGGGTGTTAAATTTACCAATTATTTGACCATATATTCTTGACTATTGATGCCTTCAAAAATACAAACCATAAGGTCAACTATAAATCCAAAATTGAGATGATATAATTTTTGTTTAATTATTAATTAATTACTATTTTTATTTTTTAAATAATTTAAATTAATTAATTAATGAATTTAAAAGTAAATAAATAAAATCACCCTTTTATTCTAAAAACATTGAAAACGCTAATTTATAAAATAAGAGAAATATAAGAAAACAAATTAAAAAAAAAAAAATTATAATACAAAATAGTTGATAAATAAATAAATTTTACCAAAAAAACCTAAAAAATAAAACTAATAAGCCAAAAAAAATTAATAAAATATTAAAAAATAAAAATAATTTTTAAATCTATTGATATATTTTTAAAAATGATAAACTCTAAGGGGTATTTTTATTGGTGATGGTCGTGATATGAAGTTTTTGTAAAGTATGTGGTTCGAAGTTCAAATCCCTTTAAGCAGACCTATGAGTTGTGCATTGGAGCGCACATCGGTTCACATAAAGGTATAGGGTAACAATCCAAATTGGCCCCATGTTAAGCGAGTACAAGCTTGGCCTAGTTGTTAATTTCCCCACCTAATATATATATATATATATATATATATATATATAAAACTTCAAAAAATAAAAATTGTAAAATAAAAAATAAAAAGAAAACACCCCATTTAATTGTAATATATGGAGGCCGAGATTGCCCTCCCACTTTATATCACATATTTCATTTTCTTTCTTTCCATTATTATAATTATTATTTCATTTTTATATTATTTTAATTTAGTTTATATATATATATATATATAATTTGTTAGGTTGAGATAACTGGCATGCTTAACCAGTGGTTTGAGCATACATGACCTAGTGGTATCTAAATTGTCAAAATCACTTGGGAGAGGCCATACCAGCCCTTAGTATGGCTAGATTTTTGCCCACAAAATTTTGAACTGGTAACCTTTTCACCACAAAGTGCCTTAACAAATCACCCTGTCATCATCTGCTTTATGCCCCATAAACACTTTAATATGTATCTTTATTTTTATTTTTTAATATTTTGATGTTTATATATATATATATATATAGATATATATATATATATATATATATATATAATAATTTTTTAGGTCATTGTTTTTTTAAATTGTGGGTTTTTAATTAACTTTTTTTTTTAAATTGTTCTTTGAATTTTTTATTTTTTTTTAACTTAATTTTTTTGTTGCGATTTTGTTTTTTATTTTTACATTACATCAATATTTTTTTAGGTTGTTTTTTTTCTATTTTTTTTTAAGGGTGGTTCACGGACACTGGGTGGCCGCTACATCCACGGGAAAATCCAGGCAAATCAACTTGAAGGAATATACCCACCGACCAAACAAGCAGGGCCTAACCCCAAGGGCATCGAGGAGATTTGACCCCGTGACCTCCCAAATGGTGAGATACTTAGCAATGGGAACTTGACCAACTGAGCTAACCCTTGAGGCTATTTTTTTCTATTTTTGTTTAAACTAATAATGATTTTATAAGTCATCGTTAAAAAATATTGCAATTTTAGTACCCCATTGATAATGGATCACGTTGTCTTAGGATAAGATCTCAAAAGAGCTATACTTTTAGCCTTTGGAAAAAAAAAAAGTTCTTTGTAGAATGAATCTTTGATTTAGGTGTTGATTTTTAAGGTTTTTTTTAGCTATGATATTTGAATAATAATTCCATGGTTGAATGTAATGTTATCGACCCACAAGGAGTAGAATAGACAGTGATGGGGTGTACTGTTAAGGCACCCCGTGATGTGAAGGTCATTGGTTCAAAACTCAATGGGTAAAAATCAAGCCATATTAAAGGTTGGTGTGGCCCAAGACGGGTGTGATCCTTGGGTGATTTTGACGGCTTAGATGCCCCTGGGTTGTAGTTTCTCAAGCCAAAGGTTAAGAGTGAAATCATCTTAAGGTTCACACAACTTAGCAAATAGAAAAAAGAAAGTAGTGTTATCACAACCAAACTGAAACTGGTGGAACCAGCGAATTCAACCAGTTTGGAGGTTAAATCGGTCCAATTTGAGGTCTAGAATTGGAAATGGTCGGTTCAGTACTGAACCAACTAGTTTTGTAAATGTGACAGAGGATGTTTCAAATGCAATTTATAAAAAATAAAAAATAAAAATTGAGTTGGGAAATATAATATTCAAGCCTATGGCCCTACTAGTGATGTGCAATTAATGGTAATATTAAATTCTTAAAGTAAATATGACATTCTCCTTTATCTTTCATTTTCATCTTTTTACTTAAATTTTTAACATCAACATTATGTTGGTGATGTTGGACCCACTAAAATTCAAGGGATCTCCCTGTTATGAAGTCCCAACTAGACCTCACACCGTTTGGAGTATGTGTCCCAGCAGTGGATGGTTTGACCGAGGAAATGCGTAGAGGAAAGTATGATAACTTTGGGTAAGAGCAAGTGTGTGACCATGTGGAGAGTCAAGTGTGATGCACGAAGGTCCCAACACACGAAGGGAAAAGGAAGTGCACCCATTGGAAGCTTGTAATAGTATGCAGCTTGAAAGGAACACACGAGCGAAATGACATCACAAACTAAAATGCAGAATAATCCACAAATTAAAGTGATGAGTTAATCCAACAACACACATTCAACAAGATTCATACAAATGCAAACAAAATAGTTCATAAGCATATGCATAAGTTAAATAACATACATTTCCAATACAACAAGAATAGTCCTACTATATTAACAACATATGCATGAAAGCGTGTTGGCTATGATTTTATTATTATAAGTGAAAGTTCCATCCATACATACACCATTGACGACCACTAGCCCCAATAGTGGAACATTACAGTCAAGAACACCTGCTCCTCCAAAGAAGTATACTCGCTCTATGCTATGGAGAAGCCAAGGCTCTTCACAATACTCCCAAGCTCTTTCTAAGCCTAAGCCTAGCCAAAAGCTTGGCTCCCAAAATCCTGTTACATGAGTTATGAGGTTCTATTTATAACAAGATGGGGGTGACTCTTCAACTCCCCATTTGTGACCTTTGGACTACCCTCATGACTATTCAACTTCTTCACAAAATGACACATTACATTACATGATGAATTTTCATATTCCAATATTGACACTTGGAATTTCACTTACAATATAATTACAAATAATATTACATTTTCCACTCGTACCCATATAAGACAAAATAGGGTAGAGACAACCTAAAAAGACATAAAACTATGATTCTGAAGTTTCGGGGAAGTCCAAATCAGCAACCTACACTGTCTTGGAACCTGTGTCCAACTCGTTCTGAAGCATGAGCAACATTGTCTTGACCTTGACATGACTACAGATGTACTTCTACATGTTTTGTGTGTTCAGTTCCAAGTCTTCCCTGGTGGATTCTTATCTTAGCTTCTCCAAGTACTCATCGATCTCCTATCGGACTTGGTTCTTGGGTTTAGCATCGGTGAGGGAACCGATTGATGGGATTTGGTGTTTTCTCACCAAGACATCCAAACTACTGTACAACCACACATATGAGGCCTGTGTGCTACTGATGAATGAGGCGAGCTACTCGTTGTTCTAAATCAACATTTGAACCTTTACTTTCTCTAGCTATGCCTGTGGCTTCATCTTCTTCACTAAGTCAAGTGGGGCCCCTTTGTACTGCATTGTCCACTCTTGTACATGGGTGATGGAAGCATGTATGTTTTTGAGAGTTTGAACAAACACTTTGCTCTATTGTTATAGGCCATGCAAATGGACAATTGCTTTATGTACGGTGACAAATCTGTCATAGAGCTTCCGCATTGCTTCTCTAAGTGTTGATACTTTAGCAAGTATCCTTGTCCTCATCTCTCCCAATATAGAAACTATATTATGCGTTGTTGCTCGGATTTTTTCTACCTCTTGCCTGGTAGCCTGCAAGTTCTTTGCCAGTTGCTCATTCTCGGTCGTCAAGTACTAAACATTTGTTCTTATTGCTCCTGCATAGGCCAAATTGGCTTCGACAATGGCAGTTGGATGTTTCCTGGTGTTCGACACTATCAGCCTTTCCTTGATGACTACAGGTGATGTGTGATCATCAAGAAAGTGCTTCCTTCGTGCTTGTACAATCCTATTCTGGAACTCATCGAATGATAGATTGTACACATCCATGACCAGATAATCATCAAGGAGAACATCATCTCCTTGCTCGCTCAGGGTTGGCTCCACTACTAGAGGTGGTGGAGACTCAGGGATGACCTATGGTGCTCTCGGCATCATGTCAACATCTTAATTTTGTGTCTCATGTTCCAACTCCATGTCTGTCACTTCGATCAATTACTCAATCTGCTAAGCAAGCTTTCAATCCTGCATCTGTTCACTTTCCTCCTCAATTGTTGGTTGTTCCGGCTCTTCAACCTGTATCGGCGTTGTTTCCTCCTTCATCGTGCCTTACCTTTTTTATTTTTCCTACTTTTTCTTCTCTTCTCGTTCTCTCCTCCTCAACTCCTTTTCTTCCTTTATATTATTTTGTGTCTCTTGCAGCTTCAGTTCTACTTCTTGCAACCTCTGCTTTTCTCTCTTCCTCCGCTCTGCTCTCTTCATCTATTGCTCCCTCTTTTCTTTCGTTGCTAAAGTTGCCTTCGCAATAATAGGATCTACTATCATTTTGCATCTTTGCTCTCCCTCTTGATCATCAACAATCTTCCTCTTTCCCATGTCCTTCACTGGATTGCTGCTATTGTTGTTGCTTCCGGAGCTATTGTTGTGAGTGGAGGAACCTTCCAAGTCCTTGTTATACTGACTGACTCATTGAGTATGGAGGCATTTTAGCAATACCTCACAGGATCCTCCTTGGCTAATGAAATTCCCTGTCGATCCACAAAAAGTAGACTGTCATACAATGGTCCTTGCAAATACTATGGGGATCATACGAATTAAAGTCCTTGGTGCCGAACTTGAATTCCACTATTTCCTTAGCCTTGACATATGCATATTTAAAGTTATTAATCTCGTATAATCTGATCCACAAAGGAAGAGTGGACCATGGTGCTTTATTCTTCCTATGCAGTCCTACTGACAACCCTATAGTGAGGTGGTATGATACTTCTTGCATGATGATTTTGTCAGTGGTATACCTTGGTAATACATGCAGAGGCTTCTCTCCACCAAACACTCTAATGAAGGTGTCACCTGGTGAGGCATACCAATTTGCAATGTCTATTATCGCCTCCATTGCTTCTCGGGACATGCAAGGTGGATCTTGCTCAAATATAAGCTTGTATAGTGGGATGATAAAGTGGTCAGTTAGCCTTGCCATTACTCCTCAATAATTGTAGTCGGAAAGCAACTTGCAATAGATGTTCACAATAGTCTCTCATGGTGTCCATGTCCAGTTCATGCCAGGGAACTTCCGTTGTGAACAGATTGCATCCAGTAAGTATGTGGACATATAAAACCTTGCTTTCTCATTCTTGGGCGAATTCTGAGCCTTAGCCACATGGGACTTCAACTGTTGAGACAATAGATCCGACCAGTTGAATGACCTCCTATCATTCACCAACTGGTCCAATAAGACTGCCCGCCCTTCAGGAAAGGTTTATGTGCTCCCTTGACCATATATTCTGCAAGAAAAGATGATCAAGAACTGGTAAGCATTCCTGGGGGAATTTGTCTTGTAAACATGGTTGGGTGTCTGTCTAAACTTCGGTGGCGCTTTCACCGAGCGCTTGACAATGTCTCTTTTGTTTACATAGTTGTGGGTGGTATAGAAGAGTGATTCCATGCACTTCACCGGATCGAGCAAGTGATACATCTCTTGAAATTCTTATGCCATGAAGGTGGCAAGATTTTGCCCACTGGAACTGCTCAATGTCATAGTTTGTTCATTTGTATGTGAGACATTCCCACTGATGATGTATGCACATTGGAAGGAGGGGTACCTTCATGAAACCTTATATAACCCTAACTACCAGATGCTAATATAGACCTACCGGTCCTCCAAATCTGCCTCAAATTCTTTTGCAAAAGTGTCTTTGATCTGTTTAAATGTCAATGTCATTCCCTTCTCAATAAACAGTTGAGTATCTGCATACACTAGTAAATCAACTGATGTCTTCTCAACTACTTCCCCAATACTTCTCTCGGTGGTTTCCTTTGATGCAGCTCTCTTAGATGCCATGTTAACTGTGATTGTTGGAGAGATGCTCAACAATTGTTGTACCTGTGGGATAGATAGGACACTCATGGCGAGCAAATGTCAATTTAAAGCCAAAACAACTTCAAGGCAAGTTCAAGCAACAAGTCGGGAACTAGATGTGAGGGATTGTGTAGTTTTTCTTGACAGGGGTGACTGACTGACTGTGGGAATTGTGCACTACACAATCCCAGCAGTCGGGGTGGAATCTTGATCACTAGAACTACGCAAATGCACAGTTCAGCCTGGCAAAGGCCTGGGAGTGGCCAAGCTGGGAGGCTGGCTCCTGGAACTGCATAGTGCACAGTTGGAACCAGATTAGGCTATGCTCTGTGCAATTCAAAGGACCAAGCTTGTGGCTTGAGCCTTTAGATTGTGCAGTGCAAGCTATGCGAAGTGAGATTCGTCCAAGGGAAGCCCAGATCTACCCAAGGGAAGTGTGAAAAACAAGAAGATCTAAGAGGTAGTGTGAATCTAAGTGTAGATCTAACTAAGTGTAGATGCATGCATGTTCATCAAGTGAAACAATTGATTAAGCATAAGGAAAACAAAGAATGTAAGGAGAACCGCCACAACAGCGACCATTGGTGCAAAAACAGGAAAACTCATGCGACACTTGGGAAAGGAAATCTATAACTTGAAACAACACTTCTACAAGTTAAAATGCCAGCAACCATGCAAATAAATAAGTGAAACAACACTCACACAAGCCAAACAACAAAAAATGACAGAAAAAGTTGCAAAAGACAACAAAAGCAAAACTCACCCGGAAAAGACAACGACTATCACACTGAAGGTTCCTTAATCTCCTTAGGAATGCTAGAGCTCCAAGATCGAATGTGAAAATGAGCTCTAGTAGCACTGATTAAAAATAATTGGACAAATCAGGGTTTATGACACACATGCCTAAAATCAAGGAAAAAACAACACTTGGCGGAAGTTTCTAAAAATAGTGCAAGTGCCTCCTGTGGGATTCTAAAAATAGATCCCTATTTTTAGGGATTTTTTTTTTTATTTTTTTTGGGGGGGAAACTTGCCATGCACACTGCTGGGAAAGACAACGCAATTCCAAGAACTGGGCAACTTTTCGACTCAGTGCACTGCACAATTTCTGAGATCAGTGAGGGTTGTGAAATTTTTGGGCTTAGTGTTGGGCTTCCCCCTCATGACTGTGCATTTTCTTAGCTCAAGGCTCACTGGAAGTCAGGACTATGCAATTCCCAATAGCAAGGCTAGTTTCCCTCAAGGATTGCACAGTTTTTGGGGGCAAGCCCTTAATAGCTGTGGGACCAAGTCATGAGAGCATATTATGAGTTAGAAAATCAACTAATTAAGAAAACACAAGCAAAAATGAAAAGAATAAGACTCAGTCGAAGCACGTTTACCTGCATCTGTGTGAGATGAGTTGTCGTGGTTAAGAAGGAAGGTTCCAAAAACAAAGCATGGGCAAAATTTTGGAGGGTGGTTGTAGCCGCTACAACACATTAATTGACTTAGGATGTTTGAGAGTGGTTTTGACTTCATTGTATTTCATATGGAGAAAGTATAATTTTAGATCTCATTCAAAATATAAAATATTTAATGGTTTTCATGGTTTGAGCATCCAGGGGTTTGCAATATTTCCATTTGATTATGTCATGTACGAGCATATGCGACTAAAATTTAATCAAGAGCACGAATCCTTCCATGTATCTTGGTGTTAATGGAATTGACTGTTAAACTCCTCTATCATGACCCTAGTAAAAATGTACCCATCACTCAAACAAAATATCGATTTTATATGTGAAGTTTTTTCTATCTTATTTTAATGCTTAAAGGGTGATGTTGATGATGAAGATCCCAATATAGGAAATGTATGTGATGATATATAAGTATTTTTTGTAGCGTGATTTTTTTTTACATTAGAGGCTATCTAGAGCATCTTTGTTGATGTAATTTGCGTTTAGAAATGTACTAAACTAAGTGGTATTTTGGTTATATGAACCCTTATTTGTTGTATAAATGATAACTTTTGCATATTCGTGTATAAATGGTTTGGATTCATCTTGATGCACATGAATATATATATATATATATATATATATATATATATATATATATATAGATATATATATATATATATATAGATATATATATATATATATATATATATATGCTTTTCTTTAAAAATTGTATATTTTATGTGTTTTTAGTCGATTGATTTTTTGGTCTGGGTTTTTTCACGTTCTAGTTCAATTGGCTGGTTTCTAGTTCAGAGAGTTTTTCGGTTTGATCACTGATTCAGTTATGAGAACATTGGTTGAAAATTGGTGAAATTTTAAGTTTTTTTTCTACTTGTGACATTTGGTTTTAATTCCATGGTTGAACAATGTCCAAATTTTAAGGCTTTTCAGAGTCATGTTATTTTATCTTTAACACCATGGTTGAAATTCGTTGGAATTTCAAGGTTTCCCATGATCACGATTTTTGTTTTTAATATCATGGTTGAAAATTTTTGGAATGTTAACCTTAAAAAGAAATGGGCGGTGCAAGATCACTAGTTTCAATTTCAGAGTGTTTTTCACTTTTTTCCACAAAATAGGGGTTTTTTGGGCTAGAGTTCTTGTTTTGAGATTATAGTGCTCGTTAAGTTGGTAACATTGTTTTCATTCTAAAGGATGTGAGATAAGGAAATCGGGTTCAAGAAGACTTGTGGAAAATGAAAACTAAACCCTGGGTAATGTATACATCCTCAATGAAGTCAAATGGGACAAGTAAACAAAAGCTTATAATGGCATAGCAGGATGGATCATATAAATTTGACAATCTAGGAAAAATCACCATGACATAAGCATTAAGAGATAGGCTAAGGATCTCAAAACCTATGGACACTATTTGCAAGCCATATCAACATGGGAAGTAGATATGAGTTAACTTTGAAAACAAAGGAGTACTTAACATCAAAGCCAATGGAACCTGTACACAGAAACCTCTATGGGCAACAAGAATGACATGGGCTGCATTTCTTAAAGAAAATTTTGAAGCATTTAAGAAGTTTAAAGCTTTCAAATCCCTAGTTGAAAATGAGACATTAGAGAAATTTTGATGTCTAAAATGGGTCTCCTAAGGAATATTATAAAATAATAATGGAAATAATAAAATAATATTAGATTACCTCATCAAGTTTTGGAGGGAAAAAAGAAAAAACCATTTTTTAACTCGTATTTTCAACTTATCTCCCTACGATTTTAATCAAATTTTGAGAGGGAGCACTCATTGGATGTGGAATTTAATTTTGCATCCAAGGAGGAGTTGAAATTTGGGCATCTTTCGAACAAATTTCCCCATAGGAAACCCTCCTACTCGAATGAAGCCCATCTTGCCCTAAAATAGAAACTTGAAATTAGGGAACACTATTATTATTTGTTTGAGCAAATAATTATTGAATAAATCTTAAAGAAAAAAATATGTTTAAATATAAGTAAATTTGAATTAAGAATTTCCCTCTCGATATTCTTCAAATCGGTGTGGATCTTTTAAGTCACCTATTCAATCATGAAAAGATATATATATCAATGATCAATGGACCACACACATCATCTAGCGAAGATGAAAAAGGAGTGCGTAAGTTCGAGGCTCAATTTCTTGTGGCTCACGTTATATTTGAAGCTCTCAATTGTCTATTGGTTCATTGACTTCCATTTGAAGGTCATATTTAATATCAGAGGCTGACATATATTGTTGTGTGGCTCACAGTTGGTTCAATGACATCACACAGTGGCTCGCTCTACACATAGTGGTATCACACCTACATTACAATAACAATGTTAATCTCACTTCTCTGACATCACTATACGTTGACATTGCTACACATTTCCATCACTCTACGACATCATGATATCACTATGTTATACTATGTGGCATCGTAATATATGATAGAGGAATCACTCACCTTTACGGTTAGTATTACAGTCTTGTATCTCGCATCTCATCTATTATATAGTGACTGTATGGCACTCACTGTATCTCTCTGAGTCTGTGACTTTATGGCTCTCACGCTTCTCCATGGGTTGTATTCATATCTTGGTGATTCACTGTGTTATATATGTATGGGCATTGCAATATATATAGTGATATCGTGATTCATAAAACAGTAATACTATAACTAAGTGATGATGTCATATGACAGTAACCCTTTGCATGGAAATGAACTATGATATGACATGACTGTAATTTATATGAGAATGGCTTGAAGGCATGGTAGTGGTCATTGATATAGAGAACAATAACCCTTGTTTATGACTAATAGTGGCAGTAACAATGATATTCATATTATGATATATGACTAGCCTAGATCCATCTTAACTCTGGATCTACCAATTGCCGAGAGGGATCAAATCTCTTGATATGAAAACCTCTTTTAGAGTGAAAATAGATTTGATCCCTCTCGAGGCTTGGTAGATCTAGAGTTAATATTTTTAAACACAACCATGGCGAAGACAAAAGATATGAAAGACAAACCTTGAATGTATTATATTATTCACATGATATACATTTATAATACATTGGAGTGACTCTTGGATTCATCTTCCAAGGTCTCTTGGACTCCCTTTGATTGTTCAACTTCCTCACCATAACCCTTAGCAGATTAGGTGTCTGACATTCCCCCCCTTAATCCGAAGGGGTATGTATGAGTCCAAAATGTGCAAAAATGCATGGCAGCATTAGGTTGAATGTGCTCTATGAAATGTTGGTATAAAGGGGTGATTTAAGGATGACCACCAACACTGGAATGCTTAGTGCAGTTTCTGAAACTCTTCCAAATATGGAAAGAAGTTGAAATCTTATGCTAGAGGAAGTGTCCCTAATGATTTAAATAGATAGAGATTCAAATTGGAAAAGGGAGGTCTACAACCTGCATAGATGGTTTAAGGATGACCACTAACTCTGGAATGCTTAATGCAATTCCTAGAACTCTTCCAAAACTAGAAAGAAGTTGAAGTCTTCTACTAGAGGAAGTGTCCCCAGTGCTTTGGAGAGGAAGACCTTCAACCTGAAAAGGTAGGTCTCAACCCCAAATATATGGTTTAAGGATGGCTGCCAACCAAAGGCATGCTCAGGGGCATCTCTGTCTCTGGATACAACTCAAAATTAGGCAGCAGGTTCATATTGTGGCTCAGGCTCACTTGATGCAGCTTTGAAGCTTGTATATGAACATAACTTCCCCCCTTGTCAGATACAAGGTGAGAAGATGGAGAAAACTTAACTACAAGACTGTTCAATACTCTAGAACAAGTTCTAACATATGAATGAAATATCTTCTTGGTTGTTGAATCCCATTTCCAAGAAGCGATACATCCAAGATGAATCTTTGTTCTTGCAAGAGGCTTGTTTTTGAAGCATCTGTTTGAAGAATGAGTGGTTTTATGACAATGCTCACATGGATGAAGATCAAAACAATGATCTTTCATATGGCCAACTCAGTCACAATGTTGGCATTTAACAATTTGTTGTGGCTACTATGGAAGAAGACCATAATCTAGAACAACTGAAGGTGAACTTTCATGAAGAACCAACACTATGGAACTGGATGGGGTTTGAGTAATATGGAATATGAAAGGACATATCCTTGTCATATCCAAGACCAATTATGTGCTTGTTATGAATAAGCTCCTCCCAAGGTCTGATGATGAGCTTGGGAAGTGCAGGCTGAATTTTTGCATTTGCACGTAACTTTGTTGTTTCATTGGGCACGGGACCTGAATCAACTGCAACATTAATGACTTGTTGCTTATGGGAGTCTGTCTCAATGTTCTAAACAGAAACAGGTTCAAAATGATGACTCCACTGTTGTAATTCTTCTTGCTGAAGCTGAGACTCAAGCTCCAAAACTTCTATTTTATCCAATATATCTTGCATACAGGTTTTAATATCACATAGAGTGTTCTTGCTGATTTTTACTATATCATGATCAGTAGAGTGTATCAGAGTTTGCAGGAACTCTAATACTTTAGTAATTTGAGCCATTTTCTTCACCTTAAAAAAATGATCACAACTATGACCCAATGAGGAAAAGCAACACCCATTCACAGTATAAAGATACTGCAATATCTTCTGTAAATGTGCACCGAATAACTAGTGTGCAACCAATAAGCAAGAATGACTGTAATTAATTCACAATCCATTTCATATGACTAGCATATAGAATGCAATATGTTCTAACAATACAAATGACTAAACTTTCCTCCACAAAAGACTGCTTTTAATTGCCAAAACAATCTTCAACAGGGAGGTGAAAATTTTCAATATGGTGTTTTGAATCTACAATGGGTGTATTCAAGGAGAGTTGTAACCACACCTTTCATGTCTTCCTATATTTCCTTTGTAGACATGTTTTATGTGAAATAAGTCACGTTTATTTCTTCAAACTGTAGCCAATGGATGAGCATAATGAATCATGAGCAAGCTATTAACAAGAGATTGCAACAACTGCTTCAAGATCGAATCTGGGTATAAGACAGTGTAATTTTTTCTTCAAATGAGTGTGCTCAGTTTCCTTCATATCACTGCTTAGGGTTTTCACACCAGATCAGTTACACAGAAGGGAGCCGCACAAAGAATTGCAACTTGGAATAAGTTTATGGAGTTGTTTCACATTGTTCTAGGAAATGCCAAGATGTGTCCAAACAGACTTCAGATAAGCAATTTGCAATTAAATCCAGTGCCCTATCCACAAGGACTCCTTCAAGGAAACCTGCAAATAACAAGTGATTCCTAGCAAAACCCCATATCAAAAAAAATCAAATTAAACATCCCGTAGGTCTCCCATGGCCGCAGGAAGAATAACTCTGTTCACTCATTCACATTTCATAGCACCAATAAACCCCTCATATAGAGAGTATGAGCCCAATGAGTCCCTATCCAAAAAGAATGAAACCCTTTCAAAAAAATTTCAAGATTGCAAAAAAAAACATCTCTAACATTTGTTCCTTCAACGAAACCCTAGACAAAACAACAAAAATTTCTTAGCCTGAAAACCAAAATTCCAGATTCTTTCAACTACTTCATCTCCATATGTATGTTCGAATCTATCTATATAAAATTTTGAAGGAAATTAATCTCCAAAGAAATTTTCAAGCCTCAGATACAAAGAAAATTTTCAATTCCTTCTTTGTTTTGTCCACAGAAAGGATGTACGATCTCTTCATCTTCATTAGAGGGAATGGAACACACCCCTTTTTTTTCGTTATCTTCAGTGATTCATCCACAATTTCTCTCTATTTGTTAGATCCCTATACTACTAGTGTAACCCCTTATTGCTATTAGTACAACCCCCTTATTATATTGTTGTGCCCATGTAGTCCCCATATTTTTATTATTGTGCCCCATAGAAGCCCACTATTGTTATTATTGTGCCCTTACATTATTATTGTTATGTCGGCTTTCATTATATTATGACCCCTTAGACTCCTATATATAGAAAGGATGTCTTGTCATTTGTATCATCCAAGAATTGTTCATTTGTGTAATGTAAAGGAGGTTGCCCCCTCGAAGAGGCTGAATTATAAGCGTTGATCTCTCTTTTCTATCTTTTTGTGAGCTAGTTTCCTAACATTTGGTATCAGAGCTTTGGATTCTAGGGTTTCGCTACTCCAAACAGGTCATCATGGAATTTTAGCTATAACTTTTTTTCTGTGGTGTTTCAGAAGCGACAAAAAAACTCATTTGAGACGATATTGTGTTGAACCTCAGGTCCAAATTTCAAATCTTGTCTCACTATATTTTCGGATATATGATCTGAGAAATTTAGGGTTTCTACAGGCTCCCGAATTAAATCCTAAACAGGTGACCTTGGGAAAATCATCATAACTTTCTCTCTGAACATCAGATTGAAATTTCGTAAGAAGTTACAGAAAGAGGACGGAATATAGTTTCCTATGTATATTTTTCAAATCCGAAGGTTAGAACAGTGACACGTGTCACTTCCTACATGTTCGCTCTTCTTAAAAGGTATATAATCAAGTCATGTTGGGAGATTGTGCATAACTCTTTCTTGGAGAATCCAATTTCGATCAGACTGGTGGCATTGGAAAGAGGACGCAAAGGGATACTGTAGGTCGCAATTTCAGAATTGGAAGATCCGAAATTACAGCGTTGTAGTTGTTTCAAGATCGAACTCCTAAAATCAAGAAAAGCTAATATGAGGAAGTTTGATGGCAAGGATCTACAAATGGAGAAATATTTTGATCTACATGGTGTACCACTGTTACAAAAGGTACGTATTGCATCTAATTATTTAGAACCGAATCAATTTTTATGGTATAAAGGGCTTTTTTCTCGTAAACCACTTGTCACGTGGTCAATTTTCACGGAGGAAATGATAGCACATTATGAAGATACCAAGAGCAACATCTTCTTTAACCAATTGATAAATCTCAAACAAAAGGGTTCAATGGAAAATTTCACTGAGGACTTTCAAAAATTGAATATAAGGTTAAATGATATTATGGAGAAGCAAAAGATAAATAGTTTTATCTATGCCATGGAAGCTGATATCAATGGTATGAAAGCATATTGGAAGAAAGGCATGGAAGATTTGAAGAAAGACATGGAAGGTTTGAAGGAAGGTGGGACAAAGCTACTACAAGAAAGGCCTCCTAATGATGAAAAGGATCAAGAAATGTCAAAAGAAGAGGATATACATCAGGAACCAACCCTAGAGAAAGAACAAATGAATCTGACCATATCTTGTATTGCAATGGCAGGAATTACCACCCCTCAAACTCTCAAGATAAAAGGACATATCAAGAAGAAGAAGGTTATAGCCATGAAATATCAGGAAGAAAAGTATCAAGAAACATTAAAAGAAAAGGATACTCACCAGGAGCCAACCCCAGAGAAAGAAGAAATGAATCCGACCATATCTTGTAATGCATTGGTCAGAATTACCACTCCTCAAACTATAAAGATAGAAGGACATATCAAGAAGAAAAAGGTAATAGTGTTGATTGATTCGAGTAGTACCCATAATTTTATTAATTGTAAGATAGCCAAGGAATTGAATTGCTTCCTATATCCAGCACCAGAGTTTCAAGTGACGGTTGTAAGTGGAGGAACCATAAATTGCTCTGGAAAGTGCCATAATATCAAGCTATCCATGGGAGAATATGTATTGAATAGCCCAATGCTTTCCATTCCAATGGGTGGTACTGATGTTGTACTAGGAGTCCAATGGCTACAATCCTTGGGTACAATAGATTTTAATTTTCAAGAACTTTTCATGAAATTTTCTTCGGAAGGAAAGGAAGTTGAATTAAGGGGTATCACAGGGAAACCAGGAAAGATATTCAGCTCTAATGGAATGACAAAGCTTCTAAAGAAAGAACAATGAGGCGTAATTGCACAATTATGTTCGCTAATGGTTCCCACATCGAAATCATGTATTTCTATAGATCTCCAAAAATCCTTGGACAATCATTCCAAGGTATTTGAGACTCCCAAAGGTCTCCCATGTATTCGTGATCATGATCATGCTATTCATTTTATTCCAGGAAGTGTTCCTCCAAACTTCAGGCCTTATAAATATCCATATGCCCAAAGGAGTGAAATTGAACATTTGGTTGCAGAAATGGTAGAGGTTGGTATAATTATCCAACCAAATTTGATAAACAAAGCAAGGGATGAATGGAAGAATGGCGAAGCAGGGTGGGAACTCATTCAAAAATTGTCGAAGATCCTAGTTCCAACAATATTGCCAGAACTTGATGGTGAGCTCCAGTATTGTAGCAATAATGCTACAACTCCTGGGGCTTCCTGTCTCTTAATTTTATCAACCCGGTAGTTCGTACAAACTTGGAAGCGACGGTACTGTATGCACAAGTACTAGCTCTTGTCGCAGCTGTCACTTGGTCAGCTGGCACAAGTCCGCTAGGGCTCAAGCCAACTTCTATAGGCTCTCAGAAGAAGCTTTAAATGATGGATGAAAGCTAGCTCAAAGAAGACTAATCTACTTGGCAAAAATGAACTGAAAGCAAATCAAAACATGGAAACCCTAAGAAACCCTAATTTGACTAGTCTAACCTCTATGATGCAAAGAATGTGAAGGAAACTTCTACCAATGATGCCATTACTTCTAATAAGTGAAAATGCATGAATCTAATCTACTTGCATCTTAAAAGACATGTTTTTGTATTTTTTCTTTAAGTGGATGGAGTGATTGTGATTTTGTGCTTATTAGGGTTTGGTTGTGCAGATGTGATGCGGAAGGAAGGAAAGCTTGGGAAAGGTTGGGGAGGCTAGGAGAGGTCCCCAGAGATCCTTAGCATCAGTCCACAGAGGTTCCTCACGTTCAGAGGCTCAGCAACCGAGTGAGTGGCCTCCTACAGGATGTCTGCAGGGGATTCTACAGGAAACGCAGGGGTTTCTACAGGAAGGTCTGCAATTCTTCTACAGGATGTTCTGAAATGGGATGTTTGAGGATGGATGGTTATGGAGGTAGGATGGGGGTCTGAAGTGACCCAGGAACTGATGGATGGAGTGGTGAGGTGATGTGGAAAGCTGACTTGGCTTGAAGGTGGTTGAGACAACAATGGGGAAGAAGGTAAGGTTACTTGGCAAAAGAGAAGATGGGAGATGAGGGAACAGACTTGGTGATGGGGGAGCTGATCTGAACGAGGCTCAAATGAACGAGGAGGTGATGAAGATGCCCTGCATAGTGGTTATTTGATCAAACCAACTACATCTTGCATGCAATCGAAATATCATGTGATCTATCTAACAAGTTAATGAAATCGGTGGACAGCAACCTTATTCATGAAAAGAATCACGTACAACCTGTGAACAAAACATTATCAAAGAGATATAAACGCATGAATAACTCCTACCAATCTATCTTAAACATAATAAACTACTTTAACCATCAAAAGCAACCTAAGTAACACAGCATGAATTAAATCTAAAGAGCAGATTTTTTCTCAAGAACGCAGCAAACACACATAAGGAGAAACAAGGGAGGTACTGGGCGCTTGAGATGGGCCCAACCCCAAGAGCTACAGCCTCCCATGAAAGATTTAGAGCTGGTGCAAAGCTGGATCCATCTTTATTAATCAAGAAATGAAAAGTACATCAAAACTGTCCACAAGGAGAGCTTGAACATGAGCTGAAAGCAAAGCTAATCTATTGCATAAAAATCGAACTACAAACTAGCTAACTAATGGCTAAAACAAAATGACTAACTAGCTACAAAATGACTAACCACTAGCTAACCAAAATGAGGCCCCAAGCCTTCTTATTTATACAATTTGAGGACCCAACAGTCCTCCTAAAAGTTAGGGACTTGGCTGCCCAAGACTTGTAGTTAACAATAGTCCTACTTGACTTGCTTGGCTGCCCTTGTGCTCATTGATTTGGTGGCCTTTGAACTCCGAGCTGATGGTGGAGAATTCGAGGTAAGGGCCCATAAATGAGGGGGACACCTTCTTACAAATCCTCTAGCTTGTTCTCCCACGAATTTGGCTGCCAAGTGCTCATTAAGACCTTCAATTTTGTCTCCAAGTTGACCAAAAAGGCTACACAAAGCACCCATTAGACTTGTTGGCATAATGACTAACCAAATTCACTCTATTAACATAAAAATAATCAAAAACATGCAATAAACAAATGAGAATGGTGGACTAAGCCAAATTAGGAGGTTGAATGAGCCCAAATAATTGTACATTTTTGGGGCTCATCATCACCCCCCTACTGAAAGTGTTGCTCATCCTCTGAGCAACCAAATCTCTCCCCTTGTCTTTGATGGCCCTGGTGACTTCCTTGGCTAGCATCTCGGCTGATTTCTCCTTTGGCTTCCCGCTTTTCAAACTTTCTTGTAGAAACTGTTCGCTGGCTTCCTGTAGAAACAGTCTCTGTCTTCCTGTAGAAACAGACTCTGTCTTCCTGTAGAAACAGACAGCACCATTGTATCTTGCCAGCTGGGCTGTGGCAGCCTTCATCTTCTCCTCCTTTCTGCTCTTCTTCCTTACTGTCTGCTGCTTTTCTTAGTGAATCCTCAGCCTTGTTATGAGTGCACAAGTTTATGCAATCATATGGAAGAAATGGTGCCCTTGGCATTCCCTAAAACCTGCAACATGAGGGCACTCATATGTCTTTTAACAAGAAAGTTGGTTAAATCCACAAGATAAGCCATGGTCATGTTTCCAAGCAACAGGAATATGATAAAGGTGTTTCCTTTCCTTATGCTTTGGCTTTGATACAAACAATTGGCACTGGCTTCTTTAACTGCGCATAACTAATCAATTTTCCCCTATTTGCCTCATGTTGACTAGATTCTGCATAATCAGTTGTAGGTCTCCACCACACCTCTTCCGTATCTGATGGGTTCTGTTTTGTATGTTTCTTTTCATCCAGATCACTAAGCATATGAATGGCCGACAAGGGATCCTTCAATGCTGATATATAATCTTCAACCCGTTTCATGCCCTCTGTATTATCACGTTCTGCATAAATTTTTGACAGATGTTCCTTGAGTTGTGAAAGAGAAATTTGTTTCTCCTTACCTTTATCTTGTTTAAGAGGAAACCTTATGTCCAAGGGCTGGTACGTTTCCTTCTGGACCTCAGTCAAGTGTGTAGGAATGATTTCCTCATGCGTCACTTTAGGGAAACTTATCTCCATATGCTGCTGACACAACCAGGCTCTGCACACAGGTACCCACAAAAGCAGGATGCATTGCTCAAGAAACTCATAAGGGAAGCCTTTGACTGCTTGCTCCCGGTGTCCAGTGATTACCAAAAGAGCCGAAGATTTTCTGATTAGTTTCTGATTTTAAACCCTTTGACCTCTGCTCCATAAATATATATATTTACTACACACAAGAAGACAACAATAACTGAACAGAATTCATCTGCGTGTGATGGAATTGACACACAAGTATTCCATTGCATTCATGGTCACTACCAATAAGGGATGACATGAATATTACTCAGTTTTGACACTTTCATGAAAGAAAATGCAGGGCTTCATTCTCTTCTGGATAATGGGAATGATCAAATAACAATTTTCACGAGTACACCAGCAAAAAGTCTCTTCGCACTCACAAATACACCCCATCTTGTTGTTAGAAGATGCCTCTTTGGCTGACCATGATAGATATGACTGAATGTCCATGCATGGTTATGCAAATCTCTGGCCACAAGTTCTTGAGCTGGTGGTTGCATCGTATAATCTAGTGGTGGAAATGAAACAAGAGGTCTCGTGCAGGCATGCCAAAGTTCAGAATTAATGCTCCTCATTTCCCCTCGTTTTGAGCTTGATCTTTTCTAAAAATCCCGTGGTTTCTTTCTGCAGGGCTGTTTTCTACCTTTCCTGTAGACGAAATCCTGTAGAAAACCTGTAGGATGTCTCTGCGCCTTTGAATGATCTTTGCATGCGGGAGAATTTTTAACAAGCCCAAAACTTGATGAAGGACGTGAGTTTAACATTTGCAAGTGTAAATGAACAACAGTTAGCAAGTGTACCTGAACAACAATTACGTGAGTCTTCAGCCGAGCGTTCCTTTATTCACTGCGTGATTTGTGGTGAGGTGGCAAAAAACATGCGTGCTGGCTTTTTCGAACTGAAGTAATGTCATGAACTGCTGTTGTTATCTATTTGTTCTCTGCTTGTATTCAATTCCATTAGTTGCACTAGAGTTTAGTTAATCCCCAACTAACTATGTTTTGTTTTGAACTTCACGTGAATGGCTGATCCATGCATGCGTGATTTTTGCCTTGCTGAGTGCAATTGAACGTGGCTCCCTTCTTGGCTGAATCCACTCATCTCATTCATTCATGCAGTTCTCGAATTACATTCATGAAACAGAGGAATTAAGTTAGCCACGTACCTGCAAGTTAAACGGCTGATTGTGAAGCGTGTTGCTGCATGCATGTGTTGATCTTCATTCGCTGCATGTATGGTGGCTTGACTGATGATTTATGGCTGTTTTTTCTTGTGCAGGTGCCCTCTGGACGGATCTAAGCTGCACGCGTTCATTTCCACGTTCAACTCTGCCTGTTCAAGCTGCTGCTGCTGCATGGTCACAACCATAACTTCTTTTTGCCATTTCTCCCAAACGGTAGATCGGTTTGATCTGAAACTTGGTGATCATGTTACTACCATCATTATGCATCTCCAATATCAAATTCGTGATCAATGGATGCACGGATTTCGAGAAAAATGGAAAATGGCTGAAGATTTCAGAGGTTGATTTCTCGGAAACCGTGCATCAGAATCGGTTGAAACTGCTTGGGTAGGCTACTATCACCCACGTGCATCTCCCCATGAAATAGGTTTTGAAACGGATGCACGGTTATGGAGAAAAGGCAAAAATGGTTGATGGTGATGGAGGCTGATTTCTTGGAAACCGTGCATCGGAATTGCATGAAACTGCTCAGGCATGCTGTAATCAACCTTGTACAATTCCCCATAAAACGGTTTGTCAAATGGATGCATGGTTTTCAAGTTATGGCAAAAACAAATTTGGCTCTAGGTATTTTTGCTTCAAGGCTTTTTGCATGTGCTTGCATGGGATGACAAAATGAATTTTGTTTGTGATGCAGGTATGGAGATGATGGAGGAGGAGCTGGAAGATGGCATGAGGGATTCTGAATTTGAGGAAGCTACCATGCTCGCCAAACCACTTTTTGAAATGCATGCCTAGTTTCCCACAATTTCTACAGGAAGATCCTGTAGAAGCACAAGGAGGTGAAGAAATGATGGATGAAGGCAAGGGATGGACACCCAAGTGCTTGCAGGCCTAACCAATAGACTCCCACCATCAGATTCACTTTTTAAATTGGATTTGGCTCGTCCAAAGGTTCTACAGGTTGTTTCCTGTAGAAATACAGAGCTTTCCTGTAGAAGACACAGTTTTGAGGAAAGAAGCATAATGACATGAAAAAGATGATGGAAAAGGGGTGAGGAATGGAAACATGGATGTGGGTAGGCCTCATGGACATATTCCAAGCCTTCAGGTCCTCCTCGGAGACCAATTTGGATTTTTTGTAAGCTTCCTGTAGAAGATACTAAACTTCCTGTAGAAGGCACAAAAACTCCTTTGTCTTTGATTTGAGTGCTCCTCCTATCATGAAACGTCCTTCTTGCAACCTGCAATGTCATTGTTGCAACCTGAAATCATTCAAGGGAGATTAGCTTCATTTTTCTTTTTCTTTTTTCTCTTTTTTTTTTTTTGAAAAACAACTAGGGCGCCTCATGGAGGTTTTCACCCTAATTGCCTGCCTTGGGCGCCTCCAAGGGAGGTTTTCACCCAAATATCTTTTCTCTGTTCTTTTTTTTTTTTCAACCCGTTGACCGCCTCATGGAGGTTTTCAATCAATGAGCCAATCTAAGGCGCCTCCAAGGAGGTTTTCACCTTAGATTTCTATTTTCCTCTTTTTTTCATTTTTTTTTTTTTTTTCTACCCTACCCTACTTGAAAAACAAAATTCCTTTCAAGTATAAGAATACTTCCAATGGAGCCATGTGCACATCGAGATTAGAGAAAAAATGATGTGGAGGCTCGAAATGCATGCTCTGACAAGTATCCGGATCTCAGAGATCAAATGATCTGACTTTGAAGGGATCAAACATAGTTGAGGAAGAGAGTACTGTTGCAACTTAGTGACTGTCTGGAACCATGTCTCAATATAGCTTTGATATCCTTGGTCCCTTTGCTGATCTGGATCATTCTTCATGTCACTTTCTATCATGACTTTCTCATCTTCCTCCTTTTGCTGATCTTTCTCTTGAATACATGGAAGATTTGATGGTAACCATGAGGGAACTTTCTCCATCTCTGGTTCTGATCTCTTCTCTTCATCAAGTGCAGCCCATGGTTCTTTGATCTTTTCTTTTGGATCTTCTTTTGCCTTTGGTCCTTCAATGCTTTCAAGATGATCTCTTTTTTGCAACACTCTTCCTGAGCTTTGGTGAAGATCATTGGGCTCAAGAGGAGTTGTTTGGATATGTTGGGCCTCAGATTTGCAATTGGGTTGAGCTACTCCATTGCATGGTTTTGGAAATGGAGGTACGGGTAGCTGAGTGGGGGTGTGAAATTGAGATGGAGATGGATGGCATTGTGGTTGGGTAGGCGTTTGGGGTTGCCTTGGTGGAGGAGGAGGCGATGGTTGTGGATGAGCAGGTGGTGGAGGAAAATGAGCGGGATGAGAGTTATACTGGGGCCTCCACTCCTGATAAGGTGCATTCCACTGAGGTTGTGGCTGAGCATAAGAGTGAAATGAATGAGCAACTGGTTGGGCATAATATGGATCTGTGAAGGAACAAGGAGAATATGACCAAGGAGGAGGTGTAGACCAGGAAGGATGAGCAGGGGGATCCCAAGAAGGCATGAAAGTGGCTTGATAAGGGTCATAATAGGTCTCGGGTATCCCTTGCATCTCCTGCTGGTAAGATCTCGGTCCATGTGGCCTCCTTTGGTTCATATAATAGAGTGATTCAGTGGCTCCCTTGGCTCTTTGATATGCAGCTTTGATTCTGGGCAAGGAAGGGCACTGATCTGTAGGATGGTATTCTTCACATACAAAACACACTTCTAGGGAGTGCATTGGACATTCGTTCCTAGGATGCTCTTTAAGGCACCTAGGACAAAAAATGACCAAAGCCCTCTTGGCTTCTTCTTGCTTCTTTTGGATCGGCAAGGTATCCAGTTGCATGGCAAGAAACTGCCTCATATCACTCTTGAAATATTCCAGTTGATTTGCAAATTCATCTTTGGATAAGGGAATGCTCCCAATATTTCTGCTTGTAGCCATTTGCTTCAGAGGAATGTTTCTTCTTCTTCTCCCCTAGAGGTTCTTTAGATATGTCTTGATGTCCACCCAGGGGTTCTTCAATCACAGCCATCGAAGAAGAGAGAATCTTGGCTGTGTGAAGCAGTGGGGGTGTTGTGCAATCATTTTTCTAACTTATCTCTACTCCTACAAGGCATGAAATAGATTGAACTGCAACTAACTATCTTGCGAAATTGGAATGAAAGCAGGAAAGGACTAATCTATTTTGCTCAAATGAAATTGCAAGAATGAAATGCTAGTCTACGCTTGCGGAATTGAAATGCTAATCTACGCTTGCAGAATTGAAATGCGGAATTGAAAGGCTATTCTAGGAAAGCCGGAAATGCTAATCTATGAAAGCAGGAAATGCTAATCTATGAAAGCAAGAAATGCTAATCTATGAAAGCGGGAAATACTAATCTACTTTTGCATAAACGAAATTGCATAATGGAAATGAAATAAACTACTTAGAAGAAGATTGTAGTGGAAAATAGAAGAATAGCAACAATCACCAATACTCTGCCGCTTCCCCGGCAACGGCGCCAAAAAGATGGTGAGCTCCAGTATTGTAGCAATAATGCTACAACTCCTGGGGCTTCCTGTCTCTTAATTTTATCAACCCGGTAGTTCGTACAAACTTGGAAGCGACGGTGCTGTATGCACAAGTACTAGCTCTTGTCGCAGATGTCACTTGGTCAGCTGGCACAAGTCCGCTAGGGCTCAAGCCAACTTCTACAGGCTCTCAGAAGAAGCTTTAAATGATGGACGAAAGCTAGCTCAAAGAAGACTAATCTACTTGGCAAAAATGAACTGAAAGCAAATCAAAACATGGAAACCCTAGGAAACCCTAATTTGACTAGTCTAACCTCTATGATGCAAAGAATGTGAAGGAAACTTCTACCAATGATGCCATTACTTCTAATAAGTGAAAATGCATGAATCTAATCTACTTGCATCTTAAAAGACATGTTTTTGTATTTTTTCTTTAAGTGGATGGAGTGATTGTGATTTTGTGCTTATTAGGGTTTGGTTGTGCAGATGTGATGCGGAAGGAAGGAAAGCTTGGGAAAGGTTGGGGAGGCTAGGAGAGGTCCCCAGAGATCCTTAGCATCAGTCCACAGAGGTTCCTCACATTCAGAGGCTCAGCAACCGAGTGAGTGGCCTCCTACAGGATTTCTGCAGGGGATTCTACAGGAAACGCAGGGGTTTCTACAGGAAGGTCTGCAATTCTTCTACAGGATGTTCTGAAATGGGATGTTTGAGGATGGATGGTTGATGGAAGATGCATGGATGGTTATGGAGGTAGGATGGGGGTCTGAAGTGACCCAGGAACTGATGGATGGAGTGGTGAGGTGATGTGGAAAGCTGACTTGGCTTGAAGGTGGTTGAGACAACAATGGGGAAGAAGGTAAGGTTACTTGGCAAAAGAGAAGATGGGAGATGAGGGAACAGACTTGGTGATGGAGGAGCTGATCTGAACGAGGCTCAAATGAACGAGGAGGTGATGAAGATGCCCTGCATAGTGGTTATTTGATCAAACCAGCTACATCTTGCATGCAATCGAAATATCATGTGATCTATCTAACAAGTTAATGAAATCGGTGGACAACAACCTTATTCATGAAAAGAATCACGTACAACCTGTGAACAAAACATTATCAAAGAGATATAAACGCATGAATAACTCCTACCAATCTATCTTAAACATAAGAAACTACTTTAACCATCAAAAGCAACCTAAGTAACACAGCATGAATTAAATCTAAAGAGCAGATTTTTTCTCAAGAACGCAGCAAACACACATAAGGAGAAACAAGGGAGGTACTGGGCGCTTGAGATGGGCCCAACCCCAAGAGCTACAGCCTCCCATGAAAGATTTAGAGCTGGTGCAAAGCTGGATCCATCTTTATTAATCAAGAAATGAAAAGTACATCAAAATTGTCCACAAGGAGAGCTTGAACATGAGCTGAAAGCAAAGCTAATCTATTGCATAAAAATCGAACTACAAACTAGCTAACTAATGGCTAAAACAAAATGACTAACTAGCTACAAAATGACTAACCACTAGCTAACCAAAATGAGGCCCCAAGCCTTCTTATTTATACAATTTGAGGACCCAACAGTCCTCCTAAAAGTTAGGGACTTGGCTGCCCAAGACTTGTAGTTAACAGCAGTCCTACTTGACTTGCTTGGCTGCCCTTGTGCTCATTGATTTGGTGGCCTTTGAACTCCGAGATGATGGTGGAGAATTCGAGGTAAGGGCCCATAAATGAGGGGGACACCTTCCTACAAATCCTCTTGCTTGTTCTCCCACGAATTTGGTTGCCAAGTGCTCATTAAGACCTTCAATTTTGTCTCCAAGTTGACCAAAAAGGCTACACAAAGCACCCATTAGACTTGTTGGCATAATGACTAACCAAATTCACTCTATTAACATAAAAATAATCAAAAACATGCAATAAACAAATGAGAATGGTGGACTAAGCCAAATTAGGAGGTTGAATGAGCCCAAATAATTGTACATTTTTGGGGCTCATCACTTGACAAGGAAGGAAAAATCATATTGGAACCTGAAGCATTCACAGAACCGAGAAGTCGACAGCTACAAAATCGATCAATTTCAGAGCACCTCGTCAAGTGGAAGAACTTACCCGCTAAAGATTCCACATGGAAGGATGAGAATTTTATTCAGAAGCATCAAAAACTACTCAAGCATTGAGGACAACACTTTTTGAAGGAGAGGGGCATGTTAGGTCCCTATAATACTAGTGTAACCCCTTATTGTTATTAGTACAACCCCCTTATTATATTTTTGTGCCCATGTAGTCCCCATATTGTTATTATTGTGCCCCATAGAAGCCCACTATTATTATTATTGTGCCCTTATATTATTATTGTTATGTAGGCTCTGATTATATTATGACCCCTTAGACTCCTATATATAGAAAGGATGTCTTGTCATTTGTATCATCCAAGAGTTGTTCTTTTGTGTAATGTAAAGGAGGTTTCCCCCTCGAAGAGGCTGAATTCTAAGGCGTTGATCTCTCTTTTCTATCTTTTTGTGAGCTGGTTTCTTAACACTATTGGAATCGGGAATCTAATTTCATTATTTTTCTCTTCCCACTCCATTCTTAACACAAAGTTGAAGGAATGCCTCCACGACATTTGTAGAGTAGGGGTGGGCTCTCATTCCAAGAAAATGAACATGGAAAAAAATAATGCAAAAGGGAAACAACACTTAGAGCTACGACAGGCCACGAAAGCGCATGCAAAGGAATAACATACTAAAAATACAGTTCTAAGGGGCACCAGGGTTTTCAGGAAAAATTTAGAGCGTTAGAGTAGGTACACAACTAAGAAACATATTTCTGACAGGCACACTAGCGTAAGGAGGGTATACTTATAAGAGGTCTGGCATGAAGAACTACGACTTATAGGCCCGTGGAAGCCAAATGCACAGTGAGCAGGAGTGTTTTGCATGTCAAGCTAAGAATGGCAGCAAAATAATAGATGGCAGAGCTGACATGCACACAAATGCCACAAAACTAGTGGCTCACACAAGATTGAGCAGGTTTGGAATGTACCTGCTCTGATACCATGTTAAACACAACCATGGCGAAGACAAAAGATATGAAAGATAAGCCTTGAATGTATTATATAATTCACATGATATACATTTATAATACATTGGAGTGACTCTTGAATTCATCTTCCAAGGTCTCTTGGAATCCCTTTGACTGTTCAACTTCCTCACTATAACCCTTAGCGGATTAGGTGTCCAACAAAGATGGATCTAGGCTGGTTTAATTTCCCCTTTAAATAGGTTATATTCCACATGAATACCATGGGTTCTTAATACCATGGGCCATTTTTATTTTTATAGGGTTATTTTTATTTTGTTATATTTTATTTTATTTTATTTTGAGGGTTATTTTTATTTTGACTGAGTTAAAATGTTTGCATTACATTAATATTTTTATTTAATTTATTTTTTATTTTTATATAATTTGACTTAATTACATTACAAGTTGGAGATCTCCTCTCAATGCAATGACAGTGACCATGATCCATGATGGCAGTATGATATATGATAACAATGAGATATATGAAGACAATGACTTCAATATATATGATAGCGACTTGCTTATATAACAGTGACCTTGTTGATGACAGACTATGACGACGATCAGTGTGATAGTACCCTTGATATGTGACATTAATCTTCATATGTGAAAGTGATCTATGTGACAATGCTTTTGATATGTGACAAAGATCTACGTGGTTGTGTCCTTTGATGTATAAAAATAACCCTTGATATGAAAGTGACATTCGATATGGCATGACAATGAAATTTGATATGACAGTGATAATGCCCTATGATAGTTGTAATTGTGCTCCTATGACAGTATATTATGGAGGCTTGTACATGCCTCTCTAATATTCTTGTTTGTTTTTGGATTGGCCCTAAGTAGCCTAGTGTGATTGTTGTTGCCGTTGATGGAGGTCTTCACTAGTGCTCGCCTCATCTCCTCCTACTGCAGGTTTGACCACATCTTGTCCCACCTTGGTAATGTATCTCATCCTAGAATGCCTTGGACAAATATTTCCCAATCCTCTGAGACATTGTTCAGGGCCATACACACAAGCTCTGTATCTTGAGGCACTTCCCCAACGACTGCAAGCTGATCTCAGATTTCCTAAATTCTGGTGAGAAAGGGATCAATGCCTTCTCCCTTATGCATCTTAATGCTTCTTAACTTCTCATTCAAGAACATAGTCTGCTACTCGGAAGGATTCCAATAGAACCCTGAGGGAGCATCCCACATTTCTTTGGAAATGTTATTGCGAGATACATGTGATACTATATGGTCCCGGACTCCATCCAGGATCATTTGCTTCACCTTGGCCATTTACTTCTTGTATTGTTTCTGTTGATCTACATCAGTAAGTTCTGCCATAACGTTTTCTACATAGACTTTCAGGCCATGTTCATCTAGCAGGAATAATATCTTGGCCTTCCATATGATGTAGTTGGAAGCTCCCTCTAACCTGTCCTGATCTCTAAGCCCAGTTGTGGCCATCTCTGCAAAAACTCGAAACGGAGATGGAAAACCCCCTCTTTCTCCTGCTCAGCTGTTGACTCTACTATTCGCACTCCCTTATGGAGCGGTAAAAATTGCTTACAACTACTATCGACTGCAACTGGAAATTTGGACTTCTAAAATACAAACCCTTGGAGAAATCTTCCACTTTGTGCACTTTCTCTTCCACTTGGCACAATTTTTTCTCTAGCTAACTGCTACAAAACCCTCTATGCCCAGACAAGAAATATGTGTTGCGAGAATTTATGCTACTAGTGCTCCCTCTGCCTGCTGGAATCGCCAACTTTGGCAAGTCAAATTTTTCTGAAATCCTGCACTGAAAACTCGAACTGTCAAACAATTTGCACTACCTCGCTAGGCACTGCGCAACTCTAGAAAATTCATCCTACTACTCCCTCTGAACATCAAATTTTCTTTTCTCCGCCTCTGAGATTTTCATCTGTCAAACTCTCTTTGATACCATGTGAAAATTTCAACTATTGCAGCAACTAGAATTAATTCTTCTAATTGTAAAATTAATGATGCAGTTAATTGCTACGGAAACAATGAATTAATAACATTGCAATCTTCACAAAGAAAATATTGTGGAAATAAAAGCACTGGAAATTGAGAAAATATTGGTGCACACACATAAAATGACAATTATTTTTGGAAAAATCTCCCCCAAAAAACCCAATGTGGGAAAACCAATGCAACAACTAAGGGTTATTATTATTAAGCAGCAGTGAGAAATCCTAATTACAACTGGATGCCAAAAATTGGCAATGCTACAGAGAAAATACTGGCAAAAATTTTGTGAGGAAAATTCCTCACCCCACAAGCAATCTCGGCTCAATCAAGCCACTCAAACTTGCTCTCCAACTGCCTCTGCGCAGGCCCTGCATCACCTTTGCGCAGGCCTAGGACTCGCTAGCTCAGAACTGCCTTGAATCATCTATTGAATAATTGATGTTGGTCTGGAAGCCTCTAGCTTATCCCTCTAGAATTTCTTGCAACCGCTAGCACCTGAAACGACCCTTCCTCTAGCTAAATCGAATAGCCCTCAAAAGGCTATTGCGTAACCCTTGCGCGACCTCTCTGTGGTTATCTCCACCTATCTGTAATCTACCCTCCAGAACTAGAAAAATTCCTCTGAAGTCATTGTCTCTGTCTCTACGTCCCCTCTCTGGATCGAACTCTTCGGGCATAATTATGTTCTCTAGAAAATGGCACTTCCTAAGGAAACACGCTCTCCAAGTGTCTTTCCCCATATACCCATTGATTTCTTCTTATAATCTCCAGTTGGGACTCCAACGACCAAGATTAAAACTTAATCGATGGCTGAGATCATTTCCTAGTCGATTTTTGTGAGTTTCTAGAGAAATATCACCTTCCTCAATTAATTGTAGTTAATTAATCATTTTCCCTAAGTTAGGAAAAAATTAATCATTGATTAATTAACTTAATTAAGGCATTTTTGGGTGATTTTCCTAAAACCTTTTTTGGGTTCTGGAGTCCTATTGTTTCTTAGCCTCACTAGCAATTGTTGAGAATAAAACACCATCCAATGCTACAAAAACCAACACTCCCTCTTAGCAACGAAGGTGTTCTCTCCAACTCTAGTGTTGCACTACTACTACAACACCATGTCTCTATAACATCCTCCATACACGTTGTTGATGTATGGCCACTGTGACTACCTATCATTGCCCACCAACTGTTGCGCAACTATGATGTTGCGTTTGTGTTGTTGCTGACACTGCACTGTACATCCTGTATTGCTGCCAACTCTTCATCTACACTAAAACTCCCTCTCAACTATTGTTGTTTCTATTTCAACTATAGCAATTAAGAAGAATCCAAAATACTAAATCAATTGTCTTTGTGCTACAATTGACTCCTAAGCATTTGACTGCTACTAGCCTCTACGTTGTCCACCTGGGAATATGGGTTGTTGTTGACTCTACTACTGAGCCTCCTGCGCTGATGTCAATACTACTCTGCGCCCCTCAGTATTTGATTGTTACTAGTCTGCAACTGTCACTCCAGAACTAACTGCACCACTGACATTGATCCTCCAACTACTGAACATTGGGGTAATAATCCATGGAGAAATTCAAACCGATGCTCACCTCAATGGACCCTACCCAAATATTTGTTCAACTTTGGGACTAAATTTCTACATCACCCCACCTCACTCCTGGAGGTATAGCTTCAAACATGGCAAAATATTCCTCCAACATGGAGGACAACTTGTCTATCTTTGCGGATGTTGTCGTCTGATCCTACTTCTCCTGCTTTTACTTCTTCCTTTGAGGACATTGTTGACTGTAGTGCCGAACTCTCCACACCTAAAGCACTTGACCTTTGATAAATGTTTCTTTTTTTTTCTGCCCCTGTGAACCTTGTCCCTGACTGTGACCCTTTTATGCAAGGGCCACATTCTATTCCTTCTTCACACCTTTCTATCCCTTGTTGTTTTTGCTACTATCACTGATGACATTCTTCACTAGTGCTCACCTCATCTCCTTCTGTTGTAGGTTTGACCACATTCTGACCCACCTTGGTAATGTATCTCGTCCCAAAATGCCTTAGAGAAATATTTCCCAATCCTTTGAGACACTGTTCAAGGCCAGACACACAAGCTCTATATCTTGAGGCGCTTCCCCAACAACTACAAGTTAATCTCAGATTTCCTGAATTCTAGTGAGAAAGGGATCAATGCCTTCTCCCTTATGCATCCTGATGTTTCTCAGCTTCTCCTTCAAGAACATTTTCCACTGCTTTGAATGATTCTGATACAGCCCTAAGAGAGCATCCCACATTTCTTTGGCAATGTTCTTGCCATATACATGTGAGACTATATGGTCCCAAACTCCATCCAGAATCATTCGTTTCGCCTTGGCCATTTCCTTCTTGTATTCTTTCTTCTGATCCAGATCAGTAGGTTCTGCCACAATGTTCTCTGCATAGACTTTCAGGCCATGTTCATCTAGCAGGAATAGCACCGTGCCCTTCCAAATGACGTAGTTGGAAGCTCCCTCCAAAAGGTCTTGATCTCTAAGCCCGGTTATGGCCATCTCTACAAAAATTCAAAACAGGGATGGAAATTTCCCTCTTTCTCCTACTCGGGATCTGACTTTGCTATTCGCACTCCTTTCTAGAGTGAGAAAATATGCTTACATTGACTAACAGATGCAACTGGAAATTTGGATTTCTAAACTAGAAACCCTCTGAGAGAAATCTCCTGCTGTGTATGCACTTTCTCTTCCACCCAACAAGGATTCTGGTCTAGAAAACTGATGCAAAACCCTTATGCCCAAACAAGAAATTTTCTCTGCAAAAATATGTGCTACTAGTGCTTTGTATGTCTGCTAGAATCACTCACTCTAGCAAGTCAAATTTTTCTACAATCTTGCACTGAAAAATTGAACTGCCTAGCTATTCACACTGCCTGGAAAGGCACTGCGCAACTCTAGAAAACTCGCCTTGCTGCTCCCTCTTAACAACGAATTTTCTTTCCTTCGCCTCTGATCTTTCCATTTGTAAAACTCGCTCTGATACCATGTGAAAAATTCAACCATTGCAACAACTGGAATTAATTCTTCTAACTATAAAATTAATTATGCAGTTTATTGCTACGGAAACAACTAATTAATCACATTGCAATCTTCACAAATAAAATATTGCATAAAATAAAAGCACTGAAAGCTAATAAAATACTAACAAACACACATAAAATGACACAATTATTTTTGGACAAAAGTCCTTGGAAAAAACCAATGTAGGAAAATTGGTGCATCAACTGAGTGTTTTTGTTATTAACTAATAGTGAGAAATATTGAGTACAATTGGATGCTCAAAACTAGCAATCCTATAGAGAAAATACTAGCAAAAAAATTGTGAGGAAATTTCCTCACCCCATAAGCAATCCTAGCTCAATCGAACAACTCGAACTGGCTCTCTAACTGCATCTACGCATGCCTGAGACTCGCTCGCTTGGAACTGCCTTGAATCGGCTAATGACTGACTACCGCTCGTCTGGAAGCCTCTGTCTTGGACCTCTAGAATTTCTTCCGGCCACTATCTCCTGAAACGGGCCTTCCTCTAGCTAAATCAAATTGCCCTCAAAAGGCTACTTCATATCCCCTGTGCAGGCTCTCTATGGCTATCTCTGTCTCTCTGCAATCTACTCTCTAGAACTGGAAAACTTCCTTTGGACTCATTGTCTATGCCCTTCTATGTCTCAAACTCTTCCGACAGAATGTTGCTTTGGAAAATTGAACTGCCCAAGGAAACTCGCTCTCCAAGTGTTTTTCTCCATCTAAGCATCGACTTCTTCTTATAATCTCCAGTCGTGACTCCAACGACCAAGATTAAAATATAATCGATGGTTGAGGTCATTTCTAGTTGATCCATGTGAGTTTCTAGAGAAATCTCACCTTCCTCAATTAATTGTTGTTACTTAATCATTTTCCCTTAGTTAGACTTAGGAAAAATTTAATCATTGATTAATTAACTTAATTAAGGCATTTCTAGGTGGATTTTCCTGAAACCTTTTCTGGGTTCTATAGTCCTAGTGTTTCTTAGCCTCTCTGACAGCTGTCGAGAATAGAACACTGGTGGGCTCTAGTATTGTAGCAATAATGCTACAACTCCTGGAGCTTCCTATCTCTAATTTTATCAACCCGGTAGTTCGTGCAAACTTGGAAGCGACGATGCTGTATGCACAAGTACTAGCTCTTGTCGCAGCTGTCACTTGGTCAGTTGGCACAAGTCCGCTAGGGCTCAAGCCAACTTTTATATGTTCTCAGAAGAAGCTTTCTAAATGATGGACGAAGGCTATCTCAACGGAAAGTAATCTACTTTGCAAAAATGAACTGAAAGCCAACGATAACATGGAAACCCTAGTAAACCCTAATCTGACTAGTTTAACCTCTATGATGTAATAGTGAGAGTGCAAATGTCTAAAAATGATGCCATTACTTCTAGTGATGTGAAATGCATGAACTCAAACTACTTCCATTAAAAAGAACATTGTTTTTGTATTTTTGCTTAAGTGGTTGGAGTGATTATGGTTTTGTTTCTTATTAGGGTTTGGTTGTGCAGAGGTGGTGTGAAGGGAGAGAAAGCTTGGGAAAGGTCAGGAGGGCTAGGAGAGGTCCCAGAGGATCCCTAGCATCAGTCCACAGAAGTCCACAACGTTCAGGTGCTCGGCAACCAAGTTTGCAGGCTTCTACAGGATGTCTGCAGGGGATCCTACAGGAAACTCAGGGATTCTACAGGAAGTCTGCTAACTTCTACAGGATGTTCTACCGTGGGAGTTTTGGGTGATGGTGAAGTGATGGAGCGGTATGGGTGGGTAGGTAAGATGGAGATGGAGCTTGTGATGGCTCAGGGGTAGAGAAATAAGATGGAGAAAGAGTGCACGGAGTTGGTTGGTGGATAGAAGGATGGAAGCAACGAAAGGTCAAGAAAATGGAGCTACGTGGGCAATGGAAGAGTTGGAAGGTAAACGAGCTGAACAGAGGTCGAGTAGGTGGCTTTAGGCGTGGTTAAGAAGAAGAAGAAGGAAGTGGAATGATACTGAGCAGTGTAAATAAAACAAATTGCTTATGTCTTGCACCAAAAACGAGAATCCATTAACCTGTGCTACCTGTGCTATTAAACCAATGAACAGCAATGTAAATCGTGAAGAGAAGTCGTGCATGGAGTTGTAATGAAGAAGTATGGCTCAAGATCAGAGTGCATGGATGGTTCTATGATTAAAATGACTGTGTTGCAGCTTGCATAAAAGTAGAAAAAGACTGCATTTTTTTGGTGGTTGGTACAGACTGCACCCCAATCTCTAAACAGAGATGGCAGTGAAGGCACTATCAACCTTTTCTTGGAGCTCCAATGAATTACAATCCTCCTATTCTAATCTAAGCAACTGAAAGCGATTTAACCATAAGCTAATCCTACTCAATCTCATTAAAGAAATCAAATCAGCAGACTGTGTTCTTGAAATGCATGTCAAAACAAAGAAACAAAGTGTTGAAAAGAAAGGCAAATAACACTACAAAGAAGAGGAGGTCTATTGCTCTCAGGTTGGGCCCTAACCTGAGAGCTATAGCTCCCTTAAAAGCTCAGAATTAGATCCAAATCTGCTTGCCTTTATTCATAATCAAGAGTCTAATGTCATGCCAAAACTGGCTTACAAAAACAAACACCGAGCTGTAGCTCGTGCTCAGAAATTACAATATCAGTTCAAAAGTTCAAAAAGCTCCTATCAAAGGCTACGGCCTTCATATTTATACACAATGAAGATCAAGCTGGCTTCCTCCATTTGTGGAGCTTGGTTGTCCAACTGAAAGTCAAACTGCTGATCCTGTAGAATCTGTTGGCTGCCTTTAAGCTCGGTGGGGAGAGCTGTTGGAGCTCGGAGTTAAGGTGAAAATCACGAGGAAGGTCATCAAGACTGTGGACAACCTCCCTATGAACCCGCAATGTCACCTTTGTTGTCTCCTTGTCTCCATTTGCGTGGTCTTTTGCTCTCTTTAATGCCAAAAACCTGAAATCATCATGTATTAGCCACATAGATATAATGCCTGCCCTTCTTCCTACAAATAACACGAATATACTAAGAAATGAATGCATAAGTGATAAAAGATGAATGGTTGAGCAAGGTAAGTAGGCCAAATGAGCCCAATTTGTACCAAAAATTGGGGCTCATCAAACACCATCCGATGCTACAAATTCTATCATAGTTTGGTGTTTCCTCTTGGATCATTACCCTTCTTACAAGGACCCACATTATTGAGTAATAGATGGATCAATGTTAGATTGATGCAGTCAGTTCTTAAGGGACAATTGCAGTGCTAGTGGCAGTTAGGTGTTGAGCAGCGCAGTCAAACTCAATAAACAATGCAAAGGCTAGTAGCAGTTAGAGATTTAGGTGACAATTGCAACATGAAGGCATAATTGGTTGAGACTAGGGATTTCAGCTGCAGTATTTGCAACAACAACAACAACTTGAGATTAGATGCAATGCAGTGGAAGAGTTGGCAGTAGTACAGTTGCACAGTGCAGTGTCAGTAGTTGCAAAAATGTAGAATTATTAGAGTTGCGTAGTAGTTGGTGGATAGTGGCAGGTAATCACAGATGTTGGTCATTAACAGCGTGTATGGGTGATGTTGTAGAGATAGAGGTGTGGGAGAACACCTTCCTTGCTAAGAGGGAGTGTTAATTTTTGTAGCATCAGATGGTGTTCTGGTCTCATAATTTGTGGAGAGGCTAAACCACATGAGATCTTCAAAACCCAAAAATTGTTTTTGGAAATTCCATCTAGAGGTAGCTCAATTAAATTGATTGATCAATAATTAAATTTTCCTAAATCTAACTTAGGGAAATCGATTAATTAATGGGAATTAATTGAGAAAGGTGAGAATTCTCTAGGAACTCGCACGGGTCAACTTAGACATGATCTCGGCCATCAATAAGGACTTAATGATGGTCGTGGGTGATCTAATTGGAGATTACAAGAGAAGGTCGATGGGGTCGAGGATAAATATACTTAGACATCGAGTTCCTTGGCAGGAATCGAGTTTCCCAGCTATAGTGATTCAGCAGAGAGAATTTCAACCCAGAGACAGTGAGGGCTAGAGATAATGATTCCAGAGGAGGAATTCTAGTCTTGGAGAGTCAGGAGAGGAGGTCGTGTTATTTCTCTAGGAGGTTGTGCAAGGACGGTGTAGTAGACTTAAGGAGGCAATTTGATTTGGCTGAGACAGAGGAGGATTCAGTTTCCAAAGGCTGGGAAAATTTCCAGAAGTTCAGGAGGATCGTTTCCAGAGCAACAACATGAAGAACGACTTGAGTAACCAAAGATCCAGGCAGTGTGATTTATAAGTTGTGTAGAGGCAACGCAGAAGGCTTCGCAAGGGGCTAGGATTGCTCGATTCGAGTTGTCATATTGAGCTGGGATTTCTTGTAAAAGAGGGTAAATTTCCCTTAGTGATTTTGCCAGTTTTTCTCTCAGACAAGATTTCCAGTTTGGCATCCATTTTATTATACTCAAAATTTTACTGCTGCATAATAATAAAAACTCTCGGTTGTTGCACTGGTTTTCCCACATTGGGTTTTTCCGAGCACAATTGTCCAAAAATAATTGTGTCATATTTTTGTGTGTGTGCTCTATATTTCTCAGTTTGCAACATTTTATTTCCTGTAGCATTTTTATGGTGAAAAATTGCAGTGTGATTTATTCGTTGTTTGTTGTAGCAAATAAACTACATAATTAACAGTTAGAAAAATATATTTTTAGTTGCTGCAATTAGACTTATAAATTTTCACAGTTAGAACTTGCCCAATAGGGTCTTACACAAATGATATTGACTCTCTTGCCTCATGACAATTATTCTTATGACATGAAAATCAAAGCAGTTATATTAGGGTTTGATTCGTTGCACTTATGATCCTCCACCTATGTAGTAGGCAGTTTAAACAATTTTCCTCTTAATGGCATTAACTTGTGATGTTATTATTAGTATTTGTTCTCTTAATCATCTTTTATTATCATCAAGATTAATGCCAAGAAAAAAATAGAAGAGAACACAAGATATAGGAATGCTGCTAGGGCAAAACCCCCTCGAGGGGAAAACCTAGTCACAAAAACTTCCTTCAATAGATTCAAAAGATGAGATGAACATGACCCTTACAATCTAGATTTGATTATGCCTCCATCAAGTCATCCTCCTTTCACTGTGACACTAAAGTTGTACTGATAATTCATCACTATAATGCACCAAGATCTCATCATGATTTCATCACTCTAAAGATACTGAGATATTCACCACTGAAGTTATACCGAGACCTGTGATAACAATAGTACCGAAATTCTGACTGAAACCTCACCGAGAGTGTGGCACTGTGATGATCCTTCATCATTGTGTTAGCACTAAAATAAGATATCAGCGAGACTGTGATGGCACCGAAAACATGATCACTGAAATAACCCAAAATTTTGTCACTGTAATAGTCTGAAATTCCATCTCTGATATGGTACCGAAACTCCCTTCTGAGATCCGAACTTGTCACTGTCAAGATACTGAAACATTCCACATAAACCACTGAAACTTGTTCTTAAATGCGAGCTACACAGATAATCAAATGCGACAAGCTCGGCTGGGTATATATAGTAGTTTTCCATCTAGAAATGAGTCGACATTTGTACATGAATAGGTGTGTCGTTGTATTTAGAACCATTGACCACTGGAGTGGCACTTGATGATTATATGAAGACTCAGTGCCCAAGGATGATTTGAAGGACACTTATACCATCAGATATCATCAGTCAACAAAGTTTTTAAACTCTACTTCTATTTCTCATCATCTTTCTTGTACCCAGATTCCACACCCTGCGGGGAATTATAATAAGTGATAGTAGTAATGATGAGTTTTGAGTTTGTAACAGGCCTAGGATGTTGGGACTTGATCAGCAAATGAGTACACCTTGGAGTGTTTTTTTTATTAGCAAATGAGTACACCTTGGAGTGTTTTTTTTATCTGGTTAATTATCCCTTTTTTTTAGAGGCAGATAATTTTCTAAGTTTTTCCACTCACTTTTTACCCCAATGCCAGGGTGACGGTTTGAAGGTTGAGCCCTTAACACATCTTAGTGTCTAGAGTCGATGTATATTACTATACTAAATCACAACAACAAAAAATCATGGAATTTGGTTAGGTCTAGGTAGGCATTTTTTAATTTTTTAGATTTTCTGCACTAAGGAAATTGCTAATAAAATTGTATTTGTAATTTAATAAGTGATGTCTAGAGAAGTTGTATGGGGTATGAGTAATAAAATTTGCACCTCTCACCCTCAAATTTCTACTATGACACACTTTGAGGGGTTAAAAATGTATTTTGAACCCTCTAAAACCACTTTTCCTAAGTTTAGCGGGAAATCTGGTAATTAATTAAACCAGAAACTAAATTAATTATGTGTTAATCAATCACGATTTTGTGTTGCAGGGATCCTTGGTTTTTAGTTTGTGTTTCAAAATCCAATTTCAATTAAATTCATTTGTCTCAATTTCTTGTGCTAATAACGATTTTATTTCGCTACTGAATAGCATGTTGAAAATTATGCAAGAATTGGAGTTTTGCTCCAATTCCTTATTCTAATTTTTGTAGAATATTTGTAGATTATATTTTCTAACTTCTCTCTTTGTTTTACACTAAGTTTAAGTGTGGGTTTTGCATAAAATTCAGATCTATTTATGGACTATGCTGACCTTTTGTATTGACATGATTGAGGAAGCTAAAGTTTGAAACTCTAACTATTTGTCGTAGGACCCCAAGAGCACTTGAGGATCAATTTTAGGGAGGCTGTGGGCAATCTTGGATAGCAGAAAATTAGCTTAGTCGTGAGCCTTTATGCACTTGTAATTTTCAGATTGCAAGAGTTGTTTCTTGGCCATTGTGGTTGCCACTTCTTGGAAGGAGATCTTGGTTCCTATAGACTCCTATTTTGTAATTGTCTCTTCCATCTTTTGGGCATCCCATTAAGGGGTCTTTTACTCATTGTAAAAAGATAATAAAAGATCTGTTTTTCTTGTGGGATCTTGGGTTTTACCCATGGCATCCCTTCTCTCCATTTAGGGAGAGAAACATGTGGGTGAATTAACTTTTGCATCTTCTCGTTTTCCATTTTAATTGCATGCTTAAAATTTACACAACCTCACTCATCACATTTTTATTTTGTTCAAATAAGTTTGCTACAATTCAACTTAAGGTTTTTCATTCTCCATTTTATATGTTTATTTGAGCTACAAGCACTTTAATTTGAACAAATTACTCTTCACATGTTCATTAACTTAATTTTCTATAAGTCATTTTAATTTCATATTGCAAATTCAAGTCCATTTCTTTTGCAAAGTTAATCAATCTTGAGTTCACTTAATCACAAGCATTGTTATTTACTTACATGCAAAGAATCTCTCAAGTTTTATTTGCTTTTGGGAAAATCACAAAACTATCACAAGGAAAAGAAAATAATTTTCACAAATCCTATATGTGTATGCAATCTTGTGTTTAAGGCAATTTTCATCATTTACTTAACTTTTTCAAATTTACTTGCATGGCATAGTAGGCATATTAAATTAGTTGCATTTTACAAGCTGTCAAAGCTTCATTCAAAATTAACCTCCAACTTAGGTTGGTTGTATAGACATTTAGGGACCCTCCACCTCTATTGACTCCTCACTGTGAGGTCCGAATTTTCGGGCGAGGGTGAGGTCTGAGGATTGGAGTTTAATTGAAATCTTGCTTTTAGATTTTAACTAATAAAATCAACCAAAAGCACATTTACATCATCATTTTACTTTACTTGCAATTTCTCATTTTGCTATCTTGATGTGTTTTGAGTCTCATTTTCAAATATCATTCTTTTCATTTCAAGAAGCATTTATGATGCAAGTATTGTGAGTCATTTACTTTTGCAACAATTTAATTTTCTTGTACTTAGAATATTGATCATTGGTGTAGATCGATTTCATGTTATTGCTTTGATGATTATTATGATCATGAGTATCATTATGATCATTAATTGTCGTATCTTGTTATCTGGGGCATTTTCTTCCAAAGTACGATTTCCTTTATAGTTGCAATTGGTGTTCATATGCTTATTCTGGTTTAACATTTGAATAGTCTATCATTGTATCTTGATTTCATTTTTTTATCAAGCTATTGTTATTTACTTGAATGCACTGGTCTATACTTTAAATATATCATTGAAATTTGCAGATTTATATGTTTTCTTAATTCTTGGAAACAAGTTATTTTTGACAAGTAATCCAAATTAACTTCTCTCTTAGAAACTCACGTCTTTTAACTTAACTTTTCATTAGGGACCACCCCCCTTAGTTAACCTAGGAGATAACTCAAATGGAGAGGGTTTGGATTAGTGTGACAGCCCCTTCTCTGAGTTACCTATCACCAACCACACCTTGTAGGGTTGAAGGCTTTTCTCACTAACATGTAGGTAGGTTTAGGCGGTAGGTGACACCATCTTCGGCACCGTTATCGGGGACAAGTTTTCTTGTACCTGGGAAATCGACTAACCTTTTGTTTTTAGCATTTTTGAACTTTAGATTTAGATTCTTGCTCAAATGGCGACTCCACTCAATCCAAATTTTGTAAGAGTCTCTACTAAGAGAAATTCAAGTGGTCAAGTTATCCCCTCTCCTAATCCTGAAAGGGTTTTTAGAGAGGTTGAATAGACTTTCTCATAGTAGAACTCTTACTAGCCTTGGGCAAGAGGCTATTTCTGATATTCATTTGTTTTTTCAATAACAAGTAGAGCCTAGCATCATGAATGATCTTTTTGCTCCTTATGACTTCACTAACATAAATGGCTATCCTCACAATATCCCTAACAAACTATTGAAAAGTTGTCTTCCTTTCAAGGTAACAATGCCATTAGTGCTACATCACATGTGAAAAACTTTAATGTTTGTATCTTTAAATGGTGTAATGTTGCTAACTATGAGGATGTGAAGATGAGACTTTTTGTTTTATCTTTAGAAGAGGATTCTCTTGATTGACTCACTAAGAAACCTTCTAACTTATATAACTCTTTACAAGCCATTCTAACTTATTTTTTAGATAAGTTTGGAGAGAAGAACGAAAATAGGCATTTGATCAATGCCATTAGCAATATGAGGAAAAATGAGAATGAAACCATGGATGAGTTTAACAAGAGATTCAATGAATTAGTAAAAAGCATGTCTGTTACTGTTAAACCTCCTGATGAATTTCTTTTATGCTCATATCTAGATGCTTTTGGTGTTGACACTGCCTATGAGTTGAGGAGGAAGGAGCCTACGGATTTAAGTGTAGCTCAATCTGAAGCCTGAAGATAGAAAAGGCTAGAAAGAAATCAGGAAAATCTGAAATTCCTAGTTTCAATAAAGAGCCATCAAAATCAAATGATTCCAAAGGCAAGGCCAGGGAAGAGACTACATGTGATCCTATGAAAGAATTAACTCAACTCATCATTAAAATGGAAGAAAATCACATTAAATAAATGCAAGCCATGGAAAATAGGTTGGTGGCCATGGAAAGATCCCAAGTGCAAATATTCCAACCTAGGCCAAATGATAGATGGAAAAAGAACAAAGGCCCTCCACAATATTATAGGCCTCATAATCCATTGGAATTCACCAACATGGTAGATCAAATTCCCCCTTTTTGTAGGCCATGTAATGAGTTCCATGAAGAGGCCACATGCCCACATGTGAAGAGAATAATGGAAAGTGGCATGTTAGGAGATGAACATGTAGGGACAAGTGGTCAAATCAATATGTTCTCCATGGAAGATCAAATATACACCATTGAAAGAAATCAAAAGATTGACCATAGGCCTAATAATCTTGGGGTTGACAATATGATTGAAAATTTTGACAAAGTCATTGAGATTTTTGGGGAAAATCCTAGATCTGGACAGATTCTTGATATGAAAAAACACAAAGGGATGACTTATCATAGAAGGGATATCAAAGATCGGAATAATCACAAAAAAATTTCTCCTCCTACTTCAGAATTAAATTTTGACTTAGGAAATTGGGTGAATAATGCAAAGGTTTCTATTCCAATGAAAAAACTTTTAAAGATACCATCTCAAAGGGCTAAGTTACTAAGTGCCATTGAAGTTACTCAAAGGGAAGAAAATCCTAATGATGAACCAGAAGATGAGGAAATTGTATTGAAAAGTATGAACTGTTATGTGGGGAACGAAGATCATCTACCATTTTATGTTTGTTTGATAGTGAATGATCGTCTTTTACATAACTACATGCTTGATTTAGGGGCTTCATCAAATGTTCTGACCAAGAAATTCATGGAGAAACTGAATTTAAGGGTATCTAGGCCCTATCACAACATATGTCCAATGGATTCTAAAAGAATTGAAGTGTGTGGGATAATTAAAGATTTACAGGTTTTCCTAGCTGCATACCCAGATAGAATAATGACTATGGATATTGTTGTGATAGATGTTCTTGATTCATGGGGAATGCTCCTATCAAGAAAATGGGCATCAGATTTAGGTGGTAGCCTTCAAATGGACTTATTATATGCCACCATCCCCATGCCTGATAATACCTTTGTCAGACTTGATCGGGTGTTAGAGAAAATATATCATGTTGAGGATCCAAAGAAACCCAACAAGGAGATTATCTATAGATCATGCCAGATAAGAAGTGATGCACTGTTAACAAATTTTATCCCCCCTCTAACAGAACAGATTCAAAACGAAGAAATTAGGCTAGCTCAAAAAGCTTGGGTACTTCAAATATTCCATCAGAGCATTTTCAAAACAAAACAGTGGGATTGACAATAATTACATCATCATCACCATCGCAACTGACCAAGAAGAAAAGAAAAAAGAGTAAACAAAAAAAAATAAAAAATAAAATGAACCACTAGTTTTGAGCGGGATCAAGCCTCAACGCATCAATAGTTGGAAAAGGAAAAGGAAGAGGTTTGGTATATCTGATGGCCACAAACATGTTAACATTTGGGAAATTCATAGTCCCAAGATAGTCAGAATTGGACAAGGCACATCAAAGAAAGAACCTATAGACTTGCATGTTAGTAGGAAAGTTCTCAAGATGGATTTCACCCAAGGACATCTGATGCCATGGGGCATCTTTTTGTATCATATTTCTAACCTTATCCCTAATTGTTTTATTTCGTGAATAAATTTGTCATTTATGCTCTTAGAATAAATTTTAATTTCTTCATTTTTTGTACTTTATTGTAGGAATTTATAGGGTAAGTTCCTCAGACAGAACACCAAAGGACACCACTCACAAATAGATCACAGATCAATACACCAGTATTGTTGACGTGGTTAAAACCCTCAAAGAGGGAAACAGTCCACGACCTGAGCCAACACGGCCACTTCAAGCAATTTATTAATAAAAGAATGAAAATTTACATAAGCTTCTCTCATGAACGGTTACCCTACAAATGACCCTCCATGCTCTTTAAATAGAGATCATGGACCAATCGGGTGTTAAGCCACAGATCAAGTGTCGGTAATATCGAGGAGAGAATGAACCATCGGATCACTACATATCGTGACCGTCAGATTGTAAGTTACAAAAGTACATAGTAAAGAAACACACTTTACCTAACTCTACACTAGACCAAGTTATACTTAACTATTTCCTATGTGTCGAAATATCCTAACATCCCCCCTTAAGAACAACTTGGGATAGGATTGAAGGATGTACAAATATGACACAATAGGATAAGGAAGGAGGCATTAGAGCCTATCCCCCCTTAGTGACAACTTCCCGAACTCCAACCATAAATCGAAGTTTAGTAAACTTCGCCTCTGTGAGAGTCTTTGTAAAGATGTTTGCAACTTGATCATCTGTTGAACAATATTGCACTTCAAGAACATGGTTGTGAATGAGCTTTCTGATGAAGTACATGTGCAGTTCAATGTGTTTGTTGCATTGAAGTTGGATTGGATCTTTGCATAGTTGAATGGCACTTTGATTATCACACCAAAGTGTAGTCGGATGCTACTGTTGAAAGCCAAACTCCAACAGGATCTGACGAAGCCACATGGCTTCCTTACTAGCTTCTACGACACCACGATACTCTGCTTCTGCTGAAGAAAGAGAAATGGCACTTTGTTTCTTGCAAGCCCATGTAATAGGTCCTGAACTAAGAGTGAACACATAACCTGCAGTAGACTTCCGATCATCAGGGTCACCAGCCCAATCAGAATCAGTGAAACCAACCAATAGAGGAGATGCTTTTGCACTATAATGAATCCCAAACTGAACTGTACCTCGAACATAACGAAGTATTATTTTAGCTACTTTCCAATGACTTTCATGTGGGTTTTGCATAAACCGAGCAATAAGGCCAACAGCAAAGGAAAGGTCAGGACAAGTATGGGTCAGATACAAAATTTTTCCTACAAGTTGATGATATAAGGTAGCATCAACTTCACGGAGAGTACAAGTGACTGAAAGTTTGGCTCCAGAATGAAAGGGAGAAGGGGTTGGCTTACAGTCTTCCATGTGAAAATGGCGTAGAAGATCACAGGCATACTTGGACTGGGAAAGGGAAATACCTTCCTTGGATTGCAAGACTTGAAGACCAAGAAAATAATGCAAGTGTCCTAAGTCTGTCATTTCAAACTTCTTTTTAAGGTTGGACTTCACATGGTTTACAAGGTTGGGATCACTACCAGTAAGGATAAGACCATCAACATAAAGAATAAGAATTATAAGAGACTTGCCCACTTTCTTGGTGTAGACAGTATTATCAGAATGACACCTAGAAAATCCAGTTTCTAAAAGAAAGCTATCCATTTTGGCATACCAAGCCTGAGGAGCTTGCTTGAGACCATAAAGGGATTTCTTAAGCCGACATACAAGGTTGGAGTTTGTTTGTATAAATCCAGTAGGTTTTTCCATATAGATTTCTTCATGCAAGTCCCCATGTAAGAAGGCAGATTTAACATCCATTTCATGGACTTCCCATTTGAAAGACGCAGCAAGGGAAAGAACAAGGCGGATAGAGTTCATTTTGGCAACAAGGGAGAAGGTTTCAGTATAGTCAATGCCTTCAACTTGTGAAAAACCCTTAGCAACAAGACGAGCTTTATGTTTATCAACTTTTCCATCTGGTCCATACTTGGTTCTGTAAACCCATTTGCATCTAACAAGTTTTTGTCCCTTTGGTAGAGGAACAAGATCCCATGTATCATTTGCCAATAACGAACACTATTCTTCATTCATAGCTGCATCCCAATCTGGATGGCCTGAATCTTCTGCAAAGGTGTCAGGATCATAATTCGCTGAAGCTTGTGCCACTAAAGAAGAGGCTCTATCGAACTGAGAACGTATACGTCGTTGATCTGTAGGATCACCGGCAAGAGTGCCTACTGCATCTCGAGTAGCACAGATACATTTTGGAAGCTGAGGAGTTGAAGGAGGATCCTAAGAAGGTGGGGGAGGATTGTCATCCTCGCTTTCATCATCGGAAGAAGAAATATTTTCAAAAGTAGAAGAGATAGAGAGAGGTGGCACATCCATCGAACTAGGCTCGTAGGCCGACATATTTTCAGCAAACTTTACATCTCCTCTAATGATAACATTTTTGGACTTAAGTGGAATAAGTCTATATCCTTTGACATCTTCAGAATATCCAACAAAAATACATTTTTCACTCTTAGGTTCTAAAGCTTTGGAATATGGGCCCATGCTTCACTTCCAAAAACATGAAAGTGACTTACATCTGGTTTAATTGAGCTCCATGCTTCTTCTGGAGTGATATTCTTTAAAACCTTAGTAGGAGTGCGATTTATTATGTAATTTGCACAGTTAATTGCTTCTGCCCAAAAATTAAGACTAAGTCCTTTATATTGAAGCATACAATTAACCATTTCCTTTAAGGTGTGATTCTTCCTTTCAGCTACACCATTTTGTTGTGGAGTATATGGAACAATATGTTTCATTTGAATTCCATTCTCAGTGCAAAAGTTGATGAATTTGTTGTTAACATATTCTCCACCATTATTAGATCTTAGCTTAAGAATTTGATGTCCAGATTGTTTTTCAACAAAGGCCTTAAAGGCTAAGAACATGTTAAATACTTCACTCTTGAGTTTTAAGAAGTATACCCAAGTGCGTCTGGAGAAATCATCAATGAAAGTTAAGAAATACTTGTAGCCAGAGAATGAAACAGCTGGAAGTGGACCACGTAAATCACTATGCACAAGCTGTAAAGGGGCTAAGGCATGCCAAGAGGCATGTTTTTCAAAACTATCCCGATGATGTTTTCCGAGTACACATCCGGAACAAACACCATCTCTGCAAGATACCATTTGAAGACCTATCACCATATTTTCTTTACATAGATTCTGAAGGGAGCGATAGTTTAAGTGACCAAATCGCTCATGCCAAAGTTTGCTCACTTCATCATTATGAGCAACAAATACCGAGGGAAGATTTGATGACCCAAAGTTGCTAAACTTATACAACCTTGTAGAATCATCAGCGATGCTAGTAGCTAAAATCTGTCTAGGATCTCTTAGGTCCTTAATTACAACATTGTGGGGTGAAAATTCAACGATTTTACCTTCACTTGAATGAGTTATCTGATATATAGATAGAAGGTTACAGGATAAGGTTGGAACACATAATAGATCATTAAATTAACCATTGTCTATATGCACAGTTCCAGTCCCTACAACACTAAGAGATCTATCATCACCAACATATATATTTTTGGTGTTACAATCATTTAAAGAAGAAAACATGGCTTTGTTTTTGGCCATGTGATAAGAAGCTCCAGAATCAATGAGCCACTCATGAGAATTAGAAGAAGAAGATACATTTAGTGCATATCCAGACCGAGATGTTTGACAACCACATGCAGAAAGTGCTATTCCTGAAGATGAAGTTGAAGTTGAAGAGTGCTCCAAATGGATGTTATGCTTCTTCATTGATGCTTCCAAGGCTTCCATCTTCTTAAAGCATTTGGATTCTAAGTGGCCATCTTGATTACAAAAGTGGCAATGTCTATCAGTCTTCTTCCCTTTGTTTTTATTTGCCTTATCATTTTGTTGAAATGATTTTTCATTTTGAGGCTGAAATTGCTTAGGACCCTTGTTTGGTTTAGGACCATTCTTTTTAGGATACGACCTTTTAGGTTTCTTTGAATTTGGTTGTTGTTGGGCAGCTAAGGCTTTCTTAGAAGAGTTTCCAAAATTAAGAAGACCAAGGTGTAAGAGTTTTTCTTGTTCTCTTATTAAAGAATCACAAAAGGAATCAAAGGAAGGGGACTTGTAGTCTTGTCCTTGAGAAATGAAGGCTTATCTTGTAGAATGGAAGGTGGAAACAAACACAGAGTAAGCTGGTCCCAACTTAGTAAGAATGGAATAGATAAGGTTACCATCTTCTTTCTTAACCTTCACACCTTCCAAGAGAAGTCTAAGGGTCTTGAACTTGGACAGAAAATCTTCAATGGAAGAAAATTTATTTGGGTCCAATGTAAGCAACTCATTTTCGAGTTGATGGGCTCTAAGTTCATTATTAATTCCAAAAACTTTAGTGATTTGTTTCATTGCTTCATTAGGAGTATCAAGTTATGCGATATGGAATCTAAGGTCTGGAGAAATAGACATCCCTATCAACCCGCATGCTTGATCTTGCCTATTTTCCCATTTGGCTGCCTTATCTTCATCTTTCGGTGTGGTTTCTTGGCCTGAGGCTATTCCGTAAAGACCTTTACTTCTAAGTAAATCCACAATGTAGGACCACCATTGGAAGTATTTGGTGCTGTCAAGAATAACTTGGCATGGACTTTCCATTTTAATAGAAACTGAAGCTATAGATGCTGAAACTAAGTGTTCCAATGGAAAGATATCGAAAAATTAGGCTGATTAAAAAAAACAGCTCTGAAAACGACTTTCGGATGAAGAAGTTATGGCTTTTTGAAGAAAAGTTGTTGAAGATGCCAACGAAGTGCGGGAATGTGCGGAAATGAATGATAATGTTATATTTAAAAAAATAATCCGCCCCCTTTCCAAACTTAATCTAATTAGCTCAACAAAAAGAAAGACTTGAACTCAAGACCTTTATTCTCATAAAGTAGCTTTGGACCAAGTAAGCTAGATTAAAAGGTTAGTAATTTTTGGAAAAGAGGAAGGGGTTTTTTTTTTTTTTTTTTAAATCGCGGAAGCTTTGGGGTGCATGCTTACTTGAGAAAGCTTTTTTTTGCCTACAAAACAAAAAAAAACAAAACCCAACACAGACATACAAAAAAAACAAACCTTGCGGCTTCAAGTTAGCTTTAGTCGGAAACTAAATATTTTCCTCTATGTTTCTGATTTTCCGAGACCACACTAAGGCGCGGCGGAAAAGAGCATACGCATGAGAAAAATCCTTCCTTTCTGTTTCTAATTTTCCCAGATAGCACAGAGTCGTGGGGCAAAAAGCATATACAGAAATGAAAGGTATAAATCCGATAATAAAAAAAAACAAAGAGCTAAATAAACTGAAATAAACAAAGAGAAAATAACTAAAAACTACAAAAAAAACATTGTATGCCTTCAGATCTTAAAAATGACGTAGTTAGGGCTACCGGAAACATTTTCGCGTCAAACGAAAGGGGTTCCTCACTGGAACAGATGCTCCTAACACAATAGATCAGTCCTCTCGGCCCGAAAGCAGTCAGTAGCAGTAGATCTAGAAAACGACAATCAGATGCAGTTCTACCAACTTCAGATTTGGATCACCAACTAATGCGGCCCTCAAATAGATTTGATACCATGTAGGAATTTATAGGGTAAGTTCCTTAGACAGAACACCAAAGGACACCGCTCACAAACAGATCACAGGTCAATACACCAGTATTGTTGATGTGGTTAAAACCCTCAAAGAGGGAAATAGTCCACGGCCTGAGCCAACGCGGCCACTTCAGGCAATTTATTAATAAAAGAATGAAAATTTACATAAACTTCTCTCATGAACAGTTACCCTACAAATGACCCTACATGCTCTTTAAATAGATATCATGGACCAATCGGGTGTTAAGCCATGGATCAAGTGTTGGTAATACCGAGGAGAGAATGAACCGTCGGATTGTAAGTTACAAAAGTACATAGTAAAGAAACACACTTCACCTAACTCTACACTAAACCAAATTATACTTAACTATTTCCTACGTGTCAGAATATCCTAACATTTATTTCATTTGATGATATTTTGAATGGACATTGTTGATAAATGTCTTTTGTCGATGGATGTAGATTCTAGGTTTTTGCACACTATTATTTCACATCTAGCATGCATCCCCATATGGAGCCAAATGATGACCACTGGAGTGGAACTTGATGATTATATGAAGACTCCATGCCCAAGGATGATCTGAAGAACACTTGTACCATTAGATATCATATGTCAACAAAGTTTTTAAACTCTACTTCTATTTCTCATCATCTTTCTTATACCTAGATTCCACACCCTATAGGGAATAGTAATAAGTGATAGTAGTAATGATGATTTTTGAGTCTGTAGCAGAGATTTCATATTTAATGAAAATGTCTTGTATAAGGATAAGATGCATGAAAATCTCTCTTGACACTAAGATGTGTTAGGAGCAGAGATTTCATATTTAATGAAAATGTCTTGTATAAGGATAAGATGCATGAAATCTCTCTTGACACTAAGATGTGTTAGGAGCAGAGATTTCATATTTAATGAAAATGTCTTGTATAAGGATAAGATGCATGAAAATAAATAAGAAAATGAAAACAAAGAATACACAGTGCTTGATGAGATCATAGAAAAAGTAAAGGTGCCTGAAAATCATAATGATCAGCAGCGACAACAACAATAGTAAGCACAACATCAACATGCACCTCAAACACCTTAAAGTGGTGTTAAAATATCTACCAGGATAAGTAGACCCCCTGAATGACACTCTCCTTTATTATATTATGTATTATTGATTGATTATGTTGAACCGGAAAAATATGAAGAAGCAATGCAGGTAGAAACCAAAAAGAAGTTGGAGCAAGCCATGGAAGAAGAGATGGACTCCTTAATGCATAACCAGACTTGGGACTTAGTCAAGTTTCTTGCAGGTAAAACAACATTGTAGAATAAATGGGTTTACAAGTTGAAGGAATAAGATGGAGGTAAACAGAGGTATATATGAAGATTCCTATACTCAAGGAACCCCTACTGCAGGAAAACTGAATTTACTTCTCCTACCTGATTTTGATATACATTATCAAGTTGTTTTCTGAAAAATACTGAAGTAAATTACTTTTACAGCCTACACCAATTTAATTTGATTACATGAAACAAGAAACTAAGCAAAGAACAATATACATAGGACACCATTATTTTTGGACAAAATAGTCCCCGGAAAAACTCAATGCAATAAAACTAGTGCAACAGCTCTGAGGGTTTTATATTATTTAGCAGTAGTTCTGAATACAATTTTGGATGCCCTCCCAGTACTCCAGTTACAAAGAAAAAGATACTGGTGGAAAACTGAGTGACATTACCTCACTTCACCTGACAGTTTCCGGCTGATCCGACAGCAGAACTGGCAAACCCCCTACTATCTCTGCACTGGCCCTGTGTAAGCCCTGCGTCAACCTCAGAGGCTCTGTGTCATCCCTGCGCTGTCTCTTTTTGCCTCTTGGAGCTTCTACGTCAACCTGTCCCGGCTGTTCTAGCAGCTCCCCGACAATTCCAAATTTCTGCGTGAAGGCAACCTCACTTCTGCGTTGGCCCTTCTGGCTCTGTGTCAAGCTTGCGTGGGCCCAAACTGGCCCAACATCATTCCCTCTAGGTTTTGCGCTGCCTCCACTGATGGCTCTCCGTCTCTCTGCCCAATATTACCGAACTATCCCTGCCCCTCTAATACAGAATGATCTCTTAGTTCAAATTTCTCGGATTCCAAGCCCCAGAAATTTCGAACTCTAGATCAATTCGTTCTCTTGATGTGTTCCTGAATGAACCCCAAGCCTCCTTCTTATACTTTTCTCGTTGAGACTTCAACGACTGAGATTAAGTATCTAATCATTGGCTAAGATTAAAAACTTGAATTGATCCGCTTTCTAGAGCATTCTCACCCATATTTTGATTAATACCCATTAATACTTAAATTTTCCCAAGTTTAGACTTAGGAACCCCATTAAAAATATTAATTATTTTAATAAAATACAATCAGGGTGGAATTTCACCAAACGATTTCTAGGTTCTTTAGAACTCATGTGCATTAGCCTCTCCAGCAATTTTCATGGCTAGAGCACATCTGATGCTACCAAATACTAACACTCCCCCTTGTCGAGGAATGTTCTCTAACAATAATGTCCAACTGCATGTTGCTCTGTCTCTGAAGCATCTCCTTTCCGCACTGATACTGCCATCAACATTGTGCTATTGCTACTACCTGTACTTCTGCCCATGACACTGCCACTGCCACTGTTGCATTTGTACTACAACTCCCTCTCAAATGTTGCATCTGTTATGCTGCTAGCACTGCCACTACTAACATTGCATTCGTACTGCAACTTAGTTGTTGATAGAAGCAACTGAAAACAAAAACCCAAAATTACTGAACTAACTGTGTTCAACATAATACCATGTGAATGTTTGAATCTGACTGCTACTAGTCTCTGACCTTCTGAATCTTCTGCGTTGTTGCTGACTTCTGCACTGTGCCATCTCTATTGCTGCCAGCCTTGCTTTGCGCTGGTCAGTCTTTGGTCTCAAGCTACTACATATGTCTCTCCAACCAACCCACTGCATCATCTAACACTAACTTAATCTCGCTACTACTGAATCTCAGGCTCCCGTAGCAAGGAATTGATCCAAGAGGTGGGTTCCTCAAGGATTCTGCCCACATGTAGTCCTCCTGACTACAATTCTATATCACCCCATTTCCCTCCTGGAGATGCGTGGGCACTCATGGCAAACTCATTTTCGTCAATTTTTTCTAGATCAACCTTAGGATCATGTTTCTTATCCTTATCCTTTTGCTTCAAAGGACACTAGGATGCAAAGTGTCCCATCTCGCCACATCTGAAACATTTCACCTTCGAAATGTCCTTCTTCCACTTTTGCTTTTGTTGTCCCTTTGATGCTAAAGCTGCGTTCTCCTCCTCCTCCTTGGTCTTCATGCCACTCCCACTGTTTCCATTGAGGTTTACCTTAACCAGATCCATCCTTAATTCTTCATGTTGAAGGGATTCCCACATCTCCTCCCATGAAGGTAGTCTTTCCCTGCCCAATATACTTTGGACGAAGACATGTCATTCATCTGAGACTCCATTCAGGGTCGTCCTTACCATCGCGATAGACTGAGGAGTAGACCCCACTACAAAAAGCTGGTCTCTGGTGTCCTGAAGACGTTGAAGATATGAGTTAACCCCTTCTCCCTTCTGCATCGATGTCTGTTGCAACTTTTATTCTAAGTACATCTTTCGATGTTTGGAAGAACCTTCATACAATGAAGACAAAGCTTCCCACATTTCTCGGGATGTATCTTTTCCCTGTAAGTGTGAGACCACATGATCTTGAACTCCATCAAGTATGTACCTCTTCACCTTTGCCTGCTCGGCCTTGTACTTCTTCTTTTGATCATTCTCCGTGGGAACAACCACAACACTCTTGACGTAATCTTTGAGATCGTACTCCTCCAAAACAACTAAGATTTTGGTCTTCCATATGACATAGTTGGAAGCTCCTTCCAACCTGTCCTGATCTCTGAGCCCATGTGATGCCATCTCACCCAAACTGTCGAATTGACTCCTCTAGTCACCGTACAGCACTGATCTGCTACCTAGCAAGTGAAAAATCCAGACTTTTTGCGAGAAAAGTTCTCTAAGGAGAAAATTTACCAACTGTGTGTCTTCGCTCTTTTCCAACAGATTTCTGCCCCGGCAAAAACTGCGCCCTTCAAGCATTGCGCTGAGACTCTGCGTCACTTCCTCTTCCTGTGTAAGCTCATGAACCGGAAATCATACCTCTGTCGACTCTCTTAAAGAGAGATTTCCTCAGAATCTCTGCTTTCCCGGCAAGGACTGCGAAATCCCTTCAAGGGGATTCAAATTGCTGCTAAATGCAACTATTGGAATCTTTGCTCAGCGCTGCATCTGCTCTTCCTATTTCAAAATCAGTGCTCTGATACCATGTGAATATTCCTATACTCAAGGAACCCCAACTATAACAAAACTGAATTTACTTCTCCTACTTGATTTTAATATACATTATCAAGTTATTTTATGAAAAATATTGAAGTAAATTACTTCTACAACCTACATCAATTTAATTTGATTACATGAAACAAGAAACTGAGCAAAGAACGAGATACATAGGACACCATTATTTTTGGACAAAATAGTCCCCGAAAAAACCCAATGCAGGAAAACCAGTGCAGCATCTCTGAGGGTTTTATATTATTAAGCAGTAGTTCTGAATGCAATTTTGGATGCCCTCTCGACGGTCCAGTTACAGAGAAAAAGATACTGGCGGAAAAATGAGTGAGATTACCTCACTTCACATGACAGTTTCTGACTGATCCGGCAGCAGAACTGGCAAATCCCCGTCTATCTCTGCACTGGCCCTGTGTAGGCCCTTCGTCAGCCTCAGAGGCTCCGCGCTAGCCCTGTGCTGTCTCTTCTGCCTCTTGGAACTTTTACGTCAACCTCTCTCGGTTGTTCTACAACACCCCGACAGTTCTGGATTTCTGCGTGAAGGCAGCCTCACTTTTGCACTAGGCCTTCTGGCTCTGCGTCAAGCCTGCATGGGCCCAGATGGGCCCAACGTCAGTCGCTCTAGGTGTTACACTGCCTCCACTGATGGCTCTCCACCTCTCTACCCAGTATTCCCTAACTATCCCCGCCCCTCTACTGCAGAATGATCACTTAGTTCGAATTTCTCAGCTTCCAAGCCCCATAAATTTCGAACTCTAGATCAATTCGTTCTCTCAGTGTGTTCCTGAATGAACCCCAAGAATCCTTCTTATAATTTTCTCGTTGAGACTTCAACAGTCGAGATTAAGTCTCTAATCAACGGCTAAGATTAAAAACTTGACTTGATTCGCTTTCTTATTTTGATTAATACCCATCAATACTTTAATTTTCCTAAGTTTAGACTTAGGAACCCCATTAAAAATATTAATTATTTTAATAGAACACAATCCAAGTGGAATTTCACCAAACGGTTTCTAGGTTCTTTAGAACTCATGTGCCTTAGCCTCTCCACCAATTTACATGGCTAGAACACATTCGATGCTACCAAAAACTAACACTCCCTCTTAGCGAGGAATGTGCTTTAGCTACAATGTCCAACTGGATGTTGCTCTGTCTCTGAAGCATCTCCTTTCCACACTGATGTTGTCATCAACACTGTGTCACTGTTGCTATTGTATTGTTGCCCATGACACTGCCACTATGACTATTGCATCTGTACTACATCTCCCTCTCAAATGTTGCATCTGCTATGCTGCGAGTATTGCCACTGCTAACACTGCATTCGTACTGCAACTCAGTTGCTGAGAGAAGCAACTGAAAAACACCCAAAATTACTGAGCTAACTGTTTTCATCATAATACCATGTGAATGTTGGAATCTGATTGTTGTTAGTCTCTGACCTTCTGAATCTTATACGTTGTTGCTGACTTCTACACTATACCATCTGCATTGTTGCCAACCTTGCTTTGCGTTGATCAGTCTCTGGTCTCAGGCTACTACATCTGTCTCTCCAACCAACCCACTACATCATCTGACACTAATTTCATCTCGCTACTCCTAAATCTCGAGCTCCCGTAGCAAGGAATTGATCCAAGAGGTGGGTTCCTCAAGGATCCTGCCCACATGTAGTCCTCCTGACTACAATTCTATATCGCCCCATTTCCCTCCTAGCAATGCGTGGGCACAAATGGAAAAATCATCTTCATCAATTTTTGATAGAGTAGCCTTAGGGTCATGTTTCTCATCGTTATCCTTTTTCTTCAAAGGACATTGTGATGCAAAGTGGCCCATATCGTCACATTTTCCTTGTAAAATATTATAATTTCATAGTCAATCTAGGGTGCTCATTAGGCTAATTATATGATAGTAGAAGTTTTGTTACTTTAGGGTCTTTTTTTCCCTAGAAGGAAACCCTCGGTTTATATGAGGGAATTGTATTGTAGTTTTTAAATGATTATTCTAAGAGAGAGAGAGAGAGAAGGTTGTGTGAGAGCAAAGAAGAAAGTATAGTGGATCTCTTGTAGGTTGTACCTCTTCATTTTGCTGGATAATATGAAAGGAATGATAAGTTGTTTCTCTGTGCATGTAGCTCAAATTGGGTGAATCACTTATATATGTGTCTCAAAACTCTCGTTTTATGCTTTTTTGTATTTGTGTTTCTGCAGTATTTTATGTGTTCCATTGCTCTGTAATATATAATTTTTAACACTTCATATCACACAATTAAATCAACCACCAACATTTATAGAAGTGCCATAATAGAGAATATATTTGAGGAAGCGTGTAAACATATCAAAGAGCTGATTCTGAAGCCTAGACCAAGATATCCAAATTAGTCTACACTCCTTTATTCTTCACATCCACTAACTATCTAAGTTTCCTCGTTAATAACCTAGCTTGTAATCCTTGGATCTTTTGATCTTTTGTTGAAGCATCCTGTTATTTTTTTGTGCTTATGATTCTTTTTATACCAATAACACATGTGTAGAAGCATTGATTCATTTTGTGCCTTCATCAACTTATTTTCATAGTTTATATAATTATTTAACAACTCAAGCTTAAATATTTCTTGCTTCCGTGTTTTAATACTTTCCTTTTTTGTATGAGGAGGAGTATTTTCTTCTGGTGTGGGTTAATCAAAAGTTGTAACATCATCATACAATTTTTTTCAAAAGAAGTTTTTACCTCTTCTTTTTGTTCTCCCTTCTCCAATGATTCAAAGTAGTCATATGTCTGTTGTTGGATATCATCAATTTATGGACTTTTTGTTGCAGAAGACTTTGGTGGAAACTTTGTCACTATCTCATCAATCTATATGATTTTAGGTGGACTTGTAATAATTTCCCTAACCATACTTCTTGTAATCCTTGTATTATTTCTCCCTTGTTGTTCAGGTTCCTCTATTGTTTGCACGTTTTTCCTTTTGGTACCCTACTTCTAAGGTTTGCTTATGTTTGTCTTTGGTGGCTCTTCTCGTTTAGTTTGACTGACTTTCTTGCTTCTCACATTCTCTGGTTGATTTTTCTTCTGCTCTTAATCACCTTGTTTCTTCCTAGGTCTACCTCTCGATGGTTTTGCTTAAGTTTCCAATCCTTTGAGTGTACTATCCTGCTCCACATTTTTGGTATTATGGACCTTTGTCTCTATTACATCACCAACAACTTCATTCACTCTAATTTCTTGATCACGATTAGGGTTTGAGGAAACCCTTCTTTGGCTTCTTCTTATCATTTTCACCTTCTCTTCATTTGAACTCTCAACAAAGTGATTTCATACCAGGAAATCCTTCCAATTATTATTATTAGTCTTCAAATATGCCTCGACAAGTATCTTAATTAAATCGTGATGATACAAAGCCCTATCTATGTTTCTTAAATCCCTTTGAATGTTAAATGCAATTTTATTTAAACACCACAATAGATAATATGGAAAGTTGAATTCCTTCCCTTTTATAAAATGCATCAATAACCAGGCATGGTAAAACAACAAGGTTCCATATCTTCCCTCACAAGTCATGAATTTTTGTAGAACAAACAATATATTATACGCCATTTTGATTTCAATGGAGAAACTAGAACGCCCTTTTTAAATGACGATATATTCATACTTGGATTATGTAAGAAATACTTCCATGTTTCATCTTTTAGCTTTTGTTTTTTAAACCAACTTTCACCATTTTATGGGAAGATTTGTTGCTTTTATCACAAACAATTCAGTCTGCTTCAATTTTATATCCCCAATCTCAACCTCAACCCCGTCAAATTCTCGTGTCAATGTCATGGTCACCTCTATCTCAGAGCCTTAGAATTTCTCAAAGAAGCTTAACCAACCCACTTTCTGCAGTTGTTTTATGACTTTTTAGTAAGCAACCAAGAAAAATTCCCCCACAAGTTCATGTCAGATAATGACTCCCATCACTGCGAAGGAACTCTCGTCCTCGAATTGCCTATTCGATAGTCTATCACAAGGATCAATCGATGGTTTAATGGAATTTGGTGAGGGATAATGGTTTTTAATGGAAATGAGAGGTTTAAGTGGTAGTGTTATAATAGGACTTCTCCTTTCGAAATCATAATTTCTTATTAATTTGTTTGATACGATCCTTTTATTGCAACATAGGTCTCATAATTTTGAGTTATTCGAATAGGACAAGGAGATTTGTCAGGATATTATGAAATGTGGTGTTAGGAAATGGGATTGAGTGTGCCATCATTAAAGTGCATGAGCATTTTAAATACTAGTCCATTAACTCAAAATATATATAGTTTAAACTTCAATAAAATTGATTGACTATCCATAATGTTAACTTCTTGCATTACCTCACTTTTGTGCTTTGTTGGTAGGTCCAAAATATTTTTCCTGATGAAACAGCTACAAAATGTTTAATTGGCTACGAAATGTTACCAATCTTTAGAGATTGTTTTCAACTCTTTAGAATACTTTTTATTGTTGAGGCTGATGATGTTAATGATTGTTGGTAATCTTAATGAATGTTGATGAGATCTCTTTAAAAGAGAGACAAATTATTCAAAGTAATTAGTTTGAACTAAAAAGTTATTTGCAAAGAGGAAAGAAGAGAGGGAAAATCCAAGTTTCCAAAAGACTATGGTTTTCAACTAGGATTTTCTACATAGTGTATGCCAACAATGTTGGTTTTCATAAATATGCATTTATTTTTATTTATTTTTCTCTTTTTTATATATAAAAAATAAATCAAATTTCTTTTGGTAGTAGAGGAGAAGAATCCCCTTTTTCTACCAATTTCAAATCAGAATTTCTTTACATATTTTAAGAAATGTCTTCTCTTGTTAAGGACTTATGATAGAGCTTTAATCTATGCTCAATAACAAGAAAATTGATCCCTTCCTCATCAATGGTGTGAATCCCTACTACCCCATTTTTAAAAATAGTTTCTATCTCATTGGGGCCTAACCAATGGGTTTGAAATTTCCCTTGAAAATATTTAAACTTAGAGTCAAAGAGAAGGGCTAATCACTTGGCTTGAACTTTTTGACCTTGATAAATTTGTCATGTCATATTATTCTTTGCTACTAGATTATGCTTGTCCTTTGAATTCCATGTTGTTTAATCTCATCTAATTCTTTCAATTGTGTCAATCTCTGCTTTTGGGCTTTAGAGAAATCTAGCCCCAATTTTGTTGTTGTCTTGTAGGTCTCCACTTAAAATTCTATAGGAAGAATAACTTGCTTCCCATAGACAATCTCATAAGGAGTATGTCTTGTGGTATTCCTCCATGTGGTTCTAAATGCCCAGAGTGTTTCTGGAAGTCTGTTTGCCCAATCTCTTCTATGTAGATGCACAATCTTGGTTAGTATGTCTTCACAAACTTTATTTGTGGATTCCACTTATACACTGGCTTGTGGATGATATGGAGTGGATTTGCAATGTCTAATATTGTACTGCTCCATGATCTTATGCACTAGCTTAGATGTAAATTGTCCACCCTAATTTGTCACAATTTCTCTTGGTACACCAAAATGAGTGAAAATATCCTAAAAAGGAAATGTTATAATAACATTTTTAGTAGCAAAATTCAGTGTATTAGCCTCTACCCATTTAGTAACATAATCAGTGCAAACAAGTTTATACCTCTTTTGCCTCGATGGAGGATCAATGGGTCCAACAAAATCAAGAGCCCAATTTTCAAAAGGCTTTATTAGTACCTATGGTTGTAGATGCATCTTATCTAATTGAATAGGTTTTCCCATCCTTTGACAACTATCACATATTTTGGCATATTCCTTGGCATCCTTGAAAAGGGAAGCCAATAATATCCCAAAATAAGTACTTTATATACAGTTTGCCTATCAACAAAATGTCCTCCACAAGGTTTATCATGACATGCTTTGAGTATCTTAGGTACTTCATCTTCTTGAATGCATATTCCAATGATTAGATACCTCATGTTCAGTATAGTTTTCCTGTTATCCAAGATTGAGGTGCACTAGCTTTGATGACTTTTTTTTTCTTTTGCTAATAGCTGAGGAGGAAATTTTCCTGTGGCCAAGCAATTAGTAATATCTAAAAACCAGGGAATTTTAGTAGATATTGAAAAAATATATTCATCAGGAAAGTTATCTACTACAATGGTACTAGTATTAACATTTTTCATCATGGAAAGGAAATCAACAACTATGTTTTCTTTTCCTAGCCTATCTAAAATGGTAATATTAAATTCCTGCAATAGTAAAAGCCATCTAGTAATCCTACCATTAGTTATTGGTTTTTTCATAAGATATCTAAGATCAGAATTATTTGTGTGAATAAAGGTCGCATACCTAGTGATATAATGTCTAAACTTGTTGATAGCATGAAAAAATGCTAAAAACTCTTTTTCTGTGACTGTATAATTCAACTATACAAGAGTTAATTTTTTACTTGTATAATATATAACATAAGGAGTTAAGTATTTTTGTCCTAACACAACCCCTAAAGTTGTATCTAAGGCATCAATAGAAATATGAAATGGAAGGGACCAATTTGGCCCTCTTAAAATGGGTGCCTTATAAATATTTTGTTTCAACAATTCAAAAGCTTTTTGACAATCAAAATTCCAATGAAATTCACAATCTTTAGTGAGTAATTTGAAAAGTGGTGAAGCAATCTTTGCGAAGTTTTATATAAACCTTTTGTAATAACTTGTGAATCCAAGAAAACTTTGAGCATCCTACTGAAATTTTGGAGATGATTTCTACCTTTGATGAATCCACTTTGATTCCAACACCTGAAATATGATGATCCAAAACCACCCATTTGTTAAATAAACATCATAAAAAAAATTCATTACTTAATGAAAAAATAACTTCTTTCCATCTAACAAAGGATTTTTCAAATTTTTCCATAGCTTCTTCAAAAACTTTCTCATAAACAATAAAATCATCCATATAAACTTTTACACAATTTTGGATCAAATCAGAAAAGATAGCTAATACTACTTGTTACAAGCCATTTCGTCACATCTGGTCAAAGAGCCTGCAAACTAGATCAATCAAAATCCTTGAACAATGTGTCATAATCCCTCCATAAATCCCTAATTACCACCTTCCTAAAAAGTCTCAATTTCTGGAATAACTTGCTCAAAATCACTATTTTTAGCCCCAATGCATGTTGCTCTCTTGTCCACCTGCACTCAACGCATGTTGCATATCTATGCACCAAAGTGTGTCAGCACTTGTTGCTACCTTCTGCAGCTACGATGATTCTAGAAAATCGAGAAATTCAAAATAATATCCGAAGCATCCTCTTCCATAAGCTTCTAGCGGAAGTTTTAACCATTTATATCAAATGAAAGCTCGAATACTACCTTTGGAAACTTCACCTCTTATCTTTTGATCTCATATTCCCATCATAAGTGGATCTCAAGACAAGAATGGTAAATGGATAATAATTTCTAAACTACCTCCTCTTCCTATGAATTCACCACCTCCTACAAGGTCCTAGTTGGCATTTGGAGACTTCTTGTGCCTTCATGTTGCTGGTTTGAGCCTTAGAGAATCGTCATATTCATGAATTAGGGTTCATGGTGATGTGTGCTTTGTGACAAGGAAGGACAAGTCAACTTGGGGAGACTTCTACAAGATAATCTTCTATTTTTGGTTGTAAAATCTCTCCTATTCATATTAATACAAAAAGAATCTTGTTTTCCTATATGTGTTATGTTATATTTACATTCATGTATTTCAATTCCATGTTGATTCATTGAATAGAGATCTTAGATTATGTTATGTAGATGTTGTGGTTCCTTTTCTTGTTTTAATCGTATGTGAAAGTTCTAATTATAACGCTTGGAGATGGAATTTGAATTCACAAGCAAGGAGGAAAGAAAAGCTTGCTACAGGTTCCAGGTAGGCTTCTTTCCCATTCTCTAATATCTCTAAGGAAATACTTGAATCTCTTTGTCTCTATTGTTCTAGACTAGGTCACTAAGTCTAAGGAATTCACCTTTGTTCACAATCGTGAAAATTCCACATAACAAATTGGTGACTCCATGGCCCAATGGATAAGGCTTTGTTCTATGAAACTAGAGATTCTTGGGGGGCATGTGCCTAGAATTAAATCACTATGTTGGGGGCATGCAAACTTATCTCAAGCACAATTTTGCCCTTTTTCAAGCTTGTGTAAAAATGAAACCACTCTCAAGCATAGTTTTTCTCATGTTTAAAGCTTGTGTAAAAATGAAATCATATTCAAGTACTCTCAAGTATAGTTTTTCCCTGTTTCAAGCTTGTGTAAAAATGAAAACTATTCCACATTTTATCTCTTGTGATTGCCATTTTTATCAACTAGCTTCTACATGATGAGCCTTGGTTTTCTCATTCCATCGTCACTATCTTCTTGGTCGATTACTTACATTCACTTGGTGTGTTACCCTTTCCTGGGGAACCGATGTGACGAGTGGTCTTGTTAGCCAGCCTCTTGACATACTTCGACATGTTTGGAGTAGTTCCATCATGGTTGGAACTGGTCGCTACTTTTTATACAACTCGTTCCTCTAGGAGGAGTCCTCTTTTAGCTCTTTTCAAACTCCCAAAACATGAAAATATCATCGAGCACTTATCTTTTCGAACTCGTTGAAGTAAATGAAAAGATGCCTACTCAATATAAGTTTAACCATTTTCTGGGCTGAGATATACTATTTACCAAAAAAGGAACGCCTTAGTCGAACATGGCTAAGAGGTTCTCCTGAGTATTATTTTATGCCTTTTCGGGCCCAAGAGACAAATTTACAAAAAGGAACCTTTGGATTTTTCTTTTTTGCCTCTTTTTAAAACTCTCTAAACATGAAAAAAGAGTCAAGTTGCACCTTTATTGGACTCGTAAAAACATCAAACAGCTTAGGAATCATCAATCATGATGGGACCGAACCACTCCTTCTCAAGGTTCATTAAACATACTCAAAGGGATTCATCCGAAGGATGAACCTACAAATCAAGCATATGTTATCCTCCTCAAGCTTGTCAAAAATAAAGAGGTATTGGTAAAAAAATAGCTAGGAAATTGGGAAAACAAGTTCCTTAACCTATTAATGCCAACGAGTCGCTCTTGAACACGACAATTTTTCACTTCATCTTTCTGATTGTTGGGTTCGGAAATTTGCTTGTCTCCTCGTTTATCATACCATATTAAAAGCCTTCACATTTTGTTTTGAGTCAATGTTGCCAACTCCATTAAGTGTCGTTGGTGTGTTCAAGAGAATTTCTTCAATTGAAATCTGCTACAATACACTAAGACTTCATTTATGTATGTTGTTCCTGAACCAGTTTTACATCATCATTCCATCTCAAATCTTGATACCCGTTTTGTGTTGTTGATGCGGGATACATCAAGGCCCTCCCATGATAGGTCGCTTCTTGTTGACATCATCTCATTTCCATGAAGTTAACTTAGAAACTCCCTTCAGTGCCATGGAGTTTTCATACATCAATGGCAAGTTTCCTCACTTGCAACGATAACTTTTCATCAATGGCCTTCAATCGAGAGATTAAGTATGGTGTTCAACTTCATCTCATGCATTCACACCTCACGAATTGTACTATAGTACCTTGAGGGCCATTATCATTATTGGTGGTTCCTCTCGTGTCTGCTAACAACTTATATCATTGGTTAGTAACCAGATGGTGTCTACCGTGTTCAACTTCAGCACATATATTCACATGGTTAGACTTGTACTGATCAAGTGACAAGATAGAAGACCCCAAATCTAGTTCCATCCATCTGGGCTGTTGTTTCATGATACACACAAGATCATAAAGTTTTATGGTTATAATCATCCGGACAGTCATCCACCATCTGTCATCAGTGGACGAGACTTCTTGATCATTATAGATGTAATATTGGCTTTTATGTTGAGCATGGGTATGCCTCCCTCAGCAATGATATCATGATGAAACTGTATTGTAACAGATGATGATCTCACCTAGTTGTTCTTGATCTGGACTTGTCACAAGGTAAAGCACTTCAACTGTCAGCTACTACTTTGAACTTTGTACTTTGGGGGGTGATTGTTACAGGCCATTTTGTCACATCTCGTCAAATAGGCTTCAAACTAGATCAATCAAAATCCTTGAACAATGTGTCATAATCCCTCCACAAATCCCTGAGCATCACCTTCCTAAAAAGTCTCAATTTCTGAAATAACTTGCTCTAAATCATTGTTTTTAGCCCCAAAACATGTTTCTCTCTTGTCCACCCACGCTTAGCACATGTTGCATATATGTGCACTAGCGCTAGTCAAGACTTGTTGCTCCCTTCTGCAGATGCATTGGTTCTAGAAAATCAGGAAATTTGAAATAATCTCTTAAAATTCCTCTTCCAAAAGATTCGATAGGTAGTTTTAACCATTTACCTCAAATGAAAGCTCGAATCCTACCTTGGAGACTTCACCTCTTATCCTTTTATCTCATATTCCCATCATAACTAGATCTCAAGACAAGAATGGTAAATGGATAAGAATTTCTTAACTACCTTCTCTTCCTATAAATCCACCACCTCCTACACGGTCCTAGTTGGCTTTTGGACATTGCTTGTGCTCTCAAGTTGTTGGTTTGAGCCTTATAAAATCATCATATTCGTGCATTAAGGTTGATGGTGGTGTGTGCTTTGTGACAAGGAAGGACAATTCAACTTGGGGAGACTTCTACAAGACTAGCTTCTATTTTTGATTGTAAATTCTCTCCTATTCATATTAATACAAAGAGCATCATGTTTTCCTATATGTGTTATGTTATATTTGCATTCATGTATTTCAATGCCATGGTGATTCATTGAATACAGATCTTAGATTATGCTACGTAGATGTTGGGGATCCTTTCCTTCTTTTAATCATATGTGCAGGTTCTAATTATAGCACTTGGAGATGGGAGTGGAATTCACAAGCAAGGAGGAAAGAAAATCTTGCTACAGGTTCTGGGTAGGCTTCTTTCCCATTCTCTAATATCTCTGAGAAAAATCTTGAATTGCTTTATCTTTTGTTGTTCTAGACTAGGCCACTAAGTCTAGGGAATTCACCTTTGTCCGCAATCGTGAAAAATAAACATAACACTGCTCTTTGGAATGTAGCAGGTGCATTGCATAAACCAAAGGGAAGTAATCTATAAGCATACGTACCCAATGAACATGTAAAAGTTGTTTTATCTTGATCTTTATGTGCAATTTGAATCTAAATGTATCCACTTAAACCATTAAGAAAAGAGAAATATTTCTTTCCTACTAATGTATCTAAAACTTGATCAATGAAGGGTAATGAGAAATGATGTTTCAAGGTAGCTTTATTCAATTCTCGATAATATATGCATACTCTCCACTTTCCATTTTTATTAGGCACAATGACCAAGGGTGAAACCCATGGTTATCTGAGATTGGATAAATAAAATTCACATTGAGCAATTTTTGTAACTCTTCTTTAACAATCTCTTTTAGATTAGGGTTCATCCTTCTCTAGGGTTATTTTATAGGTTTGACATTCTCTTGTATATAAATACGATGCATACATGTATTTGGATTGATTCATTTCATGTCTGTATATTCCCATGCAAATGTAGAGGAATGTTTTTGTAACATCTTAATTATTTGTTCTTTTTTGGAATTCCTCCAGGTTATTATTGATGTTTAATGTTTTTCCTGGATTAATCTCTATAAGAGAATTGCCAAAATATTCCTTTCAGTTTAATGATATTTTGGATTTTCAAGATGAAAAATATTAAATACTATTATCTTCTTGAAAACATTGATCTAACATATGCACACAATAATTTTGTTCATAATAGGAAGAAAATTTGTGATTATTCATTAGATTAATTAATTGATCTTCCTCATCATTTTGTAAGATAGTTAGAATTTGATGAATGTCTTCATATTATTCATCATTTTCTTCGATCCATTCTTCATTTTCTATTTCGGTTATTGTTCTTGCTGGTGGATATGATATGAACCTTTTAGTGGTATTTCAATCAGAAATAAACATATCTCTATATCTACAACTAATAAATGCATAAGTTGTGGCTAACCATAGCCTACCAAGAATTAATGGATAACCTCCTAGATTATTTTTGGGAGTTAATATCATGAAATCAATAGGATACTCCCATGAATCTAAGGATATCGACACATACTCTAATATACCTTTTTATTTTAATAACAAATCTATTTACTAATTGTAATAAAGTATAAGTATATTATTGATGTGGATCTTTACAATGGGACTTCCTGGGTCTAATTATTTTTCAAATATTGGCTTTCCCATCATAATGTCTACAATTTTTCCTGTTAGTTGCACTTTTTGTACTTCTTCTTTTTTTCTTCCAAGTTGTCTAATACACAACTCCTTTATTGTTTTTGCAAAAATAAGAATTTCCTCTATTGGTTAAAGCAAAGGGATTTTAATGCAAATTGTTTTCAACTCATCTAACATGTTATAATCTGGTAAAACAATTTTCTCCTTTATACCTTTATCAATTTGTACTCTCTCCAAAAAAGGAGGGGGTTTTTGTAAGGATATAGAGGGTTGCTCAGTTATAGGAGTTGTGGGAGTTGGTCTTATTTTGTTGTCATATATTTGTGTAGGAATGTATTCTTTTTTAGGAGTCTTTTCCCTGTTAGCATTTTCCTCATTTTAAGGAGTTTTATCCCCTTTGTATTATTAAATGATGACAAGAGGTGTTTTCTTTTGTAAAACTCAACCACATCTAAGTTTGACATCATTTAAATCTATAGGAGTTATCATGTAAGCTTGAAAATTTTAGACTTCGGTATTCTAAATGGGCTGCTAAGGTGCTTTATTATTGGGATTGGGGAGTGGTTGTGCAGGAAATTAGTTTCATTTTTTAGGAAATTAAGTATATGGTAATGGAAGGGGTTGACTTGTAGTCGATTGAGGTTGAAATTGTGGTTGGACAGGTTGTGGAGGTTGGGGTGGAGAATAATATTTTTGAGGTTGGTATTGAGGATATTGTTGAAAAGATTGAAGGTATTTAGGGTTTCTACCATAGGAACCCTGCCATTCTTGTAACCAAGATGAATTTTGAGGTTGAGTTGGCCAAGTTTCATATGGTAAGGGTGTGTTGCAACTACTTTGAGGTTGTGCATAAGATTGACATTGTGCATTGAATTTTATGTCATACATGTTTGATGAGGCTGTCGAGGTCTTCTAGGAACAACATAACAAAGTTGTTATGGAGTTTGACTTGTCCTAACTTCTTCTTGGTAGACAACCTTTAATCCAGGTATTGAAGGGCAACCCTTTGTAGCATGAGTCTATGCACATATAACACAAATTTCAATACTATCAAGAGGGAATTCTCTTAATGCGTGTTTCTTTCTACATCTAGGACAACATATAAACAAAGCAACATTTTCAACCTTTTGCTTTTTTTACATTCTTAGAATATCAATTTCCTCGCTAATATTATCAAGAATATTAGTTTTAAAGTTATCAAGCAAATTACCTATTTCTGCTCGACTTCCTGTTCCTGATACAGATTTACTTACTCTTGACAAAACTGAATATCTTGGATTGTTGTCATATTGTGAATTTCCTCTTGAAATATGTTTTCACTATTCACAAATCTCTTGAAATGATAATTGATACACATCTCCTTTACACATTAGGTTAAGAAGATCAATCTATTCATCCCTTATAGCTCTTAGCAAGAGAGGTCTTAATATATCAAGTCCTAAATCATGCAATTTAGCTCTTTTAACATTATATCTAAATCTCTCTACTAAATCTTCAAGGCTTTCATTTTCTTTTTGAGTCATTTTAAAAGCGTATTCTCTAAGGTCATGATGTATACAATAATCCTCATATTTTTCTAAGAATAATCGTTTCATGTCATCCCATGTCCTTATAAAGTTGGTTCCTAAACCAATAAACCATTTGAGAGCCCCATCTTTAAATGTGGTTGGAAACAATTTCAACTTTTGAGTATCAAGCAAATAATCATAAGATCTACATAATACCTCAAATTCAAAGAGAAATGTTTCTGAATCCTCAACCCTCATACCATGAAAGTTAGGAATAACAGATGGAGAAATGTTTTTCATAGTAATAGTAGTATCAATATCTTGAATAGGAAATTCAAAAGGATCTTCCTCTTCATGATACTCCTCATCATTTCCTCTTCCACCTCTACCACCTTGACCTCCTCCAAGAGGACGTCTTCCACCTCTTATACTACCACCAAATGGTGGTCTTTCTTCGCCTCCATTATGTATCTCTCCTTCTCCTTCTTCCATTGTTGATTTTTTAAAGTTTAAGTAAGGTTCCTCAACTAGATTGTCTTCCTTTGGTTCCTCTATAAGTGGTTCTTTAGGAAAAGTTTCCTCTTCCTCTTCTTCTCCTTATTCACTAGGTACTTCTAATTGTTGTCCAATGATTTGTTCACATAATGACAAAGGAAGATAACTCCTTTGGTGATAGATGCAAGCTCTTCTACCACTACTTATGTAGATGAAGCTGTTGATTCTCTACGTATAATTTATGATCTTTGTACCTCAAGAAGTGTTAAAATTCCTGCAAAAGATGGAATGTGTGATATGGCTCTTACAACACCACATGGTCCAGTGGGGGTGGTTGGTGATGATGGAATTGAACTACATCCTCTAACCAATCTACCCTTAGAATCTCATTCCCTATACATGCATCCTAAATGATTTTAATATGAATTTTTAATTATGCATCTAAGAATGAATGCAACTAATATGAGATGCAATTGCAACAACTCTAGTTAGGAACAACCACACAATCATGATGTGCAAGTTCTTACCTCTCGTCTTATAGCTACTCCTAAATAGATTTGTGTGAATAGAAAGACATCCTAAATTAAAAGTAAATGTTGATGCATACATCCCCATAAATGTCGCGAAAATTGTTGGGTAATTTAATTGTGAATTAAATTACTTAGCATTAAATTACCAATCCAGGTTTGTACACTTATGAAGTACACTTGCACAATATATGTTATGAAATTGACTTTCAATTTTGAAAGAGAATCTAATCTATTGAAAGAAATTATGAGATTGAATTAAAATCCTAATCATGAAATGATATCTAAAATGAGCACACACGCGATTTCTTTCTCAAAAGGCAATAATTAGAAAAGCATCAAATTTTGAATTTAGGAAGTAATGAAATCTCTAATCTATTGAATTGAAATGACAATTCTATTCTAAGAAGGATAAACACAATTATATTCAAGGCTGTTTAAAGTTATAATGCTAAGTTCTGATCAGATGAACCATAAAACCAATTTATGCTATGGAAACCATAAAGTCTACTATATGGGCATTCAATTGACAAATTTGATCTAAAAAGCAATAAACTCTAATTCTAGGAACACAATAAATTCTATTTCTATGAAAGAAGTGAATTCTTTTTTTTCAGAAAGAAAAAGCTGAATATATTTATATGAGGGATATAATGTTCAAAATTTACATCATCTGTACTCCCATTTTAAGAGAAAACCAGATGAAATCACCATGGGAGTTCCAGCTAAATAGTTAAGGAGAATATGGCTGATACATAGAGTTCTGGGAGATTACCAAAACAAAAACTTGAGCATAAGAGAAACAGGGAGCATATGGTTGTACAGAAACATCATGTACACCATCCAAAAACAAGATGATAAAGAAAGACATCCACATAAAGATCAGAGACATCCACATAAAGATCAAAGCAAATTGAGATTACTAATGTGTGAATTCCATATTAGAACCATTCATGACTACTAATTATCTCTAAATCTGAAACTAATCAAATCAAGAAGCAACTCAATATTTTTGGTTGTTTTTCAATTTTACTCAAGTGCTTGACTTGTGAAGAGAGGACAAAAACAAGTATAAAGCAGAGCGTATTAACTAATCAAAACAAAGCATAAATCTAAAGTAATTAAACATAACAGTGCATGAGAAATGCAATGAAAACTAAACTAAGCTAGTATGTACTTTTGTAATGGGCCCTCCTAATATGCACGAGTAATTTCAAACTTCATATCACGCAATTAAATCAACCACCATGTAAAATTCCCTTCTGAAAAACCCTTAAATTTTCAAAAAAATTATGAGTTTATATTGGAGTTTCAGTGATGCTTTTCGTCAAATAGTTTGGTGGTAGTGTGACGTAGGTGTCTGTTCTATCATTCATAAATTTAAACCACATAAAAAGTGCCAAGCTTAACAAGAAATAATATTTCAAACAATTGATATTTGCTTCAAATTACATTAAAAATGCATACATCAACAAATAAATAGGGTTGAGCTTAGAGTATCGGTAAATATGGAAATGTGAGGATTGTAAGTAAAGACACCATATCATAATACCACCAGCAATAAATCATAATCTTCGGTTGGGTTTATACTATCCAGACTAGAATATTGTTAGCTATTAACATAGCATAGCATATATAGCATATATATTTCACCCTCAAACTACCCATGTACAACCAAAGATTCATGATACAGGTACATTAGCTTTCTCCAACTTGTGATAGCTCAAAAATTGATAAAGTTGTAGCTCTGGGTGGACAGAATGACCCTTTTCACAAAAGTTCTCTGGAACTTGGCTTCAGCAAGGAGAGATGTTGTCTCTATGCCCAAAATGTGTCCAAATGAAGTTATTTCCCACGGCTAGGAGTGGGAGAACTTCGACCAAGAGGAAAGTCGTCCAACAAAAAGAGGAATTCGACCAACTTAAAGCATAGAGCGCTGGACCCTTTTTGTTGTTCGAACCCACTCGTGAATAAGCTAGGAAACTCGATTTTCTTGATGAGTATTTTCCCAATGAGACCAATCTTAAGATTTAGTTGTGGTTGTCACCCGTAAGAGAATATATATAGGAAACACCATAAGTGGTTAAAATAAATTAATAATACCTCAATATCTTAATGTCTTCTGCAACTCAATGTCTCTTTTGAATCCCAATGGTGAAATATGAATGATTTCATCAATATTGAAACCAACTATGGTAGCTAGGGTTTCCCAAACCCTAAAATCTTCTTCAATAATTGTCCAAGAGCTCTTTTATCAAAAACACAAGCGAATGAATGAGGAGATACCCCTTAATTTCCCTTTTATAGCTCACTTTCTTTTTCCCTCCAATTAAAAATTTAAAATCAATTTTCCTTTATATATTTAATAAAGTGACTTCTATAAACTAATTAAGGTCACTTTTAATGCCAGAAAATGCTTGATTCATTTTCATGGTCACACTGGCCACCCAAATCCCCTTTTCATCAACCTACCCTATATATCTTTTCACCCTGATTCCAACAAGTTATTACACTAAGGTGCTTCTCCAAGTAATTGACCTGAAACAACACCTTGGTCTAGCACTCTTCACATCATCAGTTAAGCTTCGTGTCCATGGAGATGGGTGAAGTTTTCACTTGAAACATCGAGCACATCAACGAACACAACACACATTTTACCAAAAGTTATCAACATCAAGTTATTGGTTTGGAAAATATTCATGTTAAAATACTATGATTATCTACTTTGCTTTTCAGGCCATTTTTGCTAAAAACAAAACAAAATAAAAAAACAAAAAACAAAATATTTGTGATACATTCAATTAGACTTATCAAAATTGGTGGCTTCGACTAGGATGGGCTCCTTGTTGCTGCTTGAAGAGCAACCAAAATCAAGAAGGGTGCCCAGTTGCTTCTCTATATGTCCAAGCCTTTGGTCCATCAAGATCACGTGACTTTTCATCTCGTTCAAGGTCAAGAGTTCATTTTGTCAACTAAAACTCTTCCAAGAAGAAATTTCAAATGCTAGTAGATATCCATAATGTACATGTATTAGTTGTAGTAGTCCTTGGTGTGCCTTGCATCTAAAACCTAGTTTTCTAGCTTCTCCAAAACCTTTGTATCAGTGAGAGTGCACCTTTCATCAACTAGCTCCCATCTTGCTTGAGCTATTTCCTCTTGAATTGGTTGGTGGGTGTGCTCAGGGTACACGGATTCCAAGTTCTCAACCTTCATTTGTGCACTTGAGAAACCACATTCTTGGTATAAGCCATGCCTTGTCAAGCCCTAACTCTTTGACAAGGTATATTGACTTGCAAATGAGAGAACTAGTCAATAACATCTACAAATTTCCTCCATGAGTTGTAGACGATTGGAGGTCTCCCCCAGGGAGGGTGATGAATATATGAGGGGCTAAGTCTTTCAATATTGAGGGGCATTTAATATCCTAGCTTGGCGAAGAAATTCTAGTCACTCGAGAAACTTGAGGAACGCACATCAATGAAATAGGTTGAGTGACCACGTGACCTCTGGGGGGGGCAAAGGAAAAATCTTGCCTTAGTTGGCTCGGTTTACACAACCCTTAGGAGGATACCATGGCCTCTACATATGGATCCCTTGAAAAGTAGGTGAAGAGAAGAGATACATTTTCATGCAAATTCCACCTTGAGTTTCTTCCACTTGGTGGTGGTTTGCAAGGGAGGGTGAGGATGAGAATAGACCTAAGAACACAAAGTGTAGAAGAAAATTTGAACTTTGAAGCATTAGAGAAATTTTGAAGCCTAAAGTGGGCCTCAAAACAAAAATGTACAACCAAAATCAACTTTATAAGAACCAATAGGATTCAAGATGATGATGTCAACCATGGGGGACAATTCACCATGTTTGGAGTAAAAAAATAAAAAAAATATTAAAAATATTAAAATAATAAAACTACTTTTTCAACTCGTATTTTAAACTTATCTCCCTAGGGTTTTACTCAAATTTTGAGCGGGAGCACTTGTTGGATGCAATCATGTTTTTTCATGTATTTATCATTTTTCATGTAGAAGAGTCCATCGAAAGTATGTAATATGGGTACTCATTGGATGACGAATTAAATTTTGCATCCAACGAATGCTCCTTCTCGAAATTTGAGTAAAACCACATTGAGATAAGTTGAAAATACGTGTTGAAAAAGTAGTTTTTTCTTTTTCCCCTCTAAAATTTGATAATGTAATCTAATCTTATTTTATTATTTCCACTATTATTTTATAATATCCTTAGGAAGCCCATTTTAGACCTCAAAAAATCTCTAATGGAACCTGAAAAGATTGGAACCAATAAAAAGGCTTAGTATTTACAAATCTAACACGGGGTGGGGAGCTTGGTTGAGCCAACACTACCTTTACATTCCTTAGAAGTAAACTCCAATAGATCACTCATTGAGCAACATACTAGGAGAAGAAGCATGCTAACATTCATCCTCTAGAAGATAATAATGGGAATACACTAAGCCTCGATATGTTGGACTACCCCATTCCCAAAAGGATGCCCCGAAGCCAAGCATTTTCATGGTGATATAATGATTTTTTATGCACATGATTACGATCTCAAATGAAATGCTTGCTTCTTGCTTGCAATTGAACCTTTCCCTAGCGTGAACGCTCGAGTTTATAGATTCGCCTTGCAGCTTGGTACAATTCCACATTAATCCCCTAGATTTTCTCGTACTGTATACCAGCCCCATTAACAAAAACACCTTGCAGGAATTAATTTCCATCTTCACCGAGTGGTGAAATATCATATACAAACGTGCTCACTACATGATGGGTGATTGCATCTAGAGGTGCTCTCCATCCCAGTATGGAAGAGATGTTGTAATGTCATGTCTTGTCATACTTGTCTTGTTATGTAAACATTTTGACTTGGTCAAAAAAAAAAAATTAAATTAAATTAAAAATAAAATAAAATAAAATTAACGTAAAATAATCAATTAACTTTTTTGGCCTTTGGGTTTTGACAACAAATGGTTTTTCCCATAGTATTTTTAACCCATGGTATTTCCCATAGTATTCTTCTCTAGTGTAGCCTATTTAACAACATAAAATTCCAACGAATTTTCCTTTTTTCCAATGAGAAATATTTGGTTGGGGCTTTGAGTGCTATTTACCAATCTAAGGACAAAAAACCAGGCGATCGAAGGAGGCCTATGACATTGACGGTTTTGAATTATCAATTTGTAATTTTAATTTACCACCATCATCCTCAGAAGATTATTTGTCATAATTTACCACCACCATCCTCATAAGATTATTTGCAGGAAGCTCTCAGTAGTGAACATCTTATCAATCCAGAAACTCTTCCCGCCATTGTTTTCCATTATGAACAATCTTAGCCTTCAGATGTTGCAGAGCTTCTCCAAGTATGGAAGAGATGTTTTCATGTCATGTCTTGCCCTGTCATCTAAACATTACGTTTTTTTCAGACTGGGGTTTTGACAACCCACGGTTTTTCCGATGGTATCTTCACAGTGGTCATTTCTCTTATCCATCCTCCTATGATTGTTTATCATTTGGCCTAATTTCTTTTCCAGTGTTCATTTATCCGCTTACTGACTAGGGTTTTTCAAGCATCAAGCTTTGGTTTTTTGGGCATGCGATTTCAAATGCTTCAAAAGGAAAAATTCCCTCTCATTCTCTTTCATTTTTATTGATAGATTTTCGAGCACCAATGTCTCCTTTGCAATTATGTATTATTGGTTACAGGTTTAAGTTCCCAATGCTTTGTTTTTCATTTCTTATATACATACGACTGTTGAATTTTTAGGGTGTTGATCTCTATATGTTTTGTGCTTGCTAGGTTTAACGATAGGTACAATTGTACCCCAATGTATTTCCATTGTTCATTTTTTCCTCTTATCAACTAGGTTTTTTTAGCGTCAAGCTTTGGTTTTTTAGGAATGCAAGTTTCAAATGCTTCAAAGGGAAAAACACCTACTCGTTCTCTTTCATTTTTATTGATAAATTCTATAGCACACATGTCTCCTTTGCAATCTTGTATTACTAGTTATAGGTTTAAGTGTGTAGCTATTTGTTTTTCATTTCTTATATGCATGCAATTGTTGAGTTTATAGGGTGTTGATCTCTATATGTTTTGTGCTTGCTAGGTTTAACTACAGGTACAACTATGAGGTTGGGTACTTTACTATGGATTTATGTGGGCCATCAATATTGATGGGGAACAAAAAAGAGGTGGAATTGGTCCAAGAAAGGAATCTTGCTAATCATAGAATTGTGCAACAAGTACCCAAGCTGAGTTCCTCCTCCTGGAACTCCAATTCCAAGCCAATTTCCTTCTCGTCTAGGTCCAATCCTAGGAAATATTCCTCACCCTCCTGCAAGCCAAGCCTCTGAATGAAGAAAAGGGATTCCAATGCAAATGCCATTATTTTGTAGTCATAGATTCAATTGCAGATGAAGTATGATGATGAGAGATCCCCAGTTATAGTTTTATTATTCGTTGTATTTTATTAATTGGTAGTGGCATCAACAAGAAGAAGTTTGTGGAGCTGAGTGTATTTTATGGGTTTATCATCTTTTTCAAGGGAAATTTCATCAAGTGGGTCTCACAAAACATCATTATATAATGTTGCATATACAGAGCACTAGAGTATTTTGGGTTTATCGTTTTTTCTTCTAATTTGTTTTCATTTTTTATTACTAATAATCTTTACTCTAAAAGAGTTTTGAGAATTTTTTTGATCATTAATGAATTCAAATTTGAATTACAGAGAGAAATTAAACTATGTTATCTAATTATTCCATGTTTTAAAGTTTTGAAAATATTTTATATTTTGGAGTTTTTGGCTACATTGTATTTTTTGTCATTTACCATATGTTTTTTAATGCATAAATTGATTCAATGTCCTGGAAATGTCTTGGAACACTCAAATCATGTAGAGTTTCTAAACATTTTTAATATAAAAATATATCCCAAAAACCTCCACACTTAGAATAATTAAACTAAAACAAATTGGATTCTTCAAAAAGTGAATTTGAATTTTTTAATTCTTTAAAATTTAGCATTCATCAAAGAAATAATAATCTTTTAAAATTTACAAATATGAAAATATAAGAATTTTTACTTTAAAAAAATATAAAAGAAAAAAACAATTATTAATTACTCACCCTCTACAGCGTAATATGGTAGAGATGTTGTAATTTTTAACATTTTGATTGAGTCAAACTAAAATAAAATTAGAAAAAATACATTACACAATTTTCTTTCGAAAATCTCCAACAACAATATGAATAACTGTGAAAGTTTGATTTCAGACTTTTGTGATCCATACTCATTTTGAGAATGCCTTTCGGATTAATCGCATTATTGTTTGTTGGTCAACGTTTCGAAATGTCAACCAACAAAGAATAATGTGATTAATCAAAAAGACATTCTTGAAAACTGTGAAAGTCTCCAATCACTTATAATAATATTTGTTATCAATAAAACATTTTGGTTGATCAATTTAAATAAAACTAAAAAAATAATAATAAAAAATACATAAAATTAATAATTATAATTATAATTATTTATAATTAATAATAAAACCAACCTAGATCCATCTTAACTCTAGATCTACCAAGTGTCCAAAAAGATCAAATCTCTTGAGATCCAAACATCTTTTAGAGTAAAAAGAGATTTGATCCCTCTAAGCCCTTGGTAGATCTAGAGTTAAGATGGATCTAGGTTGGTTTAATAATTTTAATTTTATTATAAAATAATTGAGCCTCTCTAACCTAGTATGGAAGAGATGTTGTCATGTCCTATTATGTTATGTAAACATTTTGACTTGTCAAATTACACAAAAGTAAAAATAACAATAACAATAACAATAAATAACAATAATAATTATAATTATTCACATGGATCTAAGTGTTCCTTCAAGTAATGTGCATTGTTAGGATCTGCAGGACATAATTCATGCCAGTAATGAATAGGGAATCCAGGTAGCGATCATGCATTGTGGAACTCATTCAAGAAGGTTGTGTCTCAGTTAATTTAATATGTTTGGAACATTCTTCTCTAAATCCACTTCACAATCGACCTTGCATTGGCCCTCATGCTTCAAATTTGGTTTTTACTTCAGTCCCTTCATCTCCTCCTTCACTCCATCCTGTGGGAGGTTTGCTTTGAAAGAAATAGCATCGTATTTCCTATCACAATTCTTAGAAGCCATCGCTCTAGGTTCAACAACTCTAATAGGAAAATATGGTTAGAGAACGAGGTATAACCAAACAAGGAGATCAAGGACGAGGGCGTCCACCCCTCTCTCCCTGTCATGGTGAAGACATAGAATTGTTTGACTCATATATACTTTCCCACATTCGTAACTTTGTGGCTTCAATGGAGGTTGAGGAGCAAATATGTTGGGGCGTAGACTTTGGACAGTTCAAAATTTGTTAGCACACCACCTTTGTTCCTTGGAAGAAGCCATAGGTTGAGCTGAACGAAGAATGATAGAGGTTGGCATCCAGTTCAACAACACTCATCTAATGTTGCACAATCTTTCTAGGGCTAAAGACATTAAGTTCCCTCCCCCTTTACTCCTACAACCACCAGCTCTATGGAAATCTCTACTAAAATGAATTCCTCACACTAGCCTAACTCTCCTCCCCTCCTTGGTCCTCCAATAATGGTATAAAAGGACAAAGGTCCTGTGGTTTAAGGCTCCTCTCCTAGCCAGAAGCCTAAAACAAAAGCATACAGTCAAATGAAGCCTACCACTAGCACAACTCGAATCTCTAAAGGCAAATCCTCTTAGTAATGTGCAAGTTCCTAAGGCTATGTAATTGAATGGGAGCATCCTCCATGGATGCGAGATGGTTATGAAGATCCTTTTGCATACTTGGCAATGTTGGAGTAGGTGAAGAAGGCCACAACAAAGCAAAGCCAACCTCAAGCAGTTCCAGAGTCAAGTAAGCAGCATGACTAGGTCCCTCATTAGGCTTCATTTGTTTCTTTCTTTCATCAGATTATATAGTTGTTTAAGTTATTATAGTCATACTAGAACACAACATTTTGCATGGTCTTTGTCTATTCTTGTGTGCCCTCTTTCCATTTTTGTATGGCCCGGGTTTTCCAACGATATTTTGCATATACTAAAGGACCATCTGGTTTCCCCATCACGAGCATATGGTCCCTCTCTAGCTCTTTTTAGTCTAGACTTAGCACTTTGCAGACTTCTCCTCGTCTGAACACTAGCCTTTACAACACTCCTCAGAATGTACTTTATGTAAAGTATTTTTTGTAATATAAAGTTTTCTACTTGCTTATAAATAATAATAATTATTATTATTATTAATTAAAACATTTTGACCAAGTCTCTTTTCACTATAAAAGAGGTTTGCATCTAAGGGATTTGATCCCTCTCGACATTCGGTAGATCTAGATTTAACATGGATCTAGGCTAATTTTAACTTTACAATTTTTTAATAATTAAAATCATTTGTAGGGAATTTTCTATATTTAAAAATGAAAAAATATATATATATATATATATATATATATATAAACTTATGTTTTATTTTTAAGACTCTATTTACTAAAAACTCCAGGGACAAAAAAGACTAGGCAATGGAGAAGTTCTATGGAATTCAGGGTTTAGAATTACTGATTTGTAATTTTAATTTACCACCGTCGTCATCCTCAAAAGATTATTTGTCGAAATTTACCACCATTATTGTCTAGGAAGCTTTTAGTAATGAAAATATGGTTGACCCAAAAACTCTTCCCCCCATTGCTTTCCACTCTGAATAGTCTTCGCCTTTAGGTATTGTTCACACAAAACCCTAATTCTCAAAGTTCAGAAATTAATATACTACGCATCAATTCTCTTATAATGATACTTACATTGAAGATGACATTGGACAAGGGGTAATAAAATGGCTTTTTTATAATTAAATTCGAAGTTGTTCTCTTAGAATATAGTTTAAGATATTATAATTCAATGAGAAATCATCACTGAAATATATATATATAGATGTATTCAATTTTATGTGTTGAGACATTAATTTAATTGTGATGGTCCTGCAATTTCAATAGTAAGTAAAGTTAGTTAAAGAATATGCTCAAAAAAAAGTGTGAAAAAATTTAATTCAATTACTTTAACTAATTTTAATTTAATTACTACACAACTATATATGAAAACATGTTCCACATTTTAAATCAATAAAAAATTTAAAACCTTTTTGAATATATAGGGGAGAGATGTCTAATGTTGTGCAGGGACCAGTAATTGCTATAGCATTGGTCCCACCATGCCACCAGAAATTGAGAGATGTGCAACCAATATTTAAACAAAAATAAATAACATTAAGTGCAAATATCTTTTAATTTATGTCCAAAATTTCCCAAAACATTTACTGGGCCCACAACTGTCCAATAATAGTTTTTTAAGTATCAACAGTACAAATCATCTTGTCCCAACTAGAAAACAAATAAAACCATAAATCCTTCCAAAATGGTCTATTCCAGAAGTACAAAGTAGTAGTCACTTCAACCCCCACTGATATGAACTGAAGCTATGTATCCCAAATGCATATTCATACCTACACATAACAAAAGTTAATGTATGTCAGCCATAATTGTTGTGTTATTCAACATTTAAACCCACTGTGTTCAATAAATGACACCCAACCCATTCTATTTCCCATTAAAATGGATCAAAGGACATGGATCAACAATAACAAATTCCCAACCATTGGATCACATCCAAATCAATCCAAATCACACATTCAAAATGAAGCCATTGCAATCCATGTCCATCCTTGCCACTAATTAAATTCAAGAGCAAAAAACTATAAAATAAGTTCAACCATTGTTGAAGTTGCATGTTTAACATTCAAACTATTCACCAGCCCTGGAGACAAACCATTACAGAACATTTCACAATATATTCAGGTTAGTTATTTCAGTTACAAAACAATTTTCTTACAATTTTATTTTCATTTCTCACAGTTTTTATTTCAGTTTTCTTACAGTTTTATTTTCATCAAATTATTATTTTTTTTATTATTTTTATTTTCTCTATATTTTGAGTCATTTGCAAGTTGACTGGAAAATATGACACACCCATAATGCAACGTATTAGCTAATATGGCTATCTACAGATGAAAAAGAACAGAAATCGTTTCTAGTTGAACATCAATCCTTTTCTACAGTACAAATTATAAGTGGGAAGGGCTTCATATAAAGCTCTACACATTCATCCCAAAGCCAAAACAATGTCATAAAAAGTAGTTCCTCAATGAGAATTAATTGGAAAATGAGTCTCCTAGCTCCAATTTAAGAACAACTACATGACCATCTAAATTAACAAGGAGAATCCACAACAAATTTTCCAAAACGTTGTCTAGGCTTTAGCATAAATTGATGACATATGGAGATAAATAGTGGCAAAGAATTTAGCGATAAATGACAACAGGTCCTTGCTTAATTGGCTATCAGTGACATAAACTTGGAATGGAAAAATAGACGTAGAAATTCCTTTATGCTTCCCTTTCTTCCAGGATTTAGCATAAATTGATGACATGTGGAAATAAACAGTGGAAAAGAATTTAGTGATAAATGACAACAATTCCTTGCTCAACTGGCTATCAGTGACATAAACTTGGAATGACAAAAATAGACGTAGAAACTCCTTTATGCTTCCCTTTCTTCTAGTACTTGTCATATTTGTTGAGACATGAAACCAATCTAGATTAAATTTCTATTAAATAAGATGAAGATCATCATCGTTTTTGCATTCTCTTATTTTTTTCATTTCTCTCAGTTGCATTTGAAGAGGAAATCTCTATCAATTGTTTTCCCTTGTAACATTTTCATAATCACTATGTTTCTCTATAACCTACTTACCTACTTAGCATTCAAATTCTCAAGATACTTCATTTGTCTTTCAGATTTGCTTAAACCCACATTATCCTTCACTTCATCATTTGTGACATCTTTTCTGATAGTGTCATCTCCCTCTACCTTGTCAATCATTTTGTGGAACATGCACTCAAATCAATCTCAAACTTTCCTTTTTATCCTTTTAACTAAATTTTTAAAATTTCCATTAATTATTTTAGGATGTCTGTGAGAGTTTCCAACCTTGTTAGACTTGAAATGGAGAAATAAGAATTCCATATCCAATTCAAAATTCAGCAGACTTTACAGTTTTCGAGATTTAAGGATTTAATTTAAGCCAAACAATAGTAAATAGACCAGATCAACATCTTAACTAAGAAAATGAACCAAGTGTCACTTTTTTAGTTAAAATTCCTCCTAGAGCTTCCTTCATGCTTGAACAATGTTATCTATAGGAATAACAATATTGACAAACTCAAAACCATTGCCACAATAAATTTGACAAACTCATAACCATTCCCACAAAAGGAGAATCACTAAACATTACTAAGGCAAGCCCAAAGCTTCTATTGAGATGCTAAATTCTTTTAGAAAGGCAAGCCTACAACCTCCTTCATGCCTGGAGATTGTGATGATTAGGAATAACAATAATGACAAACATGAGGCTAAACAATTTAATTCAAACAACATTAATTAGACCAGATCAACATCTTAACCAGAAAAGGAACCAAGTGTCACTTTTTTTAGTTGAAATTCCTCCTAGAGCTTTCTTCATGCCTAAAGAGTGTTATCTATAGGAATAACAATATTGGAAAACTCAGAACCATTCCCACAATAAATTTGACAAACCCATAACTATTCCCACAATAGCAGAATCACTAACCATTACTAAGGAAAGCATAGAGCTTCTATTGAGCTGCTAAATTCCTTTAGCAAGGAAAGCCTACAACTTCCTTCATGCCTAAAGGTTGTGATGATTAGGAATAAAAATAATGACAAACATTAGGCTAAACAAATTATTTCAAGCAATAATAACTAGACCATATCAACATCTTAACCAGAAAAGGAACCATGTGTCACTTTTTTTAGTTGAAATTCCTCTTAGAGCTTCCTTCATGCGTGAAGAGTGTTATCTATAGGAATAAAAATATTGACAAACTCATAACCATTCCCACAATAGGAGAATCACTACCCATTACTAAGGCAAGCCTAGAGCTTCTATTGAGCTGCTAAATTATTTTAGCAAGGCAAGCCTACAACTTCCTTCATGCCTGAAGAGTGTTATCTATAGGAATAACAGTAGTGACAAACTCAAAACCATTCCCACAATAAATCTGACAAACTCAGAGCCATTCCCACAATAGGAGAATCACTAACCATTACTAAGGCAAGCCTAGAGCTTCTATTGAGTTGCTAAATTCCTTTATCAAGGCAAGCCTACAACTTCCTTCATGCCTAGAGAATGTAATGATTAGGAATAACAATAATGACAAACATGAGGCTAAACAGTTTAATTCAAACAACGGTAACTATACCAGATCAACATCTTAACCAAAAAAGGAACCAGGCGCCACTTTTTTTAGTTGAAATTCCTCCTAGAGCTTCCTTCATGCCTGAAGAGTGTTATCTATAGGAATAACAATATTGACAAACTCAGAACCATTCCCACAATAGGAGAATCAATAACCATTACTAAGGCAAGCCTACAGTTTCTATTGAGCTGTTAAATTCCTTTAGCAAGGCATGCCTACAACTTCCTTCATGCCTGGAGATTGTATTGATTAAGAATAACAATAATGACAAACATGAGGCTAAACAATTTAATTCAAACAACAGTAACTAGACCATATCAACATCTTATCTATAGGAATAACAATATTGACAAACTCATAACCATTCCCACAATAGGAGAATCACTAACCATTACTAAGGCAAGCCTAGAGCTTATATTCAGCTGCTAAATTCCTTTAGGAACAACTTCCTTCATGCCTATAGATTGTAATGATTAGGAATAACAATAATGACATACATGAGGCTAAACAATTTAATTCAAACAACAGTAACTAGACCAGATCAATATCTTATCTATAGGAATAACAATATTGACAAACTCAAAACCATTCCCACAATAGGATAATCACTAACTATTACTATGGAAATCTTATAGCTTATATTGAGCCGCTAAATTCCTTTAGCAAGGCAAGCCTACAAATTCCTTCATGCCTAGAAATTTTGATGATTAGGAATAACAATATTGATAAACATGAGGTTAAACAATTTAAGTCAAACAACAATTTATAAAAAAGAACTAGACCAGATCAACATCTTAACCAGAAAGATCACTTGTTTTAGTTGAAATTCCTCCTATAACGCATAAAACATTTTATCCAAAACATATATTGATATAATTGAAGACATACAACCAATTCTAGGTCAATTTCAACACACTGGTAGTAGTTTTCCAAGTGCAAATACAATCATGGTATTTTAAGTGTAAAAACAAGTTATCAAAACAACAATCACTGATATATTTGAAGACATACAACAAATTCCTTTTGTAGATTTGATTTTTCAAGGATACTGTCAAAAAGGCATATGTATGAAAATTTGTTAAGATGCTACTAACATACATGTTGATAATTGCCTGTAATAAAGCAAAAATACTATTGGCTTGTATGAAAGCATAATTTTAATTATTATTAACTAAATGCATGCAATAATTTTGCAGGTAGTTGCATCTATGGCAAGAGTTAGTTATGTTGCTTGTATAAGGAGAAGTGGCAAGCGAGTGACCAAGGGTGCCCAGCTGCGATTCCCTTCATCAGATGAGGACAAGACAGGTGATGTGAATGTCAACAATGCTCCTAGCAATGTTGTTGATGATGACCATGCGACTGAAGTTGATGTTGTCACACCATTAGCCACAAAGCCACCATCAACCACAGTCCAAGGGGCAAGTTCAACTAAAAATATAAGTGCTATAAGAGGTTGGAAAAAAAAGACATGTTAGCTGCAATTGACGACATAGAGTTTAATGGATATTCAGTTCGGGCATCTGCAAAAAAACATGGTATTCCTCCCTCATTAATACATTATTGGATAAATGGGCTAACTCGTACAAAATGTAGAGGGCCTCTTACAGTTATGACTGAAGAGGAGGAGATTGAGGTGGTTGAGTGGTGTAAAGAGACGACCCAATTGGGACATGGGCTAGAGTTGACACAACTCAAATCCATAGTTGCTCAATTATGTCAAGGGAGATAAAACCAATTTAAAGATGGGTTTCCTAGTAAATCATGGTGGTTTGGGTTTAAGAAAAGGCAACCAGACCTTGTATTGCATACAACTGAGGGCCTTGACAGAGACAAAGAATTAAATTTGTGCCCTGCAGTTGTATGTATGTTCTATGAAACTCTTTCTTATCCATACGACAAGAATTCTTATGGTGCAGACCATATATGGAACTGTGATGAAACATGTTTACAAGAAGGAAGGAATTGTGGCATGCAGGTAATTGCCAAGAGAGGGAGCCAAAACATGCCAAAGATTTTTCCTAAGAGTAGGGAGTGGATAACTATTCTATGTTGTGTCAATGCAATTGGTGCTTCAATCCCAGGATTTTATCTATTCAAAGGTAAAGTCAACTGAAAAATTATATACAAAACTGTGAACCAAGTGCATGCATGGATGACTAAAAAACTTATTCTTAATTGGCTTTGTCACTTTGTTACATCTGTACGAGGTGGTGTCTCACCTAATAACAAACACCTATTGCTATTAGCTGGTTGTTGGGCAGCTAAAATTAGCATTCACTTTCACTATTTTTTACCTTTATCCTCATTTTTTCACCTCATTCCATCACATTGTCATTACATAACCCTACATTATCATTACTACATGAGTTCACATTTACATTTTCCAAAGTTATTAATTTCATGTATTTAGAGTGAATTTATGATTAAAAGTTAGAGAAATAACATGTATTTGCTTATACCTAAAAGTGGCTTGAGTTTGATGACATGTGTAGGTCATTTGGAAGCTTCCAATGCACCCTTATGTGGCCTCCCAAGATCAAATTCGAATTTCAACTCAAGAGGTGGACCATATTCCAAGGAGAAAGATCATGGAGATCTTGATGTGTCATGGGATTTGTATCTAGTATTTAGGGATAAGTTGAGACAAGTATGGATCTAGTAGATATTTAAGGGATCTACATTTATTGAGTAGATATCCCTAATTCATGTATAAATAAGAGAAGCATCCTTCAAAAGAAAAGAACAGTTATCAGTTATTCATTAGCATCATATTTATGATTGTTCATTCAACATGAATAATATCATTTTCTCCAAATCATGAGTTATGAGTGTTGTTTGATTCTTAAGGTGTGATAGATGTTCATGTGTGCTCATTAAGGAATGGAAGGATCCCCATACCAAGATAAGTACACTTTGTTGTAGAGTAATGTTCATAGTTGTGAATATACTAGTTTTAATTCTGGATGTTCATCTTATTTCTTTGTTGTAAATACTTGTAGATAATTTCAGTATGAATTCATGTTATGGCCATGTTTTGTTGTGTGAAGATTGATCTCCTTTCAGTAGCTAGTTTTTATGTGAGAAGGACAACTAGGAACTCCTAAGTTAGGAGCCTCTTCTCCATGAGCTAGACTAAACTGAAACAAGATTTACTTTCTTATATGCTTTCCTAGATTACATTTATGTGAAGATTGATTTCCTTTCAGTAGCTAGTTTTTATGTGAGAAGGACAATCAGGTCCTCCTAAGTTAGGAGACTCTTCTCCATGAGCTAAGAACTGAACTAAAAACAATATTTACTTGCTTTCATTTATATGCTTTCTTTCCTGCTTTCTTATATGTTTGGCAATGTTATTATAGAAAGATTGTAGAAGGACAATTAGGACTCTTGAACAAGAGACTCTTCTTTATCTTCTAAAGTAAACTAATTCCATTGATCAAACATTTTTTATGCTTTCATAAAATAGATCTGAATATTTTCATTTCAAAATAGTTTAGATTTGTAATATGCATTTCCATTCTAAACAAACTTCCTACACTAGTTTCATTTGGGGTCCCATATATTTTAGTTCGCTTCTAAGTTTACGAAACCCCCAGGTTGACAAATTAAATGACAGGGATTTAGCATACAATTAAATCAACCAACAATGGCCATGGAAGGCATATTGTTGTACAAACAATTGAGGAAGCAAACAATTTGGGCATCGACCTGTTAACATTACCCGCTCATACCACTCACAGATTGCAACCCCTTGATGTCAGTGTGTTTGGTCCTTTCAAGAATTATTTCAGGTCAGAGTGTGTTGCATGGATGGAAAAGAATCCATGCAAGTAAAGCGTTTAAATGGGCTCTGACACCATTAAATATCAAGGCTGGCTTTAGGAGGACTGGAATATGGCCATTGAATTATGACGCTCTTATGCATGATACTGGTTGTAGCTAGGCATTTCATGTGGATGGTCAAGAAGAAGGGTGTGTCCAAATAGTTGATGAAGTGCACGAAGAAGTAGATGAACATGATCATGTGGTTGCAGCTGGTAATATTATTTCCCTCTCTCAAGGACATTTATATAGTGATGATGATGAACATGTATGCGAAACACAATATAATCATGAACCAATTGACAGTAACATGGAGGTCATTCTACCAACTAAAGCACATGGAACTTTTGTTGTTGATATTGTTAATGACATTGTTGAACATGCAGTTGGCAATGACAATGTAGTTGAAAATGGCATTGTTGATATTGCACTAGTAAGCAACAATGACCAATTGAAATTACCAATACAAGTAACCATGCCATCATGGCTGGAAGAAGCCATTATTAATTTGAACAAACATAGTGTCTCAAGAACCAATGAACAAAGCATGAACATGCCTTCACAACCAGCAGAATTGAACAATGAAATTGTTCATTTTTTTGTGGACAATAGACCAATGGAAGAATATGAAGCACGTAATGAGGCGTCAGATGAAGCGAATAATATACTTCAATCAGTTGTCTCAGATACTGAAAGGCAAGGGCCAAGCAATGACATGCTGGTGGGAGGGGTGGAGAAGTTACTTGGTCGGTTCCTAAAGCTCCAAGTAAAGAGAATGTTAATGAAAAAAAAACAAGGAACACTGGGTAGTCTTCGTTTGTGCCGAAGTTCACAGTTACTCATCTCATAAGACTATATAAACCTATTAGTTGAGTCTAAAAAAAAGAAATTTGAAATTCAGGAATTAAAACAGAAAAAAGGATTTAGCCAAGGAGAAGAAGGCAACAAGGATTGTTGCAGCACAACGTCTAGAAGATGGAAGGCTTAATAGAGAGAAAGTAAGGCAAGGGAATGACCATCAAAAATATTTGGCAATACTTCCTTTGGCCAATACTTAGCCAAATTTCCAAGCCTCCAAGCTTCTAATTCTTTGCACAATTCCTGAGAGAATTAGCCTGTATTTAAAGGGAAATTCCTCATCCATAACTGCACAATCCAAAATTAGGTCCTTCTCTGATTGCATGCATGATATTTACAACTCAGTAAATCATACAACTGATAGTACACTATCCCTGCACTCCAGTCTCAACTGGGTCTTTCTATGAACTAACATGCATGAGTTTCTGATGAGGGAATCTTCAGTTAACTGGAGTAACACTTGTGGATGCACCAGTGCACCAACTGATTACTAATCTTCTATTAGTTCCATAAACAATTAGAACTAATTTAACTGACCATAACTCAGTAAACTAAGTTATCTAATTACAACTCATAAATAAACTCATCCTGGAGCCCTAAAACTTAGGGATCATACTTGCATGACTTTAGATAGACTTCCAGCTCGAAATTCCTAAGTTAACTAAGTCAAATTAACTTAGTTAACTATTACAAGTTGCTATGAGAAAATAATTACAATTTTAATTCACAATTTAATTCAAGGACAAATTAAATTGGAATTTCTGGATTCTATTTTTAACATTTCTTGTTGTTATTTTCAACACTCCCTCTCAACAAGAAAGGAATTCAACTTGATCCTGATCTTGAACCTTTGGAATGTTCTGCATGCAACACTTCTCTCTAGTGTTATTGCTACAACAACTCCAGAAACAAAAAACAAAAAACAAAAACATCCAACCTGAATCAATATGATGCCTTTGTCATCATAGTCTCTGACTGTTATTGCCTCTGCCGATAGAAAACTCTGCGCTTTTGTTGACTCTGCCTTTCTACACTATTGTCAACCCTTCTCTACGTTCTTTAGGATCTGAATGCTCTAGCCTCTATCACTTTGATCTCTGACTGCATCAATCCCATTGGTTCCTCCCGCTACTATGTACTTTGGGCTCCCGTAGCAAGGTACGATCCCTGAGATAAAACCTCTCAATGGACCCTGCCCAATTTCAGCCCTCTTGGGACTAACACTTCACATCGCCCCACCTCACATCTAGAGGTATGGATTCATGTGCTCCCACTACCCACTTGGCTCGAAATTCCCCCTACTGGAGGTCTCTGCATGAGTGGATGCCACCACTCAGTCTCCTCTCAACTTCTCTAGTTGTGGCTGCTCCACAACTTCCTGAAGCTACTTATGAGACTGCTTCTTCTGGGGCTGCATGTTGAGAGGTAATTTACTCTCCCTATCAACCACCAAGTCTCTAACCTTTGCCTTGCTCCTCAAGTATTTGCATTTATCTTGTACCTCAAGTGCATACAGGTTCTTGGCTAGCACACCAATCTGTTTCATTTGTCCCACCGTCACCAAATTTTCTGGAAAAAGCGTTGATTTTAAATCAGCGATATCTCCCTCATCCGAACTCCTATTCGGCCAATATTTTTATTGAATTTGGGTATTTTTTTCGTAAGGAATCCAGATCTGCTATTTGTTTCTGAAAATTTTTCACAAAAAAATTCAAATCTACTCTGCAAACTCACGGCCCAAAAAATCTGGCTCCGATATCATGTAGAAAATCCTATATATCTAGCTCCGATACCATGTAGATTTTCCTGTAGATTCACAAGCTCATGCAATTTACTAAATCACAGGACAAGAATCTACTTCTACTTTCAACCAGCGGAAGCCAATAGATCGATGAAAATAATATGAACAAGACGAAGATAAATCAATGGCACGTAACACAAGATGTATATGGGGAAAGCCACTACTCAAAACCCCGCTAGAAATATGAGTGAATATACAAAGCTTGTTCTCACTAGAACAATTCTAGCATTCAGTATGATTAATCTCCTTGCTCACAAGCAAGTTCAAGCCAATTTCTAGCCTCTTTTGCTGCTCTCCAAGCCCCTGATTCCTTGCGCCCTTGGTCAAAGAATTTGGATGAATACAATCTGCTCTGCTTAACCTTGAGCTTAACCTACACTAGTATTTCCTATCCTCCGCTTCATGACTTCCTTTGGCCAATATTTAGCCAAATTTCCAAGCCTCCAAGCTTCTAATTCTTTGCACAATTCCTGAGAGAATTAGCTCGTATTTAAAGGGAAATTCCTCATCCATAACTGCACAATCCAAAATTAGGTCCTTCTCTGATTGCATGCATGATATTTACAACTCAGTAAATCATACAACTGATAGTACACTATCCCTACACTCTAGTCTCAACTGGGTCTTTCTCTGAACTGACATGCATGAGTTTCTGATGAGGGAATCTTCAATTAACTGGAGTAACACTTGTGGATGCACCAGTGCACCAACTGACTGCTAATCCTCTATTAGTTCCACAAACAGTTAGAACTAATTTAACTAACCATAACTCAGTAAACTGAGTTATCTAATTACAACTCATAAATAAACTCATCTTGGACCCCTAAAACTTAGGGATCACACTTACATGACTTCAGATAGACTTCCAACTCGAAATTCCTAAGTTAACTAAGTCAAGTTAACTTAATTAACTATTGCAAGTTGCTATGAGAAAATAATTACAATTTTAATTCATTATTTAAGTCAGGGACAAATTAAATTGGAATTTTTGGATTCTATTTTTAACATTTCTTGTTGCTATTTTCAACAAAACAAATGCTTGAAAAGGAACAAGGGATGACCGATATGGTTGACAATGATGCAAGCACAGCTGATGAAACTAGGATTATGTCAAACACATAGGATAATATTGCAGATAATACACCATTATTCCAAGACCTCATAAACATTCAAATCTCTCACTATCAAAATGGGGGTTTACCCACTTGCTTTTTTCTAACCAAAGCAGGTGTAAATTCTATGTATGTTCATCACACACCTCCACTTAATGTAGGACTCAGTAGTGCAAGTGTGAGGTATGGGTACTCAATTCCTCCATGGTTGGAAGGGTCAAATTGTACTCAATCATATGGCAACAATGCACCACATCCTAATAAACCCTTTTTAGGTAGGCCAACCTACTTGGCTCAAGGAAGCAACTTAGGGAGTTTTGGCACTAAAGATTCTCAAGGCCATAAAGAATAGGGGTGTCATATTTTTTTGGTTGTAACCACATTATGATGTGGATTTTGGATGGATTGTCTCTTTTTCTTGTCACGGGAAGATTTTGGCTTACAACTTAGGTTGTTTTATTTCATACTGTTTGCGGCATTGTAATCAAAATCTTGTGAACAAATCTTACATGAGAATGCAAATGGGATTTTCTGTTATGCCTCTACACACCAAATGATTTACAACACATTTATAATTGAGTTTTTAATTAAATTACAAACGAGTGAATAATGAAATCTTGAAGTGAACTTGTTTTAATATGAAAATTCCATAAAACAGTGAACAATAAAAGTACCTAACCTCACCCCTCATATGAAACCTCATTTAATGTAAGTTAACTTACAAGACAAACAAAGTGCATATGCGGTGAAGCATCAACAAGCCAAGAGAATAATTAAATGATAAACGAGTGAATAATGAAATCAACAAGCATCACCTAAGTTGTTAATTAAATGATAAAGCATCAACAAGCATCAACTGAGTTGTTAATTAAATGACAAACGAGTGAATAATGAAATCTTGAACAAGTCACTTATTTTAATATGAAAATTCCTTAAAACAATGAACAATAAAAGAACCTAACCTCACACCTCAAATGAAACCTCATTTACTGTAAGTTAACTTAAAAGACAAATAGAGTGCATGTGTGGTGAAGCATCAACAATCCAAGAGAATAATTAAATGACAAACGAGTGAATAATGAAATCAACAAGCATCAACTTTGTTGTTAGTGAAACGATAAAGCATCAACAAGCATCAATTGAGTTGTTAACTAAATGACAAATGAGTGAATAATGAAATCTCGAACAAGTCACTTGTTTTAATATGAAAATTTCATAAAACAATGAATAGTAAAAGTACCTAACCTCAGACCTTATGAAACCTCATTTACTGTAAGTTAACTTAGAGGACAAACAAAGTGCATGTGCAGTGAATCATCAGCAAGCCAAGAGAATAACTAAATGGCAAATTGGTGAACAACTAAATCTTGTGCCATGCTCAATGCCTAATAATCAACCAGTAAGCAGTAGTGACTTTTAATTCTAAAACAACAAGAACATTTCCATCTTCTTCATCAAGTTTATCATAAACTGCCTTTGTTGTTGCCAAATCATCCTTAATTTGTAGGTCTTCTTGAAATGACACAATTGGATCATCCAAATATACTACAACCACCAAATGAGGTTATGTCAAGGATGTCTTTAGATTGTAAAAATCCAAAGCACTATAAAATTTAAGAAATCCAATCAGTGTTCTGGGAAAACTAGGAAGGTTATCCAAAGAGGATTTAATTGTCTCCACTGCAACCTTAAGTATGTTAGAGATATGTCAATAAGAAAAAAATATAATGGCAGAATTGGAGGTTGGACTATATATTATGTTGGTGCAACAAATTCCACATTTCCCTTAGAAAGCTTTGGAAACTCATATGCACCACTGTCACACTCTGCCACACATAGTTGTTTGGTGGAATCATGTCTTGAAAATGAAATGTTGTATTTCAAATATCTCATACCTCATCAAATATCCATTCAATAATATCGCTTTTCCTTAAAATGTGAAGCTATTGGAATGTATGCTTAACTATTTTTTCCATATGCTTTTTCCCTTCATTAGTAAGTTCAATCCTTAATTCAAAGAATGTATATTCATAGCTACTTTCTATCTCCCATGCAATCAATTTTCTTTCCCAACCTAAGCTTTATGAAGCAAAAACAATGAGCTATCTACCTCAAGCCCAAGACAAAATACAATAGCCATTTGCGCAGGTTACTTGGTTATTGACAACATACAGTCGCTAAGAATCACTCTAAAACAAGTGACTTGTTCAATATTTGTTCAAACAAAACAAAACCCAAGTCACAATAACCATAAACAGAGGAAGACACAGAGCAAGATAAACAAAACCTTGAATAACCAGTTACTCACAAAGCAGAGCTTAATCTTTATCCAAGGTAGGTGGAAAGAACGAGCCTAAATATAGTCTGAAGGCTCCAGAAGGGAATATTGACCAAATAACCAGTTTATCAGAAAGCCCCACAGGGGAATATTGACCAAATAACAAGACCCATGAATAACCAATTACTCACAAAGTAGAGCTTAATGTTTATCCAAGGCGAGTGGAAAGAATGAGCCTATATATAGTCTAAAGGCTCAATAGGGGAATATTAACCAAATAACCAGTTTATCACAAAGCCCCACAGGGGACTATTGACCAAATAACAAGTACCACGAATAACTATTTACTCATAAAGCAGAGCTTAATCTTTATCCAAGGCAGGTAGAAAGAACGAGCCTAAATATAATATGAAGGCTCCATAGGGGAATATTGACCAAATAACTAGTTTATCACAAAGCCCCGCAGGGGAATATTGACCAAATAATAAGACCCATGAATAACCTGTTTATCACAAAGTATAAAACATATATAATCCTGCCGAACCCTACCATAAACACTGCAACAAGAGCTAAATTCCCAATAACAAATTCAAGTGTTGAAAAACACAGAGTGGCTGGTAGGATTTAGAATCCTACTGGAGAGCTGCATAAACCACCACCATGTCCAAACGTCACCCCAAACCTCGCCAAACCTCTTTTTTGACAACCATACAAATTACTTGCAACACTAACTTGCAAACACAAAGAGAAATTAACATTCGGGAAAAATCCTTGAAAAATTACAGCAAAATTGAAAAAAAAAACATGATTTTAAACACTTACGTGAATGGACCTCAAAACCTGCATGTTGACCAATGAACTTGCTCGAATATCCCACTAGATCCTTCGCAAACAATAGGTCACAAGGATGAAACAACAACAAGCGTATTTGTAAACCCCCCACGAAGCCTATAACACCCTCCTCCCACATCTACCCAAGTAACCGGCCAACCGGGGTAAATATGCGACTAGAGGCTACTATGGTAAGGTTTGACCTCCTATGTGACCTTGAGGAAATGGAATCAACAGAAACATAACACACAGACCTTTCACATCAGTTACAAGACCCTTGAGAACCATGCAACTACTTCAGGCAGCTTGCCCCTGCGTCCCACTAAACTTTTGATCAACTTAACCCCCAGTCGCTCTCATGCTATGAGCATGAGAACGTCCAGGGACCTCTGGATGGTCTCACAAGCCTGCCTGCCAGTGTCCAGGGACTCTTTTTGTCAGTTCTGTGCCAACGTCCCCGGGAATTAAGCCACTTTTTCAGGCCTAGAGCCCAGGTCACTGCCCATAATTACGTGACATCTTCAGAAGCATAAAATAACATGGAAACAATGATGCTAGAGCAAATACTGAAACAAGTCCTCAACTAGACCCCTACTATCCATGACAGGCGTTTCGTCAAACATATCACAAACATGTAATCTACAAGTGTAAATAACATATCTGAGCATAGGGGTCTCATACTTATCCGAGATTCACTATGAGGCATTGTTTCCTTATCACTTTAGCTGCAGTTTCATCCATTAGGCCATAGATACATTGTTCAATCATATACAAGTAAAAACATACTGCGAGCTATAAATAGTTGTTGTCATAAAACATACATATAACCAACATCATAGCAACAGAAATACCAATGAAATCACAACCATATGATCCACATATAATTCAGTATAATACTCATAGAAATACAAGGAGAAATAACCTTTCATTAATGATGCAAAATCCAAACCCATGATGAGACTTCCACGTTCCACCCGCCCATAGAATGGTTGAGCCAAATCTCTCTTCAACCATTCAACCCCGTGCCATATTCCAAACATGAATTTAGGACTCAAACCAAAAGAACCAAAAAAGACATACAGAGGCTAAACCACCTCACCCTCATCAATAGAAACCAGTCTTTACTATAATCCATCCTGGATCACTAGGCCAACCCAATGAACACATCCTAACAGGATTTTCCGTGATCTCCACTCGATCACTAGGCCAAACAAGCATAGATGCCACTGACTTATCCACCTGCACCGTGAGGAATTTTTGTCTCCTAGTCTCTCAAGATTTACCGCAATCCAAACTCGGATCACTAGGCCCTAAACCGAGACTCACTCTCCAGGCTTTACCGCCTATCCCAAACCTAGGATTACTAGACCCAACAGAGAGCAAACCAACTCTTGGCTTTACTGTATATCCTGCCATTCACCGATAAGGATTCCTAGGCCCACCGAGGCAACACAATCCTAACTTTACCGCAACCCACAGTCTGGTTCAGGGGTCACTAGGCCAGTGGCTTTACCGTGATCCACAGTCTGGTTCAGGGACCACTAGGCCATGTGCTCTATCATTCAGAGATCCACCCTACTCAGCTTTGAATCCATTCGACAATCCAGCTCAACCAAAACATGAGAACTCCATCACACCATGGCTATCTGAAAATGACAAGACTAGGCTGAAACCACTGTTACACCTGGCAAAACCCATGCCATAACAACAAAAGAACCACATGCAATACCAAGCATGCCAAATCTAGCAAGGAAAATGCACATGAAAATAGATACTGCAAAGAATCATGTTGTAGATGCTTGATCGTGCTCTTCATTTCTTGCTCCTTCCTTCCTCTTGCCTTCTTTGCCTTTCTTGATCCCATGAAAAGCCATAGCAAAAGCTTGAGCCAAGAGCTTCCAATTGACCCTCAGAAGCCTTTTTATCAATAAGGCCTCTGTTTTCTTCATTTTCCATTATTTTCCTTCATTTTCCTCCTCGCATGCAACCTGTGACCTTTCACCTTCCTTTTCTCCTAATTTCCATTATTTTCATAAATAATTATGCCAAAAATATCATTGTGCCTTTCCAAAGCCTTATACATTGCCTTTGCCAATTTCCTTAAACATTAAACCGATGAAGACCCACACTAGGATGTTTTTCCCACCATTCAACTTGGAATACGTGTCCCATCAACCGTGGTCTTATATATTTCTACATGAGTTTTTAACCAACAAGACTGCTGAAAAATAATACATATTGCCCATGGAGCTTTAAAACATAGCTCGTTGCAGTATTTAAAATGACCACTGCTGAAACATGACAATCATACCATTTACTGGAGCTTTATAACACAACTCATTATGGCATTTACCATAATAACCACATATACACACATACACATTTTCTTCGACCAACAAATAACCATACTCTTTGTGGAGCTTTATATATCGAGCTCGATACAATATTTACAATAATACACACACATACACATTTTCTCAACCAACAAATAAAAGGATATGATGCCCACATCCACAACAAGGGAATCTAGAGGCTCACATCTCCACCCTCAAAGTAATTCCAAAATTCACCTCCTTCCCAGGAAGTCTAGAATCCATTGCAAAGTCAAAGCTACATCCAATGTTCAACGCTACAATATTGTGTCATTTGTCCTTTCAGTGAATAGTTACCAGCTCATTGATCCAGGACACACTCCTAATGTGCATCTAATTCCATCTGGCAATGCTAATGACCAAAAAGAAATCCATCCCTAGTCTTCCCTTCTCTGATACACGGCCCCTCTGGCAATTTGGTCAACCCTTTCGTGCAATCACTCACCTTCCAAGTTATGTTGGCACCCCCATCTGAGGCAGTCCATCCCTTGGCAAGGCTTCCTCTCATCAGAAGGTCAAACAACCAAGGCATACACTTGCCTCAAAACCATCATACCAGTCATAGCATGCTCATGGCAATCAATGGACACTATTGAGTACCAGTGTCCCACAATATCTCTGCTCTTGAATGCTTTACTAACATATTGCTGCATTTTCGAATTCCTTTCACTGCTGCTGCTAATTCTTGTAGTCGGTTTCAACCACCCAACCAGGCATTTTCGTGCTTCTTGTACCAAGCACATAACTTCCATTAGATTTAAAATAAATCGAAATAACTTCAAATCATACCTCATTGGTGGCTTGTCAATAAGGTACACTTGCAATAATGTTTACTTCCTGTCACAACAATTCAAACTAGCATCTTTGACCAAATCATCGTGTATAACATATCACATCAAGTTAGCTCAAAACACAACCATCATAAATCACATGTAACCATAAAAAACCAGAATCATAGATCTCATGTAATCATCATAAACCAGAATCATAAATCACATGCATAATAAAACTGAAATAAAATATTGATACTTATCCTTTAGTCGATCCTTAGCTTCTACCTTTGTCTTTATTCCGTACGTACTCTGGATCGGTGGCCATACTAGACAAACACCCAGTGCCTTCTCCTCAACCATGTGCACCTACACTTGACATACAACACATACACCTATACCCAGTGTACAACACAACACAATACATACTCCTACGTCTGGTGTATGACGCCACACAACACGTATCCACACACAATATACATCACAAGACATACATCTGCACATAACATGCGGCACCACAAAATGCATACACATACACCCAACATACAACACAACTCATATGTCTATACCTGATGTACAATGCCACACAATACATGTACCTACACCTGGAGTACAACATACAAGTACGCATGTCACGACACCACAACTACACAATGCACATACATAGTATTGCATGCCCTCAACATAGCATGTATGACATGCACAAAATACCACAAGTGCACCAATACCACCACACGTGCACCAATACCAAATGTACACCGCATCACCTGCACAACGTGTGCACAACATCACATGTACGGGACGCCACCTGCACAACGTGTACACAATGCCACATGTACACTACACCACATGTACAATGTGTACACAATACCACAGGTACATAGTACCACATGCACGACATGTACGCAACACCACATGTACGCAAGCCACATGCACGACATGTACACAACACCACATGCACACAACACCACTTGCACAATCATGCACACCATACCATATGTACATAGCACCATGTGTACAACATGCACACAAAACCATATGTACATAGCACCCTATGCACACAACACTGTATATCCAACATGCACACAACACTATCAGTACCACAATGTACATAACGTTGCATAAACAATAGGTACATACACTATATATACAACAACACCACATGTGCACAACATCACAGATGAAACATGTACAACTTATACAACATATGCACAACAGTAGTACCACACATCCAAACCACATTGTCTCTATCAAGCAACCTTGCTTCTAATGTCTCTCCATCATCCATGCTTATCCTAGCATGTCACTGACCACACTGCTTTCATTTTGTTGATGCATCCCTCGGCATAGCCTGTCCATAACATAAACATAAGCATAATTAAAGTATACAATATCAATTCATATCCACATGATACTGACCTCATATATTTGTCACAACTACTCTTCCCACTTGATTCCTCATTGCCAGGAACCTCTTCATGTCATTTACCTGCATAAGCAATCATTCCTCCACAAGAAAGATCCTTGACAACCTTGTCAAAGAGTGACACAGATACATACATACATATATAAACGTTAGCATAAAACAATCATGATCCTATCAGACAATGACATACATACATACATACATATATAAACATCAACATAATCATGATCACAACATAATTACCAGAGAACATAAGGTCTAGGTTAAAATAACTTCCTAATTTGTGCACAACATGCACAACATTGAGAACCACAGTTCCCAACTTAGCCAAGGCATCTGACACCTCATATCCATTTATTTTACCTTTTCTGGTTACCTTTTCATGTATGTACTGCCATCGTCCATTTACCACAATGGAGCCAACCAGTCCAACCAACATGTCATAGTCTTTACCTTCCGCTGCGCTTACTCATGCACCAAGCTTCATCCAGGTCTTACATCACTTGTTGGATTTCATTCAGCTCCCCCTAAGCTCCACTAACTTTCCTCTTTTCCAACCAATTCCCAAGACTCAAAACATAAAAAGCAAGACAAGAAATAAACAAGAAGAAAACCATGAAATCAAAAACAATACGACACCACGAACAAAGAGGTATGGCCATACACAAGACATAAACAAATCTGCAATCAAGCACAAAAATCACAAAAGACCAAAAACACAAGATTAGCAACAAACACCATGACTTAATCCCCATGGTTCCCAAAGCCTCCAATGGAAAGCTCAACCCGAGCCTTCTTTAAGATTTAATGGTAATCTCTTTTTCCATGTAATCCCCTGCATCGCACTACCATAAACACATATTGTCAGTGCATAAATAAATATAACAATACACATGTTACCTTACCTTGTCATGCCAAGCATGTTGCTTGCAACTGAACATACCCACGCCATCTCTCAAAGGGCTCCAATCCTCTTGACAGATCAACCTATAACAAGAGACTAGCTAATATACCGTCAAATACATGTTCATGAATCTAACACATATCCACATAATGTTAGACAAGATTAAGGTTAATAAGACTTCCTGTATGCAAGACACTCATTCGTTTGGAATTAGGGTTTCCAACATAGCCAAAGGAATTCTTGCCCAATTCCTTTCTTTTTATCTTTTTGCCTTATTGAAATCGAGGCTTACTATGTATTGTCACATCACCCAACGGTTAGTTATATAAACACATCGGCTATTACCTTATCATGCTAATACCAAGCATGTTTCCTGCATTGTTTACACATGTCAAACACATGTTCCAAATATCAAGACAATCATATCTATCAATTTGAAATCAACCTCTACCAACACTAGCAATCATGTCATAATCCATAGTCAACTCATAGTCTTTAGACACAATGCTACAATTGTCACCTACTATACTCAAGTACCTACCAATTGTCTCAACACATATGTGTTAGTATGACCATCTTAAACAAGATCATTTGCATATCATCAAACATTCAACCAACTTGCAAACATACCATGTTAAATAGATCAATTAGACGACATAATAGACACCAAACACTCAAATACCAAATAGACGACCTAATCAAACATTCAAGCACAAAGTAAACGACACAAGCAAACTAATACCTTAATGTATCTCAGGGGAGACAATCTTGTTTGCACAATCAATCTAGTTAGCATGATATAAATTCATAATATATCAACTCAAACATAAATAAGATCATGATATCCAAAATAGTCACTAGCTAACATGTTTACATCATAACTCATACACAATTAACATTCACACATATGCAAAGTCAATCTAGATTAGTACAACACCATATCACAAATATGTCAGCTCATACCTGAATATCGTAACCATAACCATCTGCATAGACCAATCCAACTTATTATGATACATATAATATCAAGATCTTAATATAATAACCTGAATCATCGAGTTACTAGCATATAAAAAGAACACGTTAACCTATAACATACTTGTCAACCACACATAACATAATCATCAAGTTATCTAGCCTAATGCATACAATTACATGTTACTATCATTCTTGACTATTCGACACATGTGCATATGACTATACTAATCAACTATCATTTATCATGTATGTAACCATAACATCAAAAAAAATGTACATAAACCTAATGTATATAAACCTAATGCATATAAAAACCATTTAACTAAGATACCTGCATGCCAAACATACAATACCCATATAACGATCTACTCTTACCCCAAAGTCTAATGCTGCAACCTCATTATGATGATCTGCATCTCCTGCTCTATCTTAGCCAACACATTAGCATCGTAACAACCAATAGCACCATGATGACCTAAATTGCATACAATGACTCCACAAGGCATGTTTGACCTACTATTAATGCATAACCATAACCATGACAATGCATGCATATAAACATCGTCATGCATAGCAAATGCATATATAACCATACACTCATGAAGGCACATCCCACAACAACACCATCAACCTTCACATGGAGACATCACTACGACCATGATCAACACCATGCAAATGCAACAAGAACATGGACTAAAAACATAATGAACACTTATGCAACCAACATGAATGCATGACCAACACACATGCCATCTAGTCGGAGGGGTGAACCATGCTCTGATATCACTCTGTAACACCCTCCTCCCACATCTACCCAAGTAACCGACTAACCAGGGTAAATATGTTAGGTCCATATACTAGTAGTGTAGCCCCTTATTGTTATTTGAGCAACCCCCTTATTGTATTGTTGTGCCCATGCAGTCCCCATGTTGTTATTATTGTGCCCCATAGAAGCCCACCATTGTCATTGTTGTGCCCCTACAATATTATTGTTATGTAGACTCTAATTATATTGGGACCACTTAGACTCCTATATATAGAAAGAAGTCTTGCCACTTGTATCATCCAAGAATTGTTCATTTCTGTAATGTAAAGGAGGTTTCCCTCTCGAAGAGGCTGATTTTGAAGTCGTTGATCTATCTTTTCTATCTTTTTGTGAGCTGGTTTTATAACATTTGGTATTAGAGCTTTGGATTCTAGGGTTTCGTTGCTCCAAACAGGGCATCGTGGCATTTTCACAATAATTTTTTTTCTACGATGTTTCAGAAACTGAAATTAAAACCCATTTGAGACGAAATCATGATAAACCTTGGGTCTAAATTTCATATCTTGTCTCACTATATTTTCAGAAATATGATCCAAGGAAGTTAGGGTTTTTGCAGGCTCCCGAATTACATCCGAAACATGTGACCTTGGAAAAATCGTCATAACTTTCTCTCTGAGCATCGGATTGAAATTTCGTAAGAAGTTACAGAAAGAGGACAGACTCTAGTTTTTTGTTTATCTTTTTCAGGTCTGAAGGTCGAAACAGTGACACGTGGCACTTCGTACAAGTGTGCTCTACTGAAAAAGTATATAATCAGGTCATCTTGGGAGATTGTGCATAACTCTTTCTTGGAAAATCCAATTTCGATTATACTGGTGGCATTGGAAAGAGGACACATAGGGCTACCACAGGTCGCAATTTCAGACCTTGGAGATTCGAAATTTCAGAGATATAATAGATTCAAGATCGAGCTCCTAAAAGCAAGAAAAAAAATGACTCGAATCAAGAAAATAGAAACACCTAGTAAGCAAATTTGGAGGGATGATTTGAAGAATGTGATCGAAGATATGATCAATAAGATAAATGGTATAGAAGAAAAATTGAATGGCAACATAGAAGATTTGAATAATAAATGGAAGGTTTGAAGGAAGGTGGGACAAAGTCACTACAAGAAAGGCTTTCTATTGCCAAAAAGGTAGTAGAGGAAACTCATGATGAGAACAAAATAAATGTTAATCATGATTTCATAGAATCTAACGTTGGATTGAAGACCCACCATATTCCAAATATAGATATGAGAAAATTTGATGGCAAGGATCTAGTAACTTGGATACTACAGATGGAGCAATATTTTGATCTACATGATGCAACCACCACAAAAGGTACGTATGGCATCTTTATATTTAGAACTGAATCAGTTTGTATGGTATAGAGGGATTTTTTCTCATAAACCACTTGTAACCTCGTCAATTTTCACAGAGGAAATGATAGCACATTATGAGGATACAAAGAGTAACACCTTCTTTAGCCAATTGATAAATCTCAAACAAAATGGTTCAATGACAGAGCACATCGAGGACTTCCAAAAATTGAATATAAGGGTAAATGATATTCCAGAGAAGCATAGGGTTGAAGTCTTCATAGGGACTTTAAATGATAACATCCAACATGAGGTTCGCCTTTGGGAACCTGATTCATTGGAGAAGGCATATATGTTGAGAAGAAAAAATGAAAGAAAAATTATGGCAATAAGGAAACCTACCACTCATAACTATAAAGATGGAAGTGTTGTTGCTCCTAGCCTTTCACCACCTACAAGGTTGACACCAAACAATTGGAAGAAAAAAGAGCAAAAGGAATTTGTTATAATTGTGATAGAAAATACACTAAAGGTCATAAGTGTGCTGATAAGAAGTTAATTTACATAGACGGGGAAGAGCAGCAAGAAAAGGAACAAGAAACGTCAAAAGAAGAGGATATACACCAGGAACCAATCCTAGAGAAAGAAGAAATGAATCTAACCATATCTTGTAATGCATTGACAAGAATTACCACTCCTCAAACTCTCAAGATAGAGGGGCATGTCAAGTAGAAAAAGGTAATAGTGTTGATTGATTCGAGTAGTACCCATAATTTTATTCATTGTAAGATAGCAAAGGAATTGAATTGTTTCCTATATCCAGCACTAGAGTGTCAAGTAATGGTTGCAAATAGAGGAACCATAAATTTCTCTGGAAAGTGCTATAATACCATGCTATCCATGGGAGAATATGAATTGAATTGTCCAAAGCTTTCCATTCCAATGGGTGGCGCGGATGTTGTACTAGGAGTCCAATGGTTACAGTCTTTGGGGACGATAACTTTCAATTTTCAAGAACTTTTCTTGAATTTTTTTTGGGAAGGAAAGGAAGTTGAATTACAGGGTATCGCAGGGAAACCAAGAAAGATAATCACATCTAATGGCATGAAAAATATTATAAAGAGAGAACAACGGGGTGTAATTGCGCAATTATGTTCACTAGAGGTTCAAATAGCGAAATCATCCATTTATCCTAATCTCCAAAAAGTATTAGACAATCATTCTAAGGTTCAAGCAGTGGAAGATCACGTTGAGCATCAACCACAAGTTCTCCAACTCTTAAAGGATAACCTTACTTTCGCGTAGAATCAAATGAGACAACAGGCAAAACAACATAACAACGAAAGAAGTTTTGAGGTAGGCAACTGGGTATTTTTACGCCTACAACCATACAAACAAATGTCCCTTAAGCAACCTAAGAAGGATAATAAATTATCACCAAAGTACTATGGTCCTTACAAGGTGTTGCAAAAGATTGGTACTATGGCATACATATTGAAGCTTCCCGCATCTTCTCGAGTGCACCCAGTTCTCCATGTTTCATGCTTAAAGAAGGTTATAGGTGACAAGATCCCAGTTCAAACAATATTGTCGGAACTTGACAAGGAAGGAAAAATCATATTGGAACCCGAAGTAGTCACGGAAACCAGAACCCGACAGCTACGAAATCGATCAATTTCAAAGTATCTCATCAAGTGGAAGAACTTACCCGCTAAAGATTCCACATGGGAGAACGAGAATTTTATACAGAAGCATCCAGAACTACTCAAGCGTTGAGGACAACACTTTTTGAAGGAGAGGGGCATGTTAGGTCCCTATACTACTAGTGTAGCCTCTTATTATTATTAGTGCAACCCCCTTATCGTATTGTTGTGCCCATGTAGTCCCCATGTTGTTATTATTGTGCCCGATAGAAGCCCACTATTGTTATTGTTGTGGCCCTACAATATTATTGTTATGTAGGATCTGATTATATTGGGACCACTTAGACTCCTATATAAAGGAGGTCTTGTCATTTGTATCATCCAAGAATTATTCATTTGTGTAATGTAAAGGAGGTCGCCCCCTCGAAGAGGCTGATTTTGAAGTCGTTGATCTATATTTTCCATCTTTTTGTGAGCTGGTTTCATAACAAAATATGCAACGAGAGGTTACTATGGTTGGATTCGACCTCCTATGTGACCTTAAGGAAATGCAATTGATGGAAACATAACACACCAAACCTTTCACATAAACTAGAGGACCCCTGAGAACCATGCCAACACTTTAGGCAGCTTGCCCCTGGGTCCCACTGACCTTTTGATCAACTTAAACCCTATTCGCTCTCATGCTATGGGCAAGACAATGTCCAGGGACCTTTGAACGCTCTCATAGGCCTGCTTGCTAGCGTCTAGGGACTCTTTTTGTCAGTTGAGTGCTAGTGTCCCCGAGAATTAAGCCACTTTTTCAAGCCCAGAGCCCAAGTCACTGCCCATAATTACATGACATCTTCAGAACCATAAAATAACAGGGAAACAATGATGCTAGAGCAAATACTTAAACAATTCTTCAATCAGACCTCTACTAGCCATGACAGGCATTTCCTCAAACATATCACAATTATGTAATCTACAAGTGTAAATAACAGATTTGAGCATAGGGGTCTCATACTTATCTGAGATTCACTATGAGGCATTGTTTCCTTATCACTTTAGCTGCAGTTTCATCCATTAGGCCATAGATACATTGTTCAATCATATACAAGTAAAAACATATTGAGAGCCATACATAACTACCATCATAAAACATACATATAACCAACATCATAACAACAGAAATACCAATGAAATCACAACCATATGATTCACATATAATTCAGTATAATACTCTTCGAAATACAAGGAGAAATAACCTTTCATTAATGATGCAAAATCCAAACACGGGATGGGACTTCCACGTTCCATCCGACCATATAATGGCTGAGTCAAATCTCTCTTCAACCATTCACCCTCGTGCCATATTCCAAGCATGAATGTGGGACTCAAACCAAAAGAACTAATGAGGGCATATCGAGGCTAAACCACCTCACCCTCATTAATAGAAACCAGGCTTTACCGTAATCCATCCCGGATCACTAGGCCAACACAATGAACACATCATAACAGGCTTTATCGTGATCTCCACCCGATCATTAGGCCAAACAAGCATGGATGCCATCAGATTTCTCCACCTACACCGTGAGTAATTATCGTGTCTCCTAGTCTCTTAGGCTTTACCACAATTCAAACTCGGATCAATAGGCCCTAAACCGAGACCCACTCTCCAGGCTTTACTGCATATCCCAAACTCGAGATTACTAGGCCCAATGGAGAGCAAACCATCTCTTGGATTTACTGTATATCCTGCCATTCATGGAAAGGATTCCTATGCCCACTGAGGCAACACAATCCTGACTTTACCGCAAAACACAGTCTAGCTCAGGGTTCACTAGGCTAGTGGATTTACTGTGATCGACAGTCCAGTTCAGGGACCACTAGGCCATTTGCTCTTTCATTCAGAGATCCACCCCACTCAACTTCGTATCTATCTGGCAATCCAGCTCAACCAAAACATGAGAACCCCATCACACCGTGACTATCTGGAAATGGCAAGGCTAGGCTGAAACTACTGTTACACCTAGCAAAACCCATGCCACAACAGTAAAAGAACCACATGCAATACCATGCATGCCAAATATAGCAAGGAAAACACACGTGCAAATCGATACTTGCAGAGAATCATGTTGTAGCTGCTTGATCCTGCTCTTCCTTGCTTGCTCCTTCCTTCCTCTTGCCTTCTTTGCCTTTCTTGATCCCATGCAAAACCATAGCAAAAGCTTGAGCCAAGAGCTTTCATTGACCAAGAGCTTCCAATTGATCCTCAGAAGCCTTTTTATCAATGAGGCCTCTATTTTCCTCATTTTCCTCCTCACATGCAACATGTGACCTTTCACCTTCATTTTCTCCTAATTTCCATTATTTTCATAAATTATTGTGCTAAAAATGCCATTTTTCCTTTCCAAAGCCTTAGCCATTGCCTTTGCCAATTTCCTTAGCCATTAAACCGATGAAGATCCACACTAGGATGTTTTGCCCACCATTCAACGTGGAATACTTGTCCCATCCATTGTGGTCTTATGTGGTCTTATATATTTTTACATGAGTTTTTAACCAGGGCTATTACAAAGGTAAATGAACAACCACAGAGTCGCTGGTTAACCCCCCATGAAGCAGAACGAACAACCACAAAGCCACTGTTTAACCCCCCACGAAATAGGTAAAGCAACCACAGGTGCAACCCTAAACCCCAAATGAACCTCTGCAAACAACAATGCTCAGTGAGCAGTGTTAGAATGACGGACTAGGTGAACCAGTACTGGAGCCGAGAGGAGCCATCGTCGGTGGAGCGCACTGCACAAACATCGGGCTCGAACAAGATAGCACAGGGTGACGAAGACATGCCACAAAACGAGTCAGAGGAAACTGTGGACGAAGGGTTTAAGGCAAAATTTATTGCATTCACCAACCACATGTGACACATCCCACTTGATAGGTGTCATACGAAATTCGAGGGTGTCTCCACGTCAAACACCAGTGTGGAAGAGAGGGTGCACAAGTAATGGCATCCCTCCCCTAAGTATATATTTTAAAGAAATTTCTATAAAATTCTTTTAAATGTAAATTGAGAGCAATTTATATACACATATTATAATAGTTTTAATAATAAACTATAATAAAATGAACTTAGATTAATCTTAAGTCTAGATCCATCAAGAGCTTAGAGGGATCAAATCTTTTTTCACTCTAAAAAATATTTGTGCCTCACAAAATTTGATCCCTCTAAATAATAAACCTGAATCTAAAATAGTTAAAATCTTAAAGTGCCATCACAAAATTTGATCCCCTAAATCATAAATCTGAATCTAGAATAGTTGAAGTCTTAAAGTAGCACGCTTCCCTATCTTACATACATATAAGTGGGTGAGATCACATCACCTCTTCACCTTTCATCTTGCAAACACCCCATCAAAATAATTATAAATATATATTTTTATAATAAAATAAATCAATTTATGGTTATTATTTTAAATGGTTAATAAATTCAAATTTTTAAAAATCACTTCTGAATACAATAAGTATTGGTTTAAGAATATTATATTTTGACTTTCTAATCGCACTATACAATTATGGCTTTCAATGTAGTATCATTCTATATATGTATATTATTCTTTACAAAATATAATAATAATATCATGGTTTCTAATGGAATTAACTTTTTAATAACAACATATCAACATGTTTTCTAATATTATGTTTTGACTTTCTACAGGATAGTCATGGTGGTTATTGCCTTCATCACTAGCAAACTTTGTATATGCTTGGCCATCTATAAAGGTTTCTTGATTTTGGGTATTAACCTCTTGATTTTGGGTAATTAACTTACTCTAAAATGAAAAAAAGACATTCAATGTGTTCTTTGTAATATAGATATAAACAAAACATCTAAAAAAAATTATTGCCCAATGATCCAGTCCAAGAAAATTTTCGACAAACCAATTAATTCTTTTATAAAAATTCAACAATTCCAATTTAATATCCCTATCGGCCTCTCTTTGTACCTTTTGGGACAATCGCTAATTTTAAAAATACCTTTTGGAACAATTGCTAGTTTTAAAAATTTACATGGAGAGAACATTTAGCCTCTCCGCCTTCTCTACTAATGTGGACGATCACAAGTGCCCTGGCTGACTAGCGCTCGATTATGCACAGCGAAAAAAAAACCAAAAAGAATCCTAAATAATCAATGGAGGCTACCTGCTTCGTTAAATTTGAGCATTGTCTCAAAATAGAATCAATAGCTTGCAGGAACATAGAATTCAATAACTACTCTTTCACCTAATGACCAGGTTTCGTCTAAGGGGTTCATGCAGTCTTATCGTGCGATCTTCGGTTTCTTAGGGTTTTGGCTTTCTCCATTCAGCGCAAAACATATATAGACTTTGTGCCCATCCGTTCTTTTTGCACCGTCAATGCCGCGATAGATTTTGTTTCTGAGTGTTGGTAGGGTTTTGATACTGAGGCTGTCGGTTAGGTTTAGGCAATAGCAGCAGCAGGGCAATGGGCTCATCTACGGTCATGGAAAAGGAGCTCGTGGAGCTCTTTGAGATGGCGCGGAAGGCCCCAAACGAAGCTATCACAGATGAAGCAGAGGAACAACGCTGTTTGAATGCCTTTATCTGTGCTGTACCTGAACAATGGGTGTTCTTGTTTCTACTCAGGTCTAATTACACACTTCAGATGTTTATTTAAAAAACTTTTTTAAAATTCAAGTCTGTCGGAATGACTGTAGAAAACCCAATGCGGAAAAACCAAAGATGGATTTTTTTGGCTTTTTGTAATACCCATTTGTTTATAAGTAGGCTTGGGCCATTCGGATTTGGGTTAGAGGATCGGATTTCTAGTTGCTGGGTATGGTGCATTCTGGGTTTAGGTATCATCCTCCAGTCAAGTCATATGACTTAATTTGATTAGAATACGTTATAAACATACATGTATTGATTCATCAGGTCATATGTTGTTTTTCGACAGAAACAAAAGTATGTACTTATGTCATGTACCAGTAGGTACTGAGGGGGGTGGGGGTGACTGTTGTGCTGTCAGGTAGTTCCATGTTTTCTGCATTGCGGAGATAACCTCACTTTCATGTTTTTTAGATTTTTTTTATTGGTCTGCCATTACTTTTTTGCACACATACTGGAAATATTCGAGCTAATGATTTATTTGGAATGTAATATGCATCTTACCAATCTGAGTTCTCTGAGACAAACCAAAATTTCCCTTGTATTTGGGCAGAAGTCTTTCTATGTTTCAAATTCGCTGGCAGGCTTGCCACCCAAAATTCACCGACTAAAACATGAAATTCAAGAAAACTCACAGAGAATATCGATAATGAAGTGGGTGTTATAGAGGGCAAAAATGGAACGAATCTGACCTTCAGTTTTCCTCACTTCCACTCTACCCGCATTGGTACGATCATCCCTCAGCATCATCTTCATTGACTGGTTACTCGAGTTGATTGTTTTTAAGTGCTGCATCCATCTTCCCTTTTTCTGGCTTCAAATCCCCATTCATGTTTCATTCTCTTCTAAGTTTTGAACTTTAGACTCATGCCTTCGAACCTTGAATCTGATTATGCAGGTCAATCTTCGAGATTTTGTTTGCAGTCAGAGCTTGCACGTTTTCTTAAAACTCATGCTTCTGATGTTCATGTCCAAAACTCCATATGCAAGCACAAAAACCTTCTATTTTATAGCTAAGACTTTCTTAGGCAGAATACCCAATTGGGTCCTCTCCTATTTTGCAACCATTATTCTTAGGGAAGAATTTGACTGGTGGAAATGCTTGAGAACAGGACCTCTATCCCTCACACTCACTTTTTACAATTTGAATGGTTCCATAGCCTTGCCACGTCAGATTATAAAGAGAGGAGTCATATCAGATTGTGTTCTGTAGATGCTAACCCAAGAGCTACTCCATGAAGAATGAATTGGCGGTAAGACATCCTAAACAAGCTCTTTCTCCTTTTTGAGCAGTTCAATTCAAATTTTCTATAGTTAGGCCCCTTGAACCCTTGAGGAGCTGTGTTAATTGCCCTCAATAGGTCTTGCCAATAAGGAGATTGAACCACATTGAAAGGGATACCACAAGCATAGATGGCCCTTGCCCTTGGGATATCATGGTGGGTCACACATTTTCGAAGTTGGATGCTACTGTTCTACATAGGAAGCTCTCCAGTGACCTTGATAAGAGACAACTCAGAGCTAGGGGACAGGCAGGTTTTCGACCGGATCATCAGACCATTGACCACATTTTCACCCTTCGCGCCGTGATTGAGGAGGCACGACATTGCTCTTCGAAAGTCTACTATTGTTTCGTAGATTTTCGGAAAGCTTTTGACTCTATTCCGAGGGAGGCCTTGCTCCAGAGACTCAGAGATATTGGCATTTCTGCAACCCTATTGACCGCTATTATGCGCCTATATGAGTCCGTTCTTGGTCGTCTTCACGCAGCCCATGGGATGTTTGATTTCATTCGAAGCACTATTGGGGTTAAATAGGGTTGTCCACTGTCCCCTACCCTGTTTGGGATCTATATTGATGAGTTGGAAGCATTTCTACACGAGCATATCCAGGACACTGATGGCTGCCTTCTTCACCAGGTTCTGATATCTATTCTACTCTTTGCTGACAACGTGGTCCTCCTCTCCTCATCCCCAGAAGGATTACAGAGGCAGCTGGATGCCTTAGTTTTGTTCTGTGACCATCGACAATTGACGGTCACCCTAGGTAAAACCAAGGTTATGATCTTCAATGGGGTGAAGAAAACCTCAGACCTTCACTTTCTATTCAGAGGGGAGGAGATTGAGATCACCAGCACGTATACATACTTGGGGGTGCAATTTTCAGGTCCCTGCTTCAGTTTGCGACCAACGCTTCAGCCTCGGATCAACAAAGGATATGGATCCTTAGCCCTTCTCGAGAGACAGTGCTTTCGACATCACTTCTAGGACATCTCGTCCAAGATGAGCCTCATGGACACCTTGATTTGTCCCACTGTTCTATATGGCTCAGAGATTTGGGGACCGTCTTTACTTGAGTCAGACTGGGCTTCAGTTGAGAGAGTCCAGATTCTTCTTCTTCGCCGCATCATTAGGTGCAAACTGACAGTGCCACAGCACATCATCCTGGCAGAGTTTGGAGCTCAGCCCTTTCGGCTTGAGACGGTTTTCAGATTGGTTTCATTCTTGCATCGTGTCCAGGGTTTGGCAGACTCGATAAAGAGTAGGGACCGTTACCCTTACTTGGCATATTGCTCTTCTGAGACTATTGCCTGTTCTACCCCCTCAAGCTGAGCCAGATGTTGGTTTATAGGAGTTTCAAACCTCTTAGAGTCAGTGGGAATTCAGTTGGATCGTCTCCTTTTACTTGCTAAACAGGAGCTAAACAAGATCATCAGGGAGGATATTTACAGGCAGTTCGTCCAGGTCACCTAGGTCAATCCTCCAGGAGGGTTGCGCCCAAAGATGGCCTTCTATGTTGAGCACTTCTTGGAGTTGAGAGACGGGCTCATTGTTCGACCCCAATATACATTTCACCACTGGATGCATGCTCTTCGCATTCCTCTAGGCCAATTTAGAGTAGGTTCTCATAGACTTCGGGTAGAGACAGACCACCAGGTGGATAGATTAGACAAACTTTGCCAAGTATGTCATTTACAGGAAGTGGAGGCCGTGGTGCACTTCATCCTTGGATGCCTTGTCTACTACGAGATCAGAGGAAGGTTTCATTGTTTGTTCAGAGATTCTCGGACCCTCGCCGACTTTTTCAGGTACCCCGATTAGAGATGTTCGGACCTATATATGTAGGAGGCTTTTAGGTTCCGAGCGCATATTCTTCAGCCTCCCATCAGACCAGACCCCACACAGAGGATCACGACATTTTTTAGGGTATTACCTTCAGACAGGGGCACCAAGACATAGATTGATACCAGTATGTATCCAGACTCCAGATCAGCGAGGATCCGTGGGACCTCACCTTGCTACACAAGATCTCATCAGTGGTTCCGTCTCAGATTCGTTCCTAGGAGACAGACTAGGTCCTCCAGCATTCAGTAGCGTGTGAACCTCCCTAGGACACGATTTAGTGGACAGTCTGCACTTGCCATCGGCTCTTCATCGGGCTAACAGACATTATTGAGTTTCTTCAGCGTTATTCATTCAGCCTCAGATGTTAGGAGAGAAGGGTCTGATCCTCAAACCTATTAGGTCTTGGATCTTCTCCGCTAGAGCTAGATGTTGATTACTTCATGCATTGTATCTTTTATAGGAGATCGTTTGGTTCTCCCGCTTTGTATATACATCACTGTACTCAACAATCCCTTTGACCTATTTTGTGCTCATTAGTTGGACATAAATATAATTATCTTATCTTATCTTATCTCTCCCTTGAGTATTGATCATTTTAGCTAGATTACTCTCTTGAATTGATGGACTCCTAGAATTTTTTGATGCTAGTTCATGTTGTTGTTAAGTTGCTCTCCTCTTCCCTACTTCAAGCACAATCCTTGGCTCAATGTTTGGAGTTTGCAGAGTAGCATTGGCAAGTTGATCATGCCTTTTTTCAAGCCTATCAACCTCTTCTTTCCCAATCTCATACATCCTCCTTTCTTTAGGGTCAACTGTCTTTGGGCAAACATCCACACCCTTTCCCTTTTCCTGCAAAAAATGTATCTTCACTCTTTGGTAAAGGTTACTTGGGAGCAGAAGCATGAGCAGGGAGCGACATTTTCAAAAGCTACAGGTTTGGGAGCGAATTGGGAACGAATTTCTATATGATATATATATTTTATATATTTTGATGCATATATGTCAATAAAAGCATGTAGAATGATGAATAAGATATAAAAAGCATAAAAACATGGATTGAACCATATAACATCAATTATCTAGAAGTTATAATCTTCATCAACCACGTCCACAAGTTAGTAACATACAACATATCGAGTCTCATGATTCATCAATCTTAAAGTTTCAAGCTTTCAAAATTCGATATATAACATTTATCATCATTGATCACTAAAGTTGTAACTTGTACTTGTAACCATTACCATTACCAAATAACCAAACGATAACAAAGAATATCTAACATGAAATGAAATATTTCAACTTTCAACTTTCACGAAGCATCATATTCATAATTCATTACCAGTGAGTTATAAATGCCAACTTCAAACTTCAAACTTAAATTGTCATATATTGTTTACAAAAAATACCATAATAAATATGAAAAGTCAATAGTTATAAGAAGTACTAGAAACTAGAAAAAGACAAATAAATTTATTATCTAATGCTTGACCCTCTTGCCACGAGAAATTTTTGATCTCTTGTCTCGTGCTTTATTGGGAGTCCCCTGTATAGTCAAATGACCTTGGTGCTCTTGATTAAATACAAGTTCCATACCCTAGTACCCTAGGTGCTCTTGATTGTTGGGAGTGTCCCCCTATAGAGGGTTTGGTGCTCTTGATTAAATTCATGTTCCATACCCTAGTACATGACAAAATCCAATGGAAACATTGCAATCCCCCCATGCGCTTCCACCCGGAGCACACTTTGGGAACGGGTTTGAGAGGGGGAGAGGGTGGGGGGACAGAGTGCTTCCCTGCAACTTTGAAAAGCCCTTGTAAGGTTTATGACACAGATTTCATATCCATTCCCATGCACCGCCACCTACTATTTTGGAAACCTTTGTTACATGTGTCCAAAGAGGATGAAAGTCAGTCTTGTGTTTCTCTAGAAATCTCCAAAAAAATATTATTAAAATAAACTAACTGAATAAAATTATTTTTAAACCATTAATAAACAATTTTTGTGGGTCCGAGGCATAGTTATTAGAACCGGACGAGTCATTGAACCGGTAGACCCCCTGGATCAGCGATCAGTCAGAACCGTACGAAAACCGGTAAAAAAACTGGACCAAAAAACTAGTGAACCAAAAACACTTCAAGCATTCAAATTTTAAACAAAAACATATCCATATGAATCCAAAACATTTATACACAAATAAACAAAAGTTCTCATTTATATAACATGTAAGGGTGCACATAACCAAAATAGCACTGAGTGCAATCCATCTCTAAACCGAAAATACATCAGCAAACAAGCTCCACATGGTCTCTAGCATCCAAAAAAAATTATGCTACAACAAATACCTACATATCATCAAAATCATTGCTTATATTGGGATCTTTATCATCAATATCACCCTCTAAGCATTAAAATAAGATAGAAAAATCATAGCATGTCAAGTCAAGATTTTGTTTGAGTGATGGGTATTTTTTTTAGTAGGCTCATGATAGAGGAGTTCAACAACAATTGCCACTAACATCAAGGTACATAGAGGGCTTGGTGTTCTTGATTAAATACTAGTTCCATACCCTCGTACATGAAAAAATCCAATGTAGCGTTGCAATCCCCCAAATCTTGAAATCTTGTAAAACTGTTAAGTCTGCGGGATTTTGAGTGAGATCTAAAATTCTACTTTCTCCATATGAAATCCAATGTGGTCAAAACTACTTTCAAACATCCTGAGTCATTTCATGGTAATGTTAAAAATTTAAGTGATATTCTCCTGTATCTTTCATTTTTGATATTCTCCTGTATCTTTCATTTTCATCATTTTACTTAAATTTTTAACATTACCATGAAATGCATAGCAATAGTGGGGCCATATGTTTGAATATTACGCAGCTATTATGGATTAGTGCCCAACTAAGACAAACATTAAAAGGAAAAAAGCAAAACAGGCCCCACTTGTTGTGTTCTATGTGGCTTTAACATACCGAACTGGACAAAAACAGTTCAGGTCACTGGTTCGAACCAGTTTTTGCCTCAAAACAGTCGGACCGGTCTGAATCGATCGGTTTAGTTTGGTCCTTATAACACTGGTCTAAGGCAAAATCGTCAGTCACATGTGCACATTGTATGGTCTGAAATCGCTGTACAGTGCCTGAAATGCATTTCAAAATTTTTGTATTGAAACATCCCTGGTACTGGGGGAGGGAGGGTGAGCGTTGCGTTTCCTGCAACATAGCTGCGAAGGTAACCTTAATACAATAATACTCTTAATAAACTCATTGCAAGTAATGAAAGTCTTCAAAGCCTCGTTATGTGTGTATTTCAGTCTTACTGACTTTGTCTAGTCATACAAAGTATACAATTCTGTTTAGAGGCTTCTATTGTGGATATACCGTATAGTGGAGTAGATTGGTCTTGTCTTCCATGAGCTCTATCTGTGCCTATTTTAAGGCAACCTGTTTTTTATTTCAGAAATTCAAGGCATTGGTAAACACTGAATGTGAAATATTAGATTTTTTGCACCTGAAGGCTAATATAATGTTTTTGTCCCTAGATACGCTTTTTCAACTTTCTTGTATGATTGGATCAATCTTCCTTCTTTGGTATAATTGTAATGTGAAGAATCATAAAAATAATTATGATGTACTATTTAATGTCATTGTTTGATTGGACTACTGTAACAGAGATTGGAGAGAAGAAAGCATACGAGTCTCTTCAATGGCCAATTCAAGTGTGGATCCTGCTGGACATTCAAATAGATGCTCAACTTCATGTTAATTAGTTTTACAAAAATTTGCTTATGGAGAAACGACCAAATCTGTGAGTCACTGAGAACTCTGGTAGACCAATGTCATGTTGATAACTTGATTGAATATTGCAGCACTTCTGGAGCACTAGAGTCTGCCTATACTCAGGCAACAAAAATATCGTTATCCTGTCTGAATAACAGTTGATTGACTGCGAATGCATTTAACAACTTTGGATGCACTGGTGGCCTGCCATCCAAAGCATTTGAGTATATTTAACGAAGGGCTTGACATTGATGAAGCTTATCCTTACACAGCTAAAAATGGTACTTGTAAATATGATGCAAACAATGTTGGTGCAAAGGTTGCTAGTAGTGTCAACATCAGTTTGGTAATCCCTGTTTTCCATCATCATATTTGTCTTCATTTGTAAGAATGTAGCTTTGCTTTACATTTTGTTGGAAGTTGCCTATCTTGTTGATATATGCAACTGTTTCAATTAATACAATGGTGACGTGCATGAATTTTATGCTGGAAAATTGATGTACAGGGAGCAGAAGATGAACTCAAATCTGCTGTGGGTCTAGTTTGCCCTGTCACTTAGTCAGTCCAAGATATTCATTAAGGAATTCTGATTTTACAAGAAAGGCAGAAGATGAACTCAAATCGGCTGTGGGTCTAGTCTGGCCTGTCAGTGAGGCATTCCATTCATTCGGGACTTCTGATTTTACAACAAAGGCCGAAGATGAACTCAAATCAGGTGTGGGTCTGGTCCTGCCTGTCAGTGAGGCATTCCATTCATTCAGGACTTCTGATTTTACAGGAAAGGCAGAAGATGAACTCAAATCTGCTGTTGGTCTAGTTTGCCCTGTCACTGAGGCATTCCAAGTTATTCATTGAGGAATTTTGATTTTACGAGAAAGGATTCTTCACCAGCACAACTTGTGGCCTAGGCCCCATGGTACAGGGAAATTCATCACTAAAGACTAAAAGACATTTTGATTAGAAAGAACTATTCTAGACAAAATTGTAGTTCTGGATTTGAATCTAGAGAAAACTGAGTTTGTAGAAGCTGATTGTCCATTGCCTTTTTAATTGAAACATTCAAAGTACATCATAATAGGCAAAGGTTGATGAGGTTTTACCATGTTGGTCAAGTTTATAATCATTATGTGAAATCTTGGACCCAAGTGAAGGATTGCCTAGCCACGAAACTGCAGATTCTCACTGCATCCGAAACTTTCCAAAACTTTGTGCATTGTGAGGCTTTCATGTGAGGCCACTGTATGTGAAAGGATTAATGTGGCTGTGAAAATTTTCTGGATGTCAACCATGTTGTTTTGCTGTTAGGTATGGTGTTATTGAGGAGTGGACTCCATATTGGATCATCAAGATTCCTGGGGAAAGAGTGTTGATTTGGGGTAGCATCGGATGTGCTCTAGGCCTCAAATTTTGCAGGGAGGCTTGGGCACATGTATTCCAAAGAACCCAAAAAGCGTTTTGGGAAATTCCACCCAGAGACGATTTTATTAAAATAATTAATATTTTTTAATGGGACTCTAGTCTAAACTTAGGAAATTAAAAATATTAATGAGTATTAATCTAATTGTGGGTGTAACTTCTAGAAGAAGACAAGGATCAAGCTAAAATGATCTTAGCCATTGATTAACTTTTAATTTGGGCCGTTGAATGCCAACAAGAAGATTATTTAAGGGAGCTTGAGGGTCATTTGGAAAACACACTGAGAGATCAAGGGATCAAATTTCTGAAGTGAGAAGTTCTTAGGAGGAAATTTTGATCAAATAGATTTCTTGCAGTTGAGGGGCAGGGATAACATCCGGAGAGAGAGATTTTCTCAGCCGGAGAATCATTAGCAAAAAGAGGCAAAGAGTGATCCAGTAGCCCAGACGTAGAGGCTGACGCAGGGCCACGAAGAGGCAGCGCAGAGGGTAAGAGAGAGTTCGAGATTTTGCTGGGGAGAGTCAGTTTCAGAAGTCGGGAGCCGTGGTGTGAGACTAGGAGGCTGAGAGCAGAGACTCCGGGCAACAAATTGATCAGTAGACTGGGTGACCCAGTGCCTAGAGAGGTTGATGCAGGGACTGCGTGAGGACTGTGCAGAGGCAGCATAGGGCTTGCCAGAGGCACTTCATTCAGTGTCCGGATCAGCCGAGATTTTCTCAGTGATTGTGTGAGGTAATCTCACAAATCTTTCTGCCAATATTTCTCTTTGTAACTGAATAATCCGAGAGGTATTTAGAATTTGCTATTGCTTAATAATAATAAACCCTCAGATCTGCTGCACCAGTTTTCCCGCATTGGGTTTTTCTGGGGACATTTGTCCAAAAATATTGTTGTCAATTGTGTTGTATTTTCTTTTTTGCTCAGTCTCTTGTTTCCACATAATATTTAATTAAGTGAAGACTGCAGTGTATGTATTACGATATTTGCTGTAGGAAACAAGAAGTAATTTGTTTAAAGGAATTTAACGAATATGAGTAATATCATCAGTTGCTACAGTAGGGATTCTTGTTGAGGAATTTTCACAAAGAGCTGGGTTGATGAAGGGTGCTTCAAGATGGAGATGGGTAAAGATATGTGTGGTGAGTTATTTTATGTTTTTCTGTTCATGTATTGTATTCTTTTGTTAATGAATCTGCACCTTGGACACTTTGCATACTAGAAGGAAATGTAATAATAGAATTTTGGATTGTGTCTAGACTCTACAACTGTTACAACTTGTGCTTCATGCCCTATTGTTTATTAGAGCCTCGAGTACTAAATATTTACTGGTCAATATTTGAAGGCTTTGTCAAGTAGGATGTACAAAAATAATAAAAGATAGAAACTCAAGGTTATGAAGTAATGTGGAACAGGGCAAAATCCAAATAATGTATGAAAGTTTCAGTCTTTTAGAGCCATGACTGATTTTATAAATATTATATCAAGGCTGTTTAGATGTTAGTAATCATATGATTAAGTTTGATGCTGTTGAATGTTTTGACTAAACAAGTGACAACATTTCCCAGACACTAAATTGAAAATCAGTTCTAGAAGAAGGTATCAATATTGTGCAAGCCCAGATGTTTCAGCAGCTGTGTATCTGTCACAGCTATAAGATGTCTTCTAAGTATGTCACGGCAATGTTACCTGATTGATACATTCTGTTTTCGAACCAATGAACTATTGTTTCAGACTGTGACTTTGTTAATAAAACTGTTTCTTCTAAAATATAGTCTTGCGACGATGTCAAATTCAGGATTATCTTGCTATGCAATTTAGCTTCAATTCCTCAATGTGAAGGCTTGTTGCAGATTCCCTACGGATCTGTCCAGTAGGAAGTTGGCTGGTGATATATATTATTAAAAAAATTCAAGGGAAATCCAGTGGAATTGCACTGTTAATATTGTCAGTATAAGAGTTCTTCTTTCTTTTAGATTGTCTTAAAAATGTGCTGCTGCTTGTTTCAGAATTTTGTTTAGTGGGGAATACTTGGCTTTGTAAAACACATTAGAGAAATAGGCAGCGGTTTAATACCATGTGTGCCTATTTAACTGTAAGTTGTCTTGTTTGTATGTATTTGCTGATTGAATAGAATTGAATTTTGCTTGTGCTTTTTTAAACAAAGCATTTTAAATGGTGTCATACATCTATTTTATACTGAGTTGTGAAATGCACTTGTAGATGCTATTAAGGAACTATAATTATAGAAGTGCAAGTACGGTTAATTATGTTATAACAACAATAGTACAACTTGCAATCTTTGTTCAAGTCTATGCTTTGTCTCAATCCATCTAAGAAGCATTACTTTCTCCTTGAGACCTTTTTTTGGTGGAGTGAAAGTTGTATTGCCTTTTGAACAGGGGATTACATGAAAAACTGAAATTTGGATTGACCGGTCATTGGGGAAACTCAACCAAATCCGAAACCAAAAGACAAGCTATAACCTGAGATTGAAAATATAAATACATATACTAAGATTCTGGTCTTTGGGGCCAGGAATGATCATGGGGTCTTTCGAAGGTCTTTTCTTCCTATTTCTTTACAAACATTAATCCATCCCAAGAAGTTGTCGGGAGTAGATGGCGTGGAGACTGTTATGCTCCTATACCAATAGGTGTCATATTTCATGATTGACTTGATGGACTCTGTAATATGTTCATACCTTTTCTTGTTGCAAAGGTTTTCCATATTCTCAAAAAATTAAAAAATTTAAAAAATGTAAAGAGGGTATACCCTAAAAGAAAAATCAAAGGGTAAAAAGAATAAAATGGGAAAAAATTGAAAGAAATGAACCCCAAATAAAAATAGGCCAGGAAAGTGTGCAAGTCTAAATGCCACTACTTTTCATTTTCTGTAATAAGCATTGTGTGCAGCTTGTTAACTCATGCCACAATTGATGAAGAGTCAAACAACTTAAACTTGGCTCATTCATATTTGAATTTCATGTTTTAGAGATAGAGAATAAAAAATCTGACCAAACAGTGTAATCTTGGCAGATAAGTAGATAGGTAGAGTAAATAAAAAGGAGCTCAACAGTGTAATCTGAGCCCTTGGATGTAATAAGTGTAGACTTAGGTAGGCTTGCTATGTAAAGAAAAAGAAGATTGATAAGGGTTTGCCAGTCTAAGTGCACCCAAATAAAGAAGGAAAAAATGCTAGGTTAAAGTAGGTAGAGTAAGTAGATGGTGTTGTAGAATGATACTTGTGATGGAACATGTTTCTAAATTCGTTAACTTTTACTTCTATCACAAGTGCAAGGCAGACATAATACTTGATGCAATTTAAGCATGACAAGGTTAAATAACTAACTTCCATTCACATTTTCCCTAAAGATTTCACTAATTCCCCCTAAAGTATTAAGGTCTTTGAACATCAAAGGGGCTTAGAGCATTTTTCTGACTTTTGGAGGGACCGGACCCTCGGCCCAATGATTTAGGAGCCTAAGTACTTAGAATCGTCCATTAATCATTTATTTCATTTCATAAACTCATTTCCTTAAGTAAATTCCTACTTTACTTAGGAAAATACATAATGTCAACTAAAAACCCATTTTTTCCATTTTAGCCTAAGTTTAATGTAAATTTTTAACATTTACTTGGCGCTTCCATTTCATAGCCATATTAATTTTAACACATATTATATAAATCCCCAATAAACATTTACCCTTCTCGTAATATGTAAATATATTAAAAAATCCCCAAAGTATTATATATTCCTGCCCCGGTTAAAATATAACCATAAAAGCTGTCTAAACAGGGATTAATAAATTAATAATAACCTTCCCCGTTCCATAAATGGGGATTAATTAACCATCTAGGTTAGTTAATAACTGTGCCCCGATACGGTTAAAACATGGTTTATTATGTCGGGCCCGCTGCAGTTAATACCCCGCCATCTCCAACATCCGTCCACCGTCCGATCGTCCTTTCGCCATCCAACAATTGACGGTGATATCGCGCCCCCCCTTGTGACTGCGCTTTAACTCGCGATCACAAGGTGGTTTTCCGCCCGTACCAAAGCCATGCGTTGTTCATTCCATATGCTCGCTCGCCCCCGGCCCAAAACCGCCCAGCCTCAAAAGCGGTGCGATACAAACTGTTTACCACCCTCCACGTAACGACAAAACGTCACGTCCCGCTTACGTCATATGCCCGATAAATCCAAAAAGACCCGCCAACCTCAATTTTGTTAGAAAAAGCGAACAAATGTCATTTTCGCTGTAGTTTGATGCGTCCAGTGCTCCCATGCAAAACAACGTCCGAGTCAATAGTTCCAGTTTCCCAACCGCCACCCGATCAGAAAAATTACAGCGATGCGCTCCGCAGTCTGCCATTCAACCTGCCATTGTATAGTTCCTCCTTAATACAGGTATTTATCCGGTCTACCTTGAAACCCTGTAATTTTAGTTTTCTACTGGATATTCTACAAGAAAGGGGCCAAATTCAGTTGTTAGTCAATCTGTGTTACCATAAAGAGTTCCCAAACCAGCTGTTTGATCTATTTTTCCACAGAAACCCGAATTCCACTTTGAATCCACATGAACCAAAGATGGAAACCCCTATAGCCCTGAATGTCGCACCTATGAACGCTCATCACAAAGACTTAGATTATCTACCTTTGGCTGATAAAGATTTTCAGATAAAAGACCTATCAACTGATAAAAACCACCTTCAGGGCTTCTGCAAAATCAAAGATAGTTATTTGAATAAATCTGACATTTTCGGACTATGGGAATCTAACCTTCCCATATATTTCCTCCCCTTAGTCTATGTTTTCCTAGAGATAATTCACCATTGCTGTGCTAATTATGATCCCATTCATAGAGCTGTTATGTCCTCACACCAAACTGTCATTTTTCCTATAACTGCTCAATCCATCAACGAAAGGTTACAATTCCACTCCAGTCAGACCCTCACTCCTATTTCCATGGGACGTTTACTTGAAAAAGCATCTCAGTTGTCCAAATCAAAAGTGAGCCGTATTTGTCAAACCTTCAGGTTACCAAATCACTAGCTCAAAGGTCCTCCTCCTTATTTGCAGACTTTCTTCACTGAAACTGGAAGACTCCTGGTTGAGATGTTATCCCTGATTATGGGATTTAACACTAGTGAATATGTTGATGACATTACCCTAGTGTTACTATCAATCTTTACTCCATGACAGCCCCCTGCTGTCAGATATGACTATGCCACCTATATTGCCAACAAAATCCATGATCAATTCTTGAATTTGGATAGGGAAGGAGTATTCAAATACACCTCTTTCATATGCCATCTCATGTTGTATTATCAGTCAGATAACTTTCCTTTCCTGTCAAGAAACTTGACACCAAAGGGAATCCCAGATCTGTCATATTTTGGAGTTCCATTTTTCACTATTCTTTTGAGTCCCCTTATACGTACAATGAGTTTATTAATCTATTTGTACATCCAACAACCAGTCTGTTGATAGGGGTTTCCCCTCCTAGGATTAGTGGTGACATGAAGAAAATTCTTCAGCTCTCTAAACAGTACAGGATAGGTGACTGGTACCTATATAAGGATCACACAGAAATCAGAATGTATGGGTGTGAACTCTGCCCTTTTAAGTTTCCCAAGTATGTTTCCATGAGACTATTTGCATTGGAGTATTTAAGATAGATCATAAATGCAGATTTAGTCCATTTTTGCAGTGCAAAGAAGAAAGCTCAGCTAAGAATTAAGAATCAACTAGGCCCTTTTGTCATCAACTCTAGGGATGCATGGAGAGAAGCTGAACAGATTCTAGAAGACCATCTTAAACTAAAAAAGAGTTTTAAGTGGGTACCATATGACCCCAATAGTTTTATATGTGACAGAAGGACAAAAAACAGGTTATCCCCATATATTCATCATAGGATCCCAGAAATTGAGCAGTTTGCAAACTTGGATGAATGGGTAGAGGGAACCCTAATAGAAAACGTCAGTGAGCAGGTCAATAGGGAAAATGTTATAAGAGATCTGGAGAAAACTCTTGACTTAGATTCTTTTGGTCAGATACCTTTTCAGCTATCTCAGAGGCTAGGAATTGATGCATCAATTGTTGGAACTTCTCAGCAATCTCAACAGGAAACTAACGTACCAGCCATAGAAAGATCTAAAGGTAAGGAAGTAGAGGGCGCAGAACAATCTACAATGTCCCAACAACAAGAAATTTCTAAAGAACAGGTTCAAATGCCAACTCTTCTAGTTCAAACTAATGCAGAAGGACCTCCAAGCTTACAGACTCCTTTAAATGAGGAAAGAAATAAGAAAAAAGACAGGGAGACTACTACCCCAACCAGTGGACCTTCAGGACAGCCTGGAGCAAAAAGACAAAGATTGAATCCTCTTTCAGAAGAGGAAATTATTAAGGAAACTACATCCAGTCAGAGGGAAGAAAGGGTAGTTAGTCAGCAGACTGTTTCAGTAGAAGTAGCTACCACTAGCTCACAGAGGCAAGAACTAGAAAAACAACCTGGTTCAGAGGTATCATCACGAAGACATCCAGGAAAAGAGGCCTTAGATATCAAGAAGACATTCACAGAAATAAAGGCTAGGAATGATCCAGTAAGACTTCAAATTTACAATCAGTATTTGAAAATGGCCCCCACAAACCAACAGAGATTGATGTCAGCGTATGACATTCAAGAAGGCAAGATGATAATGAGTTACTTCAAGCCAAAGGTTCAACGACCTCAAAATGCAGCAGATTATATTAGGACAAATCTAGAAGTCTTGGCAAAGGATATTAATCCTTTGGATCAGATTGAACTTCACAAACAAATTGGAGAAATGGTCTATTCTACTTTAACTAGTAAAGCATTGATGGCTCATAGGCTACAAAATTCTTTGGATAAAATCACTGCTCAGCTAAACTTAGAAAAAGCCTCCTCTCAGGCTAGGGATAACAGAATAAAATCATTAGAAGAAATCATCATTGGATTAGGACATGATCCCAAAGATGTGAAAGGTGTATAAGCACTAATGAAGAAGAAAGAAGAAGATATTGCTGCCTTGAGGAAGCAGCTAAAGCTGCCTCCTTCAAGGCATCCACAGACTGCTGAGGTTTTAAAGCAAAAATCTGATGAAGAGATGATGGATCTCCTCTTGAAACTTAATGAAAGATTAACTGACACAGAGCAGGCATTAGAACAAGCACTGAAGGACAGGCAGGGAGAGTCGATCTCTCAGCCTTCTAATGTAGTTCCCACAGTCTCAACAGTAGTCCCCGCTACACTTGGAACAGTTTTAGCTCCAAACGTCCCAGCAGAGGCGGTTACAGGCACAAGAACAACAATAGCAGGAACAACACAGGGTAGCTTGGCCAAATTGAGTACAGAAGAGCTGATAAAGGCCATGGAAGAAATGAGATTACAAGTTTTAGAATTGAAACAAGTAAAAGAACAATTGGCTAAGATAAAAAGAAATTATGACAAATCCAAAATATGTGTTGCAGAGAAAATAAGGGAGATTAAAACATTAGAAAACAAAGTGAAAACCTTAGAAAAGGATCTCACCTTTGATAAACCTCTGGCAGAGATCAAGAAAATTCTTTGGGCCAACATCACTCAATCCATAAATGATGTTTGGCCATCCATCCAAGTAATTTTTGAGCAGATTGACTTAGTGAAAGCAACACATGGGGAGATTCAAAAGACAAGAGCTGTATTAGGACAAATGCCTGAACAAGCCAACTGGCTAATACATTTTTTGAATAACAGAACTAAGGAACACCTAGAAAAGCTTGGCATCCCAGACAGGACATACACTATTTTGGAAATCAAGAGAGTGTTAACCAAGAGAACTTTGATGCAGAATTTAGAAAGGAGATGTCAGGATATGCAGGTAGAGATTAATTCTTTCATGGAAAATTACAGTTTTGCAGAATAAAGGGCTGCCAAGTCCTTTAGTGATTAATGATCAATTAATAAAGCACATAGATTATGTACATAAATTAAATAAGTATGTTGAAGATCAAGCTAATTCGTCAACAAGTGCATCAGGAATAAAAGTACTCCTCATAGGCCAAATTCTCTACGAAAATTTAGAGAACTTATTTTATGTTGAACATGAGATAAAGCACTTGTTCACAATCCAGCCTAACTTTTTCAGATACACAGAAACTGATGAAACACTGAGGAAACTTCAGAAGCATAAATTGCCAGAACAAAAATGGTGGGAAGACATTTTGGAAATTTTGTAAAATTATCTTTGATAAAATGTAAATTTTGAGCTTTTACCATAACAAGATGAACAAAGATGAAAAGGAGTCAAACAGTTCGAAGTGTATCAGAACAGGTAAAGAGTATCAGTCAAAACAGGGCAGCCAGCACAGAGTTACTGAAGAGGACAGCAGCAAGCCAAATCATAGGGCCTGCCTCCAGCACATTCAGCAAAAACAGGACCAGGACAACATCAGTTTATATATCTCCTATCTTCGAGACTAGCTGTCTCTATTTTCTTGTAAATTATTCTTAGTCATCCTAGATAATATCTCACTCTATTATGAGATATTCGTTGTACAATTTTTGCATAAATACCCCCTCAATTGGAGTATTGAGGGTGGATTCAGAGACATTGCTGTAATATTGATTATTTGGAATAAAGTGCTGTTGGACTCAATTTTTGCATGGCTTGCTGGACAAAGAATTAATGCAAGGAACTTTTCTCAGAATTCTTGAATCAAACACCGGATCAATAAGTTCTCTATACCTTGTGTTTTAAAGTTTTTCCTTATTTATTATATCATTTATGTATCACATCCGAATGATAAACGAAAAAGAGTAATTCAGAATATGCTTAATTGCACTCTGTTTTCAATCATTATTATTCTCTATGTTTTCTTCTAAATTAGTGTAAACAATGAATTCTTAATTGCTCCTGTTTTCTAGTTCTTTCATTTTAACCATTTAGTAAAGAATTTTTAGTTGCTCTTTATTGATGGTTAGTCACATTCTACTCTCTTAAGTATGTTGATGGATTCTTAATTGCCCTTCATCTATCTTAAAATCATTCCATCGATTCCAAGTCTTTATTTGTTCCCAGTTTGATTATCTTTCTCTGTGAAACCATCCTTTGTTAAGAAACCAAGTCCAGTTAAGCCATCTTCTTTGACTCCATTAGCCCAATGGCCTAAACTAGTCAGTCCTACCCCTCTGCCATTGAATCTCACCACCCAAACTCAAACAAAACTCCTAAACTTCACAACTAGCCTAATATTTTTCAAAACCAAGCTAAATCATAAAGAGAGAGCCCTCTCTGGATACAGATTGGCTAGATTCTGTATCTAAAAGTTGGTTTGTGGTTACCTCGGACCCCTTTTCCTTTCTTACAACTTTTGGGAAAATCTGAGTGATAACATAGTGGCAACTCCACTAGAGAACTAAATAAATTGTTTGTTACTATTGTTTATTTTATAAGTTACAGACGGAGCCTGAAGTTGGCCAGGTAGCCTTTGAAATACTTTTGCTTTGCAATTGCAGAAGTAAATGAATGCTGCTTCAGTCTATCTCTGGTCTAGTTTATAGATTGGACATCTCGTTCCAAATACTTGATCAGTCCCTTTTATCAAATAAGTCTTTAAGAAAGTTCAAACCCCATATCCAAAGTCTCTTAAAGAAACTGTTAAAGTTGTATTGTCAAACCCATTTACACAAAAAACCGAAAATACACCTAGAAACCTGGCTTCAGAAAGGACTCGTTACACCAGAGCGAATCCTGATCCAAATCCTCCACCTGTGTTTGAAAATCCTAATCTGATTCCTAGGATTCTAAGGAGACAAGAAAGTCAAGAAAGTTCTGCTAGGTCTCGGCCCCTGTACAGATCAAGATCCTGTCCTGTGAAGTGGATTTACCTTGAAGAAGAACCCTTTGATGAGTTTTTTGAAACCTCTTTATTTGTAACCTTTTCTGAGTCTGGGTTGGTCCACACAGTTCATGACCCATTATTTATTGAAGATTTACAATTTGAGGTTGTCACTTCACATCTTGACAGACATTTGCAGAATTCCATTCAATCTGAACTTACCTCTGTAGGAACACAAAACCTTTCTGTGATCACTTCAGCTACTCCAAGTACATCAACCACACCTCCGACTTCTCAACCTCAAACCACTCCTTCCACCCCTCCATCCACCACTCCAAGACCAATCCCAATTGTTGTTTCAACCCAATCTACCACAATGGCAAATAGGTATACCCCCTTACGCTTACCTGCAAACTTGGGTGCTATGCCCCAAGATTATCAGAGTAAAATCACTCCTTTTGATGGTTCTGGTACTTACACTGCACACCAACATACCAAAAAAATGACAGATTACTTTGAGATTTATGAGATTGACACTGATGATGTTAGAATGAGAGTATTTGTTCAAAGTTTGACTGGGGATGTTAGAACTTGGTTTAGAGCTCTCCCTGCAAACAGTATCAATGACCTACAAGCTCTTTACCAGACATTCCTGAATAGATGGGAAAAGAAAAAAGACCCTCTCCACATTTTATCAGAATATGAAACCCTGAAAAGAGGTACACAAGAAACAGTGCAAGATTATTGCACTAGGTTTAATAATGTTTACAATGCTATCCCTCAAAATCTTAGACCTCCTCCAGATTTGGCATTGATCAAATTCCCTGATGGATTTGATTCCGATATGGCATACCAACTTAGGGAGAGAGCTCCTCGAACCTTAGAAGAGATGCAAAGTATAGCTGTCAGTGTTGAAGCTAACCTGATATCTAAACGAGCTAGAGCCAGAGCTGAGAGGAGGATACCTTTGAAAGAAGAACCTTCGGCCTTTGAACAAAAATTAGATGCTATTATCAAAGGAATGGAGAGGCTAGGAGATAGAGTAGAAACGATTGAGAGGAAATCCCCTTGGGATGGACAACTAAGCAATATTGGGAGAAATCCAAATTTCAGGAAGAACCAAAACCCAAATACTGGAAAGACCGGGCCTGACCAAAATATTAGGCCCCCGTTCCAAGAAAATTACGCTGAAGCCTCAACTTTTGATGAACCAACAGAAGACACCCAAATCAATTTGATGGGACTCAACAATGAACACCAAGTTTTCTTGACCCAAGAGGATCAAGAAGCTCACATTCTTAAACAATTCCAAACTCAGTCAGGAGAATCATTTGACTTTAGGGAGGGATATGATACAACCATATATGAAGTCCACAAACAATATAACGCGAGGAGCAGAAGAATCGATGTTCCTGAAACCAATAAACAAAAAGCTACAAAGCAGCCTAACAAGGGTAAGACCAATTCCATTCCTGTACATATTCTTTCCAGAACAAATCCTGATCCAAATAACCCACTTATTGAAGATGTATCCGATAATCAACCAAATAATAGACAATCTTCCGCTTCTATTCCTCCCCAAGGAAACGTGGAAGAACCTCAGAAGTTAGTTTGGACACAACTTCAACCCATAACCCCACTCCTGAAAAGGGGAGACACAGAAAATATAGAAGAAAAAGAGAATCCAACTGTCCGAAATACAAGAACTCAGACCTTTTAATCTTGAGCCTGAAGTAGGCAATTAAAAATAGCTGTTCCACTATCAGAATTAGCTAAACATGATGTCTACAGAAGTCAAATCAGTAAATCACTCAAAATTGCTGTTAATGAAAATTCAGTAAATGTTTTTGATGATCAGCCTGAATTGATATTTGGCCCTGAAGTGAATGGAAAGGCTGTAGATGGAGGAATTCCTCTTTTCTATGTAAGTTTGAATATACATGATAAAATACTTCATAATGCCATGTTTGATTCTGGTGCCTCTCATAACTTAATGCCTAGATCGGTAATGGAGAAATTAGACCTAGACATCACCAGGCCATATAAAGACCTCTATTCTTTTGATTCAAGTCAGGTCAGATGTTTAGGATTAATCAAAGACTTGTGCGTATCACTAGTTTAGTATCCTGCCAAAACCATTTTGATGGACATAGTAGTAGCTGATATTCCACCAAAGTACGGCATGCTATTATCCAAGTCTTGGGGTGCAAAGCTCCAAGGATCTCTACAGTTGGACATGTCTTATGCTACTATTTCAGTGTTCGGTCAGCCTAAGAAATTATACAGAGAAACCTTAATGAAGTATGTAGTAAGTAGTCAAGAGAAACCTCAAAATTTCCCTATCTACTCAGTACATTCAGATATGGATTCTTTCATCCTTTACAATGCTGAAATTGATTCCTCAAATGAATCAGAAGTTATAGCAGTAGAACCAAAAGAAATCACAAATGAAAAGTCTGGTGTTCAAATACAAGAAATTTCTGAAAACAATGAAACATTGGATACTCAAGAAAAACCAGAAGAAAGCAAAAAACCGGTTCTCCCTATTAAATAGATTCCTGAGACTCCTGACACTAATTATGAACATGAGATTCTTTGGTACTTAGAATTTGATGGTTCAGTTAACAAATTAGGAGCAGGAGCAGGAATTTGTGTGCACGATCTTGAAAATGATTATGCTGAAGGCCATGCCTACAGATTAAACTTTAAATGCACCAATAATATGGCAGAATATGAAGCTCTGTTGCTAGGTCTTAAATTGGTCAAAAGATTAGGAGCAATTAGAGTTTCTGTCTTAGGAGATTCTGATTTAATAATTCAACAGATCAAAGGAAACTTCTTAACAAATGATGCCAGATTAAGGTATTACAGAGGAACAGTGATAGAGATTCTCAATACATTTTTAGAAACTCAGCTTACTAAAATCCCAAGTAAGAATAACTTGCATGCTCATAGTCTGGCAACTTTTGCCAGCACATGCAAATTGCCATTTGAACCCAATCATCAATTCACAGCTGAGATTAAACACAGGCCAACCATACTTGACAATGTAAAGAACTGGCAAGTGTTTGATAGTGATATACAGATTAACAATTTCTTAACTTTAGAAGAAGAGTTTTCTAGCACTAACATAGATGTAGATACAGTTAGTGAGTTTGGTCAAACAAACAAGATAGAAACAGACATTTCAGCAGAAAATGCAACTCAAATGCTTCACTCAACAAAATTTACCAAAAAAGAAATGCAGGACCTTAAAGAAATGGATATTGATGAGATCATTGAAGGAGAATCTGAAGTTATCAATTTAAAAGACAATTATCTGCCTAAAGGATTAACTCCTTTGGAAGATTTCTTTGACTTTAATGATATTCCAAATAAACCTAAGATGGAACCTCTAAAAGCGGACATTGAAGAATATAACTAGGGACAAAAGAGAATCCGAAAATGATCAAATTATCAAAATCCTTACCTCCCAACCAAAAATTAAAATATGTTGAACTAATGAGAGAATTCTAGGATGTTTTTGCCTGGAGTTATGAAGACCTGAAATCATATGATACCTCTATAATTCAACATACCATACCCCTCAAAGAAGATCAAAAACCATTCAAACAAAAACTCAGAAGAATCAATCCTATACTGCTTCCCTTAATTGAGAAAGAAATTAAAAGAATGTATGAAGCAGGGATAATTGCTCCTATCAGATTTTCAGAGTGGGTGTCTAATTTAGTACCTACCAGGAAGAACACTGGAGAAATCAGATTATGTGTTGATTTAAGAAATGTAAATAAGGTTTCTCTAAAGGACAATTACCCATTACCCAAGATGGATCACATTTTACAGAGGGTAGTAGGTGCTTCTAGGATTCCACTTTTGGATGGATTCTCAGGCTATAATCAAATTCTGGTTCATCCTGATGACCAGGAAAAGACTGCATTTACAACACCATGGGGTACATTCAAATATGTTAAAATGCCATTTGGGCTTAAAAACGCAAGAGCAACATTCCAAAGAGCAATGGATATAGCGTTTGCAAAAGAAATTCATGATTTCCTGGTGATATATCTAGATGACTTGACTGTGTTTTCTAAATCAGATCAGCAACATTTGGATCATCTGAGACAAATGTTCTTAAAATGTAGAAAATATGGAATTTCTTTAAATCCTAAGAAGTCCTTATTTGGTCTAGAAGAAGGCAAACTGTTAGGCCATATCATCTCCAAAGATGGTATCAGAATTGACCTTGCTAGAATAGAAGCCATTCTGCAAATACCCCACCCTAGAAATGTCAAAGAACTTCAAGCTTTCCTAGGAAAGATTAACTTTTTAAGAAGATTCATATCTAATTTGGCTGAATTGATCAGATTGCTTAATAATATGTTAAAGAGGGATGCAAGTATTAAATGGACAGTTGAAGCCAAACAAGCCTTTGAAGAAATTAAAATGGCTTTGACTAAAACACCGGTCCTTACAAGTCCAAAGTTTGATAGAGACTTCATAATATTTTCATTTGCTTTAGAACACACTATAGCAGCTGTTTTACTACAAAAAGATGATCAAGAATGTGAGAAACCCATAGCCTTTTTCAGTAAAACACTTAGGGATGCACCACTAAATTACAAAATCATGGAAAAACAAGCTTTTGCACTTGTGAAAGCTATTAATGACTTTAGAGTCTATATATTGTACTCCCATGTAATAGCCTATGTACCAAACACTGTTGTCAAAGACATCCTAACCCAAGATGGAATTGAAGGCAAACGAGGTAAATGGATAGCTAATATATTAGAGTATGATATTGAAATAAAACCTACAAAGCTTATAAAAGGACAGGGTTTGGCTAAACTCATGACTGAAACAAACTGTCAAGCCCTGGATATTAATGAACTGGATAATGAACAGGAGATGGTGACTCCACAAATCAGCCAGGCCTTCTTAGATTCACTTTGGTATGCTGATATAACTTATGTATTATTAAACCTGCAGGCTCCTGCAGGGTTATCCAGAACAAAGAAAAGGATTTTAAAGATGAAGGCTTCAAAATTTTGTATTCTAGATAATGCTCTCTTTTGGAAAAATCATGAAGGTATTCTATTAAATTGTTTAGTAAAAGAAGAAGCTGACAAGGTTCTCAAAGAATTTCATGCAGGGGACTGCGGTGGACACCTTTACTGGAAATCAACTGCAGACAAAATCCTAAGGGCTGGATTTTATTGGCCAACCTTGTTTGCTGATGTAAAAAAAATTGTCACTGCTTGCCATAAATGTCAAATTTTTGAAGGCAAGAGGAAACTATTACCTCTACCCCTGAGACCAATTTCCACTGAAAAACCCTTCCAACAATGGGGCCTGGATTTCATTGGAGAAATCCATCCTCCTTCTTCTGGCCAACATAAATGGATTCTCACTGCCATAGACTATTTCACCAAATGGATAGAAGCCATACCTTCCAGACAAGCCAATGACACAGTGATTATAGGATTCCTAGAAACCAACATTTTGTCTAGATTCGGCTGTCTTGAAAAGTTCATAACTGACAATGCTGCTGTCTTCAAATCCAAGAAAATGATAAGTTTCTGTCACAAATACCACATCACTTTGGGCCATTCCACAACCTACTACCCTCAAGGTAATGGTCTAGCTGAGTCTTCCAATAAAAGCCTAATTAATAATATTAAGAAATTATTGGAAGAGAATAATAAAAATTGGCACAAGAAACTTATAAATGCACTATGGGCAGACATACTACAAAGAAATCTATTGGAATTAGTCCTTATGAGTTAGTTTAGGGCATGGAGGCTGTATTTCCTTCATCTTTAGGTGTTCCAGTAATGAAATTACTTCAAAAAGCTAAGGTGGAACCTAATGATATTCAGAGGATGATTAATCAGACCATCCATTTGCAGCAGACCAGAGAGGAAGTATATCAAAGATCCCAAGTTTTACAAGAGAAACTTAAGAAAATTTTTGATAAAAGAACCAAGGCAGAAGATTTCTACTTTGGAGACAAAGTTTTAAGATGGGATTCCAGGAGAGAGGACAAAGAAAAACATGGGAAGTTTGACTTCCTTTGGAAAGGACCTTTTATTATCCAAGCCTTACAAGGAAACAATACTTATTATCTGAAGAACCTGGATGGTACAGAAACAGAGGAAGGACCAGTTAATGGTCGGATGCTGAAACATTACTTTGATCCAACTTCATAATGTATTTTGATTCTAACATGTACATACTATATCCTTGGTAAAGTCACAGTTTTGATTGGATAGTAACTTGTTGAAGTTGAAGCCTGAAGAGAAGGCCCTAAGCTTCACAAGTGTTACTGTCATATATACAATAAAGCAACCAGTAGAAGGAGATTTCAGAGCACAGTCAAAATCATTCAGAAGGCCATCTGACCTGCTGTTCTTGACTTTCCACCAGGAAAAGCTATCCCCAAGTGGAGCCAGTGTTATGCTCTTATACCAATAGGTGTCATATTTCATGATTGACTTGATGGACTCTGTAATATGTTCATACCTTTTCTTGTTGCAAAGGTTTTCCATATTTTCAAAAAATCAAAAAATTAAAAAATGTAAAGAAGGTATACCCTAAAAGAAAAATCAAAGGGTAAAAAGAATAAAATGGTCAAAAATTGAAAGAAATAAACCCCAAATAAAAATAGACCAAGAAAGTGTGCAAGTCTAAATGCCACTACTTTTTCATTTTCTGTAATAAGCATTGTGTGCAGCTTGTTAACTCATGCCACAATTGATGAAGAGTCAAACAACTTAAACTTGGCTCATTCATATTTGAATTTCATGTTTTAGAGATAGAGAATAAAAAATCTAACCAAACAGTGTAATCTTGGCAGATAAGTAGATAGGTAGAGTAAATAAAAAGGAGCTCAACAGTGTAATCTGAGCCCTTGGATGTAATAAGTGTAGACTTAGATAGGCTTGCTATGTAAAGAAAAAGAAGATTGATAAGGGTTTGCCAGTCTAAGTGCACCCAAATAAAGAAGGAAAAAATGCTAGGTTAAAGTAGGTAGGGTAAGTAGATGGTGTTGTAGAATGATACTTATGATGGAACATGTTTCTAAATGTGTTAACTTTTACTTTTATCACAAGTGCAAGGCAGACATAATACTTGATGCAATTTAAGCATGACAAGGTCAAATAACTAACTTCCATTCGCATTTTCCCTAAAGATTTCACTAATTCCCCCTAAAGTATTAAAGTCTTTGAACATCAAAAGGGCTCAGAGCATTTCTTCGACTTTTGGAGGGACCGGACCCTCGGCCCAATGATTTAGGAGCTTAAGTACTTAGAATCATCCATTAATCATTTATTTCATTTCAAAAACTCATTTCCTTAAGTAAATTCCTACTTTACTTAGGAAAATACATAATGTCACCTAAAAACCATTTTTTTCCATTTTAGCCTAAGTTTAATGTAAATTTTTAACATTTACTTGGTGCTTCCATTTCATAGCCATATTAATTTTAAGACATATTATATAAATCCCCAATAAACATTTACCCTTCCCGTAATATGTAAGTATATTAAAAAATCCCCAAAGTATTATATATTCCCGCCCTGGTTAAAATATAACCATAAAAGCTTTCTAAACAGGGATTAATAGGTTTATCCGAAGTTTATTAATAACCTTCCCCATTCTATAAAATGGGATTAATTAACCATCTGGGTTAGTTAATAACCGTCCCCCGATACGATTAAAACATGGTTTATTATGCTAGGCCCGCTGCAGTTAATACCCCGCCATCTCCAACACCCGTCCACCGTCCGATCGTCCTTTCGCCATCCAATGATTGACGGTGATATCACGCCCCCCCTTGTGACCGCGCTTTAACTCGCGATCACAAGGCGGTTTTCCGCCCGTACCAAAGCCACGCGTTGTCCATTCCATATGCTCGCTTGCCCTCGGCCCAAAACTGCCCAGCCTCAAAAGCAGTGCGATACAAACTGCTTACCACCCTCCACGTAACGACAAAATGTCACATCCCTCTTACGTCATACGCCCGATAAATCCAAAAGACCCGCCAACCTCAGTTTTGTTAGAAAAAGCGAACAAATGTCATTTTCGCTGTAGTTTGCTGTGTCCAGTGCTCCCATGCAAAACAACGTCCGAGTCAATAGTTCCAGTTTCCCAACCGCCACCCGATCAGAAAAACTACAGCGACGCGCTCCGCAACCTACCATTCAACCTACCATTGTACATTTCCTCCTTAATACAGGTATTTATTCGGTCTACCCTGAAACCCTATAATTTCAGTTTTCTACTGGAAATTCTACAAGAAAGGGGCCAAATTCAGTTGTTAGTCCAGTCTGTGTTACCATAAAGAGTTCCCAAACCAGCTGTTTGATCTATTTTTCCACAGAAAGTCCAAATTCCACTTTGAATCCACAAGAACCAAAGATGGAAACCCCTATAGCCTTGAATTTCGCAATATGAACGCTTCTCACAAAGACTTAGATTATCTACCTCTGGCCGATAAAGATTTTCAGATAAAAGACCTATCAGCTGATAAAAACCACCTTCAGGCCTTCTGCAAAATCAGAGATAGTTATTTGAATAAATCTGACATTTTCGGACTGTGGGAATCTAACCTTCCCATATATTTCCTCCCCTCAGTCCATGTTTTCCCAGAGATAATTCACCATTGCTGTGCTAATTATGATCCCATTCATAGAGCTGTTATGCCCCCACACCAAACTGTCCTTTTTCCTATAACTGCTCAATCCATCAACGAAATGTTACAATTCCACTCCAGTCAGCCCCACTCCTATTTCCATGGGACGTTTACTTGAAAAAGCATCTTAGTTGTCCAAATCAGAAGTGAGCCGTATTTGTCAAACCTTCATGTTACCAAATCACCAGCCCAAAGGTCCTCCTCCTTATCTGCAGACTTTCTTCACTGAAACTGGAAGACTCATGGTTGAGATGATATTCCTGATTGTGGGATTTAACACTAGTGAATATGTTGATGACATTACCCTAGTGTTACTATCAATCTTTACTCCAGGACAACCCCCTGCTGTCAGATATGACTATGCCACCTATATTGCCAACAAAATCCATGATTAATTCCTGAATTTGGATAGGAAAGGAGTATTCAAATACACCTCTTTCATATACCATCTCATGTTGTATTATCAGTCAAATAACTTTCCTTTCCCTGTCAATAAACTTGACACCAAAAGGAATCCCAGATCTGTCATATTTTGGAGTTCCATTTTTCACTATTCTTTTGAGTCCCCTTATACGTATAATGAATTTATTGATCTATTTGTACATCCAACAACCAGTCTGTTGATAGGGGTTTCCCCTCCTAGGATTAGTGGTGACATGAAGAAAATTCTCCAGCTCTTTAAACAATACAGGATAGGTGACTGGTACCTATATAAAGATCACACAAAAATCAGAATGTATGGGTGTGAACTCTGCCCTTTTAAGTTGCCCAAGTATGTTCCCATGAGACTATTTGCATTGGAGTATTTTAAACAGATCATAAATGCAGATTTAGTCCATTTTTGCAATGCAAAGAAGAAAGCTCAGCTAAGAATTAAGAACCAGCTAGACCCTTTTGTCATCAACTCTAGGGATGCATGGAGAGAAGCTGAACAGATTCTAGAAGACTATCTTAATTTAAAAAAGAATTTTAAGTGGGTACCATATGACCCCAACAGTTTTATATGTGACAGAAGGACAAAGAACAGGTTATCCCCATATATTCATCATAGGATCCCAGATATTAAGCAGTTTGCAAACTTGGATGAATGGGTAGAGGGAACCCTAATAGAAGAAGTTAGTGAGCAGGTACCTTTTCAGTTATCTCAGAGGCCAGGAATTGGTGCATCAATTGCTAGAACTTTTCAGCAATCTCAACAGGAAACTAACGTACCAGCCACGGAAAGATCTAAGGTAAGGAAGTAGAGGGCACAGAACAATCTACAATGTCCCAACAACAAGAAATTTCTAAAGAATAGATTCTAATGCCAACTCCTCCAGTTCAAACTAATGCAGAAGGACCTCCAAGCTTACAGAGTCCTCTAAATGAGGAAAGAAATAAGAAAAAAGACAGGGAGACTACTACCCCAACCAGTGGACCTTCAGGACAACCTGGAGCAAAAAGACAAAGACTGAATCCTCTTTCAGAAGAGGAAATTATTGAGGAAACTACATCCAGTCAGAGGGAAGAAAGGGTAGTTAGTCAGCAGACTGTTTCAGTAGAAGTAACAGCCACTAGCTCACAGAGGCAAGAACTAGAAAAACAACCTGGTTCAGAGGTATCATCACGAAGACATCCAGGAAAAGAGGCCTTAGATATCAAGAAGACATTCACAGAAATAAAGGCCAGGAATGATCCAGTAAGACTTCAAATTTACAATCAGTATTTGAAAATGGCCCCCACAAACCAACAGAGATTGATGTCAGCTTATGACATACAAGAAGACAAGATGATAATGAGCTACTTCAAGCCAAAGGTTCAGCAACCTCAAAATGCAGCAGATTATATTAGGACAAATCTAGAAGTCTTGGCAAAGGATATTAATCCTTTGGATCAGATTGAAATTCACAAACAAACTGGAGAAATGGTCTATTCTACTTTAACTAGTAAAGCATTGATGGCTCATAGGCTACAAAATTCTTTGGATAATACGACTGCTCAGCTAAACTTAGAAAAAGCCTCATCTCAGGCTTAAGATAACAGAATAAAATCATTAGAAGAAATCATCATTGGATTAGGACATGATCCCAAAGATGTAAAAGGTGTAGAAGCACTAATCAAGAAGAAAGAAGAAGATATTGCTGCCTCGAGGAAACAGCTAAAGTTGCCTCCTTCAAGGCATCCACAGACTGCTGAGGTTTTAAAGCAGAAATCTGATGAAGAGATGATGGATCTCCTCTTGAAACTTAATGAAAGATTAACTGACACAGAGCAGACATTAGAACAAGCACTGAAGGACAGGCAGGGAGAGTCGACCTCTCAGCCTTCTAATGTAGTTCCCACAGTCTCAACAGCAGTCCCCGCTACACTTGGAACAGTTTTAGCTCCAAACGTCCCAGCAGCCACAACAGAGGCGGTTACAGGCACAGGAACAACAATAGCAGGAACAACACAGGGCAACTTGGCCAAATTGATTACAAAAGAGCTGATAAAGGCCATGGAAGAAATGAGATTACAAGTTTTAGAATTGAAACAAGTAAAATAACAATTGGCTAAGATAGAAAGAAATTATGACAAATCCAAAATAAGTGTTGCAGAGAAAATAAGGGAGATTAAAACATTAGAAAACAACGTGAAAACCTTAGAAAAGGATCTCACCTTTGATAAACCTCTGGCAGAGATCAAGAAAATTCTTTGGGCCAACATCACTCAATCCATGAATGATGTTTGGCCATCCATCCAAGTAATCTTTGAGCAAATTGACTTAGTGAAAGCAGCACATGGGGAGATTCAAAAGACAAGAGCTGTATTAGGACAAATACCTGAACAAGCCAACCGGCTAATACATTTTTTGAATAACAGAACTAAGGAACAACTAGAAAAGCTTGGCATCCCAGACATGACAGACACTATTTTGGAAATCAAGAGAGTGTTAACCAAGAGAACTTTGATGCAGAATTTAGAAAGGAGATGTCAGGATATGCAGGTAGAGATTAATTCTTTCATGAAAAAGTTTACAGTTTTGCAGAATAAAGGGCTGCCAAGTCCTTTAGTGATTAATGATCAATTAATGAAGCACATAGATTATGTACATAAATTAAATAAGTATGTTGGAGATCAAGCTAGTTCGTCAACAAGTGCATTAGGAATAAAAGTACTCCCCACAGGCCAAATTCTTTACGAAAATTTAGAGGACTTATTTTATGTTGAACATGAGATAAAGCACTTGTTCACAATCCAGCCTAACTTTTTCAGATACACAGAAACTGATGAAACACTGAGGAAACTTCAGAAGCATAAATTGCCGGAACAAAAATGGTGAGAAAACATGTTGGAAATTTTGTAAAATTATCTTTGGTAAAATGTAAATTTTGAGCTTTTACCATAACAAGATGAACAAAGATGAAAAGGAGTCAAACAGGTCAAAGTGTATCAGAACAGGTAAAGAGTATCAGTCAAAACAGGGCAACCAGCACAGAGTTACTGAAGAGGATAGTAGCAAGCCAAATCATAGGGCCTGCCTCCAGCACATTCAGCAAAAACAGGACCAGCACAACATCAGTTTATATTTCTCCTATCTTTGAGACTAGCTGTCTCTATTTTCTTGTAAGTTATTCTTAGTCATCCTAGATAATATCTCACTCTGTTATGAGATATTCGTTGTACAATTTTTGCATAAATACTCCCTCAATTGGAGTATTGAGGGTGGATTCAGAGACATTGCTGTAATATTGATTATTTGGAATAAAGTGTTGTTGGACTCAACTTTTGCATGGATTGCTGGACAAAGAATTAATGCAAGGGACTTTTCTCAGAATTCTTGAATCAAACACCGTATCGATAAGTCCTCTATACCCTCTGTTTTAAAGTTTTTCCTTATTTATTATATCATTTATGTATCACATCTGAATGATAAACGAAAAAGAGTAACTCAGAATATGCTTAATTGCACTCTATTTTCAATCGTTATTATTCTCTATGTTTTCTTCTAAATTAGTATAAACAGTGAATTCTTAATTGTTCATGTTTTCTAGTTCTTTCATTTTAACCATTTAGTAAAGAATTCTTAATTGCTCTTTATTGATGGTTAGTCACATTCTACTCTCTTAAGTATGTTGAAAGATTCTTAATTGCCCTTCATCTATCTTAAAATCATTCCATCGATTCCAAGTCTTTATTTGTTCCCTGTTTGATTATCTTGCTCTGTGAAACCATCCTTTGTTAAGAAACCAAGTCCAGTTAAGCCATCTTCTTTGACTCCATTAGCCCAATGGCCTAAACTAGTCAGTCCTACCCCTCTGCTACTGAATCTCACCACCCAAACTCAAACAAAACTCCTAAACTTCACAACTAGCCTAATATCTTTCAAAACCAAGCTAAATCATAAAGAGAGAGCTCTCTTTGGATACAGATTGGCTAGATTCTGTATCTAAAAGTTGGTTTGTGTTACCTGGGACCCCTTTCCCTTTCTTACAACTTTTGGGAAAATCTGACTGATAACAGAGACAGTGGCTGCATTTCCTTGAGGCAATTCCATTTTTGAAGGGTCAACAACAACCGTTGGTTCCTTATCACTGCGCGAGTGATCTGATTCATGAAGATGTTTGTGCCTACACGTGGACAAAGCCAAGATCATTGCTGTGTCTCCCTCTTCTCCATTCAAGGGAAGGATTCCAAAGTTTGAGGGATGAGATGGCGTTGGGTGGGGTTGAGACGAGGTCGAAGACTAGATTTGGTTGTAGAAGCTTTTTGTTGTTGCATGTTGTCATGCTTGTTGTTATCACTCCTCTGAATCTCCAACGTTGAGGAAGAGTCCAGCTGAGGTAACCATAGACCAATCTTTTGACTTGGTAGCTAGCCCTACCAAGCCGGAGAGGGCTCTCTCCAAGGGATCACAGCCAAGAAGGCTGGATGGATTAGGGTTTTAGGCTAGATATAGTAGCTCAGGGTTTTGTTTGATTTGATTTTTTGATTGCGGTAGTCACTGGATGAGTGAATTAGGTCAGAGAGTGAACTAGGTTAGGGCAAAAGAGAATCAAAATTGCAGACATCTGATGGGGCAAGGTAGGCAAGTTACTTTAACACTTGGTAGTATAGTGATGAGATGGTTTAGACTAGTGAGGTGCTAAAAAGAGCACGAGGATCATGAATTCTTTTTAAACTGAAGAAATGAAATAATCTATGATGATTTTCCCAAAACAGAGCATACAAGATGAATTATGTTTATCACACCTTGAAAATCAAACATACTTAGAGTGAAATGAATCATGGAAGGTACAAAACATTCATACATATGAAACTGAAGAAGAAACAATATCAAAATACCATGCCACAGGAATCCCACCAAAATAGCTGCAACTCATCCAATATATTTCATGCCAATGTCTGAAACACTAATACAATATCCAATGGAGTCCAACCAGTAGAATGACTGATAAATTACATAATATAGGCCTCAAACCAACTCATCCTAGCCTTAGGGGTCGAATCCATGAGAGGAGGAGCAGTTGCAACAAAAACTGAACTGATAGCTAGAGTGTAGGGTGGTCAAAGTGACTCATCCCTAACTTAAGCAAACTGATTCATTACAAGTCATAGAGGCCATTTACCTAATGTATTTACCCTAGGTAATAGTAAAAACATAATAATTACATCATCCTTATCAATTACATTAGTAAAACACTAATTTCCCATAGGTAAAAATCAATTTGGAGAGAAACAATGAAAATCTGGGCTGACTGTCAAACGCGCAGTGCCATCTTCAAGTTGACTTTTACCTGCCTTCTTGATGTCCAAATCTAGCCCAGGATAGCTCATTGGAAAGCTTATCCTGTCTAGTTTCCAAAACTACCCTTGGTTTTCAAAATGGGCTTGATTTGCCCCTCCAAAATTCCATTCTCCCAAGACTACTCAAACGCGCAACACCTGGTCCAGAAAAGAGGTAGAAACATGATTTTTAGGTGGTTTTTTGCCTTTTTCACCCACCAGTTTTGCTTTCCAAGGCTGGAAACATGGTTTTCCTGGATGTCTTTGTCCTTCTGAATCCAATGGTGGTGGCCATTCCTCCAAAAAGTGCCCTCCAAAAATTGTGCATCGCCTAAGGTGCTGCGCATTTGACCAATTTACTGATATAAAAATTTCCTTAAAAAGACAGGAAAAGCAAGATGACAAAAATTGAGCCAAGGGTCTTCAAAATTGTTCAAGAAGCTGATGTTTGAGGTGGCTAGGCATGGAGTGAAGCCTCTGCAAGTATATCTAGCTTCTTCTTCTCCTCAGGGTGAGTTAGGGCTTCAATTCTTGCCCTAGCAACTTTGAGCTTTACCCTTGCTATTTGGTTTCTTCGACAATAATATTTTGCCATCCTTCTTTGAAGGTCAGTGTCTCTTTTGGCCTTGTCTAAGAGGCTTTCAAGATGGGTGTTCACCCTCTCAAGCCAATGCTCCTGGTTCTCATTTACCATTTTGGCAAATTGCTCATTTAGGGTGAGCTCATTAGCTAGCTCAGCCTCCTTTTGTTTTTCTAGCTCCAAAGCTCTCTTTAGGCCTCTAGTCCTTGGCCTTTTTCTTGGCACCTGTTCCTCCAGCTGATCACTGTATTCTCCATATGCTTCATCAAGTAAGGCTTTAGCCTTTTCAGCCTCCCTCTTTGCCTTGATGAGCTGAATTTCCATGAGCTCATGTTTGGTCTCTAACTGCTTGTTTTCCTGCTCATAGTATGTGATGATATATTTTGCCCTCTACAAATTGACCTGGAGTTCCCCTATGAGTGCTTCTTTCTCTTTGAGAGCAATGGTTGTGCTTTCACTGTCATCATTTTCACTTAGGTCAACTAAGTGAAAATCTTGCTCTATCTCATGGAGGTCCTCCTCCTGCTGGATCTCTGCCTCTGTCACTTTTTCCTTACCCTTCTGTACCTGCTTTGCTGATGAAGAAGGCAAGGCCCCTCCCACAATCTGTGGGGCAAACACTTGCCTATGCCCCCTCTGATAGGTATGTGCCAAAGTACCCAAACCAGCCCTTTTAGGCTTGCTGACCTCACCATGTTCAATGTGCTCTTGCTCTTTGCCTTCATCTCTGCTAGGTGACTGAATAGGCTCATGAAATGGTGATGATGGAGGTGATGGTGTGGCTGACTCATCAGATGAGGATGAATGATGTATGGGTTGAGATGGAGGAATGGAGGTGGATGGATGAGATGATGAAGGGATGCTTTGAATATTTTGAGTAGATGCATGAGTGAATATGGGATTAGCTATGAAGGTACTCCATGCAATATTGAGTTCCTTGAGATGGTAAAGGACTATGATCTTAATGAGGGAATGATGAAATAGGCTCTTCATTTGATCTTTGTACTCCCTCTTTTGGGCAATGTAGGCCATCTTCTCAACACTCCGGAAAAGATAGTAGGGTATATTGAGCATTTTTACCCTAGTGAAATGCATTAAGAGCCAGATATGATAAGAATAGACCCTAGAGAATCTACCTTCACATGAAAAATATTTCATTATAATCTTCATCATTGGGGCATATCTGTTAAGGAGGTGTGAAAGAGGAAAATAGCCCCTTCTTTCATTTCTATACCTTGGTTTCATGTAAGGCTCATAATAATGCCTCTCCAAATCACCCTGCTTAAACCATTTTTCCCCAACATCTGGAATCCCAGTGGCAGCTGATATAATGGTAGTACACAAAGTGAAAGTTATACCTGCAAGGGTGACTTGGTTGTCTTGGAGTTTAGAAATGAAGAGCCTAGTCAACTCAGGATGATGTTGGACTGCTTGCCCTTGCTCACAGAAATCATAACATCCTAGCTATTTGAACGATGTCACAGTCATAGGGGATGCTAAGAGTTCCCTGAGATCTGTGGGCTCAAACCTGTGTATCTGGCCTCCTTTGTGTGGCCTCCTCTGTTCCCTGTCTTCTTCTCTATCTGTTTCCTCTTCCTCACTATGTGGTCTGTATTCCTCCTCTGCCATGTTGTTTTAGTATCAAACCCTAGGGAGGTGTAAGGTAGGGGGAATGTAGTTTTTTAGGGAATAGTAAATGGGGAAGGGTAAATATGAAGATGATGGGTGAAGGGATATGTGTATTGGAGAGGGGTATAGGGTAGTAGTATGATAGTTTGGGGATGGGGAAATTTGTTTGCAATATAGGGGTTTGGGAGCCTAGGTAGTGTTGTATCACCTAGGACTTAGGGTTTTGGGACAAAGGGTTAGAGGCTAAGTCACAAGACACGTCCTCCAAGGTCCCGTGTCCCGTATTTTACGTGTCGGACACGAAAACGGCCCTAAAACGTGTCGAAAACGTTTTTCATCGTGTCCTGTAAAATGTAAAACATATTTGCCGGTTTTCGTCGTGTCCTGCATCTGGAAAACACGTATTCCGTTGATAGAAAATGTTGCCTGCATAAGTTGCAATTTTTTTTGAAAGAAACAAATAATTTTTGAGTGGGGCAGCTTAATGATCAAGTCTAGGCCCTAGTATTGATATGCTATTCATGGTAATGTTAAATTCTTAAAGTAAAAGTGACATTCTCCTTAATCTTCATTTTCATTCTTTTACTTAAATTTTTAACATTACCATGAAATGAATCAGGATGTTTGAGAGTGGTTCCGGCCTCATTGGATTTCATATGGAGAAAGTAGAATTTTAGATTTCATTCAAAATGCAGCAGACTTATCAGTTTTTCAGGATTTCAGGATTGGGAGATTGTAATGTTTCTAGGTGACACCACCTGCCTGGGCTACCCTTGCCACCAGTAGAGGACATGGTCTAGCTCCTGTAGCTCCTACTTCTAGTTCTTCAGCTTCTAGAGCATAGAAAACTCCACTGCCAACTCCATCAGCACCAGCATCTACATCTAGAGGGAAAGGGAAAGTTGTGGCATTTTCTCGCAAGAGGGGCAGAGGAAATCAATAGGATTAGACTTTAGTTATTTTCTTATGTGCTTGTAAGTTGTACATGAACAATGAACATTGAATATTCAAGAATCAAGACCAAGCATATCACATTCTAATTTCTAAATAGTAAATTTTGATTCTATTTATTTTTTTAAAGTGAACTATGAACTTTGAGAAGTAATTATATTTTAATTTGATTAGATAAGCTGCAACCTGCAATTTAATATGGATAAAAAACTATATTTCGGTATCTATATATATATATATATTAAATATATATAAAACGTGTCCCCCGTGTCCTATTTCCAGGTCGCTGCTTGTCGTATTGAATACTCGTATTTACGTGTCCTCCGTGTCTCGTGTCCTCGTGTCATGTGACTTAGGTTAGAGGGTATCTGGGATATAAAGATTTAGGGAAAGGGAAGGAGGGTGGAGGGAAGTGTGCAAAAGGGAATGAGAGTGGAAGGTAGTTTTTGGGGGAAATCTAGGGTTTAGATGTAACAATTAAACCAAATCTTCAATAAACCTTTCAAACACTTAGGAATTGACTTGAGGAGGAGGAAAAGGACATCCCTTAGCTGCTACTTACTTGATTTGAGGTTGAAAGTGCTTTGGAGGAGCTGAAGAGGTGACTGGAGCGTTGCTGGACAAACGCGCAACACCAATACAGAGTGCACAACGCCTCAAGGGAATGCGCAGCGCCTTAAGGAAACACACATCGCTAGGTAAACGCGCAGCGCCAGAAAAGAACGCGCAACGCCAAAAAGAAATGCGCAACACCTGCCCTGTTTCTGCTGATTTTGCCCAAAACTGTGAAAAAACTCTCTTGGGGTTTGCTCAATGAGTGCTAGGAGGCAAATGGAGGTGAGTTTGAAGGCAAGAAGTCCTTTATAGGTGAGTGAGTTTGATCTTTTGCTTTTCAAACCCACTTTCTAATGTTTCATTTGACCCCTTTTTGACCTCTTTGCTAATTGCTTTCTGACTTTTTCTTTGCAGGTGGATGATGTTGAAGCTTTGGCAATCTTCACTTTTGACTTTTGTTTGGATGATATTGGCAATGGAGTTTGAGTAAACAGCTAAGAATAGTGACTTATTACATATGATAAACATAAAATTACATAAATAAATAAAAATTATTACATCTCTCTTTTGAAATAAAAAATTACAAACTGGAATGAATTTCTTGCTTAAAATCAAATTTGGAACTTTAGCAACCATGGTTACATGCTTATAAACCCTTATTTAACTAAAAAGGGGGTATTATTTGCTTCACTCTCATACTTTGCTGGCCTTATGCAGTGAAATGGTGTTTTATTGGACCTTGGAAAATAAAACCTAGTGACCTAATGGGACCTTGAATGATTGGAATTCAGGTGGACTTGACTGACACAAAACATGATGAAATGAGATTTTATAGTCAATGTATGCTCAACAAGACACATGAAAGTGGGCCAGCAAATATAAATTTTTGAGAGGGGATGAGGTTTCAACTTGGGCTACCATCAGTGAGTAAATTTTTTACATGATGACCTAGGTGGAATGATAAAAATTTCAACATGGGACACTAATATGATATAAAAGAGGAGTTTTGATCACTGATGGCAGTATGCAAATACTGACTCTAACATCGGCCTTATTTGGGGATGGCAGCTCCTTGGAGGTGCCAAGAACACCGTAGACCAAGTGCCTAACCATATGGGCCAATACGGTCAAAAACTCAAACTGGAATGCATGAGTAAATGCTGACAACTCAAATAACTCAAACTGACTCAAAACTGACTCAAAACTGACTTACATGACTAAGGACTGAATACTAAAAATGGCAGAAAATTAGTGAAGCTCCATGGCCTTCACTTCGGGCTCCGAACTCCAATGATCTTTGCTTCACACTTGCAGAAAATTTAAAATGTATGTACAATGAAACCAGGACAATTCAGAAAAGATAATGTTTCAGGAGCCTACCATTGACTGGTCCTCCTAAACATGGTTCTCCATTCATCTCATCCAACAAGAAAGCATTTTGTCCTCGGAAAGCTGAAATCTGATAAGGGCCTTTCCATAGGTTTTCAAATTTACCATGCTTACCCTTGTCTTCGTTTTTGGCATCCCAATGAAGTACCACATCTCCAATTTTAAAATCATCTTCCTTTGTTTTCCGGTCATAGATCCTCTTTATCCTCTCATGAAGCTTAGAGGTGTTCTGAAATACCTCATCACTATACTACCAAGTGTTAAAGTAACTTGCATACCTTGCCCCATCAGATGTCTGCAATTCTGATTCTCTTTTGCCCTGATCTAGTTCACTCTTTGACCTAATCCACTCATCCAGTGACTACCCCATTCAAAAAATCAAATCAAACAAACTCTGAGCTACTATATCTAGCCTAAAACCCTAATCCATCCAGCCTTCTTGGCTGTGATCCCTTGGTGAGAGCCCTCTTTGGCTTCGTAGGGCTAGCTACCAAGTCAAAAGATTGGTCTTTGGTTACCTCAGTTGGACTCTTCCTCATCCTTGGAGATCCGGAGGAGTGATAACACTTGTGAGTTGAAAAATTCTAAGATCCTTTTGGATCTTTTGGGTCTTACCATCCTCAATTCTGTTTCTTGGCATCCGGGGGCTGAGAATGCCCTTGAGAAGAAGGGCAAGCATTCTGGAGATGACTTGGCTAGTGACAGGTCCTACAACAGAAAGTTGTGTTTTCTTAGTCTGCTAGTTGTGAAAAGGCTATATTCCAATTGATGAGGATCCGATCAGGCAACCTTAGGTCTATGGGGCAGCCCCTGTTGAAGAATCTAGGGCAATTAGGTTAATAAGATTCTTCTCACGATGATAACTATTTGTGAGGTAGTTTTTATTTTCTTGTTAGCACAATCATCTCTTGTTATTATTAGAGTGTGTTTTCTTACTTCAAATAGTTACTAAAACAAAAGAGACAGGAACACAAGATGTTGGCTTTTTGCCAGGGCCAAAACCTCTCACTCTTTGAGTGAAAAACCCGCACAAATTCTTCTTATAGAGATTCCAATTGACGAATACGAAGACCATGACCCTTGACTTATTTGGCCACTCCAAGACCAAGACACCAATCCTCTTCTTCTTCATTGCTGAGATCATCATCACTGCTGCAATACTGAGACCATCCCTACTACACCATTGAGATCATTACTGTTGCACCATTGTTGCACCTTCACCGAGATCTTCACCAGATTAACAAGATCTCTATACTGTTATATATATATATATATATATGAGAGCTGCACCGAGATCTTCATCAAAATCATAACCTTGTAACTACGTCTTCATCAAGATCATGACCGAGACCATGATTACAACTATGCTAAGATCATTACTGCATCTAGAATGTATGTCGAGATAGAGTGTGTCACTGTGGGATCACCGAGATCCTCCTCATCACAAATATGGCAAGATTGTGACTGTGTCTAGAGTGTATGCCGAGAGTGTATCACTATGATATCAGCTAGATCCCCCTCATCACAAATATGCTGAGGCTGTGATCACCAAGACTGTGAGGAGGTTGAGGCTTCATCTCTGTGGTACCCATCGAAAAACACAGAGATATCCGCATACCGCACCATGGACAAACTTTTGAAAATACCTCACTGTGGCATACAAAATCTTTTTCTGTGACAGTCATCTAAAACTTCAGAAGTATACGAGTTCTGCACTTGACTTATGCGAAGATCCTAGCTGGGTATATATAGTAAAATGTCCACATATTAAGCCAATGTGACAGTATGAATGGATGTGTCTATTGATGTAAGCCGACATGATCTTCCTTTGTTATTGTTTGGAGCCCGACTTCTTCAAGAGGGATTGTGTTTGTCTTTGGAGGGCTTCGAGACATTTCTATAGACTTGTATACATTAAACATAGGCTCAAGAAGAGCTCTTCATACATGACATTAATTCTAGACTCTAAATGACAAATCCTATTACTCTAAAATCACTTGCTCATGAAACCCTTGAAGCAAGTTTACGATAATAATTTTGTTCTCTTTATTACATCATTTACATCAATCATTATTACATGTCATTATGAAGACCGAACCTAGTTACACTTTCTTCAACAGCCTCCCCCCTTCTCGCACTTGCTCCCGAAGCGTGCTCCGAATGGAAGCGGTTAGGGAGCAGTCCAGGGAGTGCTCTCTCACAAAAAAAACTTTGCTTCTTAGTAGATTTATTTTCTTTTCTTCGCAAATTTTTTTCGCTTTATTATTCAACACCCTTGTAAAAGTATGCGGCAAAGCTAGTGAGAAGAAAAAGGGTTGTAACAACAAATTTTACATGCTCCCGTTGTAAAACGAATTACACTAGTTCATATACTTGTGTAAGAAAGCATCTCTACAAGATTAGGCGATGTGATGAAAATAAGATTGTATGAGTCAAAACTTGTAATCAAGTGCTAGCAAAAGATAGGAATAGATACAGAATAATACCCAACTGCAATACAATTCCCTTATACAAATTGAGGGTTGCCTTCTAGGGCAAAAAACCCTAAATTAACATAACTTCTACTGTAAGATCCAAACAGGACTGAAACAAGACCTTTGAATCAGGAAGATAATTAGGCTCCACACCCAACATGATGAGAATTGAGATGTTGTAACTTGTGGACCTATGGTTGATAAAAATGATAACTACTAGATGATTGATGTTATATGGTTTAATCCATGTTTCAATTCTTTTTATAACTAATTCATCATTCTACATGCTTTTGTTGACATATATGCATCAAAATATATAAAATATGCTCCCAAAAACACTCTCGACTTGGAAGCTTCTGAAAATTGTTGCTCTTGCTCCCGTTCCCGCTCCTGCTCCCACTTCCCGCTTCCCACTTTTGCTCCCGCTTCCAAGCAGCCTTTGGCAGCCTTTTGCCGAGATCTATTTTGACAGATGTGTGCAAAGGTTATAATACCCCTTCCAAGCATGTTTGTATCTATCTTAATAAAACGGTCAAATGAGTTTCCTAATATATGGGCATATTAGGGAGTCTTACCCAAATTGGAGTGGCAAGCACTGTCATGGATAGAGATTTGAATTCAGGAAATCATCGCTGAAAGGAGAGCTCAAAACAGCCCCAAAATCGGGGTCCTTGATCAAAAACCCTTTGACGATCCTCTTGATTTTTGAAATAAACCACAAAGAAACCCTTCGAACAAAAATTCAGATCTGGATTCTGTATTCGGGGACTAGGTTTGATGCAACCATTCCGGTAGCACAGATGCTGATGGCCAAAGCCCATTAAAGAGGCAGAAATAATGGCATTCCGCTCATAGGCCATGCAAGAAAGATGGGATTGGGAGTCATCCACCTCTAGAGTTGGGATATCTGCTTGTTCTACAATGAAGGCTGGCCTTGATAGATCTTTAAGAGTTGGTTGCGAGAGCCCAGGCTTTAGAGCATCCTTTAAGGATCATGACTGAGAGTCCTTGAGACCTTGATTTGAATGACATTACCCATTTGTTGATTCAAACTGCAGGTACTAAGCTGCTCACAGCCCTTGTTAGTCCCTGCCATAGTCAGAGGAAGCTTGTTTTCATTTTTTTAGTCAGTCCTTGCTGTACAAAAATAAAAAATAAAACTTTGATTCACATAAGATATTTATTTAACTATTAAATATTTTAAAAGGTTTTTTTTGTTTGTTTTTGTTTTGAATTTTTATTGGGTTAAGTCCGTATTTTCATATTGAAAATTAATTAATGTTTTTAAATTTGCAAAACTTTTGGGATTAGTCTCCTGCTGTACAAAAAAGTTTGCAAACCTACCTTGGGTTTGGATTTTTTTTAAAAGCATTTTTTGCATAATTGATTGGGTCAATGGAGTAGTTTCTGTTGTTGAAAACAAAGAAAATTAAATATAAATAAAAATCTTGAAATGTCATTTTGGCATAAGCAAAGTACATTGATTGGCTATGTTATGGGGTGCTTAATTGCTATTTAATGGGCAGGTGTTGGTCTGGGCGGTGGGGTGACCTGAATGCCCCACCTACCATCCATCCCAATCTATGGACTTCATCTCTGCTACCTATGCAAGCCTATAATTTCTCAGGGCATCATTTCTATTGGCCACTTTGATCCCCAAGTGATCCACAGCTCTTGTTATCTGACTTTGCCAAGGATTTGATATGCCAGATGCTATCTAGAAACGTCACCAAGAGACTCAGCACACACGAAGTCCTAGGTATTCCCTCTTTTCTACCATTAATAATGAATATTGCAGCTTCAGTACAAATTGTTGTTGGGTTGTGTACTATTCATGGGATGTGGATGAGAGATACTTGTTTTGCCGCAGAGCATCCGTGGCTCATCACTCGTGTTGCATAATCCCAATGAATTTGATTGGCATAATGTTTTTTGGGTGTGGTGGACTAAAAAAATTAGAAATAGTATATGATGAATGACTTCCAGCCAACAATGAAATGTGGCTTCTCACGAGATGTAAAACAGTCAGTGACGGTGTTCTGTTAATGCACTTCTTGTGTGAAGGTTGCTGGTTTGAAACCCTGCGGGTACAAAATATCCACCCATGTCATGGGTTGGTGTGGCCCAGGGCAGATGCAATGTGCGATCACTGTGTGATCTTGACGGCTTAGATGCCCCTAGGTTGCGGTTTCTTAGCCAACGGTTAGTCCTGTAAGTCATGAACAAATTAACAAAAAAAACCAATGAAATGTTGTTGTATAGTGTTGTAAACCCTCATGCCCAGTTGAAACTGTGACCCAGGTTTCTTCCGCCCAAGACCTTATAGTGGGTGTGCTCATGTTACTGACAAAAACAGTACCTCGTGGAAGAACCCTGTTGGTCTTTTGGTTTTGGCTATATGAATCCATTTCCATATGTAATAGGTTTTTGAGTGTAGAATGCGGTCATCTCATACAGAAACCCTTCTAGCAATCAGAGGTGGAGTTTTGTTGTTTTTGAGAAATGGGAGAATTCCCACAGATGGAGGCACTAAGTTCCAATATGCCAAAGTCTCCGTCTGGTTATTTCTGGATTTTATATTTATGCGTGGTATGAACTTGAGGGGCATGAGGGCAAGGCCAAAGGTGAAGACGACAAGAGTGGTTGGAGATGAAGCTCAGGTCTTTCCTGACTGACATGTCATGATGCACCAATTCCTGAATTTATACAGTTTGCAGAGTTCACTCTCAGGTCTCTGCTGTTATTGATTCAAATGGTGTTTTTAAACGTCATTTGTTTGATTGGTCTGCTGTAACAGAAAGATTGGAGAGAATAAAGCATAGTGAGTTCTGTAAAATGTTAAGCCTGTTGTGGATCCTGCTGGACATTCAGGTAGATGCTCAACTTAATATTAAGTATTTTTTAAAAGTTAAGTTAATAATTGAGAAACAACCAAATTTTGTGACTCACTGAGAACTCTTGTAGACCAAAATCAAGTTGATAACTTTATTTAATTGCAGCACTACTGGAGCACTAGAGGCTGTCTAAACTCAGGCTACAGGAAGTACTATTATTCTGTCTGAGCAACAGTTGGTTGACTGTGCCAAGGCATTTAACAACTTTGATTGCAATGGTGGTCTGCCATCCAAAGAATATTCAAGTATATACAATGGAGGGCTTGACATTGAGGAAGCTGAACCTCACACGGCCAAAAATGTTTGTAAATATGATGCAAACAATATTGGTGCAAAGGTTACTAATAATGTCAACATCAGTTTGGTAATCCTTGTTTTCCATCATCATATTTGCCTTCATCTATAAGAATGTAGCTTTGCTTTACATTTTGTTGGATGCTGCCTATCTTGTCAATATATGCAACTCTTTCAGTTTATACAATGGCAAAGTAAATGGATTTTATGCTGATCAAGTGATATACAGGGGCAGAAGATGAACTCAAATCTGCTGTGGGTCTAGTTTTCCCTGTCAGTGAGGCTTTCCAAGTTATTCGGGAATTCCGATTTTACAAGAAAGGAGTCTTCAGCAGCAGAACTTGTGGCCAAGTCCCGGTAGTACAGGGAAAGTCATCACTAATGACTAAAATATTTTTTGATTAGAAAGAACCATTCTGGACAAAAATGTAGTTCTGGATTTAAATTTATAGAAAACTAAATTTGGTGAAGCTGATTGTCCATTTCTTTTTAATTGAAATATTCAAATTATAGCAAAATTGGCAAAGGATAATTAATTGTGACCATGTTGGTTAAGTTTATAATCATTATGAGAAATCTTGGACCTAAATGAAGGATTGGCTAGCCATGAAACTGTAGACTCTCACTGCATCCAAAACTTTCCAACTTTTTGCCTCATGAGGCGTTCATGAAATGTTGTGAGGCCACTGTATGTGAAAGGACTAATGTGGGTGTGAACTTAATTTGCACTTGCAGGATGTCAACCATGCTATTTTGCTGTTGGTTATGGTGTTAGTGAGGAGGGGACTTCATACTGGATCATCAAGATTCCTGGGTAAGGAGCTGGGGTGATGACGGATACTTCGAGATGGAGATGGGAAAGAATATGTATGGTGAGTTATTTTATGTTTTCTGTATATATATTGTATTATTTTCTTAATGAATCTGCAACATAGAGGCCTTGAAGAAATGTGATAACATAATTTTGGATTGTGTCTCGGCTCTCTACAGCTCTTGCAACTTTGTGCTTCATACCCTGTTGTTTACTAAAGCCTTGAGTACTAAATATTTACTGGTCAAGGTTTGAAGGCTTCGTCAAATAGGATGTGCAAATACAAGAAAAGATGGACACTCAAGGCTATGAAGTAATGTGGAACAGAGGCGAAATCCAATCAACGTATAGAAGTTTCAGTCTTTTAGAGCCACGACTGCTTATGTAAATTTTATATCAAGTCTGTGTAAACGTCAGTGATCATATGATAAAGTTCAACACTGTTGAATGTTTTGACTAAACAACCAACAGTATATCCCAAACAATAAACTGAACTCCAGTTCTTGAAAAAGGTATAATATTGCTCAAGCTCAGATGTTTCAGAAACTATGTCTCTATAACAGGTATAAGATGTCTTCTAAATATGTCACAACATTATTACCTGAATGACACATTCTGCTTTAGAACCAATAAACTATTGTTTCAGACCTTGACTTTGTTAATATAACTGTTTCAAATCTAAACTTATATAAACATTTCAAACTCCTATAGTAGGGATATATACCAAAGATGTTTCACTTTTCGAGTCTCGCAGCTGGTGCATATCAGTATGTATCCCACTTTTTTAAAGCCTATTTTTCACTGCCTGACCTTGATGGACAATTCATGTATCAAGGAATTTGTGCATAGATATGTGCAAGAGATATCATTTCCTCTAAAATATATCCTTGCAACCATGTCAGGTCCAGGATTATCTTGCTATACATTTTAGAAATATATCCTTGCAACTGTGTCAAGTTCAGGGTTGTCTTGCTATATAATTTAGTATCAATTCCCCAATGGGAAGGCTTGTTGCAGATTCCCTCTAGATCTGTCTGGTCAGAACTTTTTTTTCTTATCAGAAAAGAAAGTTACATAATTCAAATGGTTGCCTGCACCAAGGCTAGCAGTAGGCTTAAGAAGGCAGTTCGATTTCGCTGAGCAGGAGGATTTAGTTGTCGGAGGCCAAAATAATTTTCTATAGGGTCGGAGAATTCTTTCCAGAGTAGCAGCAGTTAGTCAGAGGCAGATTCGTGGCAGATCCGGGAAGAGTGTGTGAGCGACTGCTTAAGGCTTGCGCAGCAGCTGCGAAGAGGGGTCTGAATTAGCCGGTTTTGAGTGGCGAGATTTAGCTAGGATTGCTTGTGGAGGGTAAATTTCCATCAGTTGATTTTGTCAGTGTTTCTCTCAGCTTGGATTGCCAGTTTTAGGCATCCAAATTGTACTCAAAATTTCACTGCTGCATAATAATAAAAACCCTCATCTGCTGCACCGGTTTTTCCACATTGGTTTTTTGGGGACATCTGTCCAAAAATAATTGCGTCGAATTTTAGTGTGCTAGTATTTTCTCAGTTTCCAGTTTATTTCCGCAACATTTTTTATTGTGAAGAAATTAAAGTGTGATTAATTCATTATTTTGTTGTAACAAATGAAATTGCATAAGTTTATTAGTTAGAAGAATTAATTCTAGTTGCTGCATTTCAAGCGAATTTTCACACCCCTCGCCAGAGTGAGGAGGACTTATACCCCTTCAATCTCCATAGGAACTCGATTTTGATGTATAAGTTTAAACTTCTATTATCTTTGTTTGATTTGAGTATTTGGTGCCATGATTATTGGAGGCCAAAGATAGAGAATCCATGTGCTGTGAAAGGGCCAAAGAGTGGAGTCCGTTGTGTTTAGTCTCCAATATAAGTCAATTCTACATTTCTGAAGGAGGAGAAGCTTCATTAAGTTGGCATTCTAAGATATACTGGCCTGCTCTGGCTTTGTAGCCTTGGAAGAGACAATCAATAAGGCACTACTGTTGGTTTAACTAATGTCTTCATCCTGGTGAAAGCCCTTTTTATTTATTTGATATCTTCATTAGCCACGGCCTTTCAGGCTTCCCCTGTTGTATGAGAACCATTTAGAAGCACTCTAAAAGAGAATGGGGATGGCTATAGTCCATGTAACTAGAATAACAGGCACCAGAGAGTGGAGCCTCTCAAACCACTGATAAAAAAAGATCTCACTAGATGACCCAAATTCGCTACACCAAAGTGCAAAATCAAAGAGAACACACAAGTAAAGAACTTAATTAATTAATATTAATTCGGGTAAATCGATTTTCCTCTAGATTCATCCGGAAAGGTCACTTGATGGAGTCAAGATGATCTTAGCCATCGATTGTGATTAGATCATGGTTGTTGATTCGCCAATGAGAGATTATAAGAGGAGATTGAGGATCATTTGGAGAGCACGAAGGAGACACAAATCGTAGTGAGAGCAAGGATGCAGAGGGAATGTAGGAACATTAGCAGAAGAGTTTCAACATGAAGAATTTGGTAGAAGATTTCCAGAGGATATTTCCAATATTCTCAGAGTTAGAGAAAGGCTGAATTTATCTGCAGAAAAGAGGGTCGAGCAAGCAGTGCAAATAGCCAATTTACCCAGTGCGAATTGTTGGAGCAGTAAATTCCATTTCCAGTTGCCAAAATAATTCTCGGAGGAGCTGCAAGTAGCTTCAGAGGACCAAGGGAGGTAGTATCTTCACTGAAACGAATTTTCGGAAGCATTCTCAGTCGCTAGTTTGAGTCGTACAATCTAGTGCAAGGCTAGAGGAGGCCAAGTTGATTTTTGCAGAAGAAACTTAAAGTTTCCAATTTGATTTGCCAGTTGGAGTAGTAGAGAAAACTTTCTAGAGCTTAGCCATTGTTAGGCACACAAATTAATGTACTTTCAAATTGCTGAAGAATTTTAATAATAAAACCCTCATCTGCAAACGGGTTTTCCCTTTAGGGGTTTTCTAGTGACATTTGTCCAAAAACATTGGTGTTTCATATGTGTGTGCGTATTATTTTCTTAGTACCTGTAATATTTATTTTTTGTGAAGTTGAAGTTATATTTTATTCAATATTTGCTGCAAGTTAATTGCAGTTGACAAATAATCTAAAAATAGGAGAATAATAATGAGTAATTGCAATAGTTAATCAAAATTTCACATGGAACTAGAGTAGAGGGGCAGAAGAAGAAAACTGTGCAGATCTAAACGTAGAGGGTTTGCAGAATCCAACACAGGTATAGGAAGAGAAGCACACAAGGGTTAAAACCCAGTGCGAGTTCTTCAGCTTATTTCTCCAGTTATTTCACTTAGCAGATTTCCCAGAGATTGTCGTAGCAGGATTAAGAGATTAGGGCAAGTTGGATGGAGCCTCAAACTTTGGAGTCTAGATTGCCAAAATGTTGTTTCTATCGGACAAGTATGGCCTGAAGGAGTTTTCTACAAGAATTATTATTATACCAACAAATCCTATCCAGTTTCATGAGTACAGGAGGGACAATGCCAACGCAAAGAGGATGATTCTTGATAGAGTCAGGAATCATATTGTACCACATATTGTACCACATATTGTTGAGAAGGGGACAACAAAGGAAATGTGGGATGTCAGCATGAAACTGTACCAGGATCCTTCAGAAAACATGAAACTGATCCTAAAGGAGAAGCTAAGGACCATCAAGTCGAATAAGGGAGAATATGTGACTTCCTATCTCACTAGAGTTCGGTCTGTTAGAGATGAACTAGCTGCAGTTGGAGAGAAACCCAGTGATGATGAGCTAGTGCGTATAACACTCAACGGGTTCATCAAGGAATGACGAATATTCATCTAGGTGATTTCAAGATGAGGTAAGCTTCCAGATAGGGATCAACTATGGAGTGTGATTTCACTCAGGAGAATCTTAGCCTCAACTTAGTCGATGGTACTAGTAGCAGTGGCAAGGTACCGAAGGTTGAGAAGGAGCAAGAGAATGTTGCCTTAGCAGGGAAAGAAAAAGTGAAGAAGGGGTCTAGCAAGGGACCTAGTTCGAAAGGAGAGGAGCAAGAATGACCTATCCAAGGTCAAGTATGACCTATTCAATATTTGCCGTAAGTTAATTGCAGTTGACAAATAATCTAAAAATAGGAGAATAATAATGAGTAATTGCAATAATTAATCAAAATTTCACATGGAACTAGAGTAGATTTGAGGGGCAGAAGAAGAAAACTGTGTAGATCTAAAAGTAGAGGGTTTGCAAAATCCAACACAGGTATAGGAAGAGATAGCACTCAACGGGTTCATCAAGGAATGACGAATATTCATCTAGGTGATTTCAAGATGAGGTAAGCTTCCAGATAGGGATCAACTATGGAGTGTGATTTCACTCAGGAGAATCTTAGCCTCAACTTAGTCGATGGTACTAGTAGCAGTGGCAAGGTACCGAAGGTTGAGAAGGAGCAAGAGAATGTTGCCTTAGCAGGGAAAGAAAAAGTGAAGAAGGGGCCTAGCAAGGGACCTAGTTTGAAAGGAGAGAAGAGCAAGAATGACCTATCCAAGGTCAAGTGCTATGGCTGTCACGAATTTGGCCACTATGTCAATGATTTCCCATTAAGGAAGAAGGAGGGCAAGCAGCAGGTTACTTCTTCAGCAAATGCAGATGAGTTCTCTAGCAGGATGGAGCAAGAGTTCGCATTGATCGCTTGCCTAACTAGTTCGACTTCACAGGGTGTTTGGTACATAAACAGTGGAGCATCATTTCATATGAAAAGAGTTAGGGAGTACTTCTCCAGTTACAAGGAGGAGGACATCAGGTTCTAGATTCAGATGGGGAACAAGTCCAAGTGCACTCCTGTAGCACGAGGGACTATTCTATTTCAGAGGGAGAACGACAAGCAAATACCTATCCATGATGTGTTGCATGTGCCAGGCTTGGGGATGAACTTGATCTTCATATCAATCCTTTAGGACAAAGGGTGTGATGTTCTCTTTAGAGGGGCGAAGGTGATGTTGAAGCACAAAGATTAGAGGTCACCTATAGTACTTGGGGTGAGGAGAAACCAATTATATAGGTTGCAGTTTGATACGCCCAATGCACTAGTTAGTAGCAACAATCTAAGAGACCAAGGGGAGCTATGGCATAGGAGGATGGGCCATATTCATCATCGAGCACTGAGACTTCTTCGTGAGACAATGACAGGTGTTTTGGAGGTGAGCACATGGCACGACAATATATCCAGAGGATGTGTGATGGGGAAGTTTGCCAAGGCATCTTTTCCAAGGAGTGACAGTAGATCGCAAGGTATCTTAGACTTTGTACATTTAGACATGTGGGAAGATGTCTACGATATCTCTCACAGGGTACGAGTACTTTTGTACTTTTATCGATGATTTCTCTAGGAAGGCTTGGATAATTTTCTTGAAGACCAAGTATGAGGTCTTCAGTTGCTTATAAGAGTATAAGGCTATAGTGGAGAATGCGACAGGTAGAAGGATTTCGACTCTTTTGTAACCACCCCACCCATATCTACCCACTTTCACTGGGCTGCTAGGGTAAACATGAGCTGAGGGCTACAATGACCTGACTCAACCTCCTAGGTGCAGTTAAGGAAGTGGAATCAACAAACCAAAACTATACTGACTTCCCTTAGGTGCTACAGGACCCCCAGGAGCCAAACAACCACTCCAGGTGCCCAAACCTCGAGTTGAATTGTTTTTTCACTGATTTGGACTCCCAGACGCAAGCATAACACTACATAAATTCGATTGTAACCCTCTAGTCGCATGGATGACCCTTCCTCCTAGCAACTGCAGTCTAATTCTCCTAGTTCTGTGCATGTGACCTCGAGATCTAAGCCACTTTTTTCAGGGCTAGTAACCAGACCCCTGCCCAAAACTTGTTAAAACTTTCGAGAACAATGAATGACACCAAGACAAAGCCATTAATACAAAACTTAGACTAGAACTTGACCTAGCAAGGCCTAACCATGACAATCATTCCATTAAACACATGGTGAACATGAGATCTACATGTCATGAATGCATATCTGAATATGGGGATCTGATACTTATTTGAGAATCATCAAGAAGGTTTAATGCCCTCTCAATATCGCTGCAATAACTTCTATTAGGTCATGCATTCATTAACCCTTCCTTTACAAATGAAAACATGATAAGAGCCATAACTGAAATTGGTCATCAAACCATGCTTATAACCAACATATTGTTGGAAAATCAGAAAGGTAGAAAGATTTTCTTTATGTTGATAATTACTTGTGATATTCTTATGTTCTTATTAACTTTCTTGTGTTCTTCTTTTAACTTAGTTCATCAAGCAATTACCAAAACCACAACACGAAGATCAAAGACACCAAATGTAGGCGGATAACCAGGGCAAAGCCACATCATAACAAGTATCCTGTTGCTTTGAGCAGTGCTGAAGCTAAGTATGTGGCTGCATGTGAAGTAGGAAAGGAGGTTGTATGGTTGAGGAAACTTCTGTAAGATTTGTTGTGATAAATTGTGATAATCAAAGTCGCATTAAGATGTCTGAAGGTCACGTGTTCCATGCAAGGACGAAGCACATCAACAATAAGTACCACTACATTAGAAGTTTGGTACAGGATGGGATCGTGAAGCTACTGTACATCCCGACCGACAAACAATTAGCTATGTGTTAACAAAGTCTCTTCCTAATAATAAGCTTGAATATCTTAGAAGCATGCTTGGTTTGGTTGATATCACTAATCTTAAGTATTGAGGGGATTCCACAGTGCATTATATTAGATATATTTTTTTGGGATTCAACTACGTTGAGTAAGTGATTCATTTTATGACCATTTCCATGAGAGGTAGTCGTAGCAAGCTAAGTGGGCTTGATTGTGGGAAAAACTCCACAGTTAAGCGTGCTTGAGCCAGAGGTGATCTGGGATGGGTGACCTCTCGGGAAGTCCTCGTTATCGGGTGAAAGCCACGAAAGTGATGATTGACGCTATGTGGTTCATTTCACTAGTTTCAATCCCACTTCTTCACCCCTGTGAGCATCACTCGATGCAATGAGTGCTAAATGGACTATTCAAAAATCATGAGAAATTAGTTAGTTACAACTACCTCTCATGGAAATGGTCATAAATGAATGACTTACTCAACGTAGTTGAATCCCAAAAAATGAAATCACTAATTGTTAATTTTAGGTATGTTCTATGCTTAGAGCAATTTATTTCAATTTTCACAGTTAGCTCCATATCTTTTCCAGATTAGCAATCACATCAGCATTAAAGTAAATTGCAGATAGAACATAAACATAAATCGCAAAAGACAAGCCAAGACAAGAGGACACGAGATGTGGCGCTAGCCAGGGACAAACCCCAATGTGGGGAAACCCTTGATCAATTCTTCTTATATGTTCTTCAATAGTTCAGCATAGAGAGAGAGAGAGATAGCACGTTTACAACAAAAGTCAACACTTTGACTTATCTAGATAAGAGCATAGATCATCTCTAAGAAGATGATACATGAGATCAGTGGAAGACATGCTGCTTCAACTAATTCTCCAAGGTGACTTCTTCACCTATCGTTGTGCTTCATTTCGTCACCGCGCTGCACCTCACCGCGCTGCACCCATCATCACTATGCTGCATCTCATCACGCTTCATTAATCATGACTATACCCATCACTGTACTGCATTATGTGCCATTGTTGCACCATGTTGCCATCCTGACCTATGTGTTGGCTGCACCTTGATTGATTGTTGTCCCTAGCATGCTTGTTGTCCTTACCATGCTTGTTGTTGCATGCTAACTGTCCCTTGCATGCTAGCTGTAACATTGCATGCTTGGTGTATTTGCTGCTAAGTACCATACAACTGTCCCAATGTTAGTTAGCTGTCCTTTGCATACTGCGCTCCTTCAGAGACAGATGCTCCGGCTGTTCCGGCAATTCCCAGCAGTTCTGGCAGTTCCGGCTGTCCCTGGCAGTTTCGGCTATTCCAGCTGTTCCCGGCAATTCCTGGTAGTTCCTGCCGGCAATTTCAGCAGTTCTGGCTTTTCGGGCAGTTCTGGAACTTTCGGCAGTTCCGACTTTTCCAGCCGTTCCGACTTTTCTGGCAGTGCCGACTTTCCGGTAGTTCCAACTTTTTCGGCAGTTCCGGCTTTTCCGGCTTTTCTGGCAGTTCCAACTTTTCCGGCTTTTGGATCAAGGCAACGTTATCCCTTAGGATCTCTCCTCCTACTAAAACCCAAAGACAAGTAGAGAGAGGAAGAGATTCCAAGTGTATTGAAATGACTTGAAGGCCACCTCTATTTATACTAAAACGTTGAGCACATGTGGGGTTTATTTGGTCGCTGGCTGACCTTGACGAATTGTCTTATAACACAAATAAATTCATAACTCCATGAATACTTATCGGAATTGGATGATCTTTAGATCAATCCTACACCTCTCGATGAGAGGGATCCAAGAAAAATATCAGCTGCCATAAATAAGATGACCCACATGGAGTTTGGCCCTAGTTGCCAATTTTAACGCTAATCTTGTTGATGATAAATGTTTGGAAGAGATTTGAGGAGGCATCTTGTGATACAAAATGCCTGGGAGGACATCTAGCCGACATATGTGTGATGTCTAGTTCCCAAAGTAGGGAGGGTGGTGTTGGTCATCGATGTCTAGTTCCCAAAGTAGGGAGGGTGGTGTTGGTCATAGAGCTTCGACCTTGCATTATGCACCTAGTTCCCCGGGTTGATGGTTAGCAAGTAAGCCTGATGGTACCTAGAAAGGATGAAAGCTTTATTCCATCTTAGTCCCACCCATATAGATTGCCCTGGTCAGGAATCTAGTCTGTGGCAGTGTGTGTGCCTAAACTCTTCATAGTTCTTGTGTTTTGAGATCTTCCTTGTACTTGTATATACTTGTGTAAATTATGAATACCTCCCTAGTTAAGAGGGAGTGTTGAAGAATGTAACTAGGTTCGGTCTTCATATTTGAGTCATTATGAAATGTATTTATTAAAGAATGAAAAATAAGAATTTATTATTATTACAATGGCTCATTAACGCATGGGTTTCATGCTTGGTTCATAATTTTATAGGTCAAAGCCCCCATTGAGGACTTCTAGGTTTTATATTGAGTCATTAGAGTCATTGTCCATTTAATGAGACCCTTCTTGGGCCTTTGAATCATGTAAAAAGAATTATTATTGAGTCAAATATGTAATTTGTCACGTACACACCAAGTTGGCCCTTGCTTGATGAAGTCGGCCTACAAGAGGGCAATTGGACCCACAAAAGAGGCTATATATCAATGTGGAAAAAGTCGAAGTCGGGATTAAATCGGCAAGGGTCCAGAAGTTGAAAAAGTCGTTAAAGTCTAGAGTTTTTTGAAAAAGTCAGCAAAATTAAAAAAATACAAAAATATTCATTTTTTAAAAAATCCTGACTTTTTCAATAAAATCCCGATTTAAAAAAATAAATAAATTAAAAAATCGTTAAAGAAACTACCTCATTCACGATTTTTTGGAAAAAGTCCCGATTTAATCCCGACTTTGTCGATTTAATCCCGACTTTTTCAACTGGCAAAAAATCGGCAAAAAGTCTGCCGATTTAATCGGCTAGCCAAAAAAATCGCATTTTGGGGATTTAATCCCGATTTTTTCCTGACTTTTTCCACACTGCTATATATACAAGTGCAGTTCGATCTATTTTCTCACCCACCAACAAGTTCGATACTCAAGAAGGAAGTGCAAAAAAGTGCGAAGTTCAAAGAGAAGGATGGATTGCAAAAGAAGAACAAGTCAAAGTTTCTGGGCTATCTCTTCCTCTCTCTTTTATGCGAAGTTACTGGGCTATTTGCTGGGTCGAAGTTCTGTTGTTGGGAAGGTCGAAATTTTGGATTTGTTGGCTCGAAGTGCTGCTGCTGCAGGGTCAAAGATCTTGATCAAAGTTGCTGGAAGGAAGGTTTGAGTTGTTGGTTGGAGGACATCTGTGTCTAGGTTGAAGAGTCTTGGATTATCTCGTCTTAACTACTAAGGAAGAAGTTTGACCGGGTTTTCCACTATATAGGGGTTTTGCCCTGGCTGAGTGCCTACATCTTGTGTCTCTTGTTCTTGTGATCTTCATACACATAATTTGGTAATTGCTTGATGAAAGATAATATAATAAAGAAGTAAAAGAAGCCAACATAATTCACAAGCAATTATCAAGAAAGAGAAATCAAACCCTAATTAAGAGTCTATACTCGTCTTCAGCACTAGTGCTTTGAGTACATACATAGTCAGCTTCAAAACTACTCAAAGCAACATCATACTCAGCTTCAACACTACTCAAAGCAACATCATAACAACCAGCAAAGCGACATCATAACAAGTACATTTACTCACAAAATACAAGGGGAAAATGGCTCTTATTAACATATGCAAAATCCAATCAAGTCAAGGACTTCCACAGACAACCCGACCATAGATTGGGCTGAACCAAATCTCTATTTTAGCCAATCACGCCCGTGCCATATTCCAAGCATGAATGTGAGATCTCATGGGATAAAACAATACATAAACAACCAAGGGAATCCAAAGGTTAAACCACCTCCACCCTCACACTACTGTGATCTCACCTAAATCGGTCCCAAGATCACAAAACCAAACTAAGCTTGGATGCCTCAGATACATATCAGATACCTAGACTTAATTACAAACAAGAGACATATACTCTTCAACATCTTACTAGGGACTTTGTCATAAACCCTAGACTACATCATAACAACTTCCATTACATCTAGGGTTTGAATGTTTCTTTCAAAGGTATGACATACCTTACTACAACATATAACTATTGATTTCTAGTAGCATCAGATGTTCTCTAAGCCTCAAAATTTGCAGGGAGGCTAGGACACATGTATTCCAGAATACCCAGAAATCGTTTTGGGAAATTCCACCCGGAGACAATTTTATTAAAATAATTAATTATTTTTAATGGGTGCCTAAGTCTAAACTTAGGAAATTAAAATAATTGAAGGGTATTAATTAAACTGGGGGTGAAATTTCTAGGAGAAGACAAAGATCAAGTCAATATGATTTGAGCTATTGATTAGAATCTAATTTGGGCCGTTGATTACTCAACTAGAGGATTATTAGAAGGACTTTGATGGGCATTTGGAAAACACATCGAGAGAGATCAAGAGATCAAATTTCTCAGAGAGGGCAGCACAACAGTTGCTAGAGAATTGATCGAGGAGATTTCTTGCAGTGGGGCAAGGATAGTTTCCGTGGGAAATTTTCCTTGTCCAGAGAGTACAAGGCAGACAGTTCAGAATGACGTCCAGGGAGGCTGATGCAGGGCCACGCAGAGCTACGCTGTGGTAGCGCAAAGCTTTAGTGGGAGATCGAAATTCTGCTGAGGAACCATCAAGACCTAGTGCCAGAGCTGGGGTGTGAGACTGGGAGGCCAGAGAGCTGAAGTTTCCAGCCAGCAGAGGATCAGAAGGAGGTGCAACGCAGTCCCAGCTACAGTGATTGTGTGGGTGTGACGTAGAACTGCGTAGAGGCAGCACAAACGCTCATCTCCAACACAGATTAGTGCCGGTTCTTCCAGTGACAGGGTGAGATCATCTCACTATATTTTTTTGCCTTACGACAGAAAAATGTTAGAAGAAGGAAGGAGACACTATGGAGGGAATTTCTTCCTCAGAGAATTCCTAGCCAGGGAATTTGATTTCTCAAGTGCTGAGCAGCAACAGAGGAGCAGATCTACTAACTTCAGCGGGGAGTACGTTGGCCAGCTTAGTGCTGCGCAGAGGAGAGAGGAGCTAGTTCGACATTTCGTTGGCGGAGATGGCAGCTAATGGGTTGAGAGATTGGGATTGGTTGGATGGTGCATCCAACTATGTGATCTGGAAGGCAAGGATCTCATGCCTTCTAGATGAGCACAACCTCAAGTCCTGTGTTGATAATGTGGTAGTTGAACCTGCAGATCCAGATCTGCTCAAGAAGTACAAGGCGAAAATAGCGAAGGCCAAGCAGTTGATCGTTGACGGAGTGAGGGATCACGTAGTGTGTCACATTGTTGGCAAAGGGACTGCCAAGGAGATGTGGGATGCCTTGGCCACGTTATATCAGGGATCTTTCGAGCAACGAAAGATGTACTTGGAGCAGAAGATGACATCCACGACGATGCAGAAGGGGGAACACATTGATTTGTTCCTAACAAAGCTTTAGGAAATTCGAGACTCGTTGGCAGCTGTGGGATCAACACTTCAGCCTATCGAGATGGTGAGGCTGGCCTTGAAGTCAGTCTCAGAAGAATGGCAAGTTTTTGTCCAGAGTACCCTGGGCAAAGAGAGATTGCCGGATTGAGAAGGGATGTGGGCCGCTCTTCAGCAGGAAGAGATGAGGCGAGACTTAGTTAAGTGCAAACTTGATAGCAGCAGCAGCAGTGGGACAGAGTCCAAGGAGGAGGAAGAGAATGCAGCCCTTGCATCTAAGGGGCAGCAGGAGCAGCGGAGGCAGAGAAAGGACGTCTTGAAGATCAAATGTTTCTAGTGTGGTGAATTTGGTCACTACGCTACACAGTGTCCTTTCAAGAATAAGGACAAAGACGAGAAGCATGATCAGAAGGCTGCATCCGCAAAGATCGAGGAGGAGGTGTTTTCCATGGTTGCCCAAATACCTCCAGGGGAGAGGTGGGGTGATCTAGTACTGTAGTTCGAAAGAACTGTAGATGGGCGGGATCCTTGAAGAGTCCACCTCTTGGATCAATACCTTGCTACGAGAGCCCATATCAGAAGTAGCAGGATGGACCAGTGTCAGTTGGTTCAGAGGAGTGCCAAAGTGATACTTGTAGTGGCTAGGAGTGCCAGAGACTGAGTAGCACAGAGTAGAGTTGACAGCAGCGCAGTTGGCATAGTGCAGAGTCAGCAACAACGCAGAGGCTTCAATGGGTCAACGCAGAGACTAGCAACAGTCAGAACTCCAACAACAGATGCATCATGCTGAACACCTATTTAGTAATTTTGGATGCTTTTCCGTTGATGATGTAGTAGTATCAGTAGTTGGAGAAGGTTGCAATGTAGATGCAGTGTTGGCAGTGGAAGGGTCAGCAGTAGTACAAATGCAACATCTGCGCAGTAGTTGATGGGCAGTGATGTCAGACATAAGCAGTGCAAAGGGAGATGTTACAGAGTCAAGGTGATGCTTCAACAGGTTGCATTACTATAGGACATTCCTCGCTAAGAGGGAGTGTTGATTTCTGGTAGCATCGGATGTGCTCTAAGCCTCAAAATGTGCAGGGAGGCTAGGACACATGTATTCTAGAATACCCAGAAATTGTTTCGGGAAATTCCACCCGGAGACAGTTTTATTAAAATAAATAATTATTTTTAATGGGTGCCTAAGTCTAAACTTAGGAAATTAAAATAATTAAAGGGTATTAATTAAAATGGGGGTGAAACTTCTAGAAGAAGACAAAGATCAAGTCAATATGATCCGAGTCATTGATTAGAATCTAATTTGGGCCGTTGATTACTCAATTGGAGGATTATAAAGACTTTGATGGGCATTTGGAAAACACATCGAGAGAGATCAAAAGATCGAATTTCTCGGAGAGGGCAACGCAACAGTTGCTAGAGAATCGATCGAGGATATTTCTTGCAGTGAGGGGCAGGGATAGTTTCCGGGGGAAGTTTTCTTGGTCCGGAGAGTACAAGGCAAAGAGGGAAGAAGGACATCTAGAGAGGTTGACACAGGGCCACGCTGTGGTAGTGCAGAGCTTCAGAGGGAGATTGAAATTCCGTTGAGGAACAATCAAGATCTAGTGCCGGAGCTGGGGTGTGAGACCGGGAGGCCAGAGAGTTGAAATTTCCAGCCAATAGAGGATCATAAGGAGGTACAACGCAGTCCCAACTGTAGTGATGCAGTGATTGCGTGGGTGTGACGCGGAACTGCGCAGAGGCTCATCTCTTGCGCAGATCAATGTCGGTTCTTCCAATGACAGGGTGAGATCATCTCATTTTTTGCCGAGTTTCTCTCTGTATCGGATAGCCAGTTGGGCATCCAATGAATTGTATTAAAAAAACTACTGCTTAATAATACAAACCCTCAGCTGCTGCACCAATTTTCCTGCATTGGGTTTTTCCGGGGACATTTGTCCAAAAATAACGGTGCTAAGTGTGTGTTATTTCTTTCTTGCTCAGTTCTTGTTTCTGCATCTAATTTTAAATAGTGAAGGGTGCAGTTGTATTTACTTCGATATTTACAATACAACATAGTAAATAACTTGCATGGATTAACAAGTAGAAGAAGTAATATCAGTTCGCTGCAGTAGTGATTCAGGGTTTCTCGGATTTTCACAAGAGTAAACCCTAGAAACAATTCAAACATATAGATCTACAAAGCATCTAACAACTTTTCGAAATTCATATGTTAGACTTCTCAATAGGGTTTCATACAAATCCTAGATTTCATACAAAAGAATCAATCAAAACCAATCACAACTTAGTCATTAATATGACCATCTTCCACTAGGGTTAGTTGCAAACCCTATATTTTTAATCAAACATCAATCCTAACTAAAACTCAAATTTCAACAATCTTACATAAATCTCAAATCATTATATTGTCATCATTCATAAGAGATTTTCACTTCTACTAAGGTTTAACTCCAAAACCCTAGAATTTCACAAATACTATCATCCTAGAAAGACAAACTTTGACTAGGGCTTGTTTCCAAACCCTAGGATTCATGACCACTGACAAACAAGTCAACTCATACATCTAGGACTTCATCATCATGCATAGGCATTTCATATCATGTGTTAGTCAAACCCAACTTCACAAATATCAATACACAACAAACTTGATTAGATTGGGGTTTCATTAGACAAACACACACATACCAAGGAAATCATTTCTAAGACATTATAAGGGTCTTGCTTGCACATTCCACCAAACCCTAATGAGTTAGGGTTTCAATGTAGAAACATAGCAAACCCAACATTACCAATATTTCAAAGGTTCGAGATTTTAGACTTTATCATTCAATCCTAACAAGTTAGGTCTTCCTGATCATACCAAAATCCCAAACATGACATTATCAACAAAAACTTCAAATAACATTTATCAATAGCCTTAAGCAGTTTAAGGTTTCAGTCATTCACATTAGCATTCCCTTAGGTTAGCGTTTTCGAGACCTTGTCTAGGGTTCTACAAAATTAGTTAAGAATATGAGTGGGGTGGGTAGATTTATCAAGTGATGAATCACCCAAAACAAAAATCACTCTAATTCAATATAGCTAGACATAACAATGTTAGTAATAGATTGTCAAATGAATGAACCTATAATATAAAGAAATCAATATATTGTAGTTTACGACATACCTTTGTTTCTTGACAAACCCTTCCCTGGGTGGCTTTCTTCCATACTCCTTGAAGATATAACAAATTTCTTGCTAATTAATATGCAATCAATTCCTTAGAAGTGTATTCCCCACAATTATCAGACCTTAGAGTTTTTATCTTTCTTTCGGTCAGGGTTTCCACTTAGGCCCTAAACTCCTTGAATTTATCAAATACTTCATCTTTTGTTTTGAGGAGGTAGAGCCATGTCTTTCTAGAATGGTCATCAATGAATGTCGCATAGTAGAGATGACCTCCAGGTGATTTGTCAGACATGGGCCCACACACATCAGAATGGATGAGGTCTAATATCCCTTTAGACCTAGTTTCACTATTATGAAATGGATTTCTTGTATGTTTTCCCAAAGAGCATCCCTTGCACACTCCTTCAGGATTTAACTTCATACCATGAACCAATTGACTAAGAGTAGGGATGACCTTATAATGTAGATGACCATACCTCCTATGCCACAGCTCAATGGGACTTATTTCCATATGAACCAAAGATTGAGGAGGTGGTGTAATGAATCTATAAATACTTCCTTCACGAACTCCAATAACGTAGCTTTATCAATGCTAGAGTCTTTTCCCCAAACCAATACTTTTCTATCAACAAAAGCAACTCTTTTCCCTTTATCTTCTAAACAAGAAATAGAGAGTAAATTCTCTTTCAAACATGGAACATATAGAATGTTGTTGAGGTGCAACTTCGATCCATTATCTAGCTTCAACGATGTTGATCCTAGGCCTCTAATAGCATAACTTTTGTTGTCACCTAATTCCATTGCATGAGAAGATGGTTCCTTTGATAGTGTATGAAGTTGTTTACTTTCTCCTGTCATGTGTCTTAATGCTCCACTATCAATGATCCATGCATTGTCATCTTTAAGAGAATCTGTAAGAGGAACCAATAACCCTTGACTTTTGACCTAGTTGAATAAGTAGTAGATGACCTTCTTGATCCAACTTCCAGCAGTGTTGATATCCATTCTTATATAATTCATGAAAGAGGGAGAATCCATGCCAACAAAGTGATCTTCGACTCTTCTTGACCTTAGCTTCGAAACCATGTTGGAAAATCAAAGCAGTTATATTAGGGTTTGATTCTCCTTTCTTGATAATTAGTTGTGAGTGTGTTGGCTTCTTATACTTCTTTATTATCTTATCTTTCATCAAGCAATTACCATGTTTTGTGTATGAAGATCACAAAACAAGAGACACAAGATGTAGGTACTATACCAGGGCAAAACCCCCCTCGAGGGGAAAACCCAGTGAATAAAATTCTTCCTTTCAATAGTATTCTTTGAGACTCTTCATGCTAAACAAAGACCAGACCTTCCCTCCACACCAAGTCAGCCTCCTAGATCTTCGACCTCTCTTCCAACAACTTCGACTATGTAGTAGCTTCCGGCATCAACGAAACTTGGAAGACTTCGATCTCCCAATCTAGGGCACGAAACAGAGAGAGAGAGAGGCACCAAAATTTCGTTTTTCTTCTTCTCCTTAGACTCCACCAAACTTGCACTTCTTTTGGCTTCTCGGCTTCGTACTTCGCACTTCCTCCGGCTTCAAGAGATATCGAACTTCTTGTGAGAGAGTGTGTTCCAAATGAATTCGACTTGCTTGTATTTATAGGCTCCATGTGAGGTCGAATTAGTGTCCTTAGGCCGACTTGATGTGGAGGATACATAAATTACATTTGACTCAATACTTAACCTTTTTACATGATTCAAAAGCCCAAGAAGGGTCTCTTTAAAAGTATAATGACTCTATTGACTCAAAATAAATCCTAGAAGTCCTCAATGGGGACTTTGACCTAAAACATGGTGACCCAAGCATGAAACCCATGCTTTAATAAGTCACAATAATAATAATAAAAATTCTTTTCTTTATTCTTTTGACAAGTGCATTACAAGATGACTTAGATACATTAAATGAAGACCGAACCTAGTTACATTTTCCAACAGTTATAGACCCTTTCCCATTAGGGGAACACCATCCTTAGTGTTAAATGACACCTATGACCAGCAAGACCGTTTAAAACCAAAACATACTGCCCATGGAGCTTTATAACTTAGCTCGATGCAGTATTTACAATGAACAACCTGCTCAAAAGCAAAACCATCATGACAAAAAACCATTATAGCACAACTCATTGCAGTATTTACAACAATAACCATACATAAATATGTACATATACCAAAACTCATTTGCGTCCACCGACAAATAATGAAGGATACATAGCCCGCATCTAATCAACCATCTCCCGTGTTGCTTCATCGAGCCCAAAGTGCTTCCACTGCACTTTAACCTGCTCGATTGCTCGATTCCAGAGCATGAGTTGTTTCCGCTGTAATATGCACTGAGGTTTCGACTGGAATTCTCCTGCTGGCTCCGCCTACAATATAGACCAATCAATCACATGATCAACATCCTTTACATATCTTTTAAGCAATGAAACATGGAAAACATCATAGACTTTCACTATCGGAGGCAGTACAAGTTTGTAGGTCACTGGTCCAATCCTCTCAAGGATCTCGAAAGGCCCGCAATATCGAGGTGCCAACTTCGCACATGATCCAATCCTCAAGGAGCTCCTCTTGGGCTTGATGCGCAAGTACACATGCTCCCCAACCTGAAACTCCTTAAATGCCCTGTGATGATCTGCATAACTCTTCTGTCTATCTTGTGCTGCCTTTAGATTCTTCTTTATAACTTGCATTTCCTGTTCCATTTCTGCCAACATGTTCGGTCCAATAAGTACCCTGTTCACTGGATCACTCTAGCTGATGGGAGTATTACAACTCTGCCCATAGAGTGCCTCAAACAGACTCATCCTCAGTGACTCCTAATACCCATTGTTGTAAGCAAACTCAACTAGTGGAAGATACTCCTCCCACCTCCTTTGCTGGTGCATAACATACATCCTCAACATGTCCTCCAGAATCCTGTTGACCCTCTCTGTTTGTCCATCTGTCTGTGGATGATAAGTTGTATTGAAGACGAACTCTGTAAAAAAACCTGCAAACAACTCCTTTAAAAAAAACTGGAAGTGAACTTGGCATCTCTATCTAATATGATCTTCTTAGGAATACCATGCAATCTCACTATCTACCTAATGAAGATCTTTGCTACCTTGCCGGCTGAATTATTAGTCTTTACTGGAATGAAGTGAGCTACCTTACCTTGCTCAACCTGTCAACCACAACCATGATGGAATCATGCTGCTTCGATGTTCTCGACAAACCTATAATGAAATCCATGGAAATAACCTCCCATTTTCACTTCGGAATCAGAATAGGCTGTAACAAACTAGATGGGTGCTTACACTAAGCTTTCACCCGCTGACAATCCAAACATCTAGCAACAAACTCCACCACTTCCTTCTTCAAATTTGACCAATAGTAGGACTTCTTCACAATTGTCAATGTCTTCTAATAACCCAGATGACCCGAATATGGCTTGACATGAAACTCCCTTAAGATAAGCTTCTTGAGCTCACTATTGTCCGACACATAGATCTTGTCACTAAATCTAATCAAACCATTTGTTGTGAGATGATAGTCCACATCCTGTTCACTTGTACTCTACTATAACTTGTGCTTAAGATGTTGATACTTATCATCCTGCTATCCTGCTTGTAAGATCCAATCCTGTAAATTTGTCCCATACAAGCTCACAGCTGCAACATGGTTTACCTGCACTTTCCTACTGAGAGCATCTGCAACCCTGTTCTCCTTTCCTTTAATGTATATGATCTCGAAGTCAAACTCACTGAGGGTAGCCAACCACCTAGCTTGCTTGGTGTTCAGATTTGGTTGGTCAAATAAGTATCTCAACCCACTGTGATCGCTCATCAACACAAACCTCCTGCCAAGAAGATAGTGCCTCCACATCTTCAAGGCATGAATGATCACTGCCAACTCAAGATCATGTGTCGCATAGTTATGCTCATGCTCATTAATTTTCCTTGATTCATAACATAGCACTTGTCCCTCCTGCATCAGGACTCCATCAAGTCGTTTCTTGCAAGCATTTGTACACCACAAATTCTTTATCCGGATCTGCAATCTTGAGAACTGGAGCATTTGTCAACAACTGTTTCCACTGCTCAAAACTTGCTACACATTCCTCTGTCCATTCAAATTTATTTCCTTCCCTCTGCAATGATGTAATAGGATAGGCAATTCATGAGAAGTTCCTGATGAACCTCCTATAATAACTAGCTGATCTTATGAATGATCTAACCTCATCCACATTTCTAGGAGTTGCCCATTCCATAATAGTTCTGATCTTTTTCGGATCCACTGCTATGCCTTCCTTGGAAACATGTCCCAAGTAATGTACCTCTGTCTGGAAGAAGCTGCATTTACTAAGCTTGGCATACAACTGATGCTCTCTTAGCAATCTCAACACTGCTGCTAAGTGTTCGACATAATCTTCCTCATTCTTAGAATATATCAATATATCATCAATGAATACAATCACAAACTTGTCCAGATAAGGACGCAACACATTATTGTTAAATTATGGTATGTTATATGCTTAGAGCAATTTACTTATTTCCTTTTATTAGCCACAGATTAGCAATCACATATACATTAATTAAAGTGCAGATAGAACATTAAATGATCAACCGAAAACAAGCCAAGACAAGAGACACAAGATGTGGCGGCTAGCCAGGGACAAACCCCAATTTGGGGAAACCCTTTTGATCAAATCTTCTTTTATCTTCAATAGTTCAACAGAGAGAAATAGTACAAAATCTGAATTTTGTAATTTTATATCAGCAACAACAAACCCTAGATCAGCAAAGTCAAACTAGCTGAAATTGACCTCTAAAATACTTGGTCAATTTCTGGTCAACTTGTCATCGAACAGCCTGAAGAAACAGCCCTAGAACAACCCCAAAAGTTCAGTCAAAGTGCAGATTTCTGAAGTCAACTGTAGCGCTAAACTAGGGCAGTCAATACCGGGGAAACCAGCGGTCAGATTACCTCAATTTTTGTGCCAAAAATTACGGCCTGCCTAGGAGAGGAAACCACACCCAATCCGCACTTCTTGGAAGGTCAACGCTGGTCAAAGATGACTTGCTGTCCTTTTTCTGCGTCCTCTTTGCCCTAGGACGTCTTCCTTTCAGCCACACGTGTGAGAGAGAGAGAGACTCTTTTCTGCGCAGGAGAGAGAGAGAGAGAGGTGTGTGTGAGTGAAGTGTCCAAATGAGGAGAATGCTCCTTGTATTTATATGCAAAATGTTGAGGTTGAATAGACATGACTGTTGGGCTTCTGAGCCTACATAAGTTTGCTGGCTGACCTTGACAATTTGTCCATAATCAAAATAAATTCATATCTTCATAAATACTTATTGGAATCGGATGATCTTTAGATCAATCCTACACCTCTCGACGAGAGGAATCTAGGAAAAATATCAACAACCATAAATAAGGTGACCCACATGTAGTTTGGCCCTAGTTGCCAATTTTAACAACTATTCATCAAATGCATGAAAATCGCTGGAGCATTAGTCAAACCAAAAGGAACTACAACAAACTCATAATGCCCATACCTGGTTCGGAAAGCAATGTTGTAGATATCCTTTTCTTTTATGCGTACCTGATGATATCCTGATCTCAAATCAATCTTTGAGAACATTGTTTCTCTCTTCAACTGATCAAATAAGTCATCGATCCTTGGCAATGGATACTTGTTCTTGATCGTCACCTTGTTCAACTGCCTGTAGTCAATGCATAATCTGAGAGTACCATCCTTCTTCTTCACAAACAACACTGGTGCACTCCAAGGCGATACACTTGGCTTAATGTATCCCTTACAAGCATTCTCTTCAATTGCAACTTTAATTCCACTAACTCTAGAGTGCTCATCCTGTAACATGCCTTTGATGTTGGTGTTGCTCTTTGTACCAATTCAATAGAAAAGTCCATTTCCCTATGGGGAGACAACTCTAGAATCTCTACGGAAAATATCCTGTAACTGCTGCAAGACCAGATAATTCTTGAAGACTTCTGTATCCTCAACATCCTTACCCTTGTCACTGGAAATATGAACTGCAAACAGTACACACCCCTTCCTACAACTGCGCTTAGCCTGCATAATTGTAACCATCCTCACTGATGTAGGCTTCTTCTTTCCCTGTAAGATTCTTTTTTTCCCATTATCATCCAGACACTCAGTAGCCCTTTGGTCTTGTGGAGGTACAACCAAATCATAGCAATCTACTTTGGTCTTGTGGAGGTACAACCAATCCATACCCAAAAGCATACTATATGATCCCAATGGAAGCACATTTAGATGTGTAGATGTAGGCATACCATTCAACTCAAATGCACAAGCTCTTACCCAATGATGAACTCTCTTCTTAGTACCTGTAGCCAACTGCACCAACCAAGACTCTGCATGCACTTCTTTTATCAAAATTGAAACAATTCGATCACAAAGATTACCTTCCATCTCAATAATGGATGCTTGGTGGTCTGCCTGCTTGTTGTCCATGACTGCATAAATCCGAGGAATGCTATGGCCAACATCCCCAACTATCTACTCCTCCTGAGCACTGTAGATCTAAGGCCTGCCACCGTGGTACAATGGACCATCCTTCTTGTGATGACTTTGCCACAAATCCAGCACTGTTGCTCTCCAGGTTGAGACCCATGTCCCTTCTCAGCTGCATTAAACTTCTTGTAAGGAGCAACATTTTCTTTCTCACCCGCATCTTGAGGTCTTCCCACTTCAGTGGCCACCTCCCTTTAGCTTTCTCATTCCCTTTCAATTCACGTTTAGGCTCAGCTTTACGCTTTGATTGCTCATAACAATGCTTCGGTTTCCTAGTGGCTTCCTCCAGCGATCGAGGTTCATCAAACTTAATCCGGGCTCTATATGCTGCTGGAAACCCACTGATGAACCTTTGAATCTTTTCTAGTGTACTCATCATCTGTCATAAAACCCATATGCAGCTTGTAAAATTCCTTAGCTTTGTCATCGTAATATCTTTCAGATAGGTACTTCTTCTTAAAGAGTCTCTCAAACTCATCCCAAACCAACCCTTCTTCTCGAATGCCTCTGACATTTTTCACATCTTCCCACCAGATATTTGCTTTCATGTTCTCTGAATAGTTATGCAATCTGAATAATTTCTTCATCCCAAGTATCCATGCCTCTGCATATTTGAATTCTTCATCTCTCCATCAAATATAGGAGGCTTGACTTTCTTGAACTCCTCTGACAAATACTCACTCATCCTATAAGGATGATGGTGGTGATGATGGTGATGATGTCTCTTGGATGAGGAACTAGAATGAAACCCATTCACACCAATCCTTCTGCCAGGTGTACCCAATGATCTACCACCTCTGACTATGTCCCCTCTATTGGACCTGTATCCTAACTGTGTCCTGCTACCATATGTCCCATTAGTCTTCTCTTCCTGTTCTTGACTAATCCTCAGCTGTCCTTATCTCTGCAAGTCTGACAAACTTTGAAGGATCACTGCATTGACCTCTACCTGTTTTTCTTGAGCCCTTGCAAGTATTTCTTGAGCCTCAACCAACCTGTCATTGTCTGCCTTGCAACTTCTGATCTTTTCGCCCAAACTCCTCAATGTGTCTGTCTTCTTTGATTCTCTTCTTCTTGCAAGCATGCCATGTCAGATAAACCAAATAGATACTGTAATCAAAATCATACCTCAATGACGTTCAGGGGATTTATTGAGCCTCAACCAACCTGTCATTGTCTGCCTTGCAACTTCTGATCTTTTCGCCCAAACTCCTCAATGTGTCTGTCTTCTTTGATTCTTTTCTTCTTGCAAGCATGCCATGTCAGATAAACCAAATAGATACTGTAATCAAAATCATACCTCAATGACGTTTAGGGGAGGCTTATCTTATCTATAAAATTAGTCCAAATTAACATGATACATGCATAATCATAATCATATCAACATGCCAACATCATGCATGACAATACCAACTGCATACCATGACCTCATGCATGACAACCATAAGCAAACATGCATGGATAACAACATACATCTATCCCATCTAGTCCAAGTATTTGAACCATGCTCTGATACCAATCTGTAACCACCCCTCCCATATCTACCCACTTTCACTGGGCTACCAGGGTAAACATGAGCTGAGGGATACTATGACACAACTCAACCTCTTAGGTGCAGTTAAGGAAGTGGAATCAACAAACTAAAACTTCACTGACTTCCCTAGGTGCTATAGGACCCTAGGAGCCAAAAAACCACTCCATGTGCCCAACCCCCGAGTCATGCTAGAGGAATATTTTTATGACCAAGATCTCCCAAGCTATCTATGTGTAGAGGTATGCAGTACGACAATTTTTATTTAGAATAGGGTCCCACATAGAGTGTTTGGCAAGATGACTCTTGAGGAGGCTTTCACCAGGAAGAGGCCAGATGTCAGTCACTTTTGGATATTTGGATGCCTAGCGTACTATCATATTCTAGGTGAGACACATTTGAAGTTGGATCAAACTACAGAGCGAGGTTATTTCGTTGGGTATAGCGAAACCTTGAATGCATACAGGATCTTCATCCTAGGGGCCAGAGGGATTATAGTCAGGTGGGATGTCAAGTTCATGGAGGACAAGGCGTACAAAAGGTCTTGAAAGTTGCTAGCAACTGAAGATCAGAGTGAGTAGTGAGCATAAGCTCCCAGAGTAGCAGAGAAAAAGTACAGTGGCCAATATGAGCATGAGTTCAAGTGCGAGTGCTCTCGAGGCTTCACAAAGCATGGAGCAGCAGATTAGGGAGTTGCATCAAGCGGACATGGAGGTCGATATTCCTAACTCCAATGTTGGCAGGAGGAACCACGAGGTTTAGGCTACACTCAAGGACTCCTAGGATGGGCAAGAGAGTGCGGAGACAACTAGAGCGGTACACTGGCTACATGGCATTTGTCAGTTAGTTGGTGGATAGTGGGCCTTCCAGTGATCAAGAGGCCGTATAGCAGTGGGTGTGGCGGGATGTGATGGTTTAGGAGAACTTGATCATGCATAACGATGTTTGGGAGGTTATACCGAGATTGACAAATGGGGCTGTGGTTGGATCACATTGGATCTATAAGATCAAGTTTGAAAAATCCACGATTGTAATAAATTGGAAACTATTCTTCTAATTGATGCAATTTATTTGTCTTATGTTATTTAATTAACGACAAATAATGAATAACTTACCACTGCAATCATCACAATTAAAATAAATGTTGCGGAAAATAAATTAGGAACTAAGAAATAATGCACACACATATAATGACACCAATATTTGGACTAACGCCCCCGGAAAAATCCTGAAGGGAAAACTGGTGCTGCAGAGGAGGGTTTATATTTAATTATCTTCAACAAATTAGAGAGTACATAGATTTGCTTTCCAAAATACTGGCAAAGCTCTAGAAAATTTTCTCCACCACTCCAACTGGTAGATCGACCTGGAAACCCTTTGTTTCCCTTGCAAAATCAAACTCGGCCTCCTCCAGTAAATGCGCACAAAAAACATTGCTGTGGAAAATACGCACTAGCTGGAAACTGAGATTCTGTTGATGCTGCACTCGCACTAGGCAACTCGCTCTATCCTCTGAATTTGATCATGGGCAATTGGAAATACAATTTGCTACCCAAATTTGCGCATTGGAGAACTTGCACCCACTGATATGACCTTCCTGTAGAAGAAATCGACCTTCCCTCTGACTTTGTAAATCTGTGGAAATCTCCTCTAGAAATCTCACTCCAAGTTCTGTATAACCGTTTCACTAGTGCTCTACTGGCTCAAACTCTTTCCTCGTTGAATGCTGCACACTGGGAAATTCACACTTCCTTGCGCCCTTGCTCATTTGATCTTTCTTCTTCAAGCCCCATCGACTTGCTCTTATAATTCACTTGCTGGAACACCAACGACCAAGATCTAATCGTGATCGATGGCTCAGATCATCTTAGACTTCGTCAAATTACTTTTGAGAAGTCTCTAGATCAAAAGTTGATTTCCTTAATTAATACACGTTAATTAACCAGTTTTCCTAAGTTAGAATTAGGAAATTCTAATTATCTGGTCAATTAATTTAATTAAGGTGTTTCAGAGTCATATTTCACGAAACCATTTTTAGGTATTGAAGATCTCATGTTCCTTAGCCTCTCTGACACCATAAGGACTAGAACACCTGTCTGATGTTGCCACAATATCCAAAAAACTAACACTCCCTCTTAGCAAGGAAGGTGTTCTCTCCTCAACATTCCTTCACTTCAACCTATAGCTGGACTGTTCACGCTGCTGATGTCTGACATCCATTACACCTCCTTTCTTCACTTCTCACGTGTTGTAAAATGTAACTAGGTTCGGTCTTCATAATGACATGTAATTATGATCTTTGTAAATGATGAAAAGAAGAGAATAAAATTATTTTTATAATGCCTTGCTTCATGGGTTTCATGAGCAAGAGGTTTATTTTAGATGGCTCCCATTGAGAGCCTTAGGATTTGTCAAAGAGTTAATGTCATGTATGAAGAGCTCTTCTTAAGCATGTGTAAATTGTATATAAGTCTATGTAGCCCTCCAATGACAAACACACAGTCCTCTCTTCGTTTTGGCTTCAAAATAAGGTGACAAACTCATGTCAACTTCTCATTATGGAGACACACCCATTTGGATGCTCATATCAGCTTAATTATATAGGACAAATTACTATATATATGAAGCTAGGCTCTTTGCATTAGCATTGTCCAAGACTTCAGATATCTCTGAGATTTCGGAGAGTGATTACATAGTTCAGATGTGAGAAAAGGAGCTCGGTCTAAGGCACAAGAATAGAGATTGGGTAGGGAATTCAGATCCCTCTTAAGTTGATATCACAGTGACATCAAGGGGTATTGAAGGGCTAGTTCGGATCTCTCTGAAGCTCGGTTCACAGTGGCAACAATGTTGAATTTCCACGACCTTGTATCTAGGATAGGATCTTAAAATTTATGACGCTGCCAAACCAAGAATCTCAACAATACTACTTTGCACAACAGAATATAAACAACAATAAATCACACATGCACAAAATATAGACAACCTTTTACAGTTTTTAACCCAACTTCGTTATATTAAACAACATATAATGTAATAGTCTAGGGCTCCCGTACCAGGGATAATGGCCCTCATACATCCACTAGTATAAGATATAAAACTGGGACTTGGTGTCAGTCCATCGACAACTAATCTATCCCCAACAAGATACTCTAACCATCTGGCTATACTGCACTCTCTTAGCTCCTCTCTGTTGTACCCTGTACCTGCTTGGTCCTTCAGCTTCTGATCTGCAACTCCTGCCTCTATTAATGCTCCAAGTCCACCTGGCCACTGAATCTCGACTATCCAATCTGCTCTCTAGTTGTGCCTTTGTCCATCAAGGCCACAACACATTGCGACTCTTGTCGAGTTGTTCACAACTTCACTTGTGAACAATCCTCAACTGCCCATTGCTGCTCCTCAGCTACTCAGGGACTTCAACCCACTATGGTCTTCCTGCACTGCTCCAATGAAGACCAACATAGGGCACAAAGGGCTGCTACTTATCAATGCAAGATGTCCATCTCCCACAATGAACACGAGCTAGGAGGACTGCCCATCTTTTGCTGTAGATGTCCTTCTCCACACACAAGTCTCGGGCTCCACAAATTGCTCCTAGTTGGTCAGATCCTTGAGCTCATCAACTGCCTCCCTTGCAACCACCTTTGCCCATCAAGGTGTTGCTCATTGCGCTCCAACTTGGACACTATGACGCTGTCCTCCAGCAGACCATAAGTGCCCAATCCACGTTCACATTTGGTCTACTCTCACGCTGCCCTCCAACAATCCACGAGTGACCAAGTCCACGCTGTAGCATCTGCACCTAGTTAGGGCATCCCCACACTTAGGAGACCCTTACACATGGCTGCCCACAGACTTCACCAATCTGACCTTTGTTCTGTAATAGAGGAGCTATTGCACAAATTTGAGCACCAACAACATGTCCTCTTCTAAGACACCATCAACTCATCAACCAAGGGAACATTTGCAAGACACCTTGCTGTTGTCCTCCTGCCTTCCAATCTGATGTGACTGCTGTCACCTTGGCTACTTGGTAGGCCTCCTAACAATCCATGTGGGCTCCTCCAAACAACTCCTAAGGCCTCCTACAAGTTGCCCATCAATCAAGAAGACATCTGCAAATACTCTTGCTGCCTCCTTGCCTTGGGATTTGTGCATTCACAGGACTAGTTAGGGTACACAACAACAACCCCAAACTACTGTCCAATCATGGTGTAATCCTCTCCCAAAGGCTTGCTTCCTTTGTTGGCCAAACTCGGCATCAAATTCTGTGCTTAGGGCTTGAGGACCTTCCTCACAACATCCTACAACACTCTTGTATCAAAAACAAACAACCAGCCCTTAAACACATGGAGATGACCCCTGTTCTTGCTGCGACCCTCCCTTGTTGACTGCGGCTGAGTTAGGAGAGTACTCCTAGGCCTCTCAGCTCATCTAATTAGCCCTCCAACCCACTGTTGTTGCACCTAACTCCTGTGGCCCAGAACAATGCCATAACACGCCCAAATTCATGCACAAATATACCAAAACTTACTTCTGTTTTGCTGCAGGTTCCTCTATTTGTGGGCCTGCTCCTATGCACTGAAGTTTTGGGCTATATCTAGCCCTCCAACCATACTTCGACCCTCACTCTAGGGTTGCGACATCCTTCAGAATTCTTGTACTGAACAACGACTCCACCAACAAGGGTTTTCCCATAAAACCATCCCCAAAACAGGTCCTAACTTGCTCAGAAAACACCCTAAGAAACTCAACCTTCCTGCAAGATTTATTTGGCATCCAAACAGTCACAAAGAGACCCAAACACAACCTCTTCTCCTTCACTGGAATCAACCCTAACCTGCGGCCCTAAAACAGAAGTAGTCTCCTCCTTGCTCTAATCGAGTTCCTCTCCTTGTGCCTCCAAGATGATCAGATGCTCTCACACTCACCCTCTATTTATACACGAATGAGGGGATTCATAACATCACAATCTAGGGGCTTCCATAACTAGTTAAGTCAACTTAACACCAAGCCGACCTTAACACGTGTGAAAACTCCATCATATAACTTCAAAATTCATAACTCCTCAACGACAACTTAGAATCAGATGATTCTTGTTGCGTTAGAATCGTCTCGCCGAGAGCTATCATCCTCATCCATCACATGTCGAAGACTCGTCACAGTTTTGGCCCAAACATCTATGGGTGCAAAACCCTAGGCTTAGGTTCTAAGCCCACAAGCCTACTTGTGGCGCTTTGACCTCCAACCCTCGAACACTAGGGCTTGGAGTACCTCCCAAGCTACACAAATAAAAAAGCAAGACATATTTGGATGTGATCATAGTCAAGAAGTTTGGGTAAATTTTTGAAGGAATATGAAGGGACAACGAGATGCTACCTTAAAGTGAAGAGTCTTTCTAGGTGTTACATCAAGTGCATAGAAGTAGTATTGGTGACATAACACTTTGTTGGAACCACAATTTTTTGGTGATGCTATTGTGACGAGGTATCATCTCAATGATGTGGGCTCGATAAAGGAAATAGTGTTGTCAAGGCAGTGATGGAGATCTCGATATCAAGGCAGTGCTGAAGATCTAGGTGGAAGAGGAGTCAAGAAGAGGATTGACTAGAGAACGTGTGTCTTGGTCTTGGTATTCGTTAATTGGAATCTCTATACGAAGAATTTGTGCGGATTTTCCTCTCAAAGAGTGAGAGGTTTTGGCCCTGGCTCATAGCCTACATGCTGTGTCTCTTGTCTATTTATGTTCATGCATTGGTTACTGTTTGATGAAGAATAACACTAATAATCTAAGAAGAAGAAGATCATAATATAAAGAAGTAAAAATCATTCACAAGTAGTTACTAAAAGAAGAGAAATCACCTAATGCTAATGACCTAGATTTCTCAACATCACACTGATCTGACTCCTTGTCACTGGAAATCACTGTGAAGAAGCGGACTAGTAAACATTGTCCATCAACTACTGCACATACTCTGATCCACCTCACGCTGTTGTGGCTATTTCTTTGCTGTTGATCCTGCATTGCTGCTGCAACTACTACAATAGTGAGTCTGATCTCCTCAAAACTTGAAGCTCTAAGCTTCGATAGTGTTGCTCCCTTTGAGTCTCAATCTCCCAATGGGAAATCACTCTGGCTAGAATTGCTTCTACACCCTGCAACTGAGCAATTCGCACTGCCTATGCCACTGCAACTAGCTTTGCTGACACTGAACCTGTTATTATGATATTATGGGCCCTTGTAGCAAAGGTGATGATCCTATTGCAACAACTGGAACTGATCTAATGGATCTCTGTGCTGCATATGCACTGGACCCTACCCATCTTGACATGTTAAGTTATCAAGCCCCACCTCCACTTGGAGGTATTGCTGCTATCAATGCAAACTCCTCCAATTTGGTGATCAACTCATCGATCTCTGCCGAAGTTGCTATCTGCTCCTGCTTCTTGTCCTTCTTCCTTTGAGGACATTGGGAGACGTAGTGGCCAAATTCACCACACTCGAAGCACTTGACCTTTGATAGGTCTTTCTTCTTCTTTTCTCCTCCCATTGAGCCTTGTCCCTGACTGGGACCCTTCTTCGCCTTTCCCTTACTTGCAAGGGATACATTCTCCTCATCCTCCTCCTCCTTCAATCCCTTGTTGCTGCTGTTGATAGTACCTGCTACAAGGCTAAGCCTCAACTCCTCCTGAGTGAAGTCACTCCATAGACGATCCCATCCAGGTAGCGTATCTCGCCTAGAAATAACTTGGATGAAAGTATGCCACTCCTTGGTGAAACCGTTGAGAGATGTCCACACTAGCTCACTTTCTTCAAGTTTCTCTCCCACTACCGCAAGTTCATATCCGATCGTCTGGATTCGAGTGAGATAGGATGTAACGCCTTCTCCCTTCTACATCTTGGTGGTCCTTAGCTTCTCCTTATCATTTTATGATTTTTTGATGGATTCTCTCACAGTTTTATGATGGAATCCCACATGTCCTTTGTCGTATTCTTGTCTGCGATATGTGGGACAATGTGATCCTGTACCCCATCTAGGACCATCCTCTTAGCTTTGGCAATTCCTTTCTTGAAGATAACCAACTGTTGTGCATTTGTTGGCTCTGCCATGACATTTGTCACAAATCCCTTTGGACCATGCTCATCCAATAGGAATTGCATTCTGGCCTTCTGCACGCCAAAGTTAGAGGCTCTGCCAAGTCTACCTTGATCCCCGTGTCCTGCTGTGGCCATGTCTGTGAAACTCAAATTTGTTGGAGGTCAATAAATTGGTACTCCCTTTTCTCCTTTCGGCCACTGGATTTGGCCTCCTCTGCTACTCGCACTTCTCTTGGAATGCACAGATCTGCTCCTGCACTAGTAGGTTTGTTTCTGCACTAACCTATGGTGACCTTCCCGGAACTCACATTGCCTGCAATTTCCTTCTGGGAAACTTGCACTATTGGCCCTGAAGCTCGTATTGGCTAGATTGGCAAGTCTATATGGCCTTATCCTATTGGAATTTCGATCTCCTTTTCCTCGCTGGAAAAACTAGAAACCCTTTGAGAATCTCTTCCTATGTGCTTTCCTCTTCCTTGTGCAGATCTGCTACTACAAACCCTCACTGTAATTTTTTGCGCCCAGATCTACTCTGCAAATTGATTGATCTACTCACCAGAATTACTTCCTGGCAATACCACTGCTTAATGCCATAGATTTGAAGCAAAATCAAAATTTTCCTCTTGGATCTGAAAATCGATTTTTTTGCTCCTTTGCAAATCGAAGCTTGGCTTGGCCTGTGCAGATCTGGATCATGTGTTTCAGATTTCCCTATGAAATTGCACAATCTTACTTCTTTCGCCTTTGAGCCTCAGATCTAATCAACTACCGCTTTGATACCATGTCAAAAATCCACGATTGCAACAAATTTAAAACTATTCTTCTAATTGGTGTAGTTTATTTGTTTTCTGATATTTAATTAGCGACAAATAACGAATAGCTCACTATTGCAATCATCACAATTAAGATAAATGCTTCGGGAAATAAATTAGGATTTGAGAAATAATGCACACACATACAATGACACCAATATTTGGACTAAAGTTTTTGGAAAAATCCCGAAGGGAAAACTGGTGCAATAGATGAGGGTTTATATTTTATTATCTTCAACAAATTAGAGAGTACATAGATCTGCTTGCCAAAACACTAGCAAAGCTTCGAAATTTTTCTCCCACCACTCCAACTAGCAGATTGACTTGGAAACCCTATGTTTCCTTGGAAAATAGTAAATGCACACAAAAAACACTGCTGTGAGAAATACACACTAGCTGGAAATTGAGATTTTGTTGATCCTGCACTCGCACTAGGCAACTCGCTCTATCCTTCGGATTTGATCCCCGACAACTGGAAATATGATTTGCTACCTAGATTTGTGCACTGGAGAACTCGTGCCCATTGGTGCGACTATCCTGCTGAAGAAACCGACCTTCCCTTTGACTCTGGAAATGTGGAAATCTCACTCTACAATTTTTGGTGAACCCTCTCACTGATGCTTTGCTGACTCAAACTGTTCCCTTGCTACATGTTGCACAGTGGGAAGTTCGCACTGCCTTGCTCATTTGAATTGTCTTTTGTTAATTTTGGGTAGCATCAGATGTGCTCTAGCCTTGAAATTTGGTGGAGAGGCTAAGGCACATGAAATCTCCAAGACCCAGAAATCGTTTGGAGAAATTCCACTCGGATGAGGAGTTACTAAAATAATTAATATTTTTAATGGGTTCCTAAGTCTAAACTTAGGAAAATAAAAATATTATTGTGTATTAATATGAAAAGGGTGAGAAAGTTCTAAGTGATGAGGATCAAGCCAATTCTAATCTTAGCCGTTGATTAGGGACTTTATCTCGGCCGTTGATTCGTCAACAAGAAAAGTATAAGAGGAGACTTGAGGGTCAATTGGAGACACACCAAGTTAGATCAAGAATTCAATTTTCTAGGGCGAGGTTGCTAAGGAAATACAATTAGTGATCAGTTGCAATGAGGGGCAGTTCAGCAAGGGATTTCAATCCTTGGCTGAAGAATACATAGCAGAGAGGCAATGAAGTGCCGGGAGAGACAACGCAGGGCCTAGAAGGGCTTACGTAGAGGCTGTAGGAGCTGACGCAGAAGGCCGTAGAGGCTGATGCAGAGGGCTGTAGAGGTTGACGCAGAGGACGCAGGGGGCCTCAGAGGCAGTGCTGGAAGATTTTGTGGGGCATACTAGGAGCTGATCAGCAGATCTTGAGCCAGGAGAGGAAGACGTAGATCCTAAAGGAGTGACGCAGTTCCAGAGTAGTGCTTGGAGCAGCTTTCGCTGTCCAACACAAGGAACAACCAGACTCGCTATGGGGTCTGATCATCCGTTGTTGATTTGCTGGAATATCTGTCTCTGGATAGAGGTACTATTGTCGAGGATATTCTCTGTTGGGTGAGCCATTTCTGGGACCCTAGTTGTATTCACGAAATCTGCTTAATAATACAAACCCTTTATATGCTGCATCGGTTTTTCCGAATTGGGTTTTTCTGAGGACGATTGTCCAAAAGTAACGGTGTCCCTTGTGTTATTGTTTCTATTTACTTTAGTGCATGATCTGTATATTTGTGAAGGCTGCAATTGTGTTTACTTCGATGTTTATGCAATTAAATAACTTGTTAATGTAAAGAACAAGTAGGAGATAGTAAACTAGAAATTGCAGTAGGGGTTCTTGATGTGTTAGATTTAGGAATTTTCACATCTTCTCCAAGCCCCATCGACTTGCTCTTATAATTCTTTCGTTGGAACACCAATGACCAAGGTCTAATCGTGATCGATGGCTTAGATCATCTTAGACTTTGTCAAATTACTTTTGAGAAGTCTCTAGAGCAAAAGTCGATTTCGTTAATTAATACACTTTAGTTAACCAGTTTTCTTAAGTTAGACATACTAAATTTTAATTATCTGGTCAATTAATTTAATTAAGATGTTTCAGAATCATATCTCACGAAACCATTTCTGGGTATTGGATAATCGAGATCTCATGTTCCTTAGCCTCTCTGACACATTAGAGATTAGAACACCTGTCCAATGCTACCACAATATCCAAAAAACTATCAAGCATGATGCATATGGCAACATCAAGAAGTACAAGGCTAGGTTCGTGGCCAAGGGGTTCTCTTAGAAGGTCGGAATAGATTACGAGGAGACATGTGCTCCTGTGGCCAGGTACACTTCTATACGAGCCGTGATCTCATTAGCAACACGATGGGATCGCAAATCCATCAGATGGATGTCAAGACGACGTTTCTGAATGGTTAACTGGAGGAGGAAGTTTACATAGAAAAACCAGAGGGCTTTGTGGCACACAATTAATGTTGCACGAAACACCCCCCCTCCATAAGGGTCCAAACCATGAATTGCGTCCCGTACAGATCCGTGGGGGATCCGCGGTTCGAAATTTTGGAACCGCAGATCGGGTGGCGAAAACGGTTCCTGGAAATTCAAAACCGTGTCTGCTCGATTTGCGGTTCCGGATTTTTGAATCGCGGATCAGACGACGGATCCTCCCTGGATCCGCAGCGGATCGAGAACGGATCCGAAGGGAGAAGGGCAGTTCCACAGGGTTCTAAATATTTTTATTTTATTTTTTCCGACTTAAAGTTGGGTTGGGGCTTCTCAGACACTCCCAAGGTGCTCCCTTGATGCTTCTTAGATGCTCTCTCATGGTAATGTTAAATTCTTAAAGTAAAAGTGACATTCTCCTTTATTTTTCATTTTCATCTTGTAAAAGTTGATTTTTGCAGAGGAAACTTAGAGTTTCTAGTTCGATTCGCTAGTTATAGTAGTAGAGAAAATTTTCTGGAGTTGAACCAACGTTAGGCAAGCATATTAATGTACTCTCTTAAATTGCTGAAGAATTTTAATAATAAAACCCTCATCTACAGACTGATTTTCCCTTCAGGGTTTTTCCAGGGACATCTGTCCAAAACATTGGTGTTCTATATTTGTGTTTGTGTGCATTATTTTCTCAATTCCTGTAGTATTTATTATTTGTGAAGTGGCAATTGTGTTTTGTTTAGTATTTGTTGCAAGTTAATTGCAATTGACAAATAATATGAAAATATAGGAGAATAATAACCAGTACTTGCAACAATTAATCAAAATATCACATAAATCTTTGGTGAGGAGGATAATCTTGCATCACACAATCATTTGGGATAAGATGCAATTAGGTATTTTTACAAGTAGTTTAAGTAACTATATGCACTTTTCTCCTATAATGAGGTATAAATAAAAGCGAAAACTTGGAATCTTTATAATATAAAAGTTGGAGCAAGAAGCTAAACAATGGAGTACCAAGTCCTATGGTTTCAATCATGGATGGTATCTCTCAAATGGCACAAAACAAAACTTACAAATGTCCACAATTAATGCATCCCAGAGTTTATTGGAGATAATCTTATAGTTATACAACTTAGAAAAGACTCCTAAAATTTCAATCACTTTACTGAATATGAAAATTATTTAAAGACATGGTGACTATTAGCTTTTTCTTGTCCTGGGTTGGAAGGAAGAGAGTTTTGGCTTTCAAGGTCCATATCCTCCATCATTTGGTGAATTATGACTTCCTCCTCTAAATCTGCTTGGATATAATTTGTTGACACTATAACCACCCTTTCATTTTACCCCAACTTTTGCAATGTGATTGAAATACCAACATGGGCATAGGAGCTATGACTGGCTAATAAATTGTGTATGTAAAATATTTAACTTTCATGACCACTGACTGAAAGAGAGGATGACTTTACTGATCTAGTGTTCTGAGGGAGATTGCATGCATTGAAAGACCACAAAGCCAACACTCCATGAAATTAATGAAGATTAGTGCCACCAATTGTAGGCTAGTCAAGCCACTTTGGAAAAAAATTGATGAGATACGATTGGGGTGTTGGCATTATGATACAGGTATGACACAAGTGTTGTCCTTGATGGCAACTCTCTTAGAGGAAAGATCATAGTATAGCAGGTAAATAGCAAGAATGAAGAAAGAAAGGTATACGCAGGTTCACTATATAACAAGTCACGTATACACGCAGGTTCACTATATACAAAGGCGCATATATCGTACACGCATTTTCACAGAAGAAAAGGCGTGTACATGTTGGAAAACTAAGTTTGGTCCGTGGTATTTGGTCCAAGGTATTGAACCCAGGTATTGGGTCCAAGGTATTGGTCCTACGTGGTTTTGGACCATGGTATTGAGAGAGGCCTAAACTTATATAAGGAGAAGAAGATCATTAGGCCAAAGTGCAAGTGTGCAAGTGATAAATATCTGATAAAGGGTGAGATTTAGTATGCAGGTTATGGGTATGTGATGCTTTGCTAAGGATACACCTATGTGGCGAATGAAGGTTGATGAACCGGGATCATGAAGACTAAAATGCATTATCATTATATGGTATGATCATGAATAGTTCAGATCTGAATATTGACGCATGTCTTATCCTTTATATCTTATGTTCTGGGTATATCTGAAGTTGAAAATTGCAGCAAAGGTATAAGTAATTATTTTCAGATCTATACGCGGGTTCCCTTTGGTGAAAGAGCGTATACACGCTGGTTCGACACAACCAAGTAGCGTATACATTATGAGATTTGATATTTGAGGTTGCTGTTGGTTCTAGTGGTTGTTGCAGAGTTCTGGGTTCTGCTCTGTGTTTTGGTGACTGTGTTTTGATGACAGGGTTTCAGTGATTCAGTTGATTCAGAGTTGATGGTTGTATTGCAGTGGTGATTGTTTTGTATTGATGGATCCAGTTTGCAAATTTATGAAACGTGGTCCCTGGAAGAAAAGAAAAGGTCGTAGCCTTCTGTAGGCTGGCGGCTACGTACTAGTAAATATATGGGCTAGTACAAGAGCTAGGGGGTTGTAGCTTCCTTCCAGTAGAAGCTGGAGAACAAGAGAAGGTTGTAGCCTTCTGCAGGTGGGTGCCTGCGTACTGGTATGAGTTTGTGCCAATACAATATTGTAAACAGGTTTTTCTTATCTTAAAGAAAACAACAGCAAGTGGTTTTTGTCCCGCATTGGGTTTCCACCTTATATCATGGTGTTCATGTGTGCTTCTTATGTGTGATGATCTGTTTTGTTTTACTGCACCTGTTTACTATTTGTATGGTTAATAAAGTTCTGATGCACTGATTAAAGATCAACATATAATGGAGTAACTGAATCATAAGTTTACTGGATATACGCTAGTTGCATTAAACATAGTTGCGTGTACACGCGGGTTCCCTTAACTGAAGTAGCATATATGAATTTGATTATGGAAATGAAAAAGTTAGTGATTTGATAACACTGATTCACCCCCCCGCTCTCAGTATTATTTCCAACATGGGGGAGAGAAGCTGGCTAGGAGAGAATTGATGAGATGTGATTGGGGCAGTGGGGCATAAGATGTTTCCCATTCCCCCCTCGTGGATCGAGAAGATAGGCTGGCAACCTCCTAGAAACACAGTGAGAGGCTTGGAAGAAAAGAGGGGAGCGCATAGTTGAAGAGGATATCTCTCTGGTTCGTTGGTTGTTGGGCTAGCTAGTTGGTGGGTTGGCTCTCTCTCATTGGAAAACAAATCCCATGCACTAGCTGCTAATCATGGGAGTGTATGGGCATGGTGGAGTGTTGTTAGTGGAATACAAAGTGGCTTTCAATTGTTATGCAAAGCCTTCACAAGAGTTAAACTTTTGTGAATTTGGGTGTAGTCTTTGTGAACTGTGTGAGACCACTAGACTGTGTTATCTACACCTGTGTGGTTAGTGGAAGGCTCAGTGGATGATTGAATCACTGTGGTGCAAGTTATATATTTGATAAACCACCTGGACAAGACATTTTGGGTCATTGTGTTGCTTGTTGAGTTGTTGATAAACCACCTGGACAATGGACACCAAACCCCTGTGGTTCTTGCTATGAAAAGACAATTGATAAAAACCTGGATAGTGGATTCCAATACCTGGACTAAGCAGTACTCCATCTGAACCTTTAGTGAACCCCAGTGAATGACTCAGAGGAAAGAGTGGGTCATTGTGGTGCTTATTGCTAGAGGGCATTGTTAAACCACCTAAACAGTGGACTCCACAATCTGAGTGTTTAACCAAGCCTCTGGTGTGAATTTCCTTGAGCAAGCATCCCCTCAGACATTGGATCTAGCTCAAGGGTGGTCAACTGCAAGAAAGTTGTGTTGTAGCTGGCCAATGGTTGGGTGGAGAGCTATGTTACTTGGGAGCGGGAGCGGGAGCGGAAGCGGGAGCGGGAGCGACCATTTTCAGAAGCTCCCGGTTTGGGAGCGAATCCCGGAGCGATTTTTTAAAAATATATATATATATATATATATTTTATATTTTTTAATTTTTGATACATATATGTCAACAAAAACATGTAGAATGATGAATTAGACATAAAAAACATAAAAAAACATAGATTGATCATTGAACCATATCACATCAATCATCTAGAAATTATAATCGTCATCAACCATGTCCATAAGTTAGTAAAATAGATATTACAACTGCAACATATTGAGTCTTAGACTCTTATAAATCATGATTCATCAAATTCAATCTTAAAGTTCCAACTTCAAGCTTTCAGAATTGAAAATTTCAAAATTCAATAACATTTATCATCATTGATCACCAAAGTTGTACTTGTAAGCTAAGTTTAACCATTACAAACTTCAAGTAATATCGAAGATATTTCTAAGTCCTAACTTCTAGTTCTAACTGTTAACATGATATGAAATGTTAAAAATTTATAAAATGAAACATGAATAATGAGATGAAATGAAACAACTTTAGTCTTTCACAAAGCATCATATTCATAATTCACAATCATTACCAATGAGTTATAATTGCCAAGGCCCAACTTCAAACTTTAAATTTTCATTGTCACAGTGATATAATGTTTACAAAAAATATCATTATGATATGAAAGAGTCAAGAGTCAAGAGTCAAGGACTCAAAACTCAACAGTTATGAAAACTAAAGTCTAATAGAAACTAAAAAAGACAAGTAAACTGCAAATCTACATGTGGCCCTTGCCACGAGAGTCTTTAGGAGTATAAGCAGGTCGTGGTGGTCTTCTAGGAGTCTCCCGCACAGACCGACGACCAGAACTAGAACCTCCACGCGAGGGTGTAGATGGAGGTGGCGACAACAAAGGAACAAGACTCGGACCTCGAGCACTGCTACCAGTAGATGATGGAGGTGGAGGTGGAGGTGGCATGGCTGCTGCATCTGCTTCAATTTCATCCCTTACAAGTTCATCTTCTAGTTCTTCAATATGTACAACGCCATCCTCCAAATTGTCATCCTCTGGGTGATTGTCCCAAATTTTATATGTGGGATCCTCATTAGCCCGATCACAGTAATGACTCAACAACCTCAAGTTGTAGTGCACATAAACCAAGCTTTCTGCTCGGTTTTCATTGAGTTTATTTCTTTTCACATTATGTATATAGCTGTAGGTGCTCCAACACCTCTCTGCAGAAGAAGAATTTACAACCTGTGAAAGAACTTTTTTTGCCAATTTTGGCAAAAGTCCGTGGCCGCCATATGTTTCCCACCATGTGAGAGTATCAAATTTATCTCTGTCATCCATTGCATGGAAGTTACCATACAAACCACTGCCACTGAGGTATTTGCCTATTTCAAGGCGCACAGCTACACATTCCTCCCTGTCAGGTATCAATTTTTCTAATGCTTCCAAATATCCTCTAGTTACCTCTTGATCTAAGTGGGGTTTGGTCCTAACCCCACCCCCTGCTGCAGGTTTGCCCAACCAAGATGAAGAGTAGTATTTTGGCGTAAGGATATACGCCAAGCAATGTAGTTGAACATTAAGCTTATTCCACCGTTCACACACACAATCATGAATTAGTTTGTACAAGTTGGGATCTCTATTATGAACGATATCTTTTATTTGCCCCAACATGGTATCCATTTGCTCATACACCTCGCCAATCACTGGTTTGTCTGTATCTGCAAACCGAATCATGTGATAAATTGGCTTGGTGAAATCCAATACCTGCCTCACACTTGTCCAAAACTGCCCATCAAGAGCGGCCTCCTCCACCATTTCAAAACCTCCCATGTCAGCTGCATTTGTAGCCCTTTCCTTTAATACCTGCCAATGTGGACTTGATACCATGCTAGCTAATGCCTCTCTTACCTTCAAAAGGCGCCTGAAGGTGAGGTAATAGCTACCAAATCTTGTCTTCGCAATCTTCAGCAACTCCAATCTCGAGTGATTGCGGAAAAGGCCATGGGTATTGCTATGATTTGTAATAAATGTTATCATTTGTTTGCCTTTCTTGTACAAATCACCAATCCATTTGTATTGTGCATTTTTGTTTTTGACAATATCATGCAACAAAAGGTTCAATGTGTGAACCAAACATCCAGACCAAAATATGTTGGGGTATTTATCCTCAATAATTGCTCCCGCTGCCTTACAATTAGCAGCATTATCAGTGATGACTTGGATGACATTGTATGGGCCAATACGCTCAATTGTTTCAAGTAATGCTTCTGCAATGTTGATAGCGGTCTTGAACTTGTCTGAGTAATCATGTGCAACTAGAAAGATGGGACCACTAACAGACACAGCAAGAACACTTATCAATGGCTTGCCTTTTACATTTGTCCATCCATCAGATACAATGGACACCCCATAGTCACTCCAAGAACTTGTCATTTTATTCAAAGAATGTGATATTTTTGCTTTTTCATGATCAAGGCCAACGGTTCTTGCCTTGTCATACCTAGGGCTCTTGTATCCTTTAGGGGCATCATTTATGGCAGAAACCATTTCGTGCCAATAAGGTGAGCGTAGAACATTGAATGGTATCCCACATGCATAGAGAAACCTGTAAACTTTTGAATCCACATCATTCCTACACGCCTCATCAAGGAAATCTGATATGGTTCTACGGCGTAAAGATGATGACCCTGTGCCTCCATGTCCATATCCACTGCCTTGGGAGGATGCTGAAGGAGTTCTTTGTGAGCTTGGTTCAAAGAAACCCCTTGATCTTTTTGTTCTGTATTGGGCTTCCTCCTCTTCCTTTATGTATTTGGCTCTATCTGCTGTTGACACCGCTGCACAAGTTTTGATTCCTATTTGTTTCTCTCCATCCCATGGCCTTTTCCTGCAGAGGTGTCTTCTAGCACGGGTGTATGAACCTGTGTAATCAGTGTTGCAATGGGGGCAATGAAATTTAGTGGTTCCACCCCCTCTCCCTGTTTCAGCCCTTTGAACATATTTCCACAGTGGAGTTTGGTCTTGTTTAGTTTTTTGAGGGTCATGTTCACCCTCCTCCACCTCCTCCTCACTGGGGTTTTCACCCATTTGACTTCCTCCGGCTTCTTCATCCACCTCTTCAGTTTCAGGCCCCCTCCGTTTCCTACTCTCCACCACCATAATAACCATAAAAGGGACCAGGAAGAGGAAAATGCCAATAAATATCCCCAGGTCCATGGTGTTTGATGTTTGTAGGGTTTGAGTCTTGAATCTGCAAATTAATTTAGTTTATTGGGATTAATTCATTTAATTTAAATACATGATCTTTAAACTCAAATAGCTAAATTAAACTAACCAAATTAACTACCTAACCAGCTAAACTAACTAAATGATTAAGTTACTTACCTCTGCAGGCTTGCTCCTCGCTCCTTGGCACTTGCTCCTCGCTCCTCAGCTCTGGCTCCTTGCTCCTCAGCTCTTGCTCCTTGCTCCTTTGCTCTTGCTCCAGCTCTCAATCTCTTGCTCAATGAAGTTGAAATGAAATTTTTTTGGCCCATTGGGCTTATAAAATAAAAAAAATTTTCTAAATTTTTTTGAAATTTCGGGTCCGGCGGATTTTTTTTCCGCCGACCCGCTCCCGGCCCGGCTGAAATCGCTCCCGGAGCGATTTTTAATGCTCGGGAGCGATCAGGGAGCGATCGCTCCCCGATCGCTCCCGGGCATTAAAAATCGCTCCGGGAGCTCGGGAGCGATCGCTCCCTAAGTCGCTCCCTGACAGACCAGGGAGCGCAAATTTTTTTAAGGGAGCGCGCTCCCGAAAATCGCTCCCGTCCGGGAGCAATTTTGGGAGCGCGCTCCCGAGCCGCTCCCGCCGGGAGCGCGGTTCGGGAGCGGGTTCGAGGGGGGGGGCGCTCCCCCGCAACATAGGTGGAGAGTGGAAGCTCCTCCTTCAGTTGTTAGCTAGTTTAAAAACACTTAGATAAGTATATTACATTTGTATGTTTGAATTGTGAACAATGATGTTCAATGCTATGTTTATGATTGGTTTGATATCTTGTATGCATATAATGCTTAATGAATGTTTGGATTGTGTTGTCCAATACTATGATCATGGTTGAACTTTGAAGTGAGGAACTATGTGCTTATGCTCACCTATTTGACAACAATGACTTATGAACATATTAGTTCAACGTCTTTAGAGGATTGCAATGTCTGATAGAGGGACTGCAACTCCTCTTGTATTGATATCATAACCTATATGATTATGCTAAGTTAGTCTAGACCGTGTTGTTCAATGCTATGTTTATGATCGAAATATGAATGTGTTCTCAATGAATTGATAAATCATAGATCTTTGAAAAAATTTGACCAGGTTGCAGGTGGTCAATAAGGTTGGTTTGGCTGGTAATATTTCTCTCTGTGCAACTTTGAAAAACTGTATAATTTGGTGTTTGGGGCCTTGTCCTTTTTTATTTAAGAAACCATTATATTTGGTGTTAGGGGCACTTGACCTTGCCAGTGGTCATTGTGCGAATTTTTGAAGTTTCAATACCTGGAGTTCTTCTGCCATAAACACACAGAGAATCGATGTCAGGACAATAGCCCCTTTGTTTTGTAGAACCTCGAAGTTCTGGTTGTATTGGTTGTTAGCATTGAGGGAGCAGAATGGATCACATACATATACATATGCGTATAGGCAGAGTTTGACACTGAGACAATGATATCATAAACTTGTTCCCTCAAAGCCATGCCACATAGGCCCATTGGGCCATCAGTGCCTTCGATTATTAGTTGAATGGACCATTGTGTGCAGAGGCTGATGTCGATGGGCTGATATCAGCCATCGGCCTTCAACCATAAAATGTATGTACACGAGGATGCATGTTGATTTGATGGCAGAAACCTTGATGCTAAGATGATGTGTGTTGGGGGTGGACCTCATTGGGCTATTGGGTCTTTGGGCCATCAATTTGTGGATGAGTTGCATGGGGAAATCAACAACTACCATCTTGGGAGATACAGTGTCGAGGAATGTAACCATAGGGAATAGGATGTCGGGGAAGAGATTCATGGGAACATGGTCCAGGGAAAGTGATCTAGGGAAGATTGAACTCGGGGATGTAGTAGCCTGAAAATATCGGCGCGGGGAAAAGAAAGTGCTAGTACTGGTATGGCGGGAGATCTATGTGGAACCCCATGTGGCGATGGTGTGGCACCACGTGGGCCAAGCATGGCGATGCGGGTGCCATATAGATCCCCTTGATGATGTGGCCTGTTTTAATGGGCTAAATTTCTAAAGGGCATAGCTTTCTACTCGGGAATCAGATTGATGTAAAATTTATATCGTTGGAAAGCTCTTGACTAGTTGAACAAAATGGTGGCATTAGTTTTAGGATTGGAAGACTTTGAAAAACGAGGTTGTTGTAAGTTGGAACCCCATATTTATAACAAAGCTTGGAGATCAGGTCAAATGGTAACACTCCCATAGCCCAAGATGATAGTGAGGGGGTAGGAGGTGTTACAGAGTGGTATCAAAGCAAGATTGTAGCACCCCACAACCCAAAATGGCATAAGGGGGTCGAAGTGTTACAGACAACTTGTGATAAGAAGTTGCAAAGTATGAATCTTTACTAAGATTTTTAACCTCTATATATTACAAATTGCTTCTTATACATCAATTTTTGCTTTTGCTGCACCTAGATATTTATGATTATAACATTTTGTGAAGTGCATTAGTGTTCATTTTAATGCACCTTAGAGGTCACTAAAAAAGGGGGGATCTATTACATTGTATGGACTCTTCATGTCTTCACAAAACCCTTTTAAAGTTACGAGTTTCCATGTAATCCATGTGAGCAATGCACTGATGAAAACAATGATGCCAATGCTTGTCAATGGTGTTCTAGGGCTCAAGCTGATGCATAGAGGAAATGGCCCAAAGAAAGCCTTGTTTCCAACATGTAATGGAAGACCACCTGCGCCATTGGATTGTACCACCAATAGAAGGTGTCTATTGACCAAATTTGTTCAATACCGGGTTGCAGGGATTCCAAATAGCTAGGGCCCAAATAAAATCAAGGAAAAATCACCCAACAGAGAAAGCTCTAGATGTAAGCAAAACCCAAAGAACTAGGAGAGTTGTAAGTTCCAAAGGTGCAAAGATGCCAGTGGGTAGATGAACAACACAAACACATGAACCACATGCAAAATATACCTGTACTCCAATGATTAAGACCAAGAAATGAATGCATCCTACTCACACCTTGAAACAATTCTAATAAACAAAAATTCTAGGAAACTAGTGAGAGGTTGACATAGGCTCTTACCAGGTTGAGATTGGGTTGAGCAATCTTCCTCCCCCCGACACAACAAACTTCTAACGCAGGACATTTCATTATCCCACCTTGCCAATGCAGTGCTTTGACGAGCAGTCAACGAACTAGAGCAAATTTAATTTCATGCATGCGAGTGAGAGGAAGGCTTGCCCTTTCAAGTTTTTCATCCTTGCTTGTAATTTGTAGGCGACCCTTATGTTAAATTTCCATGAAATTATGCAACTACTTAGATGAATAACTGAAAATTGAAACTAGTTACAAAGTTTCCTAACAATTCATATGTAGTGAAATAAAAACACAGAGATAAAATCACATCACACAAATTGACACACTTTTCTCAGGAAACCCAATAGGGAAAACCTGCTTGCTTGATGTGGCTATTTTATTGATTGTCCTTGGTGCAATTGAATCAATTATAAAGCAATCCGTGTCTCTTGAGAAAGCGTACTACTTCCCACACAAATCTCAGATAATACAATTTAACTTGGCCTTCCTTGATCACTACTTGATCTTGTTTCTTGCACACAATTCTTCCTCTGCTGCCTCCTTTACTTGCTCTGCAAAACCTGCTCACTTTTGTGCACTAGAAGCCTCCTCAATCGTTTCACAATTGAGCCTATTTCTTTGTGCACCAGACCTCCTATTTTCTAGTGCACTAGGTCCCTATTTCTTTGCGGGCTTTAGCTCCTATTCTTTAGCAAAATTCTCCTATTTCTTAGCGCACTTGGAAACCCTATTTCTTAGGACCCCAACTCATCAAAACCTGCACACAACCAATTCTCCTAAATTCTAGCGCACTTGTGATCTATTTCTTAGGACACAAGGTCCGTGCTCTCCACAATCAAAGATACTCTCACACACTCATGCATCGTCTTGTCTCACAAACCTTGTGCACAAAACTATTGAATTTACTTGTGCTTTCGTCCTTCTGTTATAGATTCAATCCATGCTAAATTAGGCTAGCTCAAATTTAGAACTCGAGTTGTTGATTGAGAAGTTAACTGAGGGTGAATTCTTTCTCTCCAATCATCATTGGAGTCATAACTTGTCCTTCCTTCAATTAGGCACAAAAGTCCTTGTTGCCACACAATCTAGTAGGGCCCTAAGAGGGCAATCTATGGGACAACAACTAGACCAAGTGACAATAATGTGACAAAGACCAAATGTCACCTCGGCCAATGTCTCCTGCTCTTTACGAACTTTCATCGATGGGAGGAGTTCCGGTAGAAGAAGAATCACTTGAAAAAGGAAGGATCAATGATATATGTGAAGTGATTCTATTAGGTCTATTCAAGGAGAGGCTCAATTAGGGCTTGATAAAAGAAAAGCTCTTCAAGGACTTGGGATGGAAATCAAGACCTAGGGTTCAAAATTAGTAATAAGGATAGTTATGCCTAGAGTCAAGATTCCAAGGATGAAGTAGGACCTCAAGGGAAGCTTTGCAAGGCAATTTATCACTTCAAATGGGCTTTCACTATCTTTGACAGACCTAATTAGGGCTTATGCTAGACCTAGGGTTTTAGGATATCCGTGGGAAGAAATTCATCCAAAGTATTCACTAGGTCAAAATAAGACTGAAGAAAGGGTCTCTTAGGGTTTATTCCACTAAGTTCATATGGCCCTCAAGAAAGCCACCAATCCAAGATATTCAAGCTAGGTTTCCCTTCTAGGACACACCTAGGGCATAAAAAATTATGGAGAATCCGCTGTGAGAACTCAACCAAATTTTGAGATCCTCTAGAGAAAACACTAAGGAAGAGTCCTATGCAACAATTTCTCAAAATTCTCTCTAATGAAATCCGCAAGATGCCCTAGCTAGTCGTTTAAAGAAGAGGGGTCGAAAATTTAGAGGAGAGAAAAGAGAGATAAATGAGAGAGTGATCAGCAATGTTCATGGACCAGTGCCTTTTCCCTTGGTTATGGAGTCTATGATGATTCAAAATTTTCCAAATTCAACTTTGAGGAGGCTAAAATGTGATGCCCTAGCAACCAGTTTTCAACAATTACCTACTCAATATCTATGGCTTGTCATGGAAGAAGAACGAAAATCCCATCCACTAGGAACATTCATCCATTGTTATGCAATGAGTAACATGTGAAATTTACAATCAAATAATTTTCTAAATGATATCCAATAAACTAGGGCATAAGAGAATTAACTAGTTGCAATAATTCCACACATTCGGCATTATTCCAATAAAAAATTTCCAACAAGATAAAACTTACAAGATGACAAGAGATATATCCAACCATAAAAAGGGGTAGCTCCAAGAGAGATCACAATTAGCTTCCAAAGATATTGAAATGCATCAAAGAACATCCAATTCGTCCACGAAAAGAAATGCGAAATTCTATTTACAAGAGAAGTCCAAGCGATGATGATCATGTGGATGATGATGAGGTGGATCAGGACACAGGGGTCTCGAGGCCAAATGCCATGGGTTCAAGGGTGGTAATGATGAGGGATGTCCACATATTTGGGTGTATAGATTTAGGAGGGAGCAATTGTGGCACATGCGTTACCCCGACCTTTGTTTTCTACCCTTCTTCATTTGCTTTTTGACTTTTATTGTTTTTTCTTTTGTTATACTGCTTGGGGCTCTAGGAGATGAGAGCATGCTTTGTATGATATAAGCGGTGATTACCCTCTTAAGGTGGGATAGTTCATCACCCACCAGGGGTTGGGACATGCATGGGTTCCTTAATGATGCAGGGGGCACTCAAGGACTCAAGGGGCCCTAGGAATCAGGGTGGTGACTATAATGAAGGGGTAGAGCTCATGTTTGGATTTTACCCACGCGCTAATATATTGTCCAAACCATCTTTTGCATTTTGTGATATTAATTTCTTTGTATGTGGCCATGATATGCTTTTATCCATTTTTTTAAGCTGCATCAACCTTTGGGGCAATGTTTTAGGCCCGACCCATACATGTGGACAAGGGGAGGGGGAGTACCAGAGCCTTGTGGATCGAATGTTCATGTGGACCCAGAGAGGGAAAATGATGATGTAGGGCATGTAATGTGTAGAGAGGAGTGAAAAGTATGAAACTGGAAAACGAGAGTGCACTACCAAAATCAGGGTTTCCCAAGTAGTGCACATTCTAAAGCTATAATCCAATAGGGGAGATCCCACGAGACTAGGGTTGAGGATTATCCCCCCCATTTAAGGTGAGGAAACAAGTCTACAATATCACTGCCTTAAGGGGTAGAGATCAAATGGCACAATATATCGGTTACACTGGTGGCTATCAGGGGTTGTCGGCGGAAGACAAATCTAGTAGAAACATGGGGTCACCCACTGGTGGTGGGTAATAGTCCCAACTCATTCCAACTGAACTTGTAATTGCCACCCAATCCTATAGTTAAACAGAGGAATACTCTACATAACTAGACCTCCAACACTATGCATGAACTCTTGATGATTATTCTCGTACACTGGAAATGAATTCACCATCACTGAAGTCTAATTGATGAGGACAATTCGAGGTCTTCACTAGCTAAGGCATAAGTGAGAAGACCTTTCTCACTACATTTTCAACAATTTATGTGATAAGTGGCTATTAATTATGATGCTACATGTTGTCATCACTTAAGGAAATGGGTGAAAGCTCCGCTACTCATTTTTCCAAAGGATACTTGATTTGAGAGTGACCACTTCATTGGCCAAAGAATTTACGTGATCATTGTGTTTTTGGAAACCTATAAAATGGGACCTTATGTACACTGTCAGTCTCCTTCTGGAGTTGGGCTATAATCAAAGTAAGTTTGTTATTAAAGTGTTGATTTCAAGACCATTAGATTGATAGTTATGCTTGAGTCTACTATGTCAATTAAAGATTTCATTCTGGTTTCCTTTGCTAGGAGGATACCCTCATAAAGAACGAGGCTTTTCGTGATTGTTTATAGCCTTTCCAAGACTTGAAGCAAATGAAATTTCAAGATTTCCTTGAAATCATTTGCCACCCCTATTTCAAACATATATTCTCAACCATTATACCCAAATTACATTCGATATAATAGAATGAGAAATCATAATATCTCGTGTTTTTTTCTTCTTCTTATTATCATTAATAATAATTGGTTTTTTTCACCAAAAGTGGCATAGGATACTAAATTATCCTTTCTCAGATTCGAGGACCGGTTGGAATGAACATTAGATTTCTTGCTCTGGAAGGCAAGGGTTACCTTCCTGCTGAAGGAGAATGATCTTTGGGAGATTATGGATAAGAAGATCCAATCATCAACAGATCCAACACAATTGGCATCCCATGAAAAGGAGGACATTAGAGCTCAACGTATCATCATGGATGCCAGTGAGGATCACTTGATTCCTCTCTTGGCAGAAAAGAAGACAGCCAGGGAGGTGTACAAAGCTCTAGTGGATCTGTTTTAGAGTAACAACATGAACATGAAGATGATCTTGAGAAACAAGCTCAGGTCCATCTAGATGTCAAAGTTTGATAACGTTACTAGTTACTTTATGAGGATCACCCAGATATGGGATCAATGTGCAGCCACTAGGGAGAAGATGGAGGACGTAGAGCTAGTGAATGTGGCACTAAATGGTCATCCCAAGTTATGGGAACCATTTTTCAAAGGAGTTTGCACCTGGGATCACCTTCCTAGTTGGGAGAGGCATTAAGATGACTGCGTCCAAGAATAGATTTTAGAGGACTTGATACTATTGCCTACTGCAACTTCCCCTTCCCCTCCTTCTGTGGAGACTATAATGCATACTACCCACTCTTGTGGCAATTGAAGCACTTGATCTTACTCAAGTTCTTCTCTTAGCACTTGAGTCCTCCCAAATCTTACTCGAGTCTTGAGAGGTAATGCAAGATGGGGTGAATGCATGAAGATGGGTTACACTTTTGGGCCAAATGTGGTGATGAAATTTCAAGTTTTTCATATTTTATCGAATTGAAGCCCTCAAAGTTCATATAAACATTGTGAATTTTGATTCGGAGTAAAAAAAAATTGTGGAGAATTATGTTGTTGTCCTAATGATATTTTTTGCATATAATTTTAATGTATAATATGTCAATTTTCCATTAAATGAAATGCTTGTCCTTGCAAATTATCACACATCTTAAGAGGTATGTGTGTGTTCACTTATCATAACTTAGTCTAAAATGTTTAATTTTTAAAAAATATATATATATATATGAGCATGAACTAAACACAGAGAGCTAAGTTTTTCATATTAAAAATTTATTATTTTATGCAAAATTATATTTTTTATTATTTTTCGAAGTTGGCAAAGTAATATTTCAATTTCATTTTGCAAAAACGTGTTCACGTAAGGTTTTTTTCAACTATTTAAATAAATTGAAAAACCAAGAGTAACCTTTTGAAGAGGAGTCGTAAATGAAGATAATGGTATTTTTTGAAATTTTTTCGTTGTGTATATTTTATGATATTGATTTTTTATTCAACCTCTTTTAAACTTTTCAAAAAAATTTCAAGCATTATGTCTAAAAGAAATTAGATGAAAAATATCATATGAATTCGTAATGTCAAACTCATATGCCATTGGTTAGAGGATTTCTTCATGAATCCAACATGATCAACTCACCGACCTAAGAACAAATTTTACCTAAGTCCGCTAGGGTACAAAATGGTGTTGCAGAAAGGGTGCTGAAATTATGGATTTTAGGACTTCAGATGCTCGATCAAGCGCTTAAAGCACTCGATTGAGTGTTTAAATTTCAAATTCAAATAGCTCGATCGAGAGTTTCATAAACCCTCGATCAAGCCCTTAACGTGGTTAAATAAAGGCTCGGTCTAGCTTTAAAGCTCGATCTAGCTTATAACTTGATCTTAGCTTTAAGGTTCAATCTAGCTTTAAGGCTCGATCGAGCCACTCTTATTAATTCCATACCTAGGTTGTTTTGGTGGGAAATTTCCAAAACATGGCTCGATCTGTTGATTTTTGAATAGCTTGGGAGGTACTCCAAGCCCTAGGGTTAGGGGTTTGGAAGGTGAAGCACCACAAAAGTCATTTGTGGGCTTGGAACCCAAGGTTGGGTTTTTTCCCCCATCGATGTTTGGGCGAAAACCATGGAGCATTTTCTACATGTGATGGATGGAGATGATGGAGGATGGCGAAGATTAGTTATGAATTTTTGAAGTGGACAATGAATTTTTGGGTGTTCAAGTCATGTAGGCTTGAAGTGAAATTAGCCAAAAGTCATGTCTCTTCATGAATTCGTTGAGCCCTTCTAAGGTGCATAAATAGAAGGTGAATGTGATTCATTTTACACATCCAAGGTGCAACACAAAGCATTAAAGGAACTCATTGAAGAGAATAATAACTTTGTTTGGCCGCATGCAAAGAAGGGAGATCAACGAAGTAGAAGAGGACATGTTAGGGCATCTTTCAAGACTGTTGGTGACCGAATTTGTTGTGCAGGAGGGCCGAGGAAGAGGAGTCGAGTTCTGGGTCTATTTTGAGGGTGTTTGTGGGTGGACAGACCTTGGGAGAGGCAACCATAGCCCTTAGAAGTTTGCTGTGGGGAGGCCACAGGCCTTATCATCCTAGGACAAGGATACACAACGCTGTTTGGAGGCTAGTTTGTGCCCAAAACAACAACAAAGGAGCAGAGGAGCCTTCCATGGGAAGACAACAGCTGGAAAAGGCATTGTGAGGTGGAAGAGGGGCTAATGTGGATCTACAACCAGCCCTAACCAGATCACAAAGATGACAACAGTATAGCACCGGACCAGAGGTATGTTTTAGCCTTGTGTTGGGTCAAGAATTGACCAATTTGGATAAGTTTTATGAGCAGCTTGTGGGAGCCAAGTGTTGAGGTTGACTTGGGTGTTTGGAAACCTCAACTAAGAACATATCTTACAGTGGAAGGATTGGGTGCCATTGGACTGGTGGAGGGCAATGTGTTGGCGACCCAATGTAGCCCTTGACAAGCTGTCCTAAAGGAGGTGTGACCGCTGAAGGTTGGGTGAAGTTTATGAGCCTAATGTGCAGTGCTTTGATGGAGTGGTGGATTGCTAGATTGGCGGATTGGAGCTCAGGTGTTGACCAACCTAGAAGAGCAGATTGGATCATCCCGTGTTCATTGAAGTAGAAGCGACTTCCAATAGTGATAGGTTGTAGCCATCTTGGAGACTCTATGTGTTGTCTCTTAATGGACTAAGGGGCACTAGAGAGCAGAACGGGAGCGAAGGACCGACAAGACGAGATACGACATAGAGACTGCAACGAGATTGTCAGTGTATCTTGTATTCTTGTACTTGTGGATAATTGAGGGCCATTATCCCTTGTATGGGAGCCCTAGATAGTTGTATTATATGTTGATTAATATAACAAAGTTGGGTTGAAATTTGTAAAAAGTTGTCTATACTTGTGCATGTGTGATTTACTGCTTTATATTGTTTTGCTGTGCAAAGTAGCTTTGTTGAGATTCTTGGTTTGGTAGCATCAGAGATTCTAAGATTCTATCCTAGACCCAAGATCATGGAAATTCAACATGGTATTAGAGCGTGTCTGAGCTACTTTGGAAGATAGTGAATTAGAGTGTGCACAACGAAGTACAACTTAAGAGGGAGTTGGTCACATTGTAGGTGAAGGGCTCACTACAATGTCGAAGTTGCAGGCTGGTCTCCAGTATGAGGACAGGTTGGAGGGATTGTCCAATTATAGTTTATGGAAGGAAAGGATCAAGTTGGTCTTGCAAGTCAACATGATCTGGGAGTTCATCGATAAAGCCATCAAGACGCCCATTCACCCAAAGGAGTTGGAAGTGTATGAGGATTTGGATACAAGGGCGAGATTGGTCATCCTTGATGGTGTGAAGGGTTCCCTAATACCTCATTTGTTTGGGAACAACATTGCCCATGAGATGTGGATGGCTCTTCAAAATTTGTTCTAGAATAAGAATGAGAACTGGGTACTGGTATTGGAGGATAAGTTGAAGTCCACCAAGATGATACAGGGTGAAGGAGTGACTTTGTATCTGATGAGATTGTCTTAGGTCAAAGATGAGCTTGTTGCTGTCAGTGTGACTATTTCAGATTTTGATATGGTGAGGATTGCTTTGAAAGGGTTCATCGAGGAATGGAAGCCCTTCATCAAGGGGATCGTTTCCAGACTACAATAGGCTGTGGGACGACTTCATTTAGGAAGAATTGCGAGACGAGGATCTTCATCTAAAGAAGAAGACTTTCAATGATGATGTGGCACTTGTAGCATGAATGAAGGGTAAGCAGAAGAAGGACTTGAGTAAAGTCAAGTGTTTCAACTGTGGTGAGATGGGTCATTTTTCATCGAGATGTCTGATGAAGAAGAAGGGAGATGACGAGAAGAAGAAAGGGAAGCAGGTCGCTGGTGTTGCCACTTCTGTTGAGATAGATGCTCTCATCAGAAGATTGACGGGGGACTTTGCCATGATCGCTCATTTCTCGCAGGGTACTATCAATGAGGATGGATGGTACGTGGACAGTGGTGCGTCGAAACATATGATAGGTTCATAAGAGGTTTTTGAGACTCTAGCTGAATGGGACTCGAATTTGCACATGGTGTTGGGCAACAAGAGTCAGAAGGAGATATGAGGATCGTGAGTTGTGCCATTCAGGATGGAGATAGGACGGGTGATGCGGGCCTTGGATGTACTGTTTGTACCAGGACTCAGATATAGCGTGATATTTGTCTTGATGATCGAGAAGAAGGGGTTTGAAGTCTTGTTCTAGTATGGGAAGGCAAGACTCAAGCCCAGAGGTTCTAGATCTGCAGGTATTGTACTTGGAGTTAGAGAGCATGGTTTATACAGGCTGGGAGGCAAGCCTATGGATCATGGGAAGAAGAAGCAGGAGGACCAGGTGCAGGTTCCAAAGAAGCAGGTGTAGGTGCAGGCTTTAGAGGGGCAGGTACAGGTTCTAGAGGATAAGAGGGAGTCGAGTTCTAGTAGGGGCTTGCAAATTCAAAGGGATATTTTGCAGCCCAAGAAGAGCGCGTGGTCAGTGGGGGAGCAAGGGTGCTCCTATAATTGCCAAGAAGGAATCATGGAAAGGGTGGAAGACATTCCAAGAGAAGAAGAAGAAGCAAGATGCTTCCAGTGACAACAACGCTTCTGAGCAGTGTTGACAATATTGCCGAGATATCGCCGATATTCACAAATATCGCTATATTTTCGGGGAGACGAGATATCGCCGAGGAAATATCATGATATTTTGTCTCCCCGAAAATATCGCGGTATTTGCGAAATATCGACGATATCTCGGGAAAATATCGTGCTATGATTGAAAATATCGCCGAGGCACAGCAAAAAATTGCCGCCGCAGCTAGAAAAGGCCAATTTTGTTTTTTTTTATTCATTTTCATTTCTGATTGCTGGAGAAGGAAGGGGAGAGCTATGTGCTCGTTGCCAAGGAGGATTTGAGTGTTGAATAGCCATTATCGCCACCAACAATGAAGATTTTGTTGATCTAAGATTGAAGAACAGTGAGACAATTTCATTTCTTCCATTAACAGGTATGTTCAAATAAACCCCTATGTTAATGAATTTTTTGATAGTTTTAGGATTATTCTTGCTTGCCTATTTGCCTACAAACATTTTGCTTTTTTTTTTTTTTTCCATTTGCTATGATTTTCATGCCCATGAGCAAATGCAAGGGTTTTCTCCATATTTGGACAACAAACTCCATTTTTTTTGCAACTTTCAAATGCACCCTCTTATTGTCATTTATGGTTTTTCATTGAATTCACATTGCAAATAATGTAGCAAAAAAATTATTTTGTAAAATGAGGTGGTTATTACTTATTAATTCCAATTTTTTTTTGGTGCCCTAGGTTTGAGTTAGCTCACTACAAAATTCAAATATGCCAAAAGCCTTGGACCCATTTTGGGAGTATGGGGAGCCTGATGGTGGGAAAAATCGGGCATATCTTACATGCAAATTGTGTGGGACCAGGATGACAGGAGGGGTTACACGATTGAAATACCATTTGGCTAGACTCACTGGACATGATGTTGGGATTTGTACAGTTTCTAGTCTGGAGCTTATACAAAAAGCTCTTGAGGCAATTGATGAAAAAGACAAAAAGAAGGAAGAGACAGAAAGAAACAAGGCTGAATGTGCAGATAGATCTTTCGGGATATCTTCTCCTGATTTTGATACTGAGGGTAGTGGGACGGGCTCCACAACATCACCTCCTATTGCTAGTGCGAGGTCATCATTTTTTGTTCCACAAACAGGGCATGGATCACAACCTGGCATAAAATCACTGGTTAAAAAAAAGGAGAAGCAATAAGCAGATAGAGTCATGGGGAGGTGTCTTTTCTAGAGCGACTTACCTCTCAGCATCACCAAAACCAGTCCATTTTGGAAGCCAATGTGTGATGCTATTGCTGTTGTGGGCCCAAGGTACAAAAGTGCTACATATGAGGAGTTGCGGGGGCTAATTATTCAAGCAGAAAAGCAGGACACCAACTCTAGATTGGCGGAGTTGAAAAAAACATAGGAGGTTACTGGATGCACAGTAATGTCTGATGGTTGGACAGATAGGAAGGGTAGGACCCTTCTAAATTTCTTGGTACATTGTCCTAAAGGTACCATGTTTATTAAATCAGTGGATGCATCAGAACATATCAAAGATGCAGCAACGATATGTGACTTGTTAGATGGGTTCATTCGGGATATTGGTGTGCAGAATGTGGTGCAAGTCATAACAGACAATGCAGCTAATTATGTGTCTGCCGGCAAGATGCTTATGGAGAGGCATCGCACATTGTTCTGGACTCCGTGTGCAGCACATTGTCTTGATTTGTTGCTTGAGAATATGGGGAAACTCTCCTTCATCAAGGAGGCGGTTGATATGGCTTGCAGCGTCCCCAAGTTTATTTATAACCATGCTTTTGTTCTTAGCCTCATGAGGAAGTTCACTAGAAACAAGGAGTTGCAGCGTCCTGCGATCACACGTTTTGCCACAAACTTTATTACTCTTCAGTCTTTGCTTCGATGTCAGTTCGAGTTGAAGCAAATGTTTGTGTCTGATGACTGGCGTAATTGTAGATACAGTAGGTGACAGGACGAGAAAGCCATTGCAAAAATGGTGTACTCTGAAACGTTTTGGCGTGGAGTAGAAGAAGCATGCTCAGTTAGTGAACCTATAGTAAAGGTTCTCAGATTGGTAGATGGGGAGAAGCCTGCAATGGCTTATTTGTATGAGGCCATTCGTTCTTATTATGCAGACAAGGGTTCTGCTGGCCTTGATAGGCATATGATGTTATGGGATGTGATTGATAGTCGGTGGACAGGGATGCTTCATCGACCCATTCATGCAGCAACACTCTTCCTCAACCCCGCATTTTCATAAAAATGCGGCTTTGATTTTGATGGCGAGGTGATGGAAAGACTCCATTCTTGTATTCATAGGATGGTACCTGATCTTGAGCTTCGTAGCAAAATCAATCGCGAGATACAGTTTTATCGGGATTGTGTTGGCCTATTTGGCTTTGATGATGCTATTAGGAAATGACCCTCTTCATGCCACGTAAGTGACAAGTCATCACTCATTAGAAATTAGAATTTTCAATTTAGAATTTCCTTACTTATAATTCAATTTTTTTTTAAATTCAATAATGTAATTTTTATTTGAAATCTTAATTATGTTTTAAGTTTTTGAATTTTTTATTTCTTTATTTTGTTGTAGATATTTGGTGGCGAAGCTATGGTGCAAGGGCACCAAATTTGCAGAAATTGGCCATAAGAATCTTGAGTCAAACATGTAGCTCTTCAGGGTGTGAGCGCAATTGGAGTGTATTTGAGAAAATACACGCAAAAAAATGCAACAGGTATAACTTTGAGCTCCAACCTTCAGTTGAGCAATTACACTTATTGTAATTTTTAATTTTTAATTTATGACCTTCAAGTGTCAAGAGTCAAGAGTCAAGACTCATTAGTTTTTTTGACACTCTTACAGGTTGGAGTTCGCACACCTCAATGATTTAGTGTATGTGCATTACAACATCCGACTTCGAGTGAGGCAAATAGAAGCACCAATGGATCCAGATGCCATTTCCTTAGACAATATTGATATATTGTCTCAGTGGAGGGTGGGGTCTAAGGAGCCCATCTTGGAGGAGTCACCTTCATGGTTAGAGCCAGATGATCCATTAGAACAGGGGCAGCGAGAGGAGGAGGACTCGGAGGAGGAGCAACACTCGGAGGAAGAGGAGGAGGAGGAGGACATTGTGGGAGCATCAACATCAACACCATCTGCTATTGATATAGGAGAGCACAAATCCATACCTAGCACTCATTATTTGACATTAGGTGCAGAGGCAGGGCCAGGGCCTTCTACTACTAGGGCAGGCCTGGCAAACAGCCCATCATGTTATCCCGTAAAAGGGGGAGAGGGCAGTGATTTCAGATAGATAGCTGCTAGTTTTATTTGTTTTGCTACATATAACTCATGATAATGAGATACTTTTATATATGTGATGTTATTTTGTATTGGTTTGCCACATTTGAGTCCTTGAATGGACAATTATCAGGGATCAGTAGGATTTGGTATTGCCTTTGATGTATCATTTCTATTTGACATCATATATATCAGTGCTTTCTTCATATTTACGTGCCAATGTGTTTATTTCATGTTGTTATTGCTTTATATGTTTAAAAATCTGAAAAAAAAAATGAATATATTATGCATCTTTTATGCTTGTCGATATTTGCCGATATTTTCGCCGACATTGCCGATAAGATGTTTTCTGGACCCTCGCCGATATTTTACCGATACCGATATTTTCAACACTGCTTCCGAGAGAGGCGTAGTTCATACTACAAGAATTGTTGCAGTGGTGAGCGCTAGGAGTTGGGCGAGTGTTGAGAGTAGTGATGATGATGATGAGTTACTTCTTAGTCTTGGAAGTACCTCTCTCGCTAAGACGGAGTGTTGATTTTTGAGTAGCTTGGCAGGTAATCCAAGCCCTAGGGTTCGGGGTTTGGAGGGTGAAGAGCCACAAAAGTCGTTTGTGGGCTTCGAACCTAAGGTTGGGGTTTTGCACCCATCGATGTTTGGACCAAAACCATGGAGCATTTACTACATGTGATGGATGGAGATGATGGAGGATGGTGAGGAGAATCCAACGCAACAAGAGTTGTCGAAATCTGAGTTGTAGAAGACAAGTTATGAATTTTTAGGTGCTCCAGTCATGTAGACTTGAAGTGAAATTATCTAAAAGTCGTGTCTCTTCATGAATTCGTTGAGCCCTTATAAGGTGTATAAATAGAAGATGAATGTGATTCATTTTACACATTCAAGGTGCAACATAAAGCATTAAAGGAACTCGTTGAAGAGAAGAACAACTCTGTTTAGCCGCAGGCAAAGAAGGGAGATCAGCGAAGAAGAGGAACTGTTAGGGCATCTTTCAAGACTGTTGGTGACCGAATTTGTTGTGCAGGAGGGCCGAGCTAGAGGAGCTGAGTTCTGGGTTTGTTTTGAGGGTGTTTGTGGGTGGACAGACCTTGGGAGAGGCAACCGTAGCCCTTAGAAGTCTGTTGTGGGGAGGCCGCAGGCCTTATCATCCTAGGATAGGGGTACACAAGGTTGTTTGGAGGCTAGTTTGTGCCCAGAACAACAACAAAGGAGTAGAGGATCCTGCCAAGGGAAGACCGCAGTTAGAAAAGGCACTGTGAGGTGGACGAGAGGGGTTGATGTGGAGCTATTTCCAACCCTAACCAGATCACAGAGATGACAACAATATAGCACCAGACCAGAGGTATGTTTCAGCCTTGTGTTGGGTCAAGAATTGACCAGTTTGGATAAGTTTTATGAGAAGCTTGTGGGAGCCATGTGTTGAGGTTGACTTGGGTGGTTGGAAATCTCAACTAAGAGCAGATCTTATAGTGGAAGGATTGGGTGCCATTGGACTGGTGGAGGGCAGCATGTTGACGACCCAAAGTAGCCCTTGACAAGCTGTCCTAAAGGAGGTGTGATAACTGAAGGTTGGGTGAAGTTCATGAGCCTAATGTGCAGTACATTGATGGACTAGTGAACTGCTAGATTGGCAGATTGGAACTCAGGTGTTGGCTAGCCTAGAAGAGCACACTGGATTAACCTGTGTTCGTTGAAGCAAAAGCGACTTGCAGCAGTGATAGTTGGCAGCCCTCCTGGAGACTCTATTTGTTGTCTCTTGATGGACTAAGGGGCACTAGAGAGCAACACGAAAGCGAAGGACCAGCAGGACGAGATATGACATAGAGGCTGCAGCGAGAGTGTCAGTGTATCTTGTATTCTTGTGCTTGTGGACAATTGGGGGCCATTATCCCTTGTATGGGAGCACTAGACAGTTGGATTATATGTTGATTAATATAGCGAAGTTGGGTTGAAATTTGTAAAAAGTTGGCTGTACTTGTGCACGTGTGATTCACTGCTTTATATTGTTCCGCTGTGCAAAGTAGCTTTGTTGAGATTCTTGGTTTGGTAGCGTCAGAGATTCGAAGATTCTATCCTTGACTCAAGATCGTGGAAATTCAACACGATCGAGCCTATTGGTCGATGGAGTGCTTAAAATGGCTCTATCGAGTTGTTGTTTTCACCCAAGACACACCCTCTCTTGCCAAAAAGTGTAACCCAGCTCCATGCACTCAGCCGATGGTGAGATTAACTAGGTTGGAAGATACAATGAAATCTTGAAATCAGAAAAGATCTCTTGGAATTGGTTGGTGCACATCAAAAAGATTTGAAAGCAATTGCTGCTATGGAGAAGAAATATGATATGTATTCATCAGAGGTATCTATTGAAAGCTCATGTCATGGAAATACAGCTAGAGTGAAAGATTGTTTAGTCCAAATTCAAAAAAATACAGAAGCAATGTGCTGTTCAGAACTCAATAGAGGTATGGGAAGAGCTCGAACCAGAAATACACAAAGCAGGACTGGATAAGGAGAATCAGAATTCACAGCTTGTACAAGAAGAAGAGAAATGCAGGGTAAGCATGTCGGTATACTAGTCTTACATCGCTGCTGCATACAATGGCACTCTACCTACGATAACAACAGCCTTAATAGTATTTTAGCTACTTCAGATGGGGACAACTGCAAAAGAAAAAGGTCACCTGTTAGAAACACTCTTATCATTTTGGTTCATGTCACTTTGACATTAAGCAGCTCACTATGCCTTCATCTGAGATCTATGCTTCTTTCACTGGCAGGATTTAAACTGCCAATCAGTTTTTCAGCAATTTGCACAGGTATATATTTGCTACACCAGTGTCCTTTGATGCAACTCGAACTGGGCATATGTTGTATCAGGTCAGTTGATGCTTATTGTTCTAACAGACCAAAACCTTTTCTTTTTAAGAGAGATTGATGGAAATCATCTGATTCTGGCAAGCCCATAATACACCCTCTGTTGCTTGGCAGGCATTGCCATCAACCGATCAGAGTGCAGGGGACATCGATTTCTTCGCAACTATGAGCTTTGGATTTTGCATTTATACAACACTTTGGATCATTGTTGTCATGTCTCAAGTTGTTTGGCAAATTTTCATTGTGTTTATGGTATCAGGTATTCTTCTGGGGTCTGTATCTCAATAATTATGATTACAAATATTTCAAATTTTAATTTTCTCAAGAGGAACATAAAGAGGAGACGAGAATTTAACCTCTATCTCAAGTTTTAGTGCACACAGTGACCATAATCTGTATGAAGGGGATGTTGTAAAATGGGTAATCAGAGTTGCATGGGGATTCTATCATGGCTGCTTTTTTTCGGCATAGATCTTTTGGCTTGGTCTCAGGATTTAACGGTTATGAATAATAGAATTCCTGTAACTCCTATGGCCTTTCATTAATGCAGCAATATTATATAGTGACAGCTAGGGAACTGTCTCGTTTGGCTGGAGTTTGTAAGGCTCCAATTGTACAACATTTTGTGGACTTGATCTCTGGAACAGCCACCATTAGAAGTTTTGACCGGGAGTCTCGATTTTGGAGAGAAATCTCGAGTTGACTGGTATACACACACACTAGACTTAGTCTTCAACAATGTTGGGGCCAATCACTGGCTTGGCATTTGGCTGGATTTTCAATCAAATCTTGTGTTTGAAATCTCTTTGATGCATCGTTCGCTTGCCAGAAGATGTAATTTGACCAAGTGCTGAAGTGTTTCCATGGCATGCAATATATCAGTGGAGAGGATAATGCAGTATTCAGATATTCCTAGTGAGCCACCATTTATAACAGAGTTATAGACCAAATTCCAACAGGCCATCTTGAGGAACAATAGGTCTAAGTGGTTTGGTGAGAACCTACTACAAATGGACTATTTTTCTTTCATATTCAATGTTAGTGATTTGCACGTTGATTCATTGTTTACCCTACAGACTTGATCCATACAGTCAGGTGCGTTATGGACCACATTTTCCTCATTTAAAAGGCATTACATGCAGTTTCCCTGAAGGGATAAAGGTTGGTGTTGTGGAGTGGACTAGAAGTGGAAAATCGACTCTTATTCAATCCATTTTCTGCATTGTGGAACCATCAATAAGGGGGAGAATTGTCATCGTTTGAGTAAACATCTCCACAGTAGGCCACTATGATCTAAGATCTAAATTAAGCATCATCCTGCAAGACCGAAATATGGCATGGCATTAACTAGTCTACTAAGAGATGGTCCTTGTATTAAGAGATGGTATGGCATTAACTAGTCTATTTACCTAGCTTTCTGGTTTGAAATATTGTTCCTTGTTAGGACAGATTTTTTTATTCGTGGTTTATATGCTAAACATTTGTCATGAATCAGGATAAATAGCTGAGTATGGCACTCCATTCAAACTAGTCAACAACAAATCTTCGGCTTTTGTAAGCTTGATTCGGAGTACTCCATCAGATCATCCAGTAAAATAAACAAGCTTCATATAGTTTTGGTCATATAGGGTTCCCAAGATACATAAGAAAAGCGTATTTTCTATTAGCACGGGCAAATGAAATTATGTTAGCTCCAGTAACATGGTTAGAACTCATATATTGTAGACAAGCAGTAACATGTAAGCCGGTGGAGGTTTCCACAGTTATTCATATTGTTGGAGATTTCTGGAAGAGAATTGTGTAATAAATTTTTGATCCGTTCAACGTTTCGGATGGTTACTCTATCCATCATCACTCGTTCACTCACATTAGCTCTTTGGTCCCTGATGATGGATGGAGTAACCATCAAAAAGTTGGACAAATCAAAAATCCATTACAGAGTTCTTTTCCCGAAATCTCCAACAAACCTCTAACATGGTTAGAGCTCACACATTGTAGACAATCAGTGGGTAAATATACTTGGTTATGGATAACAAATTTTTCCTCTATTTCTTAAAATAGATAAAAAATAGATTTTATATCTGACAATTTTAAGACGATATAAATTTAATAAATTAATGCACATCAAGAGTTTCAAAATTATCTGTAAATTTTCAAAATATCTAATTTTACATTTAAATTTCACAGAACTTTATTTGACTCTGTAATTAATGGAAGTCAAATTTGACTTAGATATACTGCAGCATAACCAGTTTGTCGGCCGGTATGAAAAAACATCTAATTAACTTTCATATCTTGAATGCTGTATTATTCTTTAAAAGTGACTTTGCCGCATGTTATAATTAACTACTGAAAGTCCAACTAATCAGACTTACAATCAATTACAATATACCCTTTTTAAAAGTGACATCTTAGTAACTTAAATTCCCTGTCTTGAATGCTGATTATTCATGAAAGTGACTGGCCACACGCTATCAATCTAAATTTTTGTGGACCTGAACAACAGAATACACAACCATCACGCACTGTGCGGCATGTCACCATCGGTCTAGATATCATAGACCTGAATAACAGAAAGACAGAACGATGCAACCATGACTTATTGAAAGTGACTTTTGCCATACAGTCTGAATTTTAGTAGACACGAATATCTAAATTTCTATATAACAACACAACTGAATGCACAACCATCACAGACTTTGCCACTTGTTACCGTCAGTCTAAACTTTTTAACTGGAGACAGAAGATACAACCAGGACTTCTTGAAAGTGACTTTTGGCAGTTCAATCTAAATTTTAGACCTGAATAACAGATGATAGAACATAGGACCATGACTTCTTCAAAGTGACTTGTACCGACCGACAGGCGGTGGTCAGCAACGGTTGAGTGTGAGGGCTGGACATCAAAACAATAGCATTTTTATTTGAAGGCACACGCTCGCTTGCTTACAGTTTACGCAGGGCTTCAAAGGACCTTCCATGGATCTGTTTGCCCGCCTGCTCATCATTTTGATATTGTTATTATTGCTGTCGATGCATCCATTCATCGAGATCGCAATGTTACAATTCACAACCGCCCTTCATCATATTTTTTCTTACATCGATATGTCTTCCTGCATCTGCATCATCTTATTATTAACAGCATTTCTTAAAATCCGTCCCTTCATCAAGATTCTGCTGGCAAAGGATACGACTATCCGTCGTCCTTCTGCGTCCTCGGCGGGCTGCTCTGCGTCCACTTCTTATCCCCATTATGACGTGTTCATAAATTACAGAGTCCCAGACCTTAAACACACTTTGGCCCTCCCTCTCTACCATAGTCTTCAGTCCCGGGGGTTGCGAGTCTTTCTTGACCAGCGTGAAATGCGGGTTGGATGCAACATTTGGGATCAAATAGAAGCCGCTATTGGTGTCGCCTCGGTTCAGGTAGTCTTCCTCTCTCCAAATTATGCAGAATCGGCTTTTTGTCTCGATGAACTCGTCCTTATGGTAAAGTCGGGGGCTGTCATCATTCCTGTATTTTACGATTTAAAACCTGAGCTCGTGTGCACGGGCGAAGATAAAAGTGGAGCATACGATAAAGCCCTTGGCGCACACGAACAGACACTGAAATACGACAAGAAAAGAATTCAGAGTTGGAGAGACGCTCTGTCTCATGTTGCAATTATAAGCGGCTTGGAGCGGGAGGCATCGAATGAGTGAGTATCCTAATCTGTGTAAATTCGTTATAGCTTGTAGTGTGTAGGATTCTCAATAGTTATCTTACGCTCTGAATATGAACATACAGGGAACTCTTGCAGAAGGTCGTCGAGAACGTGTTGAAATTCTACACCCCCGAGTTCGAGAGTGGTCGGTGAATTGTTGACAGCGTCCATCGTGGTTGATTGGCGAGAGAATCACGAATATCTGAGTTAAGTGATGATGCGTAGGAATTCCATTGCACAAGCTAGCATATGGCACAGGTCTTTCTATTATTAAAGAATAGGTTTGGAATAAAACTATGTAATGCCCAGACATACCATAGCTATTTAAGAATTTGTAGGGTTGGAATAAAGCAATGTAATGCTTGGATAGTAGTTTTGGATAAAAAATTTGTTTGTGGTTATTTTTATATTTAGATTTTCATGCGTGGGTTTTTCTTTTCTGTTCTTTGTTCTTTTTCAGTGGGAGGGGTATTCAGTTGCCATTCACTTGAACTGTGAGGTTGTATAGGGGCAATACATTAGCTACAATGCCTAGATGTGGGTTGCCATCCTTTAAGAAGCTGTTTGATAGAGTTAACTGGAAGGGTAATTCTCATATTATTGCACTCATGGAAGTATTTATCTCTTTTTACCAATTTCACAAATCTACATTTCTGGTTGTGTAAGTCAGACAAATACATCTAGTGGGGCTGATGCCTTTGAATTGTTTTCTCCAACTCAGCATATTAGTGTTTCACCGGAGGTGAGCATAACACTGCGATGGGCTTTTCCTTCCTCCTCCCTGCAATTGCCAATATTTGATCCCTCTCTTAGATTCGAAAGTCGCTGCAAAACAATGTGCCATCCTTTCCTAGTTACAGGTGTTCATTAGAAGGTTGACCTTACCTATCCAATGAACATCGGTATCTCGCTCTCACTCAACGAAAACTCAAGACTTTGGGTATGAACCAAGACAGATAGAGTGGATGGAAGAAACTCCATAGAACCTTTAGCTAAGACTCTCACCCAACACCGTTCCGATGAATCGTTTAGTGCAATGGAAAATAGTTTCCTGTGAAAGCTTCCAGCGGACCAACAAAGAGAAGATGCCTAGGGTTAGCTCTGGGCACGGACTTCTGCTCGACGGCTAGGGTTTGTGTAAACAAAAACAGACAAACCCATTGCTACGGAGAAAGAAAGTCGACTTGGAAACCTTCTGGGATCTTCAAGGACAATTCCGTGACTGCTGGCTCGACCTTTGATTGGCTTACAGCCTCTGACGTATCCCTTCATCTGCGCTCGGATGCTTGGCCCAAATTAAAATAATGAAAAAGATAACAACGGAGCGGTAAAACTCAAGATAGTGGTATTATTATTGTCCAAAAAACGCAAGTTTACAATCGATTCAGAGTAAATTTACACCTCCATGGGCAAGGTATTGGTATTATTATTATTCAAGAAACCAAGGTTACAATATATTTAGATTAAGTTTACAAGAACAGCAATACAGTTCTCTCGGGGTTACATAGATGTATGTTTATTATGGCATTGTCACATGTCTGACAGTTATGGTAATCTAAATTATCATTTTTTTTTGTGGACTGTGTCCATAATGTGTGGATTTGTTTTGCAATTAAGCAGTGATGTGTGGATTTGTCTTGTGATTAAGGAGTGACTGGATTTGTTTTGCAATTAAGCAGTGATGTGTGGATTTGTCTTGTGATTAAGGAGTGATTCAAAGTTGTTGAGTGGTTAAAATTATTTGGGAATTGTAATCTTTAACATCGATTGGTTTTGAATCTTGGATCTTTACGGGAGTATTTCAAAAGTGCATCTTAAGGAGTGATTCAAAGTTGTTGAGTGGTTAAAATTATTTGGGAATTGTAATCTTTAACATGGTTAGATTGGTTTTGAATCTTGGATCTTTACAGGAGTATTTCAACAGTGCATCTTTTCACCATTAGTCTACATCTTTAATTTTTATGATAATATTTATTTAGTTTACATCTTTGATTTTTATAATAATATTTTCCTTTTAGTTTACATCTTTGATTTTTATAATAATATTTTCCTTTTAATTAACATAGTTAGATTGGTTTTGAATCTTGGATCTTTACACACAGTATTTCAACAGTGCACCTTTTACACAAAGAGTATTTCAACAGTGAACCTTTTCGTTATGTAGTTTACATCTTTGATTTTTATAATAATATTTTCCTTTTAATTAACATAGTTAGATTGGTTAGTTAGATTGGTTTTAAATTTTGGATCTTTACACAAAGAGTGTACCTTTTTACCATCTAGTTTACATCTTTAATTTTTATGATAATATTTTCTTTTTAATTAAATTAAAACCTCAATACCTCGATAGTCTAAAACTTAAAAGTTTTTATCATTATTTAACTGATACAATTTTTTATTAAATTATAAATTTTAATGGTTTAAAATGAATTTTAGATATATAAATCTGCCCCAAAAAAAGAAGAAAAAGAATGTGAAACATTCAATCACTGTGAAACCTTCAATCCGTGGGAATTACATTGCTGAAATTTAATCATTCAGGATTCCAAGAAATTTTCAACCAATTTCCCACAAAATTGACGAGAAAAGATGTCCGGAAAAGGCAAAATGCACGGTTACGCTACCTTTAAGGGGAGAGTAGCATATTCATCTCTCTAGCGCTTACATGTTACGTTTTGTTTTTTCTACAACGTATCGCACGTGCCACGCGTCGTTTTTGAAGAGGTGGGTGCTGTCACTGGTCTCCGTCATCTGCGTCGGTTGCAATACGGAGCATATAGCGCTGAGTTGGAGGAAGCATTTAATGAATCCAATTTTGGCACACGTGCACCGAGGATCATGTGCCACGCGTCGTTTTTAAAGAGGTTGGCGCCGTTCCGGTCTCCGTCATCTGTGTCAGTTCCAATACGGAGCATATCACGCTGAGTTGGAGGAAGCATTTAATGAATCCAATTTTGACACACATTTGCTCCCCAATTTTGACGCACATTTGCGATCAAATGGCGAATCCTATTTCCGATCCTAGAGTAATATTAATGTTATCTGACATGCGGGGGAATAGTTATGGAGTGCCCTCTCCATGCTCAACCTTTTTCTCCACGTGTTGTCACTCAGAGGGCGCGATAGCTATTCCCCTCGCATGTCAGATAACATTAATATTACTATAGGATCGGAAATAGGAGTCACCGTGATTCCAATACCCAGGACCAGGACCAAGGATAAATTTGACGAGCAAATTACCAGTCACAGGGTGATTTGACCGTCAAATACAACTTAAAATTTTACAAGACTATCAAAAGTTTTTCTTTTGTGAAATTGTGACAAGTAGAAATTGTGACAAGTAGCCGGAGAGGTTTGAATCGACGGGTGGAACTGTTTTGAAATTCCAACCAGGACCGTCTTTGCTATCTGAATAAGCAGCTTTATTGCCGTGCGAGGTTCTGGTATTTATAAATCGATGTTGGAGATTGCGCGAGTCCACGTAGACGAACAACTCACAACATTTAGTCAATGGCATTGATGGTTGATTTGGCCAGCTAAACATCCGGCTTACTCTAGCGGTCCCTCAGCTGGCCTTTATAGGTAGCTTTTTGACCCCGCGCGCCCACTTTTCAGGGAAATTTGGCCAAGTGGCTCACGCTACGTGCTGCGCGGCCCTCAGCTGGCCTTTATAGCTTTTTGACTCCTGCACTTTTCATAGGAACCTGATCAGGTAGTCTAAAGAGGTAGAAGTGGGATTTAAATTCCACCTCTGTAAATGATCACTTAGTATAAATTATTCCTCTCGTTCTAAAGCCGGTAACACACGTAGACAAGTGAATTTTTTTCGTAACAGGTAGAAGCAGGATTTAAAGTCAAGGGACTGTGATAACACCTTTTTCCAGAGCCATTTTAATAATTCCACATCATCTAATGGGCCTGTAAATGTATGGAGCTTTTGTATGAATTCTTAGTATGGTATTCACCTAATATTTACACTATTAATAAATAATTTGTCACTTCAAAGGTAAGTATCCATTCATAAGCAAACACAATCATATTCTTTACAGTTATAGATAGACAACATTGATGGGTATCATTTGGAAATCATGACCCAAAAACAAAAAGCAAAAAAAACATTTTTAGTATTCAACCAAAAAAATATGGCGGGGAACCCATTTTTTAAATCCAAATTAAATACTTTTGAAAGATTCTTACCACAAATCAAAAAGTGTTTTTTTTATTGGAGTTGGGTTTTGAAAAAACGTTTAATTCATTAGAAATATAATTAATATTATAATGATACTTATTACAATTTAATTAAAATCAAATGTAAAAAGAGAATTTCTCATTACAAACATTTTTTCTAACAATTTTTAGGCAATTATATTCTGCCATAAAAACATGTGAGTAAACCCTCCACCAATATAAATGCCCCTCATGGCTTGTCCTTCAAGTTCGCTTCCCTACTCTGACATCCTAAGCCATGGCTCATTATTTGCATCTTGTTGTTTTTATTGTTGTTTTTTTCCTTATTCAAAGATTTAAACTATTTTGGGAAGTAACTAATGGAAAATATATTATTTACTAAGTATCAAATATTTTTAAAGATTTTAATTTTGAATGATTTTTTTGCCGGAGTTTAAGAATTAAAAATCACTATACCTATTTAGAAATCATGCATGAATATAGAAACAATATTTAGAAATAATGACTTAAAATATATGAAGCAGTAATGAAATTATTGATTTTATCAAAAAGGAAAAAGAGTTAAACCCCACCATAGATTGAAAATATTAAAAGAAAAATATTATTTATATTTTTCAAATTTTAATTTCATTTTGATGGCTAGACAAGAGAACCATACAATAATATAATAGATGAAATTGTTACTTTGTAAATCAAAATAAGTCAATTAATTATTTGAAAATAAATCATTAAATAAACTCAAAATTATTAATAATTATGTTAATATATGTTAGTATTTTTTAATACAACTTTTCAAATTATCAAGAATTATTAGAATAATGTAAAATATTATATATATATGTTCTTTTTCATTTAAATTAAATTGATTAATTAAAGAAAATGTGACATTATAAGAAAGGTCAAATCTCTTGACCAATAAAATGATAAAAACATAAAATTTTAATATAGAAAAAACTTAAAATTATTTTGTTAGATCTAAGACTTTTGTGATCCATTATGTAAATAAATGTTTTTCGAATTAATCACATCATTAGGATTTTGTGGATCTTTTGAACCAAGCAATGTGGTTCATCCTCAGTGCAAGATGAAAAAATCAATCAGTGTTCAAGAATAAATAATATGGATGTATCATTGCTGGTTGAAAACATCATTAGGATTTCGTGGATCTTTTGAACCAACCAATATGGTTCATCCTCAGTGCAAGATGAAAAAATCAATCAATCTTCAAGAATAAATAGTATGCATCACATCATTAGGATTCTGTGGATCTTTTGAACCAAGCAATGTGGTTCATCCTCAGTGCAAGATGAAAAAGTCAATCAGTCTTCAAGAATAAATAATATGGATTTATCGTTGCTGGTTGAAAACATCATTAGGATTTCGTGGATCTTTTGAACCAACCAATGTGGTTCATCCTTAGTGCAAGATGAAAAAATCAATCAATCTTCAAGAATAAATAGTATGCATGTATCATTGCTGGTTGAAAATATTCATAAAAACCGGAACCAATGATATCAAATTTCTTCTTAGCAACTTGTAGTTGAGCTTGTTCAAATTGATGTGCCTTATCAACCATTTCCCCCTTACGTGTAGAGTAATAATGTTAGATCTAAAATTATTTATTTAATATTATACATTAAGTAAATAAATAAATATTTATAATCCAAATATAATAATGTAAAATTATTAATATTAAGCCAATTAATAAATATTTATTATAAAAAAATAACTAATGCAAAAACAATAACCAAATAATTGCTATAATAACCTTCCACAAAAAATAATAAAACTTTAAAAGCAATATATAATAAAACACTAAAAGCAATAAAGTTTTTCCAATCTAATTTCTCTAAAATCTGACAACAATTTATTGAAATCATAAGCTTGCTTGGTAACCCTTGCAAAATTGAAGTGCCTTAAGGGTTTTTCAGGGTGCTAAATCCATATATATAGTCAAAAATAGTTTAAATAACACAAATCAAGATTTCAAGTCAAAATTTTCAGCCGGTACCAGAAAATCCAAAAAATCACACTAAAGACAACTCGCTTTGAAAAACCCCCTAGGGCACTTCCATTGTGCAGGGGTTACCCATCAAGCTTGTGATTTCAATAGATTCGTGCTAGATTTTAGGGAAATTAAACTAGAAAAACCCACGGGAAAAACTTCCAAAAAGCTTCACTAAAGACAACTAGTATTTTATATATTGTGATTTCAATAAATTCTTGCGAGATTTTAGAGAAATTAAATTGAAAAACCCAAGAGAAAAGCTTTCAAAAAACCTCACTAAAAACAACTAGTATCTTATGTATTGTGATTTTAATAAATTCCTACCTATTTTAGAAAAATTAAACTGAAAAAATCTCACTAGAAACCATTTGTTTGGTTTCTATACATGTATTTAACTTAACAATTTCATCTCCATCTTTATTCATGGACTCCTATGGCGGTCTTCTAAACTTTGCCAACTACAACTGCTTTTATCGCACTCGGAGTTCACAGATTCTACCCACATCTTCACTCTGCTTCTTTAAAATTCGCCATCTCAAACTTCAATATGAACGTCATTATGAATTAAAATGATAAAATATCAATTCATTGTATAGGTTGTTAGCTTCTTTATATTTATGCATGGATTTTGGGCAAGTCAATGAGCATAAATTCAGATCGTTGGGAGTTCCTAAACCGAAGCGCAGTTAAGCTCATATGATGAACAGATTTCACGGTTAAACAGAAAAGATAGAAGAAAATTCTATTAACTTTGTACACCAGAAAATTCTATTAACTTTTGTACACGATGAAAAAAATTAAGTTTTTGAGCAAAGGTTTCACACAAGCGGGAGCAAAAGATGCGCTTATATGGTCTCCTCAGAACTCTTCACAGCCTATCTGCGTCAGGGATATTTATGAAGCAGTCCTTACAGACCTGCAGCCTCCATCCCCCATCTTTCCTCTCAAGCTTTGGAAAGCTCCTTGCCCGCTCAAATCGATTCTCTTCTCCTGGCTACTCTTCTCGGACAGAAACCTCACATGGGAGGTTCTTCAAAGGAAGGGCTGGCAGGGCCCGGGTAGATGCCAAATGTGCCTTTCGGAAGCAGAATCAAATTCTCACATGTTCTTCGCCTGCGCCTCATCAGCTAAAATCTGGTATGCTTTATCTTTGATTTATGGTTTTCCTTATCGGGCTTTCTCTTCTGTTCAGGATGCTTTCTCCTGGTGGTGCACAAAGAATTCGTGCTGGCGCTCTCTGTTTATTCTCACTTGCTGGTTCCTATGGAAATGGCGAAATGCGTGCATTTTCCAGAATTCCAAGTTGCCCATGCACTCCATTCTGATCTCTATCACGGGCCTCCTGCCTCTCTCGGATTAACATGCTCTTTCTCCGGTCATACTCTACAGGATATGGCCCTCATTTCTGTCTATATGTTTCTTTTCATACTCTCTCCGCGGCGGTACCGCTTCTTCCACGAAGCGCTCTTTATATGTGGTTTCTTATGTTTTTCTTGGGTATCGCGCTCTGTTTATTGGACAGGTCTGCTCTGCTGTGTAGAGCCAATGTTTTTCGGGTGGATGGTCCCAGCTTCCACGTTTTGGTTTTCCATGGCGCCGCATTAGAACTTTATCTGCTTCTGTTTTAGGTGCATTCGGTTACTGTTTCGGTTGAACTTTATCTGCTTCTGTTTTAGATGCATTCGGTTACTGTTTCCGGTTGCCTGGTTTTCCAGCTGCACCAATCCAGATCTATGTATCTTGATTTTTATATTTCCTTAATATAATCCATGTCGGTTTTTTCCTTCTGAAAAAAATTAAGTTTTCATTTCATGATAATAAAGCTAATCAAAATATTTATTTTAGTATAATAATTTTTTAATTAATTCAATAATTACGGACCAACAAATGCGGTTCATTTTCAGGACCATAACAAAGGCTTAAATAGAGAGCAATGGAGAGACCATAATTTCAGGTAACCCCTATATTTCAACAATAATATATAAATTATGATGTTAATTTATTAATATATTAAACACTATTAATAAGTAACGACTATATTAAATGGCTAGTTTTTGAAAAATAATATTTAAATTAATTTATTAAAATCAAATATTAATAAGTAACGACTATATTAAATGGTTAGTTTTTGAAAAATAATATTTAAATTAATTTATTAAAATCAAATATTATTAAATATTTTTATTAGGGAGTAAAAAATTATAAAAATGACTCAAAACCCTAATCAGACAAGATGATTTAATAAAATAAAAATAATACTTTGAAAAATGAGTCAAGGCCCTAATGGAGACAAAATCATTTAATAAATAAAAATAATAATTTGACTTTAATTTTTTTTTATTGTTTAATTTTTTAATATTATTTGATTTTAATAAATTAATTTAAATATATGTGATTTATACTTAAAGACTTTTCTTAATTATGATTATTGCTTGATTATTATAATTGCAAAACAACTTATTGTTTCCTAAGGATTTATAAATTCAATAAATAATTTTAACAATTTTTTTATCAAATTTCAAATAAAGACTTTTCTTAATTATGATTATTGCTTGATCATTGTAATTATAATAAAACTTTGTTTCCTAAGAATTTAGAAATTAAATAAATAATTTTAACAATTTTATATCCTTTTGATGTGTTTATGGTGTTTATTTGGATCTCTGGATATATGGTATGATGGGTTATGCAGTCTATGTGGTTGGATGTAAGAATTTTGCTAGTTAACATATTAGCCAACCAAACTGGTTAGAGTGAAGTTGATAAATTTTGGAAATCTAATTATGTAACACCCCTTTATTAATGGAAAAATCCCAACTTACAAAAAAAGATAAAAAGAAAAAGATAAAAAGTTTAATATCAATATCAATTGAGAGTAATATAATCTTATAATAAAATAATAAATTTATTTTCCTATATAAAAATGATAAAATTTAATGTAAATTAAAAATGGTTTATGGAGCAATTTTTTTTTTTTATAAAATCTATTCCCATTCTTAAAAATTATCAAAGTTTTAGATTAATAAAAACATATTGCTTCTATTTATTACTAGATTCCTATAATGGAAAAGATGTTTATCATTAGAATAAATGCCTCCCCTTCTACTAAATATGGTATTATTGGTTTTGCTATGAATGTTATGTTTTTTGTTTGCATCATTTTTTAATTAAAAATTCAAATTCAGTTGTTTGTCATTAGAATAAATACCTCCTATTATTAAAGAATAAATGTTTTCTATTAGTGGTTTTACTATCAATTATATGTTTTTTTGTTCGTGTCATTTTCCAATGAATTTTATTAGTCTGTATTGAAAAATGTGTAACTAGGTTTGGTCTTCACAAGTATAAAATGTATTCTTGTAAATATAAAATGAAAAAGAAATTACTATTATGATTGGAGCATCGGTTTCATGCTCAAGTTCTTGTATTTTATATGGGTCAAGCACCCATTGAGTGCTTCTAGGGTTTTTCCTAGGTATAAGAGTCATTGTCATATATTGAAGACCCTATGGGGACATTGTAAATTGTAAAGAAAAAATTATTTTGTCTTTAAAGTGTTAAAATACCTCTAAGATCAAGTTGGCCTAATGAGCTGTAAAGTCGGTCTACGTGAAGAGCCACATCCACTCTTGAGGAAGCTTATATATAAGAAGAACTCGTCCTCCATTTGGATAACTCACTCACTCATCTCTTATGCGAAGAAGAAGAAATCAAGAAGGAAGTGTGAAGAAGAGGAGGTCAAAGAAGTTGAAGTGTTTTTGGGCCTTATCTATTCTTTTGGAAAGATTGAAGTTAGGGTTCTCTGTGCTGGATCTCCTGGGGTTTGATCTTGGGAGCAAAAGAGAAGGAAAGGCAAGCCAAGGTCTCTGAGGGAATCTTACTAGCCCTAGGAATCAAGGCAAGCGAAGTCAAGAGGAAGGCTATTAGAGGGAGATCGAAGTCTCTTAGAGAAGCAAAAACAGTTGCAGTAGTTGCTGGGCAGCAACATTTCAGATCTACTAGGAGGTCGAAGATATTGCAGCAGTAGGTCGTGGTAGACTTGATCTTGAAGAATATTTGTTTGAGTCTAGGTCATGGTATTCGTCAATTGAAAGATCTGAAAGATAAGAAGATATTTACAGGTTTTCCCCTCAAGAGGAGGGGTTTTGGCCCTGGCTTGCAGCCTATATACTGTGTCACTATGCTTACTGTTTTGGTAGTTGTTTGATGTATTGCACGTTGGAATAATAACAAACAAAGGTAATAAGAAAAAGGTAACACAAACAATTATCTAGTTAAGAGTATTAACATATTCTTTGCCCTATTGAATTCTCAACATGGTATCAGAGATTTGGATCTCTAAGGGAATCATGAAGATCTCCTTAACAATGAACAAATTCATCAAGCAAATTGCAAACCATCTCAAGAAAGGTATCAATGAAGCATGGAGTTTCTTATTCTTTGCAAAGAATGTATCATTCAAAGAAAGGGATGAAGGTCTCTTCTTAGCTCTCTCTGGTACATTTCAAGACGAAGACATCTGGGTAATTTATAGTGGTGCATCAAGGCACATGACTAGCCACTCCCACTGATTGAAGACCTCATCAAAAGGAAAATATGCTTACTCTGCGGAACTTGGAGACAACAAGAGCTATCATGTGAAGGGAATTGGATCAACTTCCATAAAACTCGAAGATGGAAGCAACATCCACCTCAACAACATTATATTTGTTCCAGGTTTGCATAAAAGTTTACTTTCTATTTCAAGTTTAGAAGACAAAGGAGATAGAGTATCCTTCATAGTTGGAAAAGTAGTTGTTTGGGGAAAAGACTCAAGCATAGATCAAGCAAAAGTTATTGGTATCCGAGAAGGAAGGATTTACATATTAATATCTCCCATAAACCAAGCCCTAGTTCACACTGAGATTAGTCCATGTGAACTTTGGCATCGAAGGTTTGGCCATCGACATTTCAAAATACTTCCAACTTTAGGTTCCATAGTAGGTGAAATACTGAATTTCAAGGATGATCATGAAGGTCTCTGCAAGGGATGTGCATTGGTCACGAATACCAAAATACCATTTGGAAGCAGTGCTTCGTAATAGAAAGAAATCTTGGATCTCATTCACTATGATGTGTGTGGCCCTATGACTCCAAAATATTTGGAGGCCATCTATACTGTGTCACATTCATAGATGATCATTCAAGAAAAACCTAGGTTTACTTAATGAAAAACAAGAATGAAGTATTAACAAAATTTCAAGAATTCAAGGCTGAAGTGGAGAACCTTACATAAAGAAGAATCAAGATATTGAGATTTGATAATGGAGGAGAATACACATCCAAAGATATTATAGCATTCTGTAAGGAGTTTGGGATCAAGAGGGAGCTGATAGTCCCATACAATCCCAAACAAAATGGAGTCATAGAAAGAAAGAACAGATCCGTTGAAGAAAGTGTAAAATCAACGTTACACGATTAAGATCTACCTAAGTTTTTGTGGGGAGAGGCAACAAAGATAGCGATCTACATTCAAAATCGATGTCCTCACAGATCTCTAGATAACAAGACTCCGATAACAAGACTCCGAAAGAAGTGTTCACTGGGAAGAAGCCATTTGTAGATCATCTCTGAATCTTTGGGTGTCCTGTGTATATTCATATACCAAAGGACAAAAGAAAGAAGCTAGATCCTTTCAGTATGAAGGGTATATTTGTTGGTTATAGTAACTCATCAAAGGCCTATAGAATCTATATGAAAGATGGACATCACACTGAAGTTAGTCGTGATGTCATATTTGATGAGAGTATAACATTCAAGAAGTCAGAATAACTTTCCATGGATTTTGATGACGAAGAACTTCCAATATCTGAGGAGGAAGTTGACAAGGAAGGAGAAGGATCACACCATGATGAAGAAGGGCCAAGTGAACCTATTCAACCCATGGTCATTCCAAAAACAAGGAAAATACCTAATTGGTTGAAATCCACACTACTTGATGCAGAAAGTTATGGGGTATCACATGGATCATTTAGAGAAAGTAAGAGACCTAAGAAATACTCTGGGTATGCTACATACATGACAAAATTAATAGACGAAGAACCATCCGCCTACGAAGAGGCTGTAAAAAAAAAAGAATGGAAGGATGCCATGAATGAAGAGTATCAATCTATAATGAAGAATGGAGTATGGGAGATCGTACCTAGGCCCGAAGACAAATCTGTGGTTACTTCCAAGTGGATCTATAAGATCAAGCATGCAATTGATGATAGTATAGACAAGTATAAAACACTATTTTTAGCCAGAAGTTTCTCTTAACTTGAAGGCATTGACTATGAAGAAACATTTGCTCCAAAAATAAGATATACAACAATTCGATCATTAGTCTCTCTGGAAACATCGATGGGATGGAACATCCACCAAATGGATGTCAAGGCTGCGTTTCTGAATGAAACCATAAATGAAGAAGTCTATATAGAACAACCCTTGGGATTTGAAGTCAAAGATAGAAAGACATATGTTTGCAGATTGAAGAAAGCATTATATGGCCTCAAGCAAGCACCAAGGGCATGATATAATAGACTGGATGCATACCTCCAAAGAATAGGCTTCACAAAAATTTCTATTGACTCGAACCTTTATGTTAAGGTTGAAAATAATAAACCTATAACTATTCTTCTGTATGTAGATGATCTTCTGTGTAGAAGGTCGAATTGAAGAATGTAAGAAGCAACTGGCAGAAGGATTTGTCATGAAGGATCTCGGGCTGATGCATTAATATTACTAGAAGTTTGGCAAGGACCGAATGAAATCTATTTGGGTCAAGGAAAGTATGTGATCGAGATTCTAAAAAAGTTCAACATGATGGATTGTAAACCTATGACCACTATAATGATCACAAACTTGAAGAGATTGAGGAGTTCTGAATCACTCCTCAATCAATCCATGTGGATACTTCTAGGGATATACAACTTGTTTCCTCATTGATGTACTTGGTGAATACTCAACCAAACATATGTTATGCCGTAAATGTACTCAGTCAATTCCAAGTGGAGTTGAAGCATGATCATTGGATAGAAGCAAAGCATATTATGAGATATTTGCAAGGAACCATCAACTAATGTCTGAAATATGATAGAAGGAATGATGTTCAATTGCTTGGTTATACAGATTCCGACTAGGGAGGCAGTGAACAAGATGGAAGAAGCATTACGAGAGGATGTTTCAGTTTAGGATCCTCCATGGTCTCATGGATGAGAAGAAAGCAATGCACTGTTGCTTTGAGTAGTGCTGAGGCTGAATATGTTGCAGCATGTGAAGTAAGTAGAGAAGCAATATGGTTAAGGAAGCTTCTATCTGACTTGTTTGAAGGACCGATGAACCTTGCAGTGATACTTTGTAATAACACCAATTTTATTCATTTGTTTGAGAATCCAGTGTTTCATGGAAAGACAAATCACATCAACAACAAGTATCACTATATTCGAGAGCTAGTAAAAAATGGTGTGTTGCAGCTACGGTACATCTCCACTGGATAACAGGTAGCTGGCATATTGACAAAATCACTTCTAAATAAGAAGCTTTTATACTTAAGGGAAAAGCTTGGTTTGGTGGATTTGACCTCCCTAATTGAGAGGGAGAGATAGGCACTACATTCTTGTCTTCACTTGGGAAGAAAGAATGGAGGATTGGGTAACCATCTGGCATTCGATACTCTTTGAGAATGTGGTAGGGCATTCAAGACAAGAGTAGTCGTGGACCAATATTCTTTGAGGATTAGTTACCCAAGATAAGAATAGTCCAATGGGAGTTCATACTCTGTGAACATGTGCCTTGGGAGACAATGATGATGGTCCTATACATCATTAGTCTCGCCAACATTGTGCTCTGATCTTGTGGAGTGATAGAGTTGTTATTCAAGGTCTTGTTATGTGACAATGCTAGTTAATATGATGCTAGATAGATGGGTTACCAATCCAACTCTTCTTATGAGATCTCTTTAGATTCAGAATGACCATGTACCTCTTATGAATACCTCCCTAGTTAAGAGGGAGTGTTGAAAATGTGTAACTAGGTTCGGTCTTCATAAGTATGAAATGTATTCTTGTAAATATAAAATGAAAAAGGAATTATTATTATTATTGGAGCATGGGTTTCATGCTCAAGTTCTTTTATTTTATATAGGTCAAGCACACATTAAGTGATTCTAGGGTTTGTCCTAGGTATAAGAGTCATTGTCATATATTGAAGACTCTATGGGGACATTCTAAATTGTAAAGAAAAATTTATTTTGTCTTTAAAGTGTCAAAATACCTCCAAGATCAAGTCAGCCTAATGAGCTATCAAGTTGGCCTACATGAAGAGGCACGTCCACCCTTGAGGAAGCCTTTATATAAGAAGAACTCATTCTCCATTTGGATAACTCACTCACTCATCTCTTATGTGAAGAAGCAGAAGAAGAAGTCAAGAAGGAAGTGCGAAGAAGAGGAAGTCGAAGTGTTTCTGGGCCTTATCTATTCTTCTAGAAAGATCGAAGTTAGCGTTTTTTGCACTGGATCTTCTGGGGTTCGATTTTGGAAGCATAAGAGAAGGAAAGGCAAGTGAACGTATCTTAGGGAATCTTACTAGCCTTAAGACTCAAGTCAAGGCAAGCGAAGTCAAGAGGAAGGCTATTAAAGGGAGATCGAAGTCTCCTAGAGAAGCAACAACAGTTGTTGGGCATCAAAATTTTGGATCTCCTGGGAGGTCGAAGATATTTCAGCAAGAGGCCGTGGTAGACTTGATCTTGAAGAGTATTTGTATGAGTCTTGGTCATGGTATTCACCAATTGAAAAATCTGGAAGATAAGAAGAGATTTATCGTTTTTCCCTTCAAGAGGAGGGGTTTTGGCCCTAGCTTGCAATGTATATACTGTGTCACTTTTCTTACTATTTTGGTAGATGTCTGATGTATTGCACGTTGGAATAATAACAGACAAAGCTAATAAGAAAAAGGTAACACAAACAATTATCTAGTTATTAGAATTAACATATTCATTGCCCTATTTAATTCTCAACAGTTTGTCAATAGAATAAATGTTTTTTACTAAACTTATTATAGTTGGTTTTACTATCAATTGTATGTTCTTGTTTGCATCATTTTCTATTCAACTTTTTTTAATTGAACATATTTCAGTAGGAGCTAAACATTTTACTTTTCAATTTTTTTTAATTTTTTTTCCATGCACATATTTTTGGACAATTTTATCCAAAACCAAGTTAAAATTTAGAAAAATTAGTGGAATTATAAACATTAATTCTTGAGATTCCATAATCCCAATAGGCTAGAGTGTTTGCAAAGAATTGAATTTATTTATGTAAATTCAAAAATACAATTTAAATAATAAAAAATTATAAATCCTAACAATTACATAATTTAATTTTAATAATAATTATTAAAAAAAAACCAAAAAATAACATATTTATACTTGTTAGTAAAATAGAGTACTTAAAATACTTGCTATTGAGCTCTTAAGTTCCATGCAAAATTGGTGTATATGCAAGCATATTTAATTTTAAACTATCTTGCATATCAAACCCTCTTGATGTCTTATATTTACTTTACATAAAAAAAAATTGGACGCTATTGTAGGTTTCTTTGAAATTTGAGTTATTTGTATAGATTTTAAAGATTGCTATCATTAGAGTTGTTTTATGTTGTAGAAAGAGATTGCCATGTTTTTTATTATGATAATAAAGGGATTAGGATGTATTTGGTGCTTTTCATTTATATTAAGTGTTTATATGGATGATCGTATGCTTTGTTATGTTTTGTTTATCTAATATTTATTTTTTATTTGTTTTTTCTTTTTATTATAATTTAATATAATTAATATATAAATCTTATTATTATGTTTAGGAAATAAGGTTTTTTATATTTATTAATATTGCAGTCTTCACTTCTTATTTCACATACTTGTTTTATTTAACTAAAAAAGTTAAAATGAAAAAAAAATTCATATAAATCTAGCCTCCTTATTTCACATAATTGTTTTATTTAACAGCGAAACTAAAAAGCTAAAATGAAAAAAATTAACTAATAATATTTATATAGTTTTTAATGGTTTTTAATTTATATATGAGCTCATATCTATCTAGCCCTTGAATTATAAGAGTAGAATGCCTTTTTAATGGTTTTTAATTCATATATGAGCTCATATAAATCTAGTTCTTAAGGATGCTTTTTATTAATATTTTGATTCAAATTTGATTTTAAACTTATTTTGATTAAGGAAGAAAGCCCGTGTTTACTCAAATTTGAGTAAAAGTATTTATAGATATTTTTAGTATTATATTTTTTGTCAATAATAATAATTTTTTGAGACATGTTTTGTTAAATTTAGTTTTTTTTTGGTTAAAAGTAGTCATTTGAATGGTTAATTTTTCTATTTAATTTGTTGCTATGATCTCATTATTCATCTTGTCCTGACGATGAACGCGTTGACAAATAAATTTTTATGTGATTATCCCCTAAAACATGTCTCAAAAAATTGATATGGATCACAAAAGCCTTAATTGGATAAATAATAATAATAAAATTAATTAATTAATTGTTTAATTGATTTAATTTATTATTTATTTTATGAATTATTTTGATTTTTTTTTTTTTATTTGTTAGATTTGAACCAATTTTATAATTTTTTGGGATTTTCTTTTTAATTGAATATTCCAATTTATCTTGTTTTTTAATAAATATTTTATTTTATTCGAATTAGCTTTTCAATCTAACCATTAAAATTTATTATTTCTCTATGACGCTATCTCTATCTAATCTCGTGCCAAGATCTCATTCTGCATCTACATAATTTCTATAATGTGATTTTTATCAAAAGATGTTTAATATTAAATATATTTCTTAATAAATCATTTTTTTCAAAATTCTTAGATTTTTTTTTTTTGGGATGATTTTTGAATTTGTACTTAAAAATTGTTATCATCCATACATTTTGTTTATCATGTATTTAAAAAAATTGATTTATTTATTTATTTTAAATAATAAAGAAAAATACATTTTTTTTTATCAAAATTTTAGTTTACTTCGTTTGACCAAAATATCTAGAATTTTGACTATATAAGTGAAGATGCATTAATATTAAAGTTTTAATATGAAGATATTAATGTTACTTTATTTAATATTATTATCTTGGAAGTAGTTTAACATCTAACTATTATCATTTTTTTTAATATTTTCCATTTAAAATTTATAAATGAAAATTTATTTATATTTGTTTAGCTATTTGCTATTTAAAATTTATAAATGAAAAATTAAAAGTTAATATTGAAGCTCAGGTACTGATCCTCTTTATTTTCCCAAATCTAGATGACTGTAGTTCTTGAGATGGGGCAGTTGTCACATGACTATGCTGCATGATAACATAAGGGAAATGGTAAGGTGGCATCCATTTCTTGACCTCAACTCAAGGCACAATCAATGCAACCAGACCATGAGCACTCAGTTGAGGACAAAGAATTTACGCCCTCTGCATGATATGGATTTAGACATTATTGAGCCAGACATTCCTTCTTATAGACTCATGGTGCTAAGAGGGTTCGGTTTCTTGTGGTTTGGAGCTGTTGTGGAACACATATGGCTTCAACGAACTAGAGGTAACTGCAACATTTTGATTATCATGGTGAGAGAGAGAGCTCGGGCCACAAGGGGCAGTGTGGAATGATGACGTCATTGTTCCTCAAACCTGGCATGCTCATGTTGAGGAACAATTTGATGAGGATATTCCAGTGCACATATGCCAACTCATGGTTGCCATGGACGCAGAGGAGAGATGAAACATTGATAGTGCTCTTTGGGTTGTCCGGAATCTACTTGCTAGGCAACTTAGGGAATAGGAAGAAACCAGAGAAAGCTTCAAGAGCAGAATGATGAAAGACATTGCCTTTCTAGTCCATACATGCATAATGCTTAGGAACTTGGATAGGGCGATGAGGATCCCCTTTCCTCCTCCTTTGACATCTTCCAATTCTCACGACAGGTTTAAAGCGACTGTCTCCTCCCATCAAGGTCTAGGACCATCTCATTTGGGGCAATCGGAATCGAAAGCAAAGAAGCAAAAGGTGGCAGACAATCACAACTCACTTGAGCTTGTGTAACAACCACCGAACCTGGCCAGTCAGGATGGTGTCAAAGGCACATCTAAGGGCGAACCTTTCAAGGGAAAAGAGAAATTTTACAGTGTTTACATTGAATGGGATCGTCCTCCTTGGCTACCAGAGGGATATGACGACCCACTCTTGTATCTAGAGCAACAAGAACAAGCAAGAAGGGAGAAATATCAATGTAGCAAGGTCCCAATGGAGCCAACGCATCCAACCCAACCCAAATTTGACCAGGACAAGGTCTAGCCCCACCAAGGCATGATGAATCTCTAGAATTATTACTCTTTGTGGTTTTCATTCTCATGTTATTTTTTTGCTTCAAACTGTCTAGTCTCCACTAGGTTCATTTTAGTTTTGTTGTCTTATAGTCAATGTGATGCACTTGAACTCACCGAGAGATCATATGGTTTCCTTGTCATGGGAAGATGGTCCCTACAATCCTCTCCTCAGGCTATTCTGTCCTTTTTGTGCTACTGTCAAATCTACTCTTTGGGGAGATTTCCTTGTTTCCCTTTCATGAGCAAGCACTTTCCATAGGGTCTCTCTATTTGAAATTGGTTCTTGGACACAAACATTTCTAGCTCTTCAAGGTTGTATTTTATGTACCATTTTGATAATATAAAATTTTTGACTTGCCTTAAAAAAAATAACATCTATATTAAAAAATCATAAATAAAAATTTAAGTTCTAATTTTAAAGTTTAAATATTTATTCTTTTCATTAAAAAGTTTATATGGATGGGAATTTTGAAGATACACCAAAGATCAAATAGTTCCATAGAGTAACCATTTTTTTTGTAAGCTTAGCAAGACTACATCATGTCCAATATATCACCCTGATCGGGGTACGAATTGCACTGGTGACTTCACATCAAGGAGTGCCTTAATAGAGCACTTGATCACCGTCTATCCAAGACCCCGTGGACATAGCATAACCATTTAAAAATGAATTTATTAGTGAATTATTTTGTTTAGGGATATTTTTTAGATATTTTTTTATTGTGTAAAATAACGAAACTTTTGGAATGAATTTTAATTTTTTTAATGTCGTTTTAAAAGATCAAGATTTTAATAGTTTTATAATATGATATTTTTTCGAAAAAAATTGCAATTTCATTTGTAAGATGATTAAAAATTAAATAATATGATGAATTAAAAATAATATTTGGAAATTTATATTATTGATTCCATTTTCAATTTCAATTTTGTTGGAAAATAATAAATACCGATTGCAGTTGTATTAAATGGTATTTGTTATATTTGAACACCAATTGTCCATAATGCCATGAGAGAGTAATCTTTTTATTGCATATGATAAGTTTGACTAGAATTTTAATGACAATAATCCTCGTAATGTCATCAAAAAGGAATCCTTCTAACGCTTACAATGGTTTTTTTTTAAATCGAGAGTCACAATTTTCCATTGCATATTATAATAAAAGTGTCTTTCCCTGCCCTAAAATGTGTTACATATTTATAAAAATACATTTATTATTTTCTGATTTGCTCTCTTATATTTTGAGTTTTTTCTAATTAAAACATTAAGCATACACTTTTTAAACTATTTAAATGCTTGATAATATGTATTAATATTAATATTTTAGAAGCATTATGAAAAGACTAAAACACAGAATGTTTTCTATGCTGAAGGGTTGAAACATGGTTTTGTCAAATGTGTGATAAACGGTACAATTTCACATTTTGAAGAATATTATCAATTTAACAAGAATTTTATCGTTTTTTTTTTTGAGGTCACAACAATTCATGATTTTTATGTTGATTTTGAAAAGTGGTGATGCAACATCACTCTTTTTTCAATTCAGGTTTTTCAACTATAAAATTAAAAACCAAATATCATGATTACAAAAGACATGAAAACTACACTAAAATGAAAAAGTAGTGATGCAACATCACTTCTTTTTCTTTCCAAGATTGAAATTCAAACATTTTTTTAATCATTGTAATAAAGACCAAATATCATGATTATAGAAAACTTAAAAATCAACACTTAAAGTTTTTCTACCTTCTTTTTTTCTTTTTTTTAAATGCTTGTTTTAAAGTGATTTTCAATTTTGTTCAATTTTTTTTTGGTATTAAATTTACAAATTATTTGACAATATAACTTTAACTATTGATACCATCAAAAATAGAAACCATAAGGTCAACTATAAATCCAAAATTGACATGATATAATTTTTGTTTAATTATTAATTAATTACTATTTTTATTTTTTAAATAATTTGCATTAAAATGTTAGTTAATTAATTAATTAATTTAAAAGTAAATAAATAAAGTCATTTTTTTATTTAAAAAACACTAAAAACACTAATCTATAAAATAAGAGAAATATAAGAAAACAAATTATTAAAAAAAATTATAATACAAAATAGTTGATAAATAAATAAATTTTACCAAAAAAATAAAACTAATAGCCCAAAAAAACACTAATAAAATATTAAAAAATAAAAATAAAGAAAAAAAAATAAATTTAAAAAGTTATTGATATATTTTTAAAAATGATAATCTCTAAGGGGTAGTTTTGTTGGTGATGGTCGTGATATAAAGTTTTTGTGAGGTATGTGGTTTAAAATTCAAATCCATTTAAGTAGCCCTATGGGTTGTGCAATAGAGCGCACATGGGTTCACCTAAAAGTGTAGGGCAACAATCCAAATTGACCCCATGTTAAGCGAGTAAAAGCTTGGTCCAGTTGTTAATTTCTCCACCCTATATCTATATATATATATATATATATATATATATATATATAATTTAAAAAAAGATTAATATTAAAAAGAAACTTAAAAAAATAAAAATTTAAAAACATTTGGAAAAAAAAGAAAACACCCATTTAATTGTAATATATGGAGGTCGAAGTTGCCCTCCGACTTCATATCACACATTTTATTTTCTTTCTTTCTATTATTATAATTATTATTTCATTTTTATATTATTTTAATTTAGTTTATAAGTGTGTGTGTAATTTGCCAGGTTATGCGAATCTTGAGATAACTGGCATGCTTAACGTGTGGTTTGAGCAGGCACGACATAGTGGTATCTAAACTCTCAAAATCACTTGGGTGAGGCCACACAAGCCTTAGCATGGATGGATTTTTGTAATGCCCCACTTAAATCTTATCCTACGAATTTTGTTAATGTTTACATTATTTGAAAATATTGAGAAATATTGGTCTAATATAAAATTCATGATTTCTATTATTCAAATTCCCCACTTACCTTCTCAAATTTAATATTAGGTAGGATATGGTCTCCTTCCATTATTTCAAAATATATGTATTCATTTCACATTCCCCAATGTACCCTCACATTTACTAAGGAGAAGACATGGTCCTCTCCATGTAATTACATCTCACATTCCCCAATGTACCCTCACATTTACTTGGGAGAAGACATAGTCTTCTCCATTTAATTATATATATATATATATATATATATATATATATATATATATATATATATATATATTCACCTCACATTCCCAAATGTACTTTCCAGATTTATTTGGGAGAAGACATGATCCTTTCCCATTAAATTCTCAATTTTATATTCATGTCACATTTCCAAGTGTACTCCTAGCTTACTTGGGAGAAGAGAAGTCAACTGTAAGGATGGATGAGAAGTTAATGACATTAATAAGAGGTGGTTGAGATGTAGAAGGGAAGGAGGGTATAAAAAGGGAAGGGGGAAGGAAGAAAGGGGGGGGGAGTGTTGCTTAGGATTGTGGTGGTTGGTTGTGATTGTTTGGCCTTGTCATGATTTTGGGAGACCTTGGAAACCTGTGGAGGTTTCTTGGGTTTGAGAGGAGGAAAGTATCATTATCTAGTTTTGCACATTCTTCTTGAGGACACACTATATCTGGTTGGACTTGGGCACGGAGGGCTAGGGAACCTGTGGAGGTTTCCTAGGCTAGGAATTTATTTCCTAGTTGGCTGGGAGGTAAATCCGGTTGGGTCGGTGATAAGGAGCGTTCAGCTGGAGCTATAAGACAAAGGTATCATCATCAACCACCGGAACAGGTATTTTTCCATGGACTACTCTTGTTAAGTTGATATCAATGGAATGCTCACCTTAATTTATGTTGCTTATGATAAAATGATAAGATGCTAAATGTTTAAAGCTATGTAAGAAGGTTAGTAAGCTCATTTTATTACTTTTAAATCAGCAGGAAAATAGATCTGTTAGTGTATAATAGATTGAGGCTCAAATAATAAGAATCAGGCCCTTACACATGGTATCAAAGCTTTGGTTCAAAATCTGGACCCAAAGCCCACTAAATAGCTATTCCATAATCAAATTTCTTACTAAATAGTTGAAAATCCAAAAAATTAGAATGTCAAAATGTTTCAACGGCAGTCCAATGGCTTAGTGCCTAGGGATATGACATAGCTAGTGTTTTGCTTCAACTTAAATGCGCCTGTAAAATTCCTGACAGAATAAATAATATTATAGAAATCAAAAAAAAAAATTGGACCGAGCTCCTAGATGAATGCAGTTCTGGGGAATTTTGCAAACAGTGATTAGGCTGCAGTTTTGTGGATCAAGATAAAGATTAAAACCCTGTTTTAGAAAACCGAGGGGCCAGTTCTAGAGCCCAAAGATGATCGAATATCCTGGTAAGGAGAGCGCAGTTCTGGACAATAGATGAGGTCTGTGTTTACCCTTGAAGAGAATCAAAGCCTTTGAGCTACCTCAATTCGAAGCTCAGAATTTTGTGCGCATTTATGTGTGACCAAACTCCAGGGCATTGACAAAGTTAACGAAGGGTCTCATCATTTAAGAAAGTTTTCAAGCATTTAAGAGATTCGAATTCTGAACCACCTATGAGATCCGAAGCATCATATACATCAGTGGATAATCGATTTTACGGTTTCACATAGAAAATATAGAGTAACTCTTCTGTTAAAGTCAAATTACAGTCACTCAAGAGCGGTCATCAAATTATAATCACCTTATTTAAGGTATATTTTACAGTCTTGTATAATGCCATAAAAGACGAGAACTTGTGGCAAAATATCACAGTTCTGAGGCTATATATATACATATATATACCTGCAAGTTTGATCAAAGAAATAGAGACCGTACATGTTTAAGTGTAAAACTGAACGCATTAGAGCTTTCGACTTCGATCTCAAATTGTTATTAGATAAATATTAATATGTTGTGAGAAATCATAGGATCCTATTCAAACTGCTACTATGATAATGTCGATTCAAATCCCTTTACTCCTGCTTATTCCTCAATTTAAGTCCAACCTCCCCTTTGGTTGTGGCTGCATTTACTACTCGTTTTTCTGGGCTGGCTGGATTGATTTTCCCCGTAGAGAGACAATTTGATTTGTTGTTCAATCTTAAATTGATTTTTCAGGTCCCTATTTCACTACTGCACATATCTCCTTGTGTCAATGGGGGAGAATATCATAGCATTCCTCTTACGTATATCTTTGTCGTCTCCTCTTTTAGAACAGTGAAATCAGAATACATGCACATGGGTCTATGATACCCCTCTGTTCTGTATATTGTGTCCAAGTCTCCACGTTTACACTTGTGCTACGACACGCGGTCGGAGAGGGAAGAGGGGCTTAAATGGAGAAAATTGGAATTGGGATGGGATAAACACTTTATTCTCTTGCTCTCTTGCTTTTCTTTCTAGTAGGAAATATGAAATTTCTGTTCATGCTGCCCATTTGATCTATTAAAATGCCATTCGAGGTATATATCTAATTCGTCGACAGATCATTGGAAAACAACATCACATTCATTATAAAGACAGTGAGCTTTGTTTATACTTTATGATGATAATCTTCTAATTGTTGCTGTATCAAAATTGATAATAAGCTGTTTGTATTTGGAATGTTTTATGGTGATCTGCATTTTTCATCTTGTGGCATAGAAGATAAATTCTCAATTTGCCCCAACTGGGTGTATGAACTACTTCTGTATGTTTGATAATAATTTGACACGCACATCAGGGTTATCCTACCTTAATGAGATTCATAGTCGTTTTTTATCTTTCTCCTCTGTGCTGAAATTTTCAAGATAAAACTATTGAGTATGAACACAGAAATAGTTGAAATGTCATGCTTTGGAACATCTACTTTTTAATGAGTAAATGACTTGTTAGCTTCTTTTTTTATATTGTTTAGTATTAACTTCGAAATTTGTGTTTCCTTGACACAATAAAAACAAATCGCCATAGCAACAGAATAAAGTTACAACTTACAAGCCATTGTTGTCAAAGATCATCATCATTGTAAGATTCAGAAACTTAAACAGATTGAACAATTACTAGGAGAAAAAATGAGATCGCAACTGAAATTATCTTTATCTATCTGTCTACTATGTCTACATTTCAATATGTACATGGCTGCTTCTTAGCTTCTTATTCATATTGTTTCCTATAAACATCAAATTGTCACAGCAACAGAGGAAAGTCACAAGCCATAGTAGTCAAAGATCATCGTCTGTGTCAGATCAAACCATGGCAAGTAAGTTCTGCACTCAGGAGTTTAACCTTAATTTTAGATAGCTTAAAACAGAAAACACTAATCAAAATAATAGCTATAGAGTGCGTAAACCTACAAGCACATGCTGATGATAATATGAACAACAAACACACAGATTTGAATCCTCAAAACAACATCTGTGTTCTACTAACTCTAAAAGAATAAAATCACAATGCAAAAGCTCAAAGCTCTTACTTGCTAACCAATCCACTGGTGTGCCCCTCATCTATTTTCTAGAATAAAAGACAGAAGATACATTATAACTAGGTCCATGCATGAAGTGCCCCCACTGACAGAGTTAAACCCTACCCCTAATCAATACAGCAAGTGCACCCTCCTGGATGAATAACAGTGCCAGAGATAGTGCACCCCAACCGGAGGGTGACTGTGCCATGTATGCATGCACGAACATGCACACTGCTCAGGATTTGTGCTCTCACTATCTCCTCATGCAAGTGCTCTAATTACCCTGGCATCTACACCCTTGAATAAATCATGTATGTGTCTAACTAAACTGAACTGAAATAGAAATTGAACTGAACTGGAACTTTTAAATCTGGAACAGTAAGGAACCAAGTTTAATTGAAGGTGGCAAAACTGAAAATAAACTAAGATCAGTGCATGCATGTGCCCTCTACTCTACATAACTATGCCTTGCTGACACTTTGCTGCACGCAAGGACCTTGGCAAACTGTTGCCAGAGCTGCTGTTGCTGTACGGATCTGATTCTGTACCTGCTGACTGTATGCCCTGGCGTAGTGAAGAATAACTGAGCTAAACTAGTGAAAATCTATCATTGTGTAAGGTTCAGAAGCTCGAAACAGATTGATAAACCACTAGGAGAAAGTGAAGTTGCAAAATAAGCAAATCAACTCAGCAATAAAGGAAAGTTACAAGCTGTAGTAGTCAAACATCATCATTCATGTAATATTCATAAACTTGAATTAGACTTACAAAAACAACTACGAGAAAATGAGAGTTGCAACCGAAGAAATCCTTAGTTAGTGTCTATTATTCCTTTTGATATATGTTTAAGGTGGTGCCAACATGTACGAGGTTCCAAAATGAATGGAGTTCACTGGATTAACACAAACAATAGGTTTCGCTTTTCTTGTACCCTCTGAAACATTTGGGAGAATAATGGCAACATTGCAGGTTTGTAGGGGAGTAAATCCATTGTCTGCTTTTGGAATTTGAAAGTATATATATATATATATATATATATATATATATATATATATATATATATATATTGGGTGTTTCCAGTTGGTTTGATGGAGTATTTTCTAAGCACAGTTCTTCTTAGCATCCTCGTTGACTCCAGTCATTGCAGCATTTTGAAACATGCCACTCTGAATAAATTGACTTTTCAAAAAAAAAAACCAGAACACTAGCTTAATTGTCGGTATGTCTATATAGTATAGTTGTATATCCAATATTTACATCTGGCAAGAAACATAAGTTGTTTCAAACTGTTTCCTATCTTGCTATGGTTATCATATCACCAAGGGCACACTAATATCTTTACCTGTGTCTTGCTATATTTCTTTTGTGGGTAGTGACGATCATAACATTGTCAAATAAAAAGATGGAAATTCCAATTTGACTTCCATTCTTGGCCAGCAATATTAGATGAATCAGCAACTGGACCGGTCTCATACTTGTGTGATATGGGGTCGATTCCTACCCTACTACTACCACTATAACAGCGACCATTATAACTGCTGGGTGAACAGGGCCACCCCCAGCAAGTGTTCACAGGTAAATAATAGGGGATTTGAACATAAGACCTTTGTACTCACATTTACTTTACATTTTACAAGCTTGGTAAGTGAACAACTAACAATGTTTACAAATGAAGAATTCCAAGAGTGAACCTTTTCTTTTGTCTAAGCCATCCTTGACCTTGTTGGTTCAATTAATATTTCATGGTTTGCTTTTCTGTACCAATTTCTAGTTGTATTGGTATCAACTTAATTTCATCCATAATAGTGCCTTAGGTACGCATGTAGTTGAGATTGTGAGTGATCGAACAATAATCATGCCCTTAAAGTATAACATGAAGAACTACAACCAACAGTTTATATATCTCACCTGCATATAATGTTTGGAGGGATCAATCTTGATTCTCTATAGCCCGTATATTCATAATGAATGTTACAGTTCTGTGGGAATTGACCAGATGAATACTGGATAATAGCTACAAATGCAAGACTGTAATCAGTATAACGATGCCTTGTATGATGAAGCAGCAGTGAATGTTGGGATGGCATTTCTTAAATACAGAGTGGCCAACTTGGTCAACTACAAGTGGGTAAGTGGTTGATAATTAATGTCTGGAAGTTCCTTGCCAATACCTGTCCAATTTTGTATTTAGGCTCATATAGAGGTATGATGGCAAGAAGTCTGCGATGCCACTAGGTTTTTGGCTATTTCGACCTAAATATCTTACAAGAGCTGGTCAATCCATGACTGTGGTTTATTTGTCTTAGCCATAGTGAAAGAGTTGTGTGCATATGAAGGAAACATTTCTGGTGATGATTGGGAAGCTATCTTGAAAAACCGAGTGACAGCATCTACAGTTGGAGAGATGAGAAACCAAATTTTAGAGATTATCAATGAGCTGTCTAGTGAGAAATGCAAAACTTGTTCTTGTTGATTTTGATGCCATTAAAGTGAAGTGCATTCATACAGTATTTGCATCTTTTTTTTTGGGGTTACCTTTTTCTGGTAAAGCATCTAACCAGTATAATTGATTATGTTCAACATTGTAGTTGCAATGTTTTAGCCCTGTACAAATGCATTCATGTTAAGCTGCTTCAAAATAACTGCCATCTGTTTTCTTAGGACGCTTATTGTCTTTTTACAACCCAAGATGTTGTGTGGAAAGGCAACATGATAGATACTTCTAGCAAAAGTTGGCTTTGAGAGGATCTTTATAAACCAACAACTACTCTCATTAATTTCTTAGAATGTGATGCTTGATACATGAATAGAAGGAAATAGTTATCTTTTATAGTCACTGATTATCTGTTTGTAGAAATGCATGACAGATAGGAAGACAACAATATAACTCTAAATATCTTGGCCCCAGTGCTTGAAATCAAAATATAGATCAGCTTAACCTTACAGCTCACGATCAAATTTCATAACCACTCTGTGTCCTATTTTAGTCTACGTATTACAGTCATCCATCCCAGCAGATTGGGTTCAAGTGCCCTTCATTCCTGTCTTCAGTTAATTAGCAACAAAAACAGAGCAAGCCCTTAAGCAGGTCCCACAGTAAACAATTCTCTTGTTTCCGACAAAACCTTGATTCCAGCTTGGATAAAAAAAAAGGAGAGAAGATTCAGTGGACAAAGGGTCCTCCTTGTATTCTTGAATGATTAAGGTTTCTTCATGCAGTATAAGTGGTGATTCACAGAGATAATCTACTTTTGAGTTGAACTCTCTGAAGACTTTTAATTTGTTTTTCAGTTGAACTCTCTGTTGATGTGAGTGAAAGAGATAACATCAAAGAAATCTTTTATTTCCAATACTCTGTTCATGATGGGCCCAAGAGTCAAATTTGTGCTTTGGCAATTGGCTTAGCCGAGGACATCACTCCTTTTGAATCTCCCAGAACTTGTAGTCTTTTGAATTCTTTGTCTTCAGTGGGTTTTCATTAAGATCCATACTGCATAACATTTTACTTTGTTGTTGGTTCCCAGGCCTGCATTTTACGTCAAATAAAATTCTGAGTAATGTGTATACTTTCAAGTGAATTTTTTTTTATATGTTTCCATACATTCAATTCTTTAGATCTGTTTTTTTTTAATCCTGAACTTTTTGAAACCTCCCTCTACCCTAACCTAGAGAACTTGTCGTACCTGATATATATATATATATATAGATATAGTTGGGGAACATCTGCAATTGTCCTTATGTCCATTATGCATAGTGTGTTTGTGATTTCCCTGGATGGTTTTATTTTCTGCTGTGTTTGAAGGAAGCTCAGGTGCAACATTGTACATCCAAATTTGGCGTTTAGCATGCCTTGTGTGCAAGTGGGTAATGACTGGATAGAGTTTTACATCCAGCTCCATTCCAAGGATTCATCCTCTCCATCACTATATAGCAATCATTTTGGCGTTGAGGCCTGTGTTGTGTGCAAGTAAAATGACTCATGAGATGGGGCGTAGTGGCCACTGCTGTAAGTGCTTTAACCGACAATTAGGTCAATCCCAATTCATTAAGTTTTGCAGCCAGAGCTTGTGTTCATCTCGACTGGTTTGCTGTACAATTTCTTTTGCCTTTAGAGGCGATTACTTAAAATCAGGATTACTGCTTCATGTTTCCTACATATATCATTCAACCGAATCCCCTTTTTCTAGTTTTACACCTGTTGTATTTTAAGGAAGCTCATTTATACTATAATTCAACCGTCTTTGAACTGTAGCCATGTGTTGTATGAATGCATGAAATACCTCCATATGATTTCCTATTTTGGTCACTGGTTTATCCTTTACCAGTCATTAATTACTGGACTGAACCCAAATTGCCCTGCTCCAAATCCAGCATTCCTCAGGGATGCCTATGAGAATTACATTCCAGACCACATAATTCTCTCAAGGTTTGGGTAGGTGAGGTTCGCTGGGATCTAACTGTTCATATCGTAATGCGCTATACCTGTGTTCAGTCCTGTAATATCCTCTTTCAGCCTAATTTAATGAAACCTCTGTTCTATCGTCCATATCAATGCATGTATATGTACTCCGTTAAAATGATTCTGTCTGCTGTGAGTTACTGGCATTTTCATCATTGAGGATTTGGTTTGTAAGTTAGTACCACAATCATCTTATGCAGGTAAGGAGAAACACTCAATTTCAGACCACTGTTATGTCCTTAAATATTCTGGGTCTGAAACTTTTCATGGTAAATTTTCAAGTCTAAGAAGGTGGACCAGAAGCATTTGATAATTTGCAAACTCAACAAAAGGAAACGAACCGTCTGTATTTATAACGAAGAGACAATGGCCGTCATTAATACATTGGGCAATGGATAGAGGAAAAAAATGAGCAACTAAATTCACTTGCAGAAACTAAAAAGGGGGAAAAAGTAAAAACTGCAGTACATTAAGTTTATACATTAACCAAATTAATTTTCAGTAGACCGAAATAGGTAATTAAGGATCAACCTCTTTATTTTGAATTCATAAGGGAGAAAAAAAAGCTATAACGTTGTAGTTTGTGGCTTCTAGAAGTTTATACATCAACCAAATTAACTTTCAGTGGACAGTTAATTGAGTTTCATCCTCTTTAATTTGAACTCATTAAGGAGAAGAGAAGCCATAACGTTGTAGCTTGTCGCTTGCCTGGAAGGCACAACATAGTTCATGTGTGTTCCACAAATATGGAACAACCAGATGTACATGATGACTGAGATAGTTAAGCTAACGAATAAATCAAACCCTTACATTTAGCAACTTTGCTGACTTCAATACCTCTTCCCAACTTTATGAGATTCGTTTCTTTAACATTTAGATTCTGAAAGAAGATTGTTTGAACATGGTGATTCAAAAATAGTTAACATCATTAAAAAAACATGGATATTGTCATGGAAGCTGGAAGCTGAGCCAATTTGGATCACCAAGCACAAAGATTGCAGCGTTAGTTAATGCCTGAATACCTTGTCAAAAGAAACCGATGGTCTATGCAATTGTAACCAAGGGAAAGCACTAGTACTATCATGACAATCTGGAACAACACTTTCGAATAAATATACAGTTAAATACTCCTTGTTGTAAGTTTGGCTCTATAACGGTGGTAAATCAGTAAGCCAGTTGTTGCTAATTTTGAGCTCTTTACATATTCTGAAGGTCTTTATTTCTTTCAGAATTATCATGTGACAACAAAACCAATCTCCCGTTGCCAGAGAAGTACCTTTAAAGTTTACAAAGTTTTCATTGCTTGCAAGCTAAAATCATGCATGCAACCTGCAAATGGTCAATCATAGTTGTTGCTAATTCTGATGATGGCTAAATTTTTGGATCTACAAAATTATCACTTCTTTCTTAAAACTGAATTAGTATTTACAATTGTTTTTTTTACAATTTCATGAGCAGAAACATTGCAGGTTTATGATTAATGCTTTGTTTATATTGTTCACCTTTAATATGGTGTTTTTCTCTCTCCTCGTTTCTTATATGCGAAACCTCCAAACTTCGTTTCTCGTACCGTTCTCGTTTCCCGTTCCGTTTCCCATTTCTCGTTTCTGGTAACATAGGTGTCATTTATAGTTTGAACAAAACAACATTGATTCTTGGACCTTAGTTTTATCAAATCAAATTTTAACCTTATGAAATTAAGTGTCATCTCTTGTCAGTGGCATTTATGTACTGCGGTATCTTAGTGATATTGTATACGTTATGTGTTGTGGCCATGCATCACATTATGGTGAAGATTTTATAAATTCATCTTCTCTTCTCCACAAACATTAATATGCATAAAATGCATAGATTTGTTGGATGGTGAATATTGTGGAATCATATTGATCTTATTCCAAAAATCCGTTTATGTTCAGTTTATGCTAATGTCTTCTTGGTTCTTGCATTAAATGACCATGTAACCTCTTAGTTGTTTGGAAACATGGCTTATTATTATATAAATATAAACACAAAAATTTCAAAATCAACTCTACTTTAAAAACATCTTTAATATAGGCAATTATTCCATTTGTTTAATTATTTCTCATTTGACAGCTCATATTGTGAGCTGCATTATATATCATGAAATTGTTTTAGTACTAGTAAACAATGATTTAAAAAAATAAAATAATAAAAATAAAAATAAAAATAAATTGAACCTTTGATATGTAAAGGACATTTCTCTCAAATTAAAAAAAGAAAAGAAAAAAAAAGAGTATGAAAATCATGCTGGAAACAATTTTTGAAGTTTTGAGTCTTTTATTTTCAAGATTAACTAATTGGTTTGGAAGATGAAAAAAACAACAAATTGGAAGAGTAGGACTTTTATATTCACTAAGGTATTAAAGAAATTATATGCATGAAACTTATACTAACACCTTCTAGTGGAATTGATAGTGCACGAATCCGTTGCTTGCCATTATTTTGGTTTTGGTACCACCTTATAGCATATCCGGGTTCAAATGCTATTTTCCATGACAGACAGTTGAATCTGTTTCAACTCTAATTGTTATTGAGGGGTTCCACAAGGATGTCACATGAGCGTTTATGATGCCCATTTTAACGTAGATAGCCACCTATGTTAAGGTTCTCTTTTGCAGTTCCATGTTGTTATTTATGAACATTATATACATCTGGTTGGACACGTGAAAATCAATTGATGGATTTGGTATTGATGATGGAAATGTTGGATGTATGACCAAATGTATGACTTACTTGGTTACAATTTATTTAGTGCATGACTTGTCAGAGTTATTATTGCATCATATAGGCTTATATATATATGATTTATCTAATCAATGACTTAGTGAAATTATGATTTATCTGATGTAAGATTTAATTCCAGTATGAACAACAAAAATTGACACGTGGACACTGGGTTTAATAAACATGGTGTTTAAGATCATGTATCTATATCTATTTTGTGGTTATATATATGCATGGATGAGAACTAAACTACAGATTGGAAAGAACCGTATGATAACCAAGATCTAACATTCCATTGGGGGAGGTCGAGACGATCGATGAGGAAAGGTACGATGTACATTGTTCTATTACATTTGGTATCTACTTGATATGCACTCTTATGACATGAGTAAAATGCAAATGACAGGTGGCAAGATGACCTGACTGGATTATTCGATGACAAGTCCAACCAGCTCTGTAGTGTGGTCCGTGCTTTGAAGGAGGGGTGGAGGTGTTTCCCACCGTGTATCCTCCGAAACCTGGAATCGTGGGGAGGACAGCTGAAGGCTCCCCCTAGACGTGTGATGACGATTGCCAGATGCCTGCTGGGGAAAGTTCGGTCGAGGTATTCGATGCTTCCACCATGTCGGTTTTATTGATGGTTAGTATGGCCGTTGCCACTGATAGAGCAACAGAGGATGGATAGGGTGGGAACGGAAGTAGGTCAGGATGGATAGGAAGATATAGATCAGTTGGAGACTCTTGGTGGGAAGAAATGTCATTGTCGGACTTATCTGGTTTTATTGCTATAACTCTCTCTGGTTGCTATGCTTTCAAACTCCTTGCATCTTTTCATTCTAACTTCGGGACGAAGTTTTTTGAAGGAGGGGTGTATGTAATGCCCCACTTAAATCTTATCCTACGAATTTTGTTAATGTTTACATTATCTGAAAATATTGAGAAATATTGGTCTAATATAAAATTCATGATTTCCATTATTCAAATTCCCCACTTACCTTCTCAAATTGAATATTAGGTAGGATATGGTCTCCTTCCATTATTTCAAAATATATGTATTCATTTCACATTCCCCAATGTACCCTCACATTTACTAAGGAGAAGACATGGTCCTCTCCATGTAATTACATCTCACATTCCCCAATGTGCCCTCACATTTACTTGGGAGAAGACATAGTCCTCTCCATTTAATTATCAATATTATATATATTCACCTCACATTCCCAAATGTACTTTTCAGATTTACTTGGGAGAAGACATGATCCTTTCCCATTAAATTCTCAATTTTATATTCATGTCACATTTCCAAATGTACTCCTAGCTTACTTGGGATAAGAGAAGTCAACTATAAGGATGGATGAGAAGTTAATGACATTAATGAGAGGTGGTTGAGATGTAGAAGGGAAGGAGTGTCATGCGGAAAGAGTCAATTTTGGGGACAAAACAGACCTCCCTAGAAAACAAGGCTTTTCTAGTGACAAACAAAACAATCAAGCACTATCTTTCCCTAAATATGCATTTAAAATAAAAGCAACCAGGTGTTTAAGGCATACCTTTAGTCCAACGCTGTTTGTAGCAGCCAAGCGTCTTCGATCCAGATGAGCTCCTTCTCCTTGAAGCCTGCATTCACTAACAAGCAAACGATTACATAACACCTGAATAACTCATATAATAAAACATATTCATCATAAAGACCAAGGAGTTTATGAAACAAATTATATATAACAACTTGTTGAGAAAAATGAACTTAATTGTATTAATTGGAAACAAAAGAAACCATTACAACCAGTGCCTTGGTGTTGCCCAGGTCCCTCCCAGGGTCCAGCAAGAGTTCTCCTTTACTTTGATCAGCTCACCCACTTCCAAATGAAGCTAAGAAAGGATTGGAATCTCTCCTCTCAAGCTCTATAAGTGAGTCCTAATTTCAGCAGCATCTACCCTTAGGAATGTTCAGCTTTCAACCTCCCCTCCCTCTGGACCAATGCCTGTATTTATAGTGCTTTGGAGGAAGTTAATCAGGTCCACCATGAATGGGATAAGCCCCTCTTTCAAAGGGATAGCTCCCCTCTTCATGGGATAAGTTCCTCTTTCTTTGGGATGCATGAACCATCTGGAGGCCCTCAATCCACGTCAAACTATCTTCTAGAATGCTCTAGATTCGACCACAAGTAACTTTTTTGAAGTAAAACTTGCGCCTTTTGACCTTTACAGGAGTACGCACCCACCCCTTTACAGATAGAGCGTACAAGTACGCAGGTATTATGTATTTGAGGTGCGTACACGCAGGTAAGGGTAAGAGAAACTGCGTAACCAGAGTTATATTGACTTTTTAAAGACTTTCTCTCTTTCTTGGAGTTTGACATGAGGAGCAGAAGTATGAGACTTGCCAAGGAGGACAGTATGGTTATTGATGGAGCCATACTGACTGCAAATAGTCATGGTGACAAATTTTAGTGTAACAGATTGCCCCCTAAAGTGCGAAGTCTGTAGTAGATTAGGGTTTCATATCATCTAGGAAGGGTGAAGCACTTTATCATTTCAAGGATTATCTTGTGGAGAGCCCAGTCGGAACCTGCAAATATTCAACACAAAATACATATATGAGATCATATCATCGCTGAGGTAGGCATTCCCATACTCAGATTGAAAACTTAACTAACAAACTAACTACTACTCTGATATAGGAATGATTTCGCAGTACATCATAATCATAGACTCATGTAGACACAGTATGGACGCAGCCATCTGTTTATGATTAGTCTACTATATAATGAATACAAAACTCCTCGCAACCTGGATGGCGGAAACTAGATCCAGGGTCTTCATTTCTACTTCCCGAAATAGTACGATTCTATCCATGTGAATAAATGAGTTTATGTCGAACATGGTAGAAACCACTTGATTACCAGTCAATGATGTAAACTGTTAACAAGTGTGAGAGAAACCACCAGTGATGTCAATGGCTCTCAAAGTACCCAGTACAATCCGTGAGATGTGAATGAATGTGTTGATGTCGAACATATCACGGAATCCTTTGATCGAAAGTCAATGATGTAAACTGTTGTCAAAGGCGAGAAACCTGCCATTGAGGCATGCATATTTCAAGGTACTCACGATTCCTAGATCATCTTTCTAGATAATGTACTGATGTCGATAGAAAGCGATCCGTTGCAGGCAAGCCCACAATACGAAATCATAGATCAAGTTGAAGAAATGTAGCTGTAAGGACTGACTCAGGGATGGTCAAGATGGATGACAGATATTTTGCAGATGAATGGCTTATTTGCAGTGACCTCTTGAACACATAACATACAAAAGATGGCTTGGTGACAATTGACCCAAAGTTAATACCCGGAAACTGGCTAAAGACTTTCAATGTGGTTTGATCAACTATTAGGCAAAGGATTTCCCAACCTAGGTGAATGAAAAGTGTCGTGTTCAAGAGTGGTGATAAGGTTTTTCTGAGATAAAGGATAACAAATAGGCTCATTTTTCTCTCTTTTCCCCCACCATTTCTGGCAAGTACTTCTTTATTTTTTTACAAGCTTGAGGAGGATAACATTTGCTTGATTATAAGCTCGTCCTTCGGATGAGTCCAACTTAGTTTAGATTCGAACCCTAAGAAGGAGTGGTCCGTTCCTGTTTGTAATTGAACAGGTCCTTTACTGTGAAATTTTAACGACTCCAGTATAGGAGAAACTCGACGTTTTTCAATTTTAGAGAGTCTGAAAAAACTTAAGAAGACTCCAGGGTTGACCTTTTTCGTAAATTTGTGTCTCCCAAGCTCGAAAAAGTATAAAATAATACTCGAGAGGACCGCTTGATCTTTACGACCAAGGAGTACTTTCATGATTACTGTCTCTAACCTGAAAAGTAAAAAGCAATCAAGGACACGTCGTTTTATTTCCAATATCGAATTTGAAACGACAAAAATCCGGCAATCTTTTCATGTTTTTACGGTCAGAAAAGGGCTGTAAGAGGACTGTCTTTTAATTCCGTTTTAACAAGTGTAAAAGAAACGATCGGAAATCTTTTCATGTTTTAGGAGTCAGAAAAGGGCTTAAAGATGACTCTGATGTTTTTGTTTGTAGAAAATGACAATTTTCCCTGAAAATCCTTTATCCTGCACAAAAACCAACACATTACTCATACCTGTTGAAGATAGATAAAAATACTTTGAAAAATACCTTTTCATGGTGAAAAATAAACAAATTTACCATTTATTTACCCAAAAAACCTATAAAAAGGGCTTTTACCAATTCATTTTTACCATTTTACTGTTGAGGAGAGAAAAAGGGCTTTTGGCAAGAAATTTCCCGTGGAAATTGTGGAGAATCTGACTGTCGAAATCGAACGCTGTCTCTTTCAGGTATTCTACAACATCCTCCTCTTCATTTTCATCCGTTTAGAATTCTTTTTTAGGCCCTAGATTTCATTTTTTGGAGGTTTTGGGTTTCAAGAACCGCCTCTCGGGGTACGCAGGTGCCACACTAAGGACCCGCGTACCCCAACATTTTCTCAGCTGGGAAAATGTCGGGCGTACGCACCTTGCCTTAAGGGAACCTGCGTACCCACGCTCTGTTCCTAAAGGCGGGGTGCGTACTCCGCGCAACAAGTTTTTAAACCCCAAATTCTCCAAAATGGACCAATTTTTTTTTATTTTACGGACTCTAATGGATGTTTTATGGTGTGTAGATTGTTCACCATGCTTGATTGGCGCGAGAGAGAGCACGAAGATGTTGATTTGGCCGCCATTAATCATCAACCGTCAATTGATGCTTTGAAGGCATGCGACCTTTATAAATACTGGGCCATACCTGGCATGAGGGCCCAAGTGAGATTTCTAGAGTGGCTGGTAGAAAGATGGAACGTTCAGGACCAGTGTTTTTATATTGGAGGACACCAGCTTGAGATGGAGCCAACAGATATCTACTTTCTCACTGGTTTGCCCAAGAGAGGTGAACACTTGACTCTGTTCGGGACTAGGCCGGGTGGCCAGTCCATCGCTAGTCTCCGACTAGAGTGGTGTAACACTCAGACTCAGGAGAAGGGGATAGAGATCAAAACTATATCCCGTCTTGAACTTATGGTGATTGCCTTTACAGTTACCAGACTTTGCGGGGCTACCGCTTTACACATTGCCACTGGATCCCAGATGCGGATGGCGATTGATTGCTATCGAGGTACCATTTTCAACTGGTGTGATGCTGTGTTGGCCAATATAAAAGGCCAACTGACTAGAGCCAAAAACGGACAGCTGAAGACTTTTGGTTATGGGCCTTTTTTTGTGAGTTTTGGCTTAGAGAGGGTTCCGATGCTGATCCCACAACAGCTCACTGTTGGTGTTGGGCTTCCTTGAGAGCCCAAATTGATGCGATGGGTTGCGGTTATGGCCCGTCATCCTGATGAGGGAACGGAGGTTGTCCGATTTACTCCGGAGTACTTTCATTGGTTAGAAGACCAGGTCTTTTCTATACAGGATTTTCCTTATGCTGGAGTTGATTTTCGTGGAGATCCGGACATGGTTCTTCCACCGGGAAAACAATGGGATGATACAGGTAACTTCATTTTCCACAAGTTTTTTAAACTATCTATTTTTTTGTTTGTTTTTATATCGTCTCAAAATTGATTGTAGTAATTTTCAAAATGCAGATGTAGGCCCACGTCGTCCAGCCAATCTCCGGCCTTTTGAGAGGAGACTACCAGTTTCAACGGCATCGGCCCCATAGGACGAGGCCATAGAGACTTTAGCTGAGTTGGAACATGACCTAGAGCGTCTTACGACAGATATACCAGAGACTACCATAGATGATATTCCTATCAGGCTTCAGCGCTATGTAGTCGGGGTCCCAGGACCTTTTAGGAGGTTCTTGTGTAGGGTGGCCCGTGCAGTGGTGTCATATAGAGATCATCACTAGTAATTGGATGGTCATTTTTTTAGACACATGTGACATTTTGGTTTTTTGTACTTATCATTTTTGCTAATCATAAGGTGTTATTCAACCTATGATCGAAGACGATGTATTTTTTGACACACTCCTATCTATATATATATATCATTATTACCGGCTTATCTTGTTGAACATATGTGATGAAATGTTTTTAAATTTACATGTGTGATTATTGCAAATGTCTATTTAACATTCGAGAAGCAATTACATCTGCTAATGTATTTAAAGACCTTGGAATATGCTGATATTCAATGTAATCAAATTCACGTTCCAAGAGACGCACTCTCAAAAATAACCTTAATAACACTGGATTTCTAATGGCATAGACTCTATTAAGCTGTAATACAACGAGTTCAGAATCTAACCTCACTATCAAACTTCGAATCCCAAATAAAATAGATTCAGACAATAACTCAATCACTGCACTGTATTCGGCAATGTTGTTTGTTGTTTGACCGAGGCTCACCCCATGCATAGAAACTAACTCGTCAGACGATGAATAGATAACCCAGGCTGCAGAAGAGATATTCCGTGTACTACGACAAGCACCATCAGCAAAACCAATGTATGTTTGGAGAGGCATCGACATCTGCAATATCAAGAGTAAAACCAAGATAATCCAGAATAACGACGAAAACACACTCTCTAAGCTAAGCACACTGTCTAAACTAACAAACACACTAGCTAGAAAGAAAAACTAACCTAACTAAAAATCTCCATACCCATCTTTTAAGCATAATACCTCTTCAAGTAAAGACCATTTCTGGGTTTACCTAAAGAGTCCTCGTCAAAGTCTACCAACTCATAGGCCCCTTTTGCTAGCTTTCGCTTGACAATATAGGGCCCATGCCACATAGGAACGATTTTCCAGCACCTAATTTATCATTAGCTTGATCATATAATAGCACTAGGTCTCCTTCCGAAAAATTTCGAGGGGTCACATTTCGATCATACTGAGCTTTCATACGTCTTGCGTGAGTCTCGATCGCCAATGCGACATCACGTCGACTCTCATCTAATTGAGCTAAGTATAATAAACGCTTTTCCTCTTCGGAAGTAGTTGGAAGTAACTCGATGGCCATTTGCAATGACGGGATTTTGCATTCAATGGGTAGCACAGCTTCCAAACCATAAACTAGTTGGAAAGGAGTGAACCCTGTTGATGTTTTCACTGAGGTTCGGTACGCCCAAAGTGCTGAAAATAACATGTTGTGCCAATTCGACCGATGAATACCAATGACTCGTTGGATCATGATAACTAAAACTTTGTTGATGGACTCAACCAGACCATTCACTTGTGGATAATAAGGAGTTGAACTATCGTGACGCAAACCAAGCTGGCCTGTAAGTTCTGTCATCATAATGTTTCGAAAATTGCGCCTATGGTCAGCGATTATCGCTTGTGGGACACCAAACCTAGCAATTATGTGATTGAACATGAAAATTGCAGCTGTCTTGCCATCTGCCTCGAATGTAGGCATCGCCTCGGCCCACTTAGTAAAATAATCTACCGCAAGGATGATATACGCATGCCCCCCCGCCGAGTGAGGGTTACATGTGATAAAATCGATACCCCATTTGGCAAAAGGACCAACGGCAATTACAGGGTGGAGAGGAGCAGGTGGAGCGCGCATGTTTCGATCAAACACTTGACAGTTGTGGCATTTTCGAACCGCAGTAATACAATCTTTAAACAAGGACGGCCAGAAGTAGCCAGTGCGCAATATCTTTTGGGCTGTGGCATACCCAGACATATGACCGCCACACGCTCCAGAGTGACAGTCATTCAAAACCCTTTCATCTTCCTCATGAGTTAAGCAACATCGAAAAATAGAGTCCGCCCCACGACGATAAAGAGTATCTACAATAATTTTGTATTGTTGGGACTGGAATCGAATTTTCTGACGTTCCGACTTTGAGACTTCGGGCCGAAAGGATTGGGTCTGGAGATAGACGATGATATCCCCATACCACGGATCTAAAGTGCTGATTAGAAACAAAGATTCGTCCGCAATGGGCTCCTCTGCCACAGTTTCCGTGTCAGCACGCAGGAAGTCACACATTAACTTTGCAAAAACTAAAGATTTCTTAGACTTAGATTTCTCAAACTCCAAGTCGAACTCCTACAAGATAACAATCCATTTAGAGTACTTGCCCCCTAGCAATTGTTTAGTCAAAATTTAGATCATAGGGTTGCAATCCGAAATGACTGTAGTTTTACGAAGTAAAATGTAGTGACGAAAACGTTGGACAGCTTGAACGGCTGCCAATGCCAATTTCTCCACATGTGAATATTTGAGCTCAGTTGGATTTAACGTCCGACTAAGGTAATATATCACATGTTCCGTTCCGAATTCGTCTTCCTGAACTAAGACCATCCCAATGGTGGAATGGGCGGCGGCGAGGTACAAAATGTAATCCTGGTTGTAGTTGGGAGGATGCAACAACGGTGCATGGGTCAACGCGTGTTTGAGTGCATCAAAAGATTTCTGAGCTATCTCATCCCAAGAGAATTGAGCGTTCTGTTTCAACAACCGTGTAAAACCCTTTGTAACCTCGGCGTAGTTAGGAATGAATCGTCGTAAAAAGTTTGCTTTCCCCTGCAAACTTTGGAGTTGGCGAAGACTCGAAGGAGGAGGAAATTTGATGATAGCTTCGACCTTCGAGGGATCGATGCGAATGCCGGCTTTCGAAAGTACAAATCCCAGTAATCGACTCGTTTCTATACAGAAGACACATTTGTGTGGGTTCAACCGAATTCGATAATGCCTACACCTCATAAAAATTGCTCGTAAATGGACAAGGTGATCAGCTCGATGTAACGAATGAGCAGGCAAATCATCGAGATACGGTTGCACAATGTGTTTGATGTCATGAAATGCATAAGACATTGCCCTTTGAAAAGAAGCTCCGACATTCTTTAGCCCAAAAGGTAATTTGCAATAAGCAAATGTCCCCCATGGACAAATGAAAGCCGTTTTTGGTTGATCGGCAGGTAGAATATTGATTTGATTGTAACCAGAAAAACCGTCCATAAAGGAAAATATTTCACTGCCGGCATAATCATCAATTATTTGATCGATATAGGGTGTTGGGTAGTGTCTAGTCAATTTAACGTCTTAAATTGCTCTACATAAATTATCAATCCGGGTGTCGTAAACTGATGAAGTGTGGTGCACTATATGTGCTTAGTTAACCTTTCTCTTACTTCGTTGTTTTATAGTTTATGTTGTTTTTGGGGTTTTGTTTTTGTTGGTTTTCTAAAGTGTTTAATGCAAATGGAAGTCCTATTCTAAGGTCTTAAGAATACTTTTAAAGGACAAGTATGGATAAATATTTCAAGACAAGGCCTTTGTCCCTAATGGTAATTTCCAAAACTTAGCACTTCAAAAGAACTTAAAACATGTTATTGATGGAGTTAGTATTTAAACAAAAGTGTAAATATACAACTAGTTCAATCGAAATAAAATGCAATAATCAAATAATGAGAGAATGACTATGAGACCCAGTATCCTTGCTGCTTCGGCAAAAGGACAAGATGATTCTATCACGTCATTAGTTCATTAAAAGGCTATGTGCATCACTAATCTACAATCAACTTGAAAGCAATTTATGTACAACTAATATACATGGTGAAATAAAATGCAAAAATAAAATGACAACTATACAAGGCAGGGGCCCTCTGCCACCTATGAAATCAAAGCAAAATTGAACACACTTGCATGAATTAAAATTGCATGAATGAAAAATCTAATCTACCTTACATTCTACAAAGCAATATTTACAAAATGAAATCTACTCTACCTTACATCCTAATATGCTCCATGACATCTACTTCACATCTCCTTCCATGTTGAGAACATCAAAGCTTTACTCAATTTCTTCAAAAGTACAAAGTACAACAAAGTTCTTCAAAGCTTTCAAAAGCCATCAAGGAAGAACTACAAACTTAAGAACTAGGGACTAAAAAGACTAACAAATGAAGGAGAGAGATCTCCTATTTATACAAAAAGATGAGAGCCATCTCATTAATGATAGTCCATGAATCTCTCCCTCTACCTCTAGAGTCCTAATCAAAATAGGAACTGATAAGACACATGTATTTTTAGAGTTACAATACAATTAGGAGATGTGACACATATCCTCATGATCCCATGATTCTTTCCAACCAAATTCGAATTTGGCCTTAGAGTGCCACATAAGGGTCTTCTAGAAGCCTCCTTTCAACCTACACATGTCAACAATCTCAACCCATTTGTTAGGTATAAGCATATGCACATTATTTTCTAATGTTTAACCACAAATTCACTTAAAAGGCTTAGAAATAATAAACATTGGAAAAACATAAAGGTGGCCCAATGATAATGAAAGTGGGATGAATGTGGTGACATAGTAGTGAAATGGAGGTGATATAATGGACATAATAGTGAAAGTGTAATGGAAATAAATGACATTTTCAAGACTCAACAGGTAGTTGTCCTTTGGACAAGCTCGATTAATGTCCCTATAATCGATGCATATTCTTATTGTTCTCGGTTTTTTGTTAACCGGAACAATATTCGATACCCAATCCATTAACGGGATCGGATAAATGAAACCTGCTTTCAACAGTTTCTCAACTTCTGCTTTAGTTGCAGCCACTTTTCGTGGGTGAATCTGACGCAAACGTTGCCGGACGGGTTTAGCATCCGGGTAAGTCTTGATCTCATGGACAACAATCGCGGGATCAATTCTTGGCATGTCCTCATAGGACCAGGCAAACACATCGCGAAATTCTTGAAATAGGGCCTTGTATGTTTGAATTTCGTCATCTGTACACGAGGCACCTATATGAATGTTCTCAACAATTCCAGGCTTAACTGAAATGTCAATGGGAATAGTTTGAGAGATGTTTCCTAAATTCAGCTCTGAATCAGGATGTTTCATGGGATTCTGAGCTTCCTTGACATATTCAGCTGTAAAAATTGATGAGAACTCATTTTCAAAACGATCATCCTCAGGTAAAAACGAAGATCTGTGATGGAGATCTTCCCATGGTAAATCATCTACACATAGGACTTCACGAAGTTGCTCGTTAGATGAAACAACTTCGGGAAACGCTATTAACTCCGAGGTTGATGTGAAAAGTGATTCCTCATAGACCACATTCAATAAGACTTTTTCGGTTGAACGTGGGTCGGTAAAAGACTGCATGGCTTCATAAGCAATTTCATATGGACTCAACGACATAGCATCACGAAATGAGTCTATCTTAGATTTAGAAGGAACGATCCAAGGATCGTCATAAACAATGGTGTCTGATGTAATCATATGAATGGATGCAAACGAAGACAATGCGTTGATTGGAGGAAAAGGAAAAGTTCCCAGTGAACCAACATCTTTAACTAATCCTACTCCAACATCCTTATATGGGATAGTCGTTTTACCGACATGCTGAATACTCTCTGAAGAGGCTGGGTTGGATGAAAAGTAGACCAGCTGGTCTATTGTTATGATCTTGCCATTATGTGGAAACTTTATTACTCGAAAAACCGATGAAACGACCGCTGTCATAGCGTAAGACCAACTTCGACCCAAGAGAAAGTTGTAGTCTAGAGGGGCATCAACCACTTCCACATCTAGACTAACGGTTTTTCCTTCAACCCCTATAGGCAAATCCTGTAGAATGCCAAAAGGATGAAACCCACGACTATCAAAGGCCTTAAGAATTGTCGGGGATTGATTTAGTGAAGGAGAACCAAGCAATCTCCAACACTATATCGACATAATACACGTTGAAGCTCCCTCATCAATTACAGTCCGATGAATAGGCCTGTTTTTGACTATCACTGGGATCTGGAAAGCCATTTGATGAGGCAAACGCAGTGTACTATTTTCTAGATCAAAGATTATTAGGTTCGGGTCCTGAACATCAACAGCTCCTATAGCCGACAAAAGTAATTTACGTTGTGCTGGGCATGATTGCAGCACTTCCAAAGCTGACATTGCTGAGGGTGAAACAGCTAAGTCCTCAACAATGTTATAATTCTGGGCCGCTCTCGCATGTGGATTGAAAGCAGACTTTCGAAGTATACCCTTGGCGGGCTGTTTGATTACTAAGTTCGGGTTAGGCTTCTCGATCTGTAGCGGATCGGAGCTGGGAGCTAAGGTTGATGGATTAGAATGAGAAGATTCTGCTTCTTTGCCATCAACAGGACTTTTACTACCATAATCTTGCGATCGAGTCGCAATCCTTACATGGGACATCATCAATATGGGTTCTTCATTGGCATTCGAGGAAGAACCTATCATCTTACTATCCTGCTTTGGAAATGGATCTTTCAAAACAGCAGGAGTTTGGGAACCTTTGACAATATTTGTAACCTCTGCTCGATGAGGGCAGTCTCTTATAAAGTGTTCCTCTTCACAAATAAGACAAGGATATCGAGGTTTGCGTTTTTCGTCATTGGTTTCCTTTGGAGTTTTGTCTGCTTTATTCTTCTTCTTTCATTTCTTCTTTCCACCGGATTTTGATTTAGCTGTAGATGACTCTACAACGTGAACGTTGGCGGAAACCTCTGCAGAAGAATCTCCTGTCGGGGAATCAGGTAAGGTTATAATAGGAGAAGAATTCTTGGAGGATTTCTTCTTACTTTTAGTATTCACCATACCAATCATACCATCAGCGACATGAGATCCCGAAGGAGCAACAACGATTTGATTTGACTTGGGAAGATCTGGGATCTTTTCGTGTAACGTACCTGACTGAGTATAAACTAAGTCAAGGTACTGGGCTTGAGCAATCACTTGCTCCTCAGTAACTACTCCGGCCTTAGCTACATCTTCAGTAATCTTCGGTAACAATGATTTAACAAACCATTCAGCTAAGATCTGGTTTGGGATAAAAACTTTCACTAATCGCCTTTGACGTCTCCATTCATGAATATGATCGGAAATATATGTGGACGTCGATTGCTTTAATGAAGTTAGTAACTCCGTGCCATTATCATATCTGACCGGCAACTGAAAATGAGTTAAAAACGAGGTAGCTAACTGGCTAAAATTATAAAAAGAGGCCCGTGGTAACTCAATGTACCACTTGGCCGCAAGACCAATGAGAGTGCACTGGAAAAGACGTAAGCGGATCGAATCATCCGAGATGGAGTTAGAGGCACACCAGAGGTGGTAAGTCATCACATGATTCGACAGGTCCTCTCCAGATTTACCCTCGAACTTGGGAATGTCACTGGGCAACTTGTTCGGCATTGGCGGCCAAAACGGAAGATAATTAATTGGATCGGTCGTTAGGCGCGACAAGTATGGTAAATCCAAAGTTGCGATAAACGGTAACTTCCGATTAGGATCCCTAAAACTCTGGGTCATTACACCAGCCCCAGGAGGAGGATATCCAGGACAACTAGGAATGGGAATCACGTTCGGGATATTGTATCCTCCTGGAAAACCAGGATTAACCAGACCGTACTGGGGTTGTTGTGGTTGTTGATAAGTGTACCCAGGATACGGTTGATACTGGTAAACTGGCTGTTGGATGGCAGGACCGAATTGGTACTGTCCCTGGTACGATTGATAAGTGAATTGTGGTTGACTTGTGACAACCGTACTTGAACCAGGTTGTCCTACAGGCATCTGAACCGTAGTTTGAATCGTGGATCCAGGCGATGATAAAGATGTCTGAGGAGTAGATACAGAGACAATAGAAACCGGAGCTGTCGATACTCCAGAAGTAAGTGGGGTAGATTGAACAGATGTTACGGCAGTTGCAGCAGTCGTTTGAGATGGAGTACGAGGCGAAATAGGCCCAGACTGAGAAACTACCGAAGGTACATAAGTTTGAATATTAGACTGGACTGGTTGCTGGGGTGAACCAGAAACTAAGGGTTTTCCAGCTTGAGATGACAACTGTACATTTGGCTGCAACACCTGTTGAATTTGCGATGGATCCCACACTAAGTTCATTCCGGGGTACTGACCCATAACAAGTTGAGGATATTGAGATCCATAACCGTATTGAGGGTAGGATTGATAATTGAAAGGTACATTTCCCGTACCTTGAACATAAGATTGACCTTGGGGTGGTTGGAAACCTTGATTCGAGTACTGACCTTGGGGTAGTTACCCTTGAGGCATGTACTGATACTGGGGTTGACCTTAAGGTATAAATTGATACTGAGGTTGACCTTGGGGTACATATTGAGGCTGGGGTTGACCTTGAGGAATGTACTGCACCATGGGTACATACTGTCCTTGAGGTTGCCCCCCAGACACAATTTGTGTACCTTGAGGTTGCCCCGTAGGCGTTAATTGAGGCTGCCCCCCAGGCGGTAACTGGCCACCTTGAGGTTGCCCCGTAGGTGTTAATTGAGGCTGCCCCCCAGGCGGTAACTGGCCACCTTGAGGTTTAGAATTGGGAATAGAACCTGACATCATAAGAATGTTTTCTACGCTCAACGGTTTATTACCATTGCTTCCAGTGAATAACCCTTGTTCAATGGGTTGAGGAGATGCTCCTGAAAAAGTACCAGAAAGTGATTGATACCCAGAGGGAACAGAAGGACCGTCGTACAAAAAGGATTCAGGCGATTGAGTAAACATGGACGACTGACTAGACATATTTACAGGAGTATAAAGACCTCTAGGTGGATAAGGAGCATGAGGTGGAGAAAAACTTAACCCTGAGTTGTCCAAATAATTAGTTAAAGAAAGATACCAAGTAGTACTTCTAGGTGGACTGTAAAAAATGGATTCATGCTCCCTTAGATCAATAACAGGTTGATTTTCAGGGATAGGGATGCCTATTTCTTCTTCTGGAGCAAGTTCTTCAATAGCTATCAAACCAGAAGGAAGATTTTTCAGTGATGACTCTTTCTACCCTAGGTGAATTAGGAGCACTAGAAGTTGGAGAGACTAACCCCGATGTTGGAGTAACAAGTTCAGATATCTCAGGTTCTTCGCCTATATCACTAGTAGATGAAAAACTACCAGCAAGTTCGGAAACCGAAATAGCTTCAGGATTATAACCTGTTTCTAGAGTTTGGTAATCAGGATGAACAACCAACGAAGACTCTCCTTCTTCAGGTGACCCTACTTTACTGCCACTAGGAGTTACGAGGACTTTCAAACCTTCATAATGACCCGAGACGTCTTCAGGAGTTTGGCCCCGAAATCTACGGGACTTCCTCAACAAATCGGCCACGGTTACAATCTCAGGAGACTGGCCCCGAAGTCTACGGGACTGTCTCGGTAATTCAGCCACAGTTAAAACTTTTAACTACTGCACACGCAAACAAAGTAAAATCTCAAAGCAAACCGCCTAAAGTCTCTAAAGAACCAAACAAATTCGAATCACACGCCTAAAGAATCTAGGGCGTCAAACCACACACAAACAGTAACCTTCCAGACCGAAAACACTAGTTGGTGATGAAATCCAACATCGCAGAATTCAGTACAGAAGTGGCGGGTGGAACAGTTACCCCGACAACCTGCTTAGTGAATAGACTGGCACAAGTTCCTCCACTTTAACCGTCTCGAGTGAAGTGAACCCCCCATAAAATCCAAGTTAGTCTAGCCGATGTCTGCTCCAGGTATAGTGGGATCTTCCCTCCACCGTCACCTTAGGAAGAATCCTAAAGATAATAGTCACTAAGGTCACCAACAGCAACAAATATACTTGGGGGAAGAGTCTACGATCCGATAGCACGCAAGGGCAGAGTAACAAGCTCAATCTCCTTGTCGGCTCCTTGACAATAATCCAAGGTTTACCGACAAGTGACCCCAGGCTCCTCGACAATGGTTAATCCGAGGTTTACCATTTGTAGTACGTGCATATCTGGCGTTGTTCCCAATGAAGGAGGATTGATTCCCTCACTGGTTCAGACACGATCTCGTGCTTCTCCTTTAAGAGGAGCTTTCCCAGAGCATAAATATAACAATTGGATTTATCCTACCGCAAGATAAGCTACTTGTTTGTTTTTACTGTCTTGAGAGTTAATTACTCTTCTACTCCAAGACACTAGCCTGATCTATGTTGGTGTATCAGAGCCCTAGTAAATAAAAAGTTACTAAGTTAATTTTACTTTAAGCGTTAATTTTTATGGCTTTTCTTTAGGACAAAAGGTAGCGGAGATGAAACTGATGGTGTGTAGACTCGACTCAAATCCACTAAAAAGATGCACCTAAGATGATTTAAACTATCTTTCCTTTTCAAAGAATTCCCTAGCTAAGAGAGTTGGAGAATGAAAAATTTATAAAGACAACTTTCTTGGCAATGAAAATCAAAGAAACACTCTCTTTATCTTTTCCAAAGCACACAACACATGACCACTAATTATTTCACGAAAACTTCCTTTCTCTTTTCAAAGACTTCAAATGCTACTAAAGCAAACTTTCCTCCAAAAGAGATTTTGTATTTTTTTTCTATTTTAACAAAGCATGTAAAACTACTTAACAAAAATCAATTTTAAAATCTATGAAAATCTAAAAGAAATTTATCTCAAAGAAAATCTAAGAGAAATTGACCTAAAAGCAAATCTAATGAGGTAAAAGCCTACAAAATATAATTCCAGGATGTTTTACTCGGTTACAATTCAACCAAGGACTAATTCATGCAGAATCATAAACCAGTCAAAAACAAAAATAAAAATCTTTTGTGCTTTTTCTTAAGAATGAAATTCACAGCTTAACCAACAAGCCTTCTCGAAATTCCGCAAAGAGACAACATAAAGGTAGGTTTCTCACAAAGGTGGATTTTATGAAAAGTTCGACTCCTAAGAAGACTGAAAGGACCAGGGATATCCAAGGTTTTTACAACTTCTAAAGCCAAAGTCACTACAAGACCAATACAAAAATCAAACCTAGGGCTAGAATTTCTATGAACTTCACTAAAACCCTCGATGCTAATGAAACAAGCTTAGATGAAAACTTTTGACAGGTAACCAGTGGGTCTGGGCAGCAACAAACAAGCTATAAACAAAATCTAGTAGGTAAAAAGGAAAAAATGGAAATTTTCTAAACTTTTGACAGGGTACGCAGGCAGCCTGTTTGCACAGGTGCGGCCACGCTCTGTGTACAAAGCAGAAGTGCGTACAGGTACGCACTGTGCTTAACGCAGAGGGTGCGTACTGCTCTCAAAAACAAGAAAAATAAAAACTAACTCAACCCTAAGCTATTCCACCCAAATTCACAGTCAATCAATAAAAAACTAGAAAGAAATCAGATTTTCTCAAATCAAAGTATCGATCAAAAGAGAAATCAATCAAATCCATGGATTCCCCAGCGGATTCGCCATTTTTTCATGCGGAAAGAGTCAATTTTGCGGACAAAACCGACCTCCCTAGAAAACAAGGCTTTTCTAGTGACAAACAAAACAATCAAGCACTATCTTTCCCTAAATATGCATTTAAAATAAAAGCAACCAGGTGTTTAAGGCATACCTTTAGTCCAACGCTGTTTGTAGCAGCCAAGCCTCTTCGATCCAGATGAGCTCCTTCTCCTTGAAGCCTGCATTCACTAACAAGCAAACGATTACATAGCACCTGAATAACTCATATAATAAAACATATTCATCATAAAGACCAAGGAGTTTATGAAACAAATTATATATAACAATTTGTTGAGAAAAATGAACTTAATTGTATTAATTGGAAACAAAAGAAACCATTACAACCAGTGCCTTGGTGTTGTGCAGGTCCCTCCCAGGGTCCAGCAAGAGTTCTCCTTTACTTTGATCAGCTCACCCACTTCCAAATGAAGCTAAGAAAGGTTTGGAATCTCTCCTCTCAAGCTCTATAAGGGAGTCTTGATTTCAGCAACATCTACCCTTAGGAATGTTCAGCTTTCAACCTCCCCTCCCTCTGGCCCAATGCCTGTATTTATAGTGCTTTGGAGGAAGTTAATCAGGTCCACCATGAATGGGATAAGCCCCTCTTTCAAAGGGATAGCTCCCCTCTTCATGGGATAAGTTCCTCTTTCTTTGGGATGCATGAACCATCTGGAGGCGCTCAATCCACGTCAAACCATCTTCTAGAATGCTCTAGATTCGACCGCAAGTAACTTTTTTGAAGTAAAACTTGCACCTTTTGACCTTTACAGGAGTATGCACCCACCCCTTTACAGACAGAGCGTACAAGTACGCAGGTATTATGTATTTGAGGTGCGTACACGCAAGTAAGGGTAAGAGAAACCGCGTAACCAGAGTTATATTGACTTTTTAAAGACTTTCTCTCTTTCTTGGAGTTTGACATGAGGAGCAGAGGTATAAGACTTGCCAAGGAGGACAGTATGGTTATTGATGGAGCCATACTGACTGCAAATAGTCATGGTGACAAATTTTAGTGTAACAAGGAGGGTATAAAAAGGTAAGGGGGAAGGAAGAAAGGGGGGGGGGAGTCTTGCTTAGGATTGTGGGGGTTGGTTGTGATTGTTTGGCCTTGTCATGATTTTGGGAGACCTTGGAAACCTGTGGAGGTTTCTTGGGTTTGAGAGGAGGAAAGTATCATTATCTAGTTTTGCACATTCTTCTTGAGGACACACTATATCTGGTTGGACTTGGGCACGGAGGGCTAGGGAACCTGTGGAGGTTTCCTAGGCTAGGAATTTATTTCTTAGTTGGCTGGGAGGTAAATCCGGTTGGGTCGGTGATAAGGAGCGTTCAGCTGGAGCTATAAGACAAAGGTATCATCATCAACCACCGGAACATGTATTTTTCCATGGACTACTCTTGTTAAGTTGATATCAATGGAATGCTCACCTTAATTTATGTTGCTTATGATAAAATGATAAGATGCTAAATGTTTAAAGCTATGTAAGAAGGTCAGTAAGCTCATTTTATTACTTTTAAATCAGCAGGAAAATAGATCTGTTAGTGTATAATAGATTGAGGCTCAAATAATAAGAGTCAGGCCCTTACAATTTTTGCCCACAAAGTTTTGAACTGGTAACCTTTTCACCACAAAGTGCCTTAACAGATCACCTTGTCACCATTTGCTTTATGCCCCATGAACATTTTAATATGTATCTTTATTTTTATTTTTTAATATTTTGATGTTTATATATATATATATATATATTCAATAATTTTTTAGGTCATTGTTTTTTTAAATTGTGGGTTTTTAATTAACTTTTTCTTTTGTTTTTTCAAAACAATTGAATTTTTAATTTTTTTTACTTAACTTTTTTGTTGTGAATTTAATTTTTTTTTACATTACATCAATATGTTTTTAGGGTGTTTTTTTTCTATTTTTTTCTTAAGGGTGGTTCACAAATACTGGTTGGCCGCTACATCCACGGGAAAATTCAGGCAGATCAACCCGAAGGGATCTATCCGTCAGTCAAACAAGCAGGGCATAACCCTAAGGGCGTCGAGGAGATTTGAGCCTGTGACCCCCCAACTAGAGAGATACTTAGCAATGGGAACTTGACCAACTGAGCTAACCCTTGAGGTTGTTTTTTTTTTCTATTTTTGTTTAAAGTAATAATGATTTTATAAGTCATTGTTAAAAAAAATATTGCAATTTTAGTGCCCCATTGATAATGGATCACGTTGTCTTAGGATAAGATCTCAAAAGAGCTATACTTTTAGCCTTTGGAAAAAAATGTTCTTAGTAGAATGACTCTTTGATTTAGATGTTGAATTTTAAGGTTTTTTTTAGCCATGATATTTGAATAATAATGCCATGGTTGAAAGTAATGTTATCAGCCCATGAGGAGTAGAATAGACAGTGATGGGGTGTACTGTTAAGGAACTTCGTAATGTGAAGGTCATTGGTTGTACTATTAAGGCACTCCTTGATGTGAAGGCTTGTGGCTTGAGCCTTCATATTGTGCAGTACACGCTGTGCAAAGTGAGATCCGCCCAAGGGAAGCCCAGATCTGCCCAAGGGAAGTGTGAAAAACAAGAAGATCTAAGAGATAATGTTAATATAAGTGAAAATCTGACTAAGTGTAGATGCATGCATGTGAATCAAGTGAAACAAATGATTAAACAGAAGGAAAACAAAGAATGTGAGGAGAGCCACCACTATGGCAACCGTTGGTGCAAAAACAGGAAAACTCATGCGACACTTGGGAAAGGAAATCTATAACTTGAAGGAACACTTCTACAAGTTAAAACGCCAGCAACCGCGCAAATAAATAAGTGAAACAACACTCATGCAAGCCAAACAACAAAAAACGACAGAAAAAGCTGCAAAAGACAACAAAAGAAAAACTCACCCAGAAAAGCGACGACTATCACACCGAAGGTTCCTTAATATCCTCGGGAATGTTAGAGCTCCAAGATCGAATGTGAAAATGAGCTCTAGCAACCTCGATTAAAAATATTTGGACAAATTAGTGTTTATGACGTGCATGCCTAAAATAAGGAAAAAGCGACACTTGGCAGAAGTTTCTAAAAATAGTGCAAGTGCCTCATTTTAGATACTAAAAATAGATCCCTATTTTTAGAGATTCTTTTTTGCTTTTTCCAGGGAAACTTGCCATGCATGTTATTGGGAAAGACAACGCAATTCCAGGACCTGGCAACGTTCTGGCTCAGTGCACTACACAATTTCTGAGCTCAGTGAGGGTTGCACAATTTTCGGGCTTCCCCCTCATGACTATGGATTTTCTGAGCTCAGGATTGTGCAATTCCCAATAGCAAGGCTAGTTTCCCTCAAGGATTGCACAGTTTCTGGGGGTAAAGTCTAGAATAGTTGTGGGACCAAGTCAGGAGATAATCTTGTGAGTTAGAAAGTCAACTAATTAAGAGAACACAAGCCAAATTGAAAAGAATAAGACTCAGTTGAAGCACGATTACCTGGATCAGTGCGAGATGAGTTGTTGTGGTTAAGAAGGAAGGCTCCAAAATCAAAGCATGGGCAAAATTTTGGAGGGTGGTTGTAGCTACTACAACACATTAATTGACTTAGGATGTTTGAGAGTGGTTTCGACTTCATTGTATTTCATATGGAGAAAGTATAATTTTAGATCTCATTCAAAATATAAAAGATTTAGCAGTTTTCATGGTTTGAGCATTCAAGGGTTTGTAATATTTCCATTTTATTATGTCATGTACGAGCGTATGCAACTAACATTTAATCAAGAGCATGAAGCCTTCTATGTATCTTGATGTTAGTGGCATTGACTGTTAAACTCCTCTATCATGACCCTAGTGAAAATGTACCCATGACTCAAATAAAATATCGATTTGAAATTTGAAGTTTTCTCTATCTTATTTTAATGCTTAAAGAGTGATGTTGACGATGAAGATCCCAATATAGGCAATGTATCTGATGATATATAAGTATTTTTTGTAGCGTGATTTTTTTTTTTTTTTTTTTTTTTTTTTTTTTTTTTTTTTTTTTTTACGTTAGAGGCTATCTAGAGAATCTTTATTGATGTAGTTTTGGTTGAGAAATGTACTGAACTAAGTGGTATTTTGGTTATATGCACCTTTATTTGCTGTATAAATTATAATTTTTTCATATTCGTGTATAAATGGTTTGGATTCATCTTGATGCACACACACACACACACACACACACACACACATATATATATATGCTTTTCTTTAAAAATTGAATATTTTGTGTTTTTAGTAGATAGATTTTTTGGTCTGGGTTTTTTCACGTTCCGGTTCAATTGGATGGTTTCTGGTTCAGAGAGTTTTCCAGTTCGATCACTAATTTGGTTCTGAGAACATTGGTTGAAAATTGTTGAAATTTTAAGGTTTTTTTTTTTTCTTCTACTTGTGACATTTGGTTTTAATTCCATGATTGAGCAATGTCCAAAGTTTAAGGTTTTTCATAGTCATGTTATTTGATATTTAATACCATGGTTGAAATTCATTAGAATTTTAAGGTTTTCCATAATCACGATTTTTGTTTTTAATATCATGGTTGAAAATTGTTGGAATGTTATCCTTAAAAAGAAATGAGCAGTGCAACATCACCACTTTTCAATTTCAGAGTGTTTTTCATTTTTTTCCACAAAAATAGGGGTTTTTTGGGCTAGAGTTCTTGTTTTGAGGTTATAGTTCTCGTTAAGTTCGTAAATCTGTTTTCATTCTAAAGGATTTGAGATAAGGAAATCAGGTTCAATAAGACTAGTGGAAAATGAAAACGAAACCCTGGGTAATGTATACATCCTCGATGAAGTCAAATGAGAAAAATGTTATATGGGAAAAGTAGATAAAATCTTGTAATGGCGCAGCAGGATGGATCATATAAACTTTGACAATGTAGGAAAAATCAACACGACACAAGTAGTAAGAGATAGGCTAAGGATCTCTAAACCTATGGACACTATTTGCAAGCCATTTCAACATAAGAAGTAGATAAGAGTTAACTTCAAAACAAAGGAGTACTCAACATCAAAGCCAATGGAACCTATACACACAAACCTCTGTGGGCCAACAAGAATAGAAACTTTGAAAAGTCGGAGTTTTTTTTATATTCCTTATTAATAATTACACAATAATGACATGGGTTGCATTTCCTAAATAAAATTTTGAAGCATTTGAGAAGTTTAAAGCTTTCAATTCCCTAGTTTAAAATGAGACATTAGAGAAATTTTGATGTCTAAAATGGGTCTCCTAAGGAATATTATAAAATAATAGTGAAAATAATAAAATAATATTAGATTACCTCATCAAGTTTTGGAGGAAAAAAAGAAAAAACTATTTTTTCAACTCACATTTTCAACTTATCTCCCTACGATTTTACTCAATTTTTGAGAGGGAGCACTCACTGGATGTGGAATTTAATTTTGCATCCAAGGAGGAGTTGAAATTTGGGCATCTTTCGGACGAATTTCCCCATAGGAAACCCTCCTACCCCAATGAAGCCCATCTTGCCCTAAACGAGAAAATTTGAAATTGGGAACACTATTATTATTTGATTGGGCAAATAATTATTAAAAAAATCTTAAAGAAAAAAATATGTTTAAATATAAGCAAATTTGAATTAAGAATTTCCTTCTCGAAATTCTTCAAATCAGTATGGATATTTTAAGTCACCTATTCGATCATGAAGATATATATATATATATATATATATATATATATCAATGAGCAATGTACCACACACATCATCTAGAGAAGATGAAAAAGGAGTGAGAAAGTCCAAGGCTCAATTTCTTATGGCTCACGTTATATCTGAAGCTCTCAATTGTCTATTGGTTCATTGAATTCCATTTGAAGGTCATATTTAATATAAGAGGATGACATATATTGTTGTGTGGCTTGAATTATATTATGGTTTGTTTTGTGCATCGTTGGGCTCGTGAAATTGTACAACAGAGGCTCACATATATTGTTGTGTGGGTCACAGTTGGTTCAATAACATCACACAGTGGCTCACTCCACACATAGTGGTATCGCACCTACATTACAATGACAATGTTAATCTCATTTCTTTGACAACACTGTATCCTGACATTGCGACACAATTCCGTCACTCTACGACATCATGGTATCACTATGTTATACTATCTGGCATCATAATATATGATAGAGTCATCACTCACCTTTACGGTTAGTATTACAGTCTTGTAGCTCACATCTAATCTATTGTACAGTGATTGTATGGCACTCGCTATATTTCTCTATGAGTCCGTGACTCTATGGCTCTCACGCTTCTCTATGGGTTGTATTCATATCTTGGCGATTCATTGTGTTATATTTGTTGGTTGTGATTCTCATGAAAGGATGGATGTAAGTTAGAAGTACTTGTTTCTTGATTTAATGACACTGCAATATATATAGTGATATCGTGATTCATATAACAATAATACTATGACTAAGTGATGATATCATATGACAGTAACCCTTTGCATGGAAATGAACTATGATATGACATGACTGTAATTTATATGAGAATGGCTTGAAGGCATGGTAGCGATCCTTGATATAGAGAACAATCACCCTTGTTGATGACTAATAGTGGAAGTAACAATGATATTTCTATTATGATATATGTCCAGCCTAGATCCATCTTAACTCTAGATCTACCAAGCGTCGAGAGGGATCAAATCTCTTGATATGCAAACCTCTTTTAGAGTGAAAATAGATTTGATACCTCTTGAGGCTTGGTAGATCTAGAGTTAATATTGTTAAACACAACCATGGAGAAGACAAGATATGAAAGATAAACCTTGAATGTATTATATTATTCACATGATATACATTTATAATACATTGGAGTGACTCTTGGATTCATCTTCTAAGGTCTCTTGGAATCCCTTTGATTGTTCAACGTCCTCACCATAACCCTTAACAGATTAGGTGTTCGACATTCCCCCCTGAATCCGAAGGGGTATGTATGAGTCCAAAATGTACAAAAACGCATGGCAACACTAGGCTGAATGTGCTCTATGAAATGTTGGTATAAAGGGGTGGTTTAAGGATGACCACCAACACTGGAATGCTTAGTGCAGTTCCCGAAACTCTTCCAAATATGGAAAGTTGAAATCTTCTACCAGAGGAAGTGTCCCTAATGCTTTGGAGAGATGGACCTTCAAACTGGAAAAGTGAGGTCTACAACCTACATATGACCACCAACTCTGGAATGCTTAATGCAATTCGTGGAACTCTTCCAAAACTGGAAAGAATTTGAAGTCTTTTGCTAGAGGAAGTGTCCCCAATGATTTAGAGAGGGAGACCTTGACCCTGAAAGGGTAGGTCTCAACCCCGCATATATGGTTTAAGGATTACCACCAACCAAATTCATGCTCAAGGGAATCTTTGTCTATGGATACAACTCTGAATTAGGCAGCAGGTTCAGGTTGTGGTTCATGCTCCCTTGATGTGGCTTTGAAGCTTGTATATGACCATCACTTCCCCCCCATCAGATACAAGGTGAGAAGTTCGAGAAAACTCAACTATAAGATTGGTGAATACTCTAGAAAAAGTTCTGACATATGAATGAAATATCTTCTTGGTTGTTGAAGCCCATTTCCAAGATGAATCTTTGTTCTTGCAGGAGGATTGTTTTTGAAGCATCTGTTTTAAGAATGAGTAGTCTTATGACAATGCTCACATGGATCAAGATCAAAACAATGATATTTCATATGGCCAACTCGGTCACATTTTTTATAACAATTTGTTGTGGCTACTGTGGAAGAAGACCAGAATCTAGAACAACTGAAGGTGAACTGTCATGAAGAAACCTAGAACTATGGAACTGGATGGGGTTTGAGTAATCTGGAATATGAAAGGACATATCCTTGTCATATCCAAGACCAGTTATTTTCTTGTTATGGAGAAGCTCCTCCCAATGTCTAATGATGAGCTTGGGAAGTGCAGGCTAAATTTCTACATCTGCACGTAACTATGCTTCTTCATTGGGCACTGAACCTGAATCAACTGAAACATTATTGATTTGCTGCTTATGGGAGTCTATCTCAATGTTCTGAATAGAAATAGGTTCAAAAAGATGACTCCACTGTTGTAATTCTTCTTGCTGAAGCTGAGATTCAAGCTCCAAAAAATCTATTTTATCCAATGTATCTTGCATGCAGGTTTTAGTATCACAGAGAGCGTTCTTGCTGATTTTTACTCTATCATGATCAGTAGAGTGTATCAGAGTTTGCAGGAACTCTAATAATTCATTAATTCAAGCCATTTTATTCACCTTAAAAAAATGATCACAACTATGACCCAATGAGGAAAAGCAACACCCACTCATAATATAATGATATTGCAATATCTCCTGTAAGTGTGCATTGAATAACCAGTGTGCAACCAACAAGCAAGAATGATTGTAATTAATTCATAGTCCATTTCATATGACTAGCATATAGAATTCAATATGTTTTGACAATACAAATGACTAAACTTTCGTCCACGAAAAACTACTTTTAATTGCCAAAACAATCTTCAACAGGGAGGTGACAAATGTCAATATGGTGTTTTGAATCTGCAATGGATATATTCAAGGAGAGTTGTAACTGCACCTTTCATGTCTGCCTAGATTTCCTTTGCAGACATGTGTTCTGTGAAATAAGTCTTAGGTTTATTTCTTCAAAGTGTAGCCAATGGATGAGCATAATGAATCATGAGCGAGCTAGTCACAAGAGATTGCAACAAATGCTTCAAGATCGAATCTGGGTATAAGATAATGTAATTTTTGCTTCAAATGAGTGTGCTCAGTTGCCTTCAGATTACTTCTTAGGATTTTCACACCGGATCATTACACAGAAGGGAGTCGCACAAAGAATTTAAACTTGGAATAAGTTTCTAGAGCTGTTTCACATTGTTCCAGGAAATGCCAAGATGTGTCTAGATAGGCTTTAGATAAGCAAGTTACAATTAAATTTGCTGCCTTAGCCACACAAAATCCTTCAAGGCAACCTGAAACTAACAAGCAATTCCCAACGAAACCCCATATAAAAAAAATCAAATTAAAAATCTCGTAGGTCTCCCATGGTCGCAAGAAGAATAAATTTGTTCATTCATTCGCATTTCATAGCACCAACAAAACCCTCATATAGAGCGTATGAGCCCAATGAGTCCCTATCTAAAGAGAATGAAACCCTTTCAAAAACAATTGACGGCTTAGATGCCGCTAGGTGATTTTGATGGCTTAGATGCCCCTGGGTTGTAGTTTCTTAAGCCAAAGGTTGTTGAACATTGGATAAACGAACGCTCCCCGTGTGTTTTGCGACATGGAATAACACCTATCGTGGATCCTTATCTTTGGTGATGCGATCATTGACTAATACCTCTGGGTTTTGGTCTAACAACAATTGTGATTCCCAACAAGTGGTATTAAAGAGTAAGTCACAAGTTCGATACACATCCGACTCGCATTGGGGAGGAGATTCTTGGACATTGGATAAACCAACATTCCTGGTGTGTTTCGCGAGATGTATTAACTGCCTCTAGTGGATCCTTATCTCTTGCGATGCAATCGTTGACTAACACATGCGGGTTTTGGTCTAACGATAATCATGATTCCCAACAAAGGTTAAGCGTGAAATCATCTTAAGGCTTACACAACTTAGCAAACAAAAAAAAGAAAGTAGTGTTATCAGAACCAAATCGAAACTGGTGGAACCAACTGATTCAACCAATTTGGGGGTTAAACCAGTCCAATTTGAGGTCTAGAATTGGAAAGCACTGGTTCAGTACCGAACCAACTAGTTCTATGAATGTGACCAAGGATGTTTCAAATGAAATTTATAAAAAAAAGAATTTTTGAGTCTCACAATCTAATATTCAAGCCTATGGACCTACTATTGATGTGAAATTAATGGTAATATTAAATTCTTAAAATAAATATGACATTCTCCTTTATCTTTCATTTTTGTCTTTTTACTTAAATTTTTAACATTGACATTAATTGACTCAGGATGTTTGAGAGTGGTTGTGACTTCAATGGATTTCATATGGAGAAACTAGAATTTTAGATCTCATTCAAAATATAGTAGATTTAACGGTTTTCATGGTTTGTGAATTCACGGTTTTGCAATATTTCCATTTGATTATGTCATGTATGAGTGTAGGCAACTAACATTTAATCAAGAGCACAAAGCCTTCTATGTATCTTGGTGTTAGTGGCATTAACTATTAAACTCCTCTATTGTGACCCTAGTAAAAATGTATCCATCACTCAAACAAAATATAGATTTGATATGTGAAGCTTTTTCTATCTTATTTTAATGCTTAAAGGGTGAGGAAGATCCCAATATAGGCAATGTATGTGATGATATATAGGTATTTTTTGTAGCGTGATTTTTTTGACATTAGTGGCTATCTAGAGCATCTTTGTTGATGTAATTTTGGTTCATAAATGTACTCAACTAAGTGGTATTTTGGTTATATGCACCCTTATTTGTTGTATAAATGATAATTTTTGCATATTCGTGTATAAATGGTTTTGATTCCTCTTGATGCACATGAATATATATATATATGCTTTTCTTTAAAAAATGAATATTTTATTCGTTTTTGGTAGATCGATTTTTTGGTCTGGGTTTTTTCACGTTTTGGTTCAATTAATTAGTTTTTGGTTTAGAGACTTTTTTGTTTTAATCAATGATTTGGTTCCAATAACACTAGTTGAAAATTGTTGAAATTTTAAGTTTTTTTTTTGTACTTGTGACATTTGGTTTTAATTCCATGGTTTAACAATGTCCGAATTTTAAGGTTTTTTAGAGTCATGCTATTTGATCTTTAACACCATGGTTCAAATTCGTTGGAATTTAAAGGTTTTCCATGATAACGATTTTTGTTTTTAATATCATGGTTGAAAACTATTGGAATGTTAACCTTAAAAAAAATGAGTGGTGCAACATCAGCACTTTTCAATTTCAAAGTATTTTTCATTTTTTTCCACAAAAATAAGGGTTTTTTGGGCTAGAGTTCTTATTTTGAGGTTATAGTTCTCATTAAGTTGGTAACAATGTTTTCATTCTAAAGGATGTGAGATAAGGAAAGCAGGTTCAAGAAGACTAGTGGAAAATGCAAACGGAACCCTAGTTAATGTATACATCCTCGATGAAGTCAAATGAGAAAAATATTATATGGGACAAGTAGACAAAAACTTGTAATGGCGTAGCAGGATGGATCATATAAACTTTGAAAATCTAGGAAAAATCAACATGACACAAGCAGTAAGAGATAGGATAAGGATCTCAAAACATATGGACACTATTTGCAAGCCATGTCAACATGGGAAGTAGATAAGAGTTAACTTCAAAACAAAGGAGTACTTAACATCAAAGCCAATGGAACTTGTACACACATACCTCTACAGGCAAAAAATAACATAAACTTTGAAAATTTAGATTTGCTTTATATTCCTTATTGATAATTACACAAAAAATGACATGGGTTGCATTTCTTAAATTAAAATTTGAAGCATTTAAGAAGTTTAAAACTTTCAAATCCCTAGTTGAAAATGAGACATTAGAGAAATTTTGATGTTTAAAATGGGTCTCCTAAGGAATATTATAAAATAATAGTGGAAATAATAAAATAATACTAGATTACCTCATCAAGTTTTGGAGGGACAAAAGAAATTCGACTCGTATTTTCAACTTATCTCCCTATGATTTTACTCAAATTTTGAGAGGGAGCACTCGTTGGATGTGGAATTTAATTTTGTATCCAAGGAAGAGTTGCAATTTGGGCATCTTTCAGACGAATTTCCCCATAGAAAACCCTCCTACCCCAATGAAGCCCATCTTGCCCTAAAAGAGAAAATTTGAAATTGGGGAACACTATTATTATTTGATTGGGCAAAATAATCATTAAAGAAAAAAATATGTTTAAATATAAGTAAATTTGAATTAAGAATTTCCTTCTTGAAATTCTTCTAGTCGGTATGGATCTTTTAAGTCACTTATTCGATCATGAAAATAAATAAATATATATATATATATATATATATATATATATATATATATATATATATATATATATTAATTATAGATCCATCTCAATGAGAAATGGACCACACACATCATCTAGCGAAGATGAAAAAGGAATGTGAAAGTCCACGGCTCAATTTCTTGTGGCTCACATTATATCTGAAGCTCTCAATTGTCTGTTGGTTCGTTGACTTCAATTTGAAGGTCATATTTAATATCAAAGACTTACATATATTTTTGTGTGGCTTGCATTATCTTATGGTTTGTTCTGTGCATCGCTGGGCTCATGAAATTGTACAACAGAGGCTCGCATATATTGTTGTGTGGCTCACAGTTGGTTCAATGACAACGCACAGTGGCTCGCTCCACACATAGTGGTATCACACCTACCTTACAATGGAAATGTTAATCTCATTGCTATGACATCACTATACTTTGACATTGCTACACAGTGCCATCACTCTACGACATCATGGTATCACTATGTTATACTATGTGGCATCATAATATATGATAGAGGCATCACTCACCTTTATGGTTAGTTTTACAATCTTGTAGCTTGCATCTCATCTATTGTACACTTACTGTATGGCACTGACTCTATCTCTCTGTGAGTCAGCGACTCTATGTCTGTCACGCTTCTCTATGGGTTGTATTCATATCTTGGTGATTCATTGTGTTATATATGTTGGTCATGATTCTCATGAAAGGATGGCTGTAAGTTAGAGGTACTTTCTTCTCGATGTATGGACAATGAAATATATATAGTGAGATTGTGATTAATATAACAATAACACTATGACTAAGTGATGATATCATATGGCAATAACCCTTTGCATGGTAATGAACTATGATATGACATGACTATAATTTATATGACAACGGCTTGACAGCATGGCAGTGATCCTTGATATAGAGAGAAATAACCGTTGTTGATGACTAATAGTGGCAGTAATAATGACATTTCTATGATGCTATATGACCAGCCTAGATCCATATTAAATCCAGATCTACCAAGCACTGAGAGGGATCAAATATCTTGATATGCAAACCTCTTTTAGAGTGAAAAGAGATTTTATCACTCTTGAGGTTTGGTAGATCCAGATTTAATATTGTTAAACACAACCATGGCGAAGACAGAATATATGAAAGATAAGCCTTGAATGTATTATAGTATTCACATGATATACATTTATAATACATTGGAGTGCCTCTTGGATTCATCTTCCAAGGTCTCTTGGACTCCCTTTGACTGTTCAACTTCCTCACCATAACCCTTTGCGGATTAGGTGTCCAACACCCCCTTTATCTGACGGGGTATGTATGAGTCCAAAATGTGAAAAAAATGCATGGAAACATTAGTTTTAATGTGCTCTTTGAAATTTTGATATAAGGGGGTGGTTTAAGGATGACCACCAACTCTGGAATGCTTAGTGCAGTTCTCGAAACTCTTCCAAATATGGCAAGAAGTTGAAATCTTCTTGTTGGCTTGTTGGGGTCTGACCCAGGTTCAGAGTTGATTTAGCCAAACAAATCTCGGTACTATTGGCCCTTTCAGCAATAGTCTGCAGAGCGCGGACTGACCCGAAGTAGTATGGGAGGGTTCTAGAACCAGGTTTCGGCACCCTGGAGATGTCTGATGAGTTCAAGTGGTCCGCGGTTCGACCCTGCGCGCAAGTCACTTCGCGCACTTTCCTGTACCTCGCAACCTGAGATACTGCCTTCGTGCAACCCTACTCAAGGGCTGAACGCTGCGCTTCTGCGTTATTACCCAAGAATTTACTGATATTCCAATGTTAGTTGATTATCTTATCCTACTTGCATGCTTTAAGTTATACTTAACAATATAAACCATACAAGGGCGCGTAGTAAATAAACAATATATTTGCAAATTATATCAAACATGCATTAACCCAAGAATAGATACACAGAATTATGATAAAACTTCTCTTTATTAATTCCTTCCTCAGTTACAGACTCGACTATACCATGCGCACTCAACTGCAGGGGTCCGTGCACTCAGCTGCAGACTACTAGGCCTCTGCGCACTGAGCTGCAGAGCCTTCTCCTACCTTACGACCCAAAGATACACTTTACACTTAGTCACTTAGACCCTTGCTTCTCTACTATTACTTTGTTATCTTTTACACTTAGAGCCTCGCTTTATTTGTACAATCCCATGGTCTGCGGACCATGGGTAGGCTGACATTACATTACAAAACTAGGGCGGACAACCCTGTGACTCTATCATACTTTTGCGCCTGCAATTCACGGATATTTACAACATAGTTCAATCAAAATTTGGGTTTTGAGCACCAAAACATGCCTTCGGGGGATTCCATGCCCAACATGCCCCCAACACAAACATCGTGACTCACCCTCGAGTCACTCTGTCAGCGCGATGATCTTGGCGCGGAGTCCCTCCAACTGTTCTCGAACTGCGCGGAAGCCAGCAGCGCACTGAGTTGTTGCTTGTTGAATCTACTACATGCGCTATTTTGAGACCTCTATGTATGGAGTGCTTCTCTACATCAATGTGTGCATCCCCTTTATGTTCGCGAGCTTGCCTTCGATGTTTGCCGTGATGGTGAAGGCCTCATCGATCCAAGGCTGGACGGACCACTGTTTGCGTAGTTCCTTGGACACTGTCGTACTGCTGTTGGAGTTCTCCCACCTCTGTCTCTAAGCACTAGATGTTGGGGTCCTCCTGCAGAGTTTTGAGGACCTCAAGTGATTCTTCCAACATGCTGGTGCAGTCTCGCATTGTACCTCCGATTTCCTCCAATCCCGCTGTGATCACAGCTCGACGATCTGAAGATTCAGCTCCAGCTGAACCTTTGTCGTTTCTTCCTTGGCCTCACGGACTCTTGCTGCTAACCTGTGGATCCGCACCTCTGCTGGTAGATCTGCTGGGATGGCCAGCTCCGGGACACTTTGACAAGCGTTGCCTATCACTTGCACCAACTGTTGATTTTGCAACACCAATTCGTCACGCTGCAAGTTGAGTTGTTCCATGTTTATCTTCTGCTCACTGAGGACTTGGAGCGTGCGACTCTCCCTAGCACGCAGCTCTGCCGTTATCCCATCCTGTAATAGATATAATGTCTCGCATGGAAGGGAAGCGAGATTAACCCTGAGACCTTTCATCGTGCTAACCAACAGCCTGTCGTCCTCATTTGATGCCACTAGAGCCCCTTCCGGCAACATGACTGTGTTCGTCATCTGTGCGCGTAACATCTGCGTTGTTGCCATGGATCCGACTGCGAGGTTGGTTGAAAGGGTACCAACCTGAGGGGGGTGCACCTTTAAGTCCTGCAACTATGCTCTAAGGGCTCCCAACATAGTCTGGTGCTCTTGCATGAAATCCTGAAGAGCCTCATTGGTGACATCGCGCACTGTCTTTTTGATGTCATGCAAATCGCCCTCGGTTATGGTGATTAGGTCAGTGGACAACTTTGAGGCCTTGACCTTCTTTCGCGGCCCTGCCCACTCTGCTGGGTGTTGTCACTTCAGCTAGGTGGATGCGGTCCATGGGTCCACGCCTCCTTCTGTTTCTGCCTCCTCTGCCTCTTGTCCCTGTGAGGGCATTGCTTGTCCCTCGCACGCCTTCGTGGTTGCTTCCTGTGCTGCTGCTACTACTTCTACGACCTTTTTCTACTTGACGACTTTCTGTGCCAGTTCCCACGCTGCTCCCACCTCGGCTGTTGCTATTTCCTTCCGCCTTTTCTCGGCCAACTGTGCGATGCACAACTTGGCATCATCTTTCTTCTTCTGCACTGCCGACCTCTCGAGTTTTGCAATGTTGGGGGCGCACCATTCTGGAGGCCACGCCTCAAAGATAGTAAAAATGGCATCGTCAGTGGCTACAAAAGGTAGCTTCATCCACTGCTTCGTCGGATCCTTGCGCGCCCTAATAAAGATGTTGTGCATGTCTGCCTTGAATTCTGTGAAACTCTGCAGGTTGTTGTAAACCGTGGGCGACAACCGCGGCTTACGGTTGATCCACATTCGGATGGTCATCTCCATGAGCACCCAGAAGATCTTAGTGCTCGGTATCCTTGTCGCATCCTTCGTGGCCCAGAGTGAAGCGTACTTCACGACCTCTGGTAAATCTCTGTCAATTGTGGGGAATTGACTGTCCTCTGGCAATTCCCCTGCTACGAGCACTATGGACAGCAATAGCCATGCATAGTGGAAGGTTTTACCCTGATCCTAGGCTTAACAACAATTCTCTAAGAATTCTGTGCAGAGGATTTTGGACGAGTTAAACTGGACCCCCTTCGCGCACTAGTCGACCAGTGCGACCACCAGCGTAGGTACCTCATCTGCGCGGCACTTTCGCATAACTTTTCCTGCTAGAATTTGGGTTACCACGTGTATCGCTTTGCCCTTGATGTTGGAGATGACGTAACCCCTCTTCTTCTTTTCCAATTTTTACTTCGTCTTCATGGCCTCCGCACCACCCGTGTAAGGTTCCATCCTGTCCTCCATCACGGTTCTTGGAGAATCCCCACCTTCTATTGTTGTGGCCAGCATTGCGCACTTCACTATTTGCAACGCGCTACCCTGGTCACTACGCTTAGCAATATGCGGTCCAAGCCAAGGCATCAGACTAACAAATTCACGACGATAGTTCTCAAACTTGTCAGTATGATTGTACGCACCTTGCCTTACCATCCTAGTTTTTTCAGCGAGAAACTCTTCCTTTATCTCGTTCTCCAGCTTCTTGAACTCCACATCCATCAGCGTGCTTTTCTTTCGTAACCGTATCCTTTCTTCCTCAAGTTCTTGGAGTCTAAGGTTTCCCTATTGGATTTCTTCCTCAAGTCCCATGCGTTCTATTTCTTGCGACTGTGTGATTTCTTCTTTTCGGGCTTCACGAACTATCGTATCTATGTGTGCTACTACACACAGACTAGGCTTTGCATGCTCCATAGGGATTACAACATCTACTTCATACTTCAACATCAGAAGTGCCCGCGTGGTCAAGGTTTTGCACATGGTCCTATAAGTGCATAGAACCGCTGGTATGCACAGGTCCTAGTCAGTGTGTCTCACATGGTGGACCGCGTTCAGTAGTTCACATACTTTGTCAAAGGCTTCCACGCGGATAATCTTTGGCACACTAGGTATTATCATACTTAATCATTTGCGACCTCATCTTGCCTGCTCCTTCTTGTTGGTCTTGTTTCCTATCATGAGGACGGTGTGCATTCATGCAGGTTGCGTACCATATGCCTGTACCCATTTGGATAGGTGGGCGCGTAGGCTGTTTCGTCCATCATCCCTGGCTTTCATCCGCATCGGAGGCTTTCCAAACCGCATGAGCATCATCCTTTTGCATTCGCCCCAGTCCTCAAAATTGCTTTGATGCGTACCCCACCATCTTGCGAGCATTGCGCGCAGTGCCCATTTCAGAGCGTCGAAACACTATTGTTTTGGCACTTCTCTTTCAAATTTGTTCAAGAAATCATCCACCGGTGTCAACCCGTCATACATAGGTAGTTCTATTAGCTTTGTTTCCATGCAGCGCAGTGACCTTATCATCATGTTGCAGTTGAGCGTGGTTACCTCGTGTAATCGGTTCTGCCATTGTTCTATCTCCTTGTTCGAATCTGAGGTGCAAGAGCTTTCGTGCTCCCATGAAATCCTGCCATCCGTTGTTGGATTCACCCAATCCTACTCCCACATGGTTATCTTGTAGATACAGTTTATATCGTCATCACTATCGTAGTCGCGCACCACTCTGTGTAGTGTGATCCTTCCATAGGGTCTAAAGGTACCACTACGCGCAGTGACTTTTTCTCAAAAATCATTTTACGCTTCTTTAGATTTATCACTCCATTCATGTCAGTGGCCTAATCTATTCTGAGTAGTGCGAGATAGGGATTATTTTCATCAACAATCTCTATCACTTCAAAATATGCAAGCGCGCTCACACCTTCGATATCTACCGTTGTTCCCTGCAATCTTCCCATCGATAGGATATTTTGCTGGTTCGCCATTCACAATAGAATAGGAGACCATTGCAACCTGGGCCTGCCCATGCACTCCCATGTCTTCTTTGGCAGGATGTTCACGTCCGATCCTAGATATAAAATCACTTGATCCATTTCATATTCCCCGATCTAGGCAGTCAATCTCATCTCTCTTCCTGTTCGTGTTGTGTGCTTCCCGAGCTTTCAGACTACGCACGGTTCTCCTGATCCAGCACATCTAGTGATGAGTTCTTGCAGCCCTTTTACAGCCTTGCTATCGCGCAGCAGCTTCATGCATGTCTCCAGAAAGGTAGTGAGCATTGATGAGTCCATCTCTAGTTCCAATTTGTCTTTACTACCTGAAGTGGAGGCCTCCGTGAAGCTGTTCTTAGCTTCCATGAATGTCTCCTTAGCGCGCTCCAAATAAAATTTTGGTTCCTTTGTTGGAGCCTTGCGAACCTAGGCACTCTCTTCGGGCTGCTTACCTTTGTCATCTCCTGTCGTAATACCACTTCGTAGCATGATATTGACATTCGGGTCTTCCTCGCGTGGATCAAACCTCATCATTTGCAGGTTCTGAGTCAGGGGAGGTTGCAGTGTTCCTTTATTGTGTAACCTTGCTATCAGCATGGGACAAACCTTTGTCTCATGATCAAACTGGTTACAATATAAACATGATGCTCTCATTAGATTTGTACAATCGCAGGCATAATGCCTTGGCCCTTCGCAACTGTAACAAATCAGTTGTCTGCAACCCCTTCCTGGCCCCATTCCACCTTGACCTCATCCGTGCCCCTGAAATCCAGTGTGCGCCATCCCTGCATTTTGATCGAGGGCTCGTGTTTCGGTTTGAACTTTGTAGGTGGGAGTCTGATCCATCATCAGTTCATAACTTCTATAGGTACACTCATCATGGCCTACTCACCTACAAAAATTACAGAACAACTATTGGAACGTCTGCGTATACTTTTGTAATAGATGGCAGTTATCTGTGGCATGCTTCCTTCCTATCTAACAAATAACACAGCATGATGCAGGTGTCGCGCTTGGTCCTGCTTGTGCCTCTGGTCTCAATGGCATTGGTCCTCCTCCTGCCAGGTAGTTCGCGAAGACTGGACAATGGTCCTTGTCATGTCCCTGACCCTTACACTTTATGCACCATACCTCCTCGCGCGCTTCTGGGTGAGCTGTCATGTCTTGTTTCAAACTCTGCATCTCAAGAAAAAAAATTTCAACTACGCGTGGATCTGTTGGACTCCCAGGTTAGGATCTTGTATCAGGGTCTCGTGCAGTCTCATTGCGATCTCCAAGGCCTCGGCCTGAGTGGATAGTTTCTGATGAGACAACGTGGTCCTTAGATGCGGCGTTAGTGACGCTACAAACCAGGCGTGGTGTTGCCCATCCGTCAAGGTCATGTTGGTTTCATGAATCATACCCTTCAGTCCCTGATCCAGCTCCCACGGGGTCTCTCTTGGAAGCATCACGATTTCCTTAAATCCAATAATCGATTGTGTCTCTGATTTTGGCTTGCTAAATTCCCTGTTTAGCACAACTTGGATATCCGCGATCCCTGTGTTTGGATTGTCATTGGAATGCTTAATGTACCATGTCAGTGCGCGATCCCGCAGGGCACTGACCAACGTTGCTTTCTTTATGTTGTCGTCCGTGACTCCCTGCGCTTCCCATACAACCTTTACCACAAACCAAAATTGGTCCGGATCTTCATTCCCTACTCCTTTGAACACTAAAAATTTTATCGCACTCGCCATATTTAACTGTGGTGGTGGCGGAGGTGGTGTGGGCGAAGACGGGGGTAAAGATGGTGAAACTGGCGGTGGTGTAGGTGGAAGTGGTATGTGCGGAATTCACTTCCTTATCAAACTAATCGCACTTCTTGGTGAAACCTTTGCGAGCTCTTCCTCACTTTATTGCGAAGGTGAAATCAAAGGGCTAGTTTCTATCTTTACGTTACCTTCGTTTCTGTAGATCCTCCCACTTCGTGTAACCCCAAACATCAATTTATTCGCATAACGTGCTTTTCACACAGTAGCATCTTAATCCAAGTGTTCAAAGATTTAACATACTCACCTCACGGTCCTTTGAGGAAGCGTTGTTCTACCTCGCTATAGCTGAATAAAGTACCTACTGCGAACTTGGTGATAAACCCTCCTATAATCGGATCGAGCCAATGATCCATAGCGCACGCGATCTTATCTTCCAATGCTTCTAGTCTGTGCACTAGCTCTGGAGTCCACACAATAGGTTTGTCGAGCTTACACCTTCCTTGACTGTCTGCTAACTTCGCGATCCACTCGTACAACTCATATGGGAAGGATGCAAAGAAAATTTCGTGGATTTCCATATATAAGTAGCGATATAACCACTCTTCTTTCGATATTCACGAATCCCTGTTTTCCTGTGCCGTGAACTCGTTAATATTCATATCCAACCACTCTTCAATTCCTTTCTTTGTCAGATTCCAGTGATACGACATCAGACATCTCTTATGCAGATGCTGGTCCCGACAACGAAACCATTTGTCTGCTTGTTGGGGCCTGACCTAGGTTCAGAGTTGATTTAGCCAAACAAATATCGGTACTACTGGCTCTTTCAGCAACAGTTCACGGAGCGCGGACTGAGGTCTCAATCGAAGTAGTATGGGAGGGTGCTAGAACCAGGTTTCCGCACCCTGGAGATGTCTGACGAGTTCAAGTAGTTCGTGGTTCAACCCTGCATGCAAGTCGCTTCGTGCCCTTTCCCGTACCTCACAACCTGAGATACTGTCTTCGCACAACCCTACTCAAGGGCTGAACACTGCGCTTCTGCATTATTACCCAAGAATTTACTAATATTCCAATGTTAGTTGATTATCTTAGCCTACTTACATGCTTTAAGTTATACTTAACAATATAAACCATACAGGGGCGTGTAGTAAATAAAAAATATATTCACAAATTATATCAAACATGCATTAACCCAAGAACAAATACACAGAATTATGATAAAACTTCTCTTTATTAATTCCTTCCTCGGTTACAGACTCGACTCCGCCTTGCACACTCAGCTGCAGGGGTCCGCGCACTCAACTGCGGACTACTAGGCCTCTGCGCACTCAGCTGCAGAGCCTTCTCCTACCCTATGACCCAAAGATACACTTTACACTTAGTCACTTAGACTCTTGCTTCTCTACTATTACTTCGCTATCTTTTACACTTAGAGCCTTGCTCTATTTATACAATCCCATGGTCCAAGGACCATGGGTAGGCCATCATTACATTACAAAGCTAGGGCAGACAACCCTCTAACTCTAGCATACTTTCGCACCCGCAATTCGTGGAGCTTTACAACACAATTTGGTCAAAATTTGGGCTTTGAGCCCCAAAAATGCCTTGGGGGGATTCCATTCCCAATAGGCCCCTAACACAAACATCATGACTCTCCCTCAAGTCACTTTGTCGATGCGGAAATCTTGGCGCGGAGTTCCTCCAACTATTCTCGAACTACGTGGAGGTCAATAGCGCACTGAGCTGCTGTTTGCTAAATCTGCTACATGCGTTGTTCTGAGACCTCTATGTCTGGAGTGCTTCTCTGCATCAATGTGTGCATCCCCTGTATGTTTGTGAGCTTGCCTTTGATGTTTTCCGTGATGGTGAAGGCCTTGTCAATCCAAGGCTGGACGCGTGCTTTGAGAACTGCTTCCTTATGTTTTGCTGCGTCGACCTGCTCCTCCAGTGCTTTAGCTTGTTGCATCCTTGCAAGCTACTGGGTGAGGACCACTATCTGTGCAATTCCTCGGATACTGTCGTGCTGTTGTTGGAGTTCTCGCGCCTCTGTCTCTAAGCACTGATTTTGGGGTCCACCTGTAGAGTTGCGAGGACCTCAAGTGATTCTTCCAACATGCTGGTGTGGTCTCGCACTGCGCCTCCAATTTCCTCCAATCCCGTTGTGATATTGCTAGCGCGTTATTCTCTGACTTCCGGGGGAGTGTATGGTTGTGCCTGTAATTGCAACTCGGCGATCTGTAGATTTAGCTCCAGCTGAACCTTTGTCATTTCTTCCCTGGCCTCGTAGACTCCTGCTGCTAACCTATGGATCCGCACCTCTGCTGGTAGATCTGCTGCGATGTCCAGCTCTAGGACACTTCGGCAAGTGTCGCCTATCACCTGCACCAACTATTGATTTTGCGACACCAATTCGTCGCACTGCAAGCTGATTTGTTCCATTTTTATCTTCTGCTCACTGAGGACTTGGAGCACGCAGCTCTCCCTAGCGCGCAGCTCTGCCGTTATCCGATCCTGTAATAGATATAATGTCTCGCGCAGAAAGGTAGTGAGATTAACCCCGAGACCTTTCATCGTGCTAACCGACAGCTTGTCATGCTCATTTGATGCTACTAGAGCCCCTTCTAGAAACACGACTGTGTTCGTCATCCGTGCGCACAACACCTGCTCTGCTGCTATGGATCCGACTGCGAGGTTGGTTAAAAGGGCACCAACCTGAGGGGGACGCACTTGTAAGTCTTGCAACTACACTCTGAGGGCCCCCGACACAATCTGGTGCTCCTGCATGAAATCTTGAAGAGCCTCATTTGTGACATTGCGCACCATCTCGCCAATGTCATGTAGATCACCCTCGGTTAGGGTGATCGGGTCAATGGACAACTTTGAGGCCCTAACCTTCTTTCGCAACCCTGCCCGCTCCGCTGGGTGTTGTCGCTTCAGCTGGGTGGACGCGGTCCATGGTCCACGCCTCCTTCTTCTGTTTCTGCCTCCTCTGCCTCCTGCCCCTATGAGGGTGTTGCTTGGCCCTCGCCCGCCTTTGTGGTTTCTTTCTGTGCTACTGCTTCTGTGGCCTTTTTCTACTCGGCAGCTTTCTGTGCCGCTTCCCACACTGCTCGCACCTCAGCTGTTGTTGTTTCCTTCTACCTTTTCTCAGCCAACTGTGCGATGCACAGCTTGGCATCATCTTTCTTCTTCTGCGTTACCGACCTCTCGAGTTATGTAATGTCGGGGGCATGTCATTCTAGAGGCCTTGCCTCCAAGACAGTAAAAATGGCGTCGTCAGTGGCTACAAAAGGTAGCTTCGTCCACTATTTCGTCGAATCCTTGCGCACCCTGATAAAGATGTTGTGCATGTCTACCTTGAATTCTGTGAAACTCTACAAACTGTTGTAGATCGTGGGCGACAACCGCAACTTACGGTTGATCCACATTCGGATGGTCATCTCCATGAGCACCTAGAAGATCTTGGTGTCGCGTATCCTTGTCGCATCCTTTGTGGCCCAGAGCGAAGCGTACTTCGCGGCCTCTGGTAAATCTGTATCAATTGTGGGGAATTGACTGTCCTCTAGAAATTCCCCTACTATGAGCACTATGGACATCAATAGCCATGCATAGTGGAAGGTTTTACCCCACTCTTGGGCTTCGCTACAGTTCTCTAAGAATTATGTGCAGAGGAATTCAGACCAGTTAAACTGGACCCCCTCCGCGCACTACTCGGCTAGTTCGACCATTGGCGCAGGTACCTTGTCTGCGTGGCACTTCTGCATAACTTTTCCTGCTAGAATTTGGGTTGCCACGCATACCGCTTTCTCCTTGATGTTGGAGATGGCGTAACCCCTCTTATTCTTTTCCAGCTTGTACTTCGTCTCCATGGCCTCTGCGAGGGCCAAATCACTACCCTTTCCTTCCAATATGGTCGCGAGGTCCTTTTCTTTGTACGGATGTCGGGAAATGTGATGAATCGGGTCTACCGTGATGGGGATGGGCTCCTTCAGCTATAAATACCCATCATGCACAAGGTAGAGCAGCTGCTTGATGATGAAAATGGTTATCGGGGGGCGGTGTAAATGCGGCACCTAAAGTAGGTTCAGCAACCTGGCCTTTTCCACACCGCATAACCATTTCCGTGGCTCTAATGTTGTTATCATCCCCGCGGTGTGCTACTTCATGAGGTTTCCAATCTCCAGGTGGGGGAACTTCTCGCGGTCAGCAAGGTCCCAATCTTCAAATTTCATGGTTGACACGCAGCTTAGGTGTGTGCCTTCAAACGTAATGCCATCTAGGAGGAGCGAGGTCTAGAGCAAACTCTTGGTCTCATCCAGCTCCTTGGGGACTTTGGCTTTCCCTTTCTGCAGAGGGACATAGGCGGGTAGTTTTGTTGCAAAGTGCCTAAGCTGAGTATCCACCTCCATGCCTTCGTCTTCTTCCTCTGTGATGATAAGGGCCTGAAAATCTTCTTCTTCCTCATCTATTTCTATCGTGACAACTTTCCTCTTCTCTTCCATCAACAATTTGCTGCGCAGTGGGTTCTGCGGGGACACGCGTATGGGAGACATTGCTCGTTTATCCTTCTTGGGTCTTAGAATACGGAGTGATTTTGGGATCTCTGCCACAATCCCGACACCTTCTGGAACATCCTCCACAGTTAGGAACTACGTGGCCTCGACGACGGTTACCTCTTCTATTCCCAGATCATCCTTAGTTGTTGTCATTATAGCTGTGCTGCAATCTGTCACTCGCGAATTCAGGGGCTCAATCAATGCTCAACTCTTAATACGCAGGGCTCTGCTCAATCAGTCAATTAACAAATGACCAAGTGTTGTTTGCTGGGTAGACCTTTGTGTTTTATATCACTGTTTGAATTCGAATTCGATCGTTCCCCCCAATTCTGGTTCATTAATGCTTTCGTGGCGGCAGATTTTCCCAAATATTGCCCATAAATCGTGTATTAAATGCCTGCCGCCCGCTCCATTTGGCCTCAAGTCGAGCATCACATCGTGAATAGTGACTTCAACGGTCACTTTCTGGCCAACTCGCGCGGTAGCGTAGCCCCCCATGCGCGGTCGTAGACCTTGTGATTCTCTGCTTCTGTGCGCATCTCCAATGTCGCGCAACTCTCGGGCAGAATAGTTTATAGTCCCGTGCTTCCTTCCAACTGCTTGGAGCGCTAAGATTGTCCTTCCTTGGGCTAGTCAGGTGGTCGCACCACTCATGTAGGTTTCCATCCTATCCTCCATATAGTTCTTGGAGAATCCCCACCTTTTATTGTTGTGGTTGGCATCGCGCACTTCACTATTTGCAACGCGCTACCCTGGTCACTATGCTTAGCAATATGTGGTCCAAGCCAAGGAATCAGACTAACCAATTCACGATGATAGTTCTCAAACTTGTCAGTATGATCGTATGCACCTTACACTTTTGGGCCAAATGTGGTGATGAAATTTCAAGTTTTTCATAATTCATCGAATTGAAGCCCTCAAAGTTCATATAAACATTGTGAATTTTGATTCGGAGTAAAAAAAAACTGTGGAGAATTATGTTGTTGTCCTAATGATATTTTTTGTAAATAATTTTAATGTTGTATAATATGTCAATTTTCCATTAAATGAAATGCTTGTCCTTGCAAATTATCACACATCTTAAGAGGTATGTGTGTGTTCACTTATCATAACTTAGTTTGAAATGTTTAATTTTTAATATATATATATATATATATATATATATATATATATGAGCATGAACTAAACGCAGAGAGCTAAGTTTTTCATATTAAAAATTTATTATTTTATGCAAAATTATATTTTTTATTATTTTTCAAAGTTGGCGAAGTAATATTTCAATTTCATTTTGCAAAAGCGTGTTCGCGTAAGGTTTTTTTCAACTATTTAAATAAATTGAAAAACCAAGAGTAACCTTTTGAAGACGACTCGTAAATGAAGATAATGGTATTTTTTGAAATTTTTTCGTTGTGTATATTTTATGATATTGATTTTTTATTCAACCTCTTTTAAACTTTTCAAAAAAAATTCAAGCATTATGTCTAAAAGAAATTAGATGAAAAATATCATATGAATTCGTAATGTCAAACTCATATGCCATTGGTTATAGGATTCCTTCATGAATCCAACATGATCAACTCAGCCACCTAAGGACAAATTTTTACCTAAGCCCGCTAGGGTACAAAATGGTGTTGCAGAAAGGGCGCTGAAATTATAGATTTTAGGACTTCAGATGCTCAATCAAGCGCTTAAAGCACTCGATTGAGTTTTAAATTTCAAATTCAAATAGCTCGATCGAGAGTTTCATAAACCCTCGATCAATCCCTTAACGTGGTTAAATAAAGGCTCGGTCTAGCTTTAAATCTCAATCTAGCTTATAACTTGATCTTAGCTTTAAGGTTCAATCTAGCTTTAAGGCTCGATCGAGCCACTTTTATTAATTCCATACATAGGTTGTTTTGGTGGGAAAGTTCCAAAACATGGCTCGATCTGTTGATTTTTGAATAGCTTGTGAGGTACTCCAAGCCCTAGGGTTAGGGGTTTGGAAGGTGAAGCACCACAAAAGTCATTTGTGGGCTTGCAACCCAAGGTTGGGGTTTTTCCCCCATTGATGTTTGGGCTAAAACCATGGAGCATTTTTTACATGTGATGGATGAAGATGATGGAGGATGGTGAGGAGAATCCAACGCAACAAGAATCGTTCAAATCCAAGTTGTAGAAGATTAGTTATGAATTTTTGAAGTGGACAATGAATTTTTGGGTGTTCAAGTCATGTAGGCTTGAAGTGAAATTAGCCAAAAGTCATGTCTCTTCATGAATTCGTTGAGCCCTTCTAAGGTGCATAAATAGAAGGTGAATGTGATTCATTTTACACATCCAAGGTGCAACACAAAGCATTAAAGGAACTCATTGAAGAGAAGAATAACTTTGTTTGGCCGCAGGCAAAGAAGGGAGATCAACGAAGTAGAAGAAGGCCTGTTAGGGCATCTTTCAAGACTGTTGGTGACCGAATTTGTTGTGCAGGAGGGCCGAGGAAGATGAGTTGAGTTCTGGGTCTATTTTGAGGGTGTTTGTGGGTGGACAAACCTTGGGAGAGGCAACCATAGCCCTTAGAATTCTACTGTGGGGAGGCCACAGGCCTTATCATCCTAGGACACGGATACACAACGCTGTTTGGAGGCTAGTTTGTGCCCAAAACAATAGCAAAGGAGCCTTCCATGGGAAGAAAATAGCTGGAAAAGGCATTATGAGGTGGAAGAGGGGCTAATGTGGATCTACAACCAGCCCTAACCAGATCACAAAGATGACAATAGTATAGCACCAGACCAGGTGTATGTTTTAGCCTTGTGTTGGGTCAAGAATTGACCAGTTTGGAATAGTTTTATGAGCAGCTTGTGGGAGCCAAGTGTTGAGGTTGACTTGGGTGTTTGGAAACCTCAACTAAGAACATATCTTACAGTGGAAGGATTGGGTGCCATTGGACTGGTGGAGGGAAATGTGTTGGCGACCCACTGTAGCCCTTAACAAGCTGCCCTAAAGGAGGTGTGACGGCTGAAGGTTGGGTGAAGTTTATGAGCCTAATGTGGAGTACTTTGATGGAGTGGTGGATTTCTAGATTTGCATATTGGAGCTCAGGTGTTGACCAACCTAGAAGAGTAGATTGGATCATCCCGTGTTCATTGAAGTAGAAGCGACTTGCAACAGTGATAAGTTGTAGCCCTCTTGGAGACTCTATGTGTTGTCTCTTAATGGCACTAGAGAGCAGAACGAGAGCGAAGGACCGACAAGACGAGATACAACATAGAGACTGCAACGATATTGTCAGTGTATCTTGTATTCTTGTGCTTGTGGATAATTGAGGGCCATTATCCCTTGTATGGTAGCCCTAGACAGTTGTATTCTATGTTGATTAATATAACAAAGTTGGGTTGAAATTTGTAAAAAGTTGTCTATACTTGTGCATGTGTGATTTACTGCTTTATATTGTTTTGCTTTGCAAAGTAGCTTTGTTGAGATTCTTGGTTTGGTAGCATCAGAGATTCTAAGATTCTATCCTAGACCCAAGATCATGGAAATTCAACATGGTATTAGAGTGTGTCTGAATGACTTTGGAAGATAGTGAATTAGAGTGTGCACAACGAAGTACAACTTAAGAGGGAGTTGGTCACTTTGTAGGTGAAGGGCTCACTACAATGTCGAAATTGCAGGCTAGTCTCCGGTATGAGGACAAGTTGGAGGGATTGTCCAATTATAGTTTATGGAAGGAAAGGATCAAGTTGGTCTTGCAGGTCAACAAGATCTGGGAGTTCATCGATAAAGCCATCAAGACGCCCATTCACCCAAAGGAGTTGGAAGTGTTCGAGGATTTGGATACAGGGGCGAGATTGGTCATCCTTGATGGTGTGAAGGGTTCCCTAATACCTCATTTGTTTGGGAACAACACTGCCCATGAGATGTGGATGGTTCTTCAGAATTTGTTCTAGAATAAGAATGAGAACTGGGTACTGGTATTGGAGGATAAGATCAAGTCCACCAAGATGATATAGGGTGAAGGAGTGACTTTGTATCTGATGAGATTGTCTCAGGTCAAAGATGAGCTTGTTGCCGTCAATGTGACTATTTCAGATTCTGATATGGTAAGGATTTCTTTGAAAGGGTTAATCGAGGAACGGAAGCCCTTCATCAAGGGGATCGTTGCCAGACTACAATAGGCTGTGGGATGACTTCATTTAGGAAGAAATGCGAGACGAGGATCTTCATCCAGAGAAGAAAACTTTCAATGATGATGTGGCACTTGTAGCATAAATGAAGGGTAACCAGAAGAAGGACTTGAGTAAAGTCAAGTGTTTCAATTGTGGCGAGATGGGTCATTTTTCATCAAGATGTCCGATGAAGAAGAAGGGAGATGACGAGGAGAAGAAAGGGAAGTAGGTTGCCGGTGTTGCCACTTCTGTTGAGATAGATGCTCTCATAAGAATATTGAAGGAAGACTTTGCCATGATTGCTCATTTCTTGCAGGGTACTATCGATGAGGATGGATGGTACGTGGACAGTGGTGCGTCGAAACATATGATAGGGTCATAAGAGGTTTTTGAGACTCTAGCTGAATGGGACTCGAATTTGCACATGGTGTTGGGCAACAAGAGTCAAAAGGAGATCTGAGGATCGGGAGTTGTGCCATTCAGGATGGAGACAGGATAGATGATGCGGGCCTTGGATGTACTGTTTGTACCAGGACTCAGATATAGCGTGATATTTGTCTTGATGATCGAGAAGAAGGGGTTTGAAGTCTTGTTCTAGTATGGGAAGGCAAGACTCAAGCCCAGAGGTTCTAGATCTGCAAGTATTGTACTTGGAGTTGGAGAGCATGGTTTATACAGGCTTGGAGGCAAGCCTATGGATCATGGGAAGAAGAAGCAGGAGGACTAGGTGTAGGTTCCAAAGAAGCAGGTGTAGGTGCAGGCTTCAGAGGGGCAGGTGCAGGTTCTAGAGGATAAGAGGGAGTCGAGTTCTAGTAGGGGCTTGCAAATTCAAAGGGATATTTTGCAGCCTAAGAAGAGCGTGGTCAGTGGGGGAGCAAGGGTGCTCCTACAATTGCCAAGAAGGAATCATGGAGAGGGTGGAAGACATTCCAAGAGAAGAAGAAGAAGCAAGATGCTTCCAGTGACAACACTACTTCCGAGCAGTGTTGACAATATTGCTGAGATATCGCTGATATTCACAAATATCGCGATATTTTCAGGGAGACGAGATATCGCCGAGGAAATATCGTGATATTTTGTCTCCTCAAAAATATCGCAATATTTGCGAAATATCGACGATATCTTAGGAAAATATCGCGCTACGATTGAAAATATCGCCTAGGCACAGCAAAAAATTGCCACCGCGGCTAGAAAAGGCCAATTTTGTTTTGTTTTTTATTCATTTTCATTTCTGATTGCTAGAGAAGGAAGGGGAGAGCTATTTGCTTGCTTCCAAGGAGGATTTGAGTGTTGAATAGCCATTATTGCCACCAACAACGAAGATTTTGTTGATCTAAGATTGAAGAATAGTGAGACAATTTCATTTCTTCCATTAACAGGTATGTTCAAATAAACCCCTATGTTAATGAATTTTTTGATAGTTTTAAGATTATTCTTGCTTGCCTATTTGCTTACAAACATTTTTCTTGTTTTTTTTTTCCATTTGCTATGATTTTCATGCCCATGAGAAAATGCAAGGGTTTTCTCCATATTTGGACAACAAACTCCATTTTTTTTTTAAACTTTCAAATGCACCCTCTTATTGTCATTTATGGTTTTTCATTGAATTCACATTGCAAATAATGTAGCAAAAAAATTATTTTGTAAAATGAGGTGGTTATTACTTATTAATTCCAATTTTTTTTGGTGCCCTAGGTTTGAGTTAGCTCACTACAAAATTCAAATATGCCAAAAGCCTTGGACCCATTTTGGGAGTATGGGGAGCCTGATGGTGGGACAAATCGGGCATATCTTACATGCAAATTGTGTGGGACCAGGATGACAGGAGGGGTTACACGATTGAAATACCATCTGGCTAGACTCATTGGACATGATGTTGGGATTTGTACAGTTTCTAGTCTGGAGCTTATACAAAAAGCTCTTGAAGCAATTGATGAAAAAGACAGAAAGAAGGAAGAGATAGAATGAAACAAGGCTGAACGTGCAGGTAGAACTTTCAGGATATCTTCTCCTGATTTTGATGTTGAGGGTAGTGGGAGGGGCTCCACAGCATCACCTGCTAGTGCTAGTGCGAGGTCATCATTTTTTGTTCCACGAATAGGGCATGGATCACAACCTGGCATAAAATCACTGGTTAAAAAAAGGGAGAATCAAGAAACAGATAGAGTCATGGGGAGGTGTCTTTTCTGGAGCGACTTACCTCTCAGCATCACCAAAACCAATCCATTTTGGAAGCCAATGTGTGATGCTATTGCTGTTGTGGGCCCAGGGTACAAAAGTGCTACATATGAGGAGTTGCGAGGGCTAATTATTCAAGCAGAAAAGCAGGACACCAACTCTAGATTGGCGGAGTTGAAAAAAACATGGGAAGTTACTGGATGCACAATAATGTCTGATGGTTGGACAGATAGGAAGGGTAGGACCCTTCTAAATTTCTTGGTACGTTGTCCTAAAGATACCGTGTTTATTAAATTAGTGGATGCATCAGAACATATTAAAGATGCAACAACGATATGTGAGTTGTTAGATGGGTTCATTCGAGAGATATGGGGAAACTCTCCTTCATCAAGGAGGCGGTTGATATGGCTAGGAGCGTCCCCAAGTTTATTTATAACCATGCTTTTGTTCTTAGCCTCATGAGGAAGTTCACTAGAAACAAGGAGTTGCGGCGTCCTGCGATCACACGTTTTGCCACAAACTTTATTACTCTTCAGTATTTGCTTCGATGTCAGTTCGAGTTGAAGCAAATGTTTGTGTCTGATGACTGGCGTTATTTGTAGATACAGTAGGTGATAGGACGGGAAATCCATTGCAAAAATGGTGTACTCTGAGACGTTTTGGCGTGGAGTCGAAGAAGCATGCTCAATTAGTGAACCTATAGTAAAGGTTCTCAAATTGGTAGATGGGGAGAAGCATGCAATGGCTTATTTGTATGAGGCCATGGATAGGGCCAAGGAGGCCATTCGTTCTTATTATGCAGACAAGGGTTTTGCTAGCCTTGATAGGCATATGATGTTATGGGATGTGATTGATAGTTGGTGGATAGGGATGCTTCATCGACCCATTCATGCAACAACACTCTTCCTCAACCCCACATTTTCATAAAAATGCGGCTTTGATTTTGATGGCGAGGTGATGGAAGGGCTCCATTCCTGTGTTCATAGGATGGTACCTGATCCTAAGCTTAGTAGCAAAATCAATCGCAAGATACAGTTTTATCAGGATTATGTTGGCCTATTTGGCTTTGATGATGCTATTAGGAAAGGACCCTCTTCATGCCACATAAGTGACAAGTAATCACTCATTAGAAATTAGAATTTTCAATTTAGAATTTCCTTACTTATAATTCAATTTTTTTTAAATTCAATAATGTAATTTTTATTTGAAATCTTAATTATGTTTTAAGTTTTTGAATTTTTTATTTCTTTATTTTGTTGTAGATATTTGGTGGCGAACCTATGGTGCAAGGGCACCAAATTTGCAAAAATTGGCCATAATAATCTTGAGTCAAACATGTAGCTCTTCAGGGTGTGAGTGCAATTGGAGTGTATTTGAGAAGATACACGCAAAAAAATGCAACATGTATAACTTTGAGCTCCAACCTTCAGTTGAGCAATTGCACTTATTGTAATTTTTAATTTTTAATTTATGACCTTCAAGTGTCAAGAGTCAAGAGTCAAGACTCATTAGTTTTTTTGACACTCTTACAGGTTGGAGTTCGCACGCCTCAATGATTTAGTGTATGTGCATTACAACATCCGACTTCGAGTGAGGCAAATAGAAGCACCAATGGATCCAGATGCCATTTCCTTAGACAATATTGATGTATTGTCTCAGTGGAGGGTGGAGTCTAAGGAGCCCATCTTGGAGGAGTCACCTTCATGGTTAGAGCCAGATGATCCATTAGAACAAGGGCAGCAAGAGGAGGAGGACTCAGAGGAGGAGCAACACTCGGAGGAGGAGGACACTGTGGGAGCATCAACATCAACACCATCTGCTATAGATATAGGAGAGCACAACTCCATACCTAGCACTCATTATTTGACATTAGGTGCAGAGGCAGGGCCAGGGCCTTCTACTACTAGGGTAGGCTTGGCAAACAACCCATCATGTTTTCCCGTAAAAGGGGGAGAGGGCAGTGATTTCAGATAGATAGCTGCTAGTTTTATTTGTTTTGCTACATATAACTCATGATGATGAGATACTTTTATATATGTGATGTTATTTTGTATTGGTTCTCCACATTTGAGTCCTTGAATGGAAAATTATCAGGGATCAGCAGGATTTGGTATTGCCTTTGATGTATCATTTCTATTTGACATCATATATATCAGTGCTTTCTTCATATTTATGTGCCAATGGGTTTATTTCATGTTGTTATTGCTTTATATGTTTAAAAATCTGAAAAAAAAAAAAAAAAAAAAAAAAAGAATATATTATGCATCTTTTATGCTTGTCGATGTTTGCCGATATTTTCGCCGATATTGCCGATAAGATGTTTTCTGGACCCTCGCCGATATTTTGCCGATACCGATATTTTCAACACTGCTTTCGAGAGAGGCGTAGTTCATACTACAAGAATTGTTGCAGTGGTGAGCGCCAAGAGTTGGGCGAGTGTTGAGAGTCATGATGATGATGATGAGTTACTTCCTAGTCTTGGAAGTACCTCTCTCGCTAAGAGGGAGTGTTGATTTTTGAGTAGCTTGGGAGGTACTCCAAGCCCTAGGGTTCGGGGTTTGGAGGGTGAAGAGCACAAAAGTCATTTGTGGGCTTGGAACCCAAGGTTGGGGTTTTGCACCCATCAATGTTTGGACCAAAACCATGGAGCATTTTCTACATGTGATGGATGGAGATGATGGAGAATGGTGAGGAGAATCCAATGCAACAAGTGTTGTCGAAATCCGAGTTGTAGAAGACGAGTCATGAATTTTTGGGTGCTCTAGTCATGTAGGCTTGAAGTGAAATTAGCTAAAAGTCATGTCTCTTCATGAATTTGTTGAGCCCTTATAAGGTGTATAAATAGAAGATGAATGTGATTCATTTTACACATCCAAGGTGCAACATAAAGCATTAAAGGAACTCATTGAAGAGAAGAACGGTTCTGTTTAGCCGCAAGCAATGAAGGGAGATCAGCGAAGAAGAGGGCCTATTAGGGCATCTTTCAAGACTGTTGGTGAGCGAATTTGCTGTGTAGGAGGGCCGAGCTAGAGGAGCTGAGTTCTGGGTTTGTTTTGAGGGTGTTTGTGGGTGGACAGACCTTGGGAGAGGCAGCCGTAGCCCTTAGAAGTTTGTTGTGGGGAGGCCGCAGGCCTTATCATCCTAGGACAGGGGTACACAAGGTTGTTTGGAGGCTAGTTTTTGCCCAGAACAACAGCAAAGGAGTAGAGGATCCTTCCAAGGGAAGACCGCAGTTAGAAAAGGCAATGCGAGGTGGACGAAAGGGGTTGATGTGGAGCTATTTCCAACCCTAACCAGATCACAGAGATGACAACAATATAGCACCAAACCAGAGGTATGTTTCAGCCTTGTGTTGGGTTAAGAATTGACCAGTTTGGATAAGTTTCATGAGAAGCTTGTGGGAGCCATGTGTTGAGGTTGACTTGGGTGGTTGGAAATCTCAACTAAGAGCAGATCTTACAGTGGAAGGATTGGGTGCCATTGGATTGGTGGAGGGCAGCATGTTGACAACCCAAAGTAGCCCTTGACAAGTTGTCCTAAAGGAGGTGTGATAACTGAAGGTTGGGTGAAGTTCATGTGCCTAATGTGCAGTACATTGATGGACTAGTGAACTGCTAGATTGGCAGATTGGAGCTCAGATGTTGGCTAGCCTAGAAGAGCAGGCTGGATTAACTTGTGTTCGCTGAAGCAGAAGCAACTTGCAGCAGTGATAGGTGGTAGCCCTCCTGGAGACTCTATTTGTTGTCTCTTGATGGACTAAGGGGCACTAGAGAGCAACACGAAAGTAAAGGACCAACAGGACGAGATATGACATAGAGATTGCAGCGAGAGTGTTAGTGTATCTTGTATTCTTGTGCTTGTGGACAATTGGGGGCCATTATCCCTTGTATGAGAGCCCTAGACAGTTGGATTATATGTTGATTAATATAGCGAAGTTGGGTTAAAATTTGTAAAAAGTTGGCTATACTTGTGCACGTGTGATTTACTGCTTTATATTGTCCACTGTGCAAAGTAGCTTTGTTGAGATTCATGGTTTGGTAGCGTCAGAGATTCGAAGATTCTATCCTTGACTCAAGATCATGGAAATTCAACACGATCGAGCCTATTGCTCGATCGAGTGCTTAAAATGGCTCTATCGAGTTGTTGTTTTCACCCAAGACACACCCTCTCTTGCCAAAAAAGTGTAACCCAGCTCCATGCACTCACCCGATGGTGAGATTAACTAGGTTGGAAGATACAATGAAATCTTGAAATCAGAAAAGATCTCTTGGAATTGGTTGGTGCACATCAAAAAGATTTGAAAGCAATTGCTGCTATGGAGAAGAAATATGATATGTATTCATCAGAGGTATCTGTTGAAAGCTCATGTAATGGAAATACAGTTAGAGTGAAAGATTGTTTAGTCCAAATTCAAAAAGATATAGAAGCATTGTGCTGTTCAGAACTCAATAGAGGTATGGGAAGAGCTCGAACCAGAAATACACAAAGCAGGACTGGATAAGGAGAATCAGAATTCACAGCTTGTACAAGAAGAAGAAAGAGAGATGCAGCGTAAGCATGTCGGTATACTAGTCTTACATCGCTGCTGCAATCAATGGCACTCTACCTACGATAACAACAGCCTTAATAGTATTTTAGCTACTTCAGATGGGTGGTAATTAGTAATTACTGGATGGCATGGACAACTACAAAAGAAAAAGGTCACCTGTTAGAAACACTCTTATCATTTTGGTTCATGTCACTTTGACATTAAGCAGCTCACTATGCCTTCTTCTGAGATCTATGCTTCTTTCACTGGCAGGATTTAAAACTGCCAATCAGTTTTTCAGCAATTTGCACAGGTATATATTTCCTACCCCAGTGTCCTTTGATGCAACTCGAACTGGGCATATGCTGTATCAGGTCAGTTGATGCTTATTGTTGTAACAGACCAAAACCTTTTCTTTTTAAGAGAGATTGATGGACATCATCTGATTCTAGCAAGCCCATGATACACCCTCTGTTGCTTGGCAGGCATTGCCATCAGCCGATCAGAGTGCAGGGGACATCGATTTCTTCGCAACTATGAGCTTTGGATTTTGCATTTATACAACAATTTGGATCATTGTTGTCATGTCTCAAGTTGTTTGGCAAATTTTCATTGTGTTTATGGTATCAGGTATTCTTCTGGGGTCTGTATCTCAATAATTATGATTACAAATATTTCAAATTTTAATTTTCTCAAGAGGAACATAAAGAGGAGACGAGAATTTAACCTCTATCTCAAGTTTTAGTGCACACAGAGACCATAATCTGTATTAAGGGGATGTTGTAAAATGGATAGTCAGAGTTGCATGGGGATTCTATCATGGCTGCTTTTTTCTGCATAGATCTTTTGGCTTGGTCTCAGGATTTAACGGTTATGAATAATAGAATTCCTGTAACTCCTATGGCCTTTCATTAATGCAGCAATATTATATAGTGACAGCTAGGGAACTGTCTCGTTTGGCTGGAGTTTGTAAGGCTCCAATCGTACAACATTTTGTGGACTTGATCTCTGGAACAGCCACCATTAGAAGTTTTGACCGGGAGTCTCGATTCTTGGAGAGAAATCTCGAGTTGACTGGTATACACACACACTAGACTTAGTCTTCACCAATGTTGGGGCCAATCACTGGCTTGGCATTTGGCTGGATTTTCAATCAAATCTTGTGTTTGAAATCTCTTTGATGCATCGTTCCCTTGCCAGAAGATGTAATTTGACCAAGTGCTGAAGTGTTTCCATGGCATGCAATTATACTTCCCTACATTGATATGAACTGACTAGACATTATAATTAATGACAGTTAATCAAATGGCACCTACACAGGCATCGCAGGGTCGGCAGCAACATATGGTCTGAATCTGAACATGATACAAACCTGGGTAATATGGTGCCCTTGTTATGTGGAGACTGCAATATATCAGTGGAGAGGATAATGCAGTATTCAGATATTCCTAGTGAGTCACCATTTATAACAGAGTTATAGACCAAATTCCAAGAGGCCATCTTGAGGAACAATAGGTTTAAGTGATTTGGTGAGAACCTACTACAAATGGACTATTTTTCTTTCATATTCAATGTTAGTGATTTGCACGTTGATTCATTGTTTACCTTGCAGACTTGTTTAGTCTACAGACTTGATCCATACAGTCAGGTGCATTATGGACCACATTTTCCTCATTTAAAAGGCATTGCATGCAGTTTCCCTGAAGCGATAAAGGTTGGTGTTGTAGAGTGAACTAGAAGTGGCAAATCGACTCTTATTCAATCCCTTTTCTGCATTGTGGAACCATCAACAAGGGGGAGAATTGTCATCGTTTGAGTAAACATCTCCACAGTAGGCCACTATGATCTAAGATCTAAATTAAGCATCATCCTGCAAGAATGAAATATGGCATGGCATTAACTAGTCTACTAAGAGATGGTCCTTGTATTAAGAGATGGTATGCAATTAACTAGTCTATTTACCTAGCTTTCTGGTTCGAAATATTATTCCTTGTTAGGACAGATTTTTTTATTCGTGGTTTATATGCTAAACATTTGTCATGAATCAGGATGAATCAGGATAAATAGCTGAGTATGGCACTCCATTCAAACTAGTCTAACAACAAATCTTCGGCTTTTGCAAGCTTGATTCGGAGTACTCCATCAGATCATCCAGTAAAATAAACAAGCTTGATATAGTTTTGGTCATATAGGGTTCCCAAGATGCATAAGAAAAGCGTATTTTCTATTAGCATGGGCAAATGAAATTATGTTAGTTTCAGTAACATGGTTAGAACTCATATATGGTAGATAAGCAGTAACATTTAAGCTGGTGGAGGTTTCCACAGTTATTTATATTATTGGAGATTTCTGAAAGAGAATTGTGTAATAGATTTTTGATCCGTTCAACGTTTGGGATGGTTACTCTATCCGTCATCACTCGTTCACTCACATTAGCTCTTTGGTCCCTGATGATGGATGAAATAACCATCGAAAAGTTGAACAAATCAAAAATCCATTACAGAGTTCTTTTCCTGAAATCTCCAACAAACCTCTAACATGGTTAGAGCTCACACATTGTAGACAACCGGTAGGTAAATATACTTGGTTATGGATAACAAATTTTTCCTCTATTTTTTAAAATAGATAAAAAATAGATTTTATATCTGACAACTTTAAGACGATATAAATTTAATAAATTAATGCACATCAAGAGTTTCAAAATTATCTGTAAATTTTCAAAATATCTAATTTTACATTTAAATTTCACAGAACTTTATTTAACTCTGTAAATATTTTTAACAATAAATTAATGGAAGTCAAATTTGACTTAAATAGACTGCAGCATAACCAGTTTGTCGGCCGGAACTTTATTTAACTCTGTAAATATTTTTAACAATAAATTAATGGAAGTCAAATTTGACTTAAATATACTGCAGCATAACCAGTTTGTCGGCCGGTATGAAAAAACATCTAATTAACTTTCATATCTTGAAGGCTGGATTATTCGCGAAGGTGACTAACAAATGTCATCAACTAATGAAAGTCCAGATATAGCATATTAACTTTCTTATCTTGAATGCTGTATTATTCTTTAAAAGTGACTTTGCCGCATGTTATAATTAACTACTGAAAGTCCAACTAATCAGACTTACAATCAATTACAATGTACCCTTTTTAAAAGTGACATGTACTAACTTAAATTCCCTGTCTTGAATGCTGATTATTCATGAAAGTGACTGGCCACACGCTATCAATCTAAATTTTTGTGACCTGAACAACAGAATACACAACCATCACGCACTGTGCGGCATGTTACCGTCGGTCTAGATATCATAGACCTGAATAACAGAAGACAGAACGATGCAACCATGACTTATTGAAAGTGACTTTTGCCATACAGTCTGAATTTTAGTAGACACGAATATCTAAATTTCTATATAACAACACAACTGAATGCACAACCATCACAGACTTTGCCACTTGTTACCATCAGTCTAAACTTTTTAACTGGAGACAGAAGATACAACCAGGACTCCTTGAAAGTGACTTTTGGCAGTGCAATCTAAATTCTAGACCTGAATAACAGATGATAGAACATACTACCATGACTTGTTCAAAGTGACTTGTACCGACCGACAGGCGGTCGTCAGCAACGGTTGAGTGTGAGGGCTGGACATCAAAACAAGAGCATTTTTATTTGAAGGCACACGCTCGCTTGCTTACAGTTTACGCAGGGCTTCAAAGGACCTTCCATGGATCTGTTTGCCCGCCTGCTCATCATTTTGATATTGTTATTATTGCTGTCGATACATCCATTCATCGAGATCGCATTGTTACAATTCACAACCGCCCTTCATCATATATTTTCTTATATCGATATGTCTTCCTGCATCTGCATCATCTTATTATTAACAGCATTTCTTAAAATCCGTCCCTTCATCAAGATTCTGCTGGCAAAGGATACGACTATCCGTCGTCCTTCTGCGTCCTCGGCGGGCTGCTCTGCGTCCACTTCTTATCCCCATTATGACGTGTTCATAAATTACAGAGTCCCAGACCTTAAACACACTTTGGCCCTCCCTCTCTACCATAGTCTTCAGTCCCGGGGGTTGCGAGTCTTTCTTGACCAGCGTGAAATGCGGGTTGGATGCAACATTTGGGAACAAATAGAAGCCGCTATTGGTGTCGCCTCGGTTCAGGTAGTCTTCCTCTCTCCAAATTATGCAGAATCGGCTTTTTGTCTCGATGAACTCGTCCTTATGGTAAAGTCGGGGGCTATCATCATTCCTGTATTTTACGATTTAAAACCCGAGCTCGTGTGCACGGGCGAAGATAAAAGTGGAGCATACGATAAAGCCCTTGGCGCACACGAACAGACACTGAAATACGACAAGAAAAGAATTCAGAGTTGGAGAGACGCTCTGTCTCATGTTGCAATTATAAGCGGCTTGGAGCGGGAGGCATCGAACGAGTGAGTATCCTAATCTGTGTGAATCCGTTATAGCTTGTAGTGTGTAGGATTCTCAATAGTTATCTTACGCTCTGAATATGAACATACAGGGACCTCTTGCATAAGGTCGTCGAGAACGTGTTGAAATTCTACACCCCCGAGTTCGAGAGTGGTCGGTGAATTGTTGACAGCGTCCATCGTGGTTGATTGGCGAGAGAATCACGAATATCTGAGTTAAGTGATGATGCGTAGGAATTCCATTGCACAAGCTAGCATATGGCACAGGTCTTTCTATTATTAAAGAATAGGTTTGGAATAAAACTATGTAATGCCCAGACATACCATACCTATTTAAGAATTTGTAGGGTTGGAATAAAGCAATGTAATGCTTGGATAGTAGTTTTGGATAAAAAATTTGTTTGTGGTTATTTTTATATTTAGATTTTCATGCGTGGGTTTTTCTTTTTTTCATCAGTGGGAGGGGTATTCAGTTGCCATTCACTTGAACTGTGAGGTTGTATAGGGGCCATACATTAGCTACAATGCCTAGATGTGGGTTGCCATCCTTTAAGAAGCTGTTTGATAAGAGTTAACTGGAAGGTTAATTCTCATATTCTTGCACTCATGGAAGTATTTATCTCTTTTTACCAAACTCACAAATCTACATGTCTGGTTGTGTAAGTCAGACAAATACATCTAGTGGGGCTGATGCCTTTGAATTGTTTTCTCCAACTCAGCATATCAGTGTTTCACCGGAGGTGAGCATAACACTGCGATGGGCTTTTCCTACCTCCTCCCTGCAATTGCCAATATTTGATCCCTCGCTTAGATTCGAAAGTCGCTGCAACAACAATGTGCCATCCTTTCCTAGTTACAGGTGTTCATTAGAAGGTTGACCTTACCTATCCAATGAACATCGGTATCTCGCTCTCACTCAACGGAAAACTCAAGACTTTGGGTATGAACCAAGACAGATAGAGTGGATGGAAGAAACTCCATAGAACCTTTAGCTAAGACTCTCACCCAACACCGTTGCGATGAATCGTTTAGTGTGATGGACTTCTAGTTGAGGAAAATAGTTTCCTGTGAAAGCTTCGAGCGGACCAACAAAGAAGAAGATGCCTAGGGTTAGCTCTGCGCACGGACTTCTGCTCGACGGCTAGGGTTTGTGTAAACAACTTCCGCGTCCACCACAAGATTGGGCAATCTTCCGTTGGCCACAGGCTCCATTAAAAATGGGCGCCGATAGGACAAAACATGCGAACAATGCTACGTTGCCCGAGGCCTTCACAAAAACAGACAACCCCATTGCTACGGAGAAAGGAAGTCAACCCGGAAACCTTCTGGGATCTTCATGGACAGTTCCGTGACTGCTGGCTCGACCTTTTATTGGCTTACAGCCTCTGACGTCTCCTTTCATCTGCGCTCCGATGCTTGGCCCAAATTAAAATAATGAAAAAGATAAGAACGGAGCGGTAAAAGTCAAGATAGTGGTATTATTATTGTCCAAAAAACCCAAGTTTACAATCGATTCAGAGTAAATTTACACCTCCATGGGCAAGATATTGGTATTATTGTTATTCAAGAAACCAAGGTTACAATATATTCAGATTAAATTTACAAGAACAGCACTACAGTTCTCTCGGGGTTACACAGATGTATGTTTATTATGGCAGCATTGTCACATGTCTGACAGTTATGTTAATCTAAATTATCATTTTTTTGGGAGCGTGTCCATGATGTGTGGATTCGTTTTGTGATTAAGTAGTGATAGTGTGGATTTGTCTTGTGATTAAGGAGTGATTCAAAGTTTTGAAAGTTTTTGAGTGGTTAAAATTATTTGGGAATTGTCATCTTTAAGATAGTTAGATTGGTTTTGAATCTTGGATCTTTACGCAAAGAGTATTTCAACAGTGCACCTTTTCATTATGTAGTTTACATCTTTGATTTTTATAATAATATTTTCCTTGGTTTTAAATTTTGGATCTTTACATAAACAGTATTTCAACGGTGTACCTCTTTACCATCTAGTTTACATCTTTAATTTTTATAATAATATTTTCTTTTTAATTTAATTAAAACCTCAATACCTCAATAGTCTTACCCTTCAAAGCTTTTATCATTATTTAACTGATACAATTTTTTATTAAATTATAAGTTAGATATATAAATCTGCCAAAAAAAAAAAAATGTGAAACATTCGATCACGGTGAAACCTTCAATCCATGGGAATTACATTGCTGAAATTTAATCATTCAGGATTCCACGAAATTTTCAACCAATTTCCCACAAAATTGACGAGAAAAGATGTCCGGAAAAGGGAAAATGCACCGTTACGCTAGCTTTAAGGGGAGAGTAGCATATTCATCTATCTAGTGCCACGCGTCGTTTTTAAAGAGGTGGGTGCTGTCACCGGTCTCCGTCATCTGCGTCGGTTGCAATACGGAGCATATAGCGCTGAGTTGGAGGAAGCATTTAATGAATCCAATTTTGACACACATGTGCACCGAGGATCATGTGCCACGCGTCGTTTTTAAAGAGGTTGGCGCCGTCGCGGTCTCCGTCATCTGTGTCGGTTCCAGTACGGAGCATATCACGCTGAGTTGGAGGAAGCATTTAATGAATCCAATTTTGATACGGAGTTGTCTATAATGCGATTTTTGGAGATTCCGGTGACGGTGTGGCGGAAGAAATTGAGGTTAAATCTTGATTCAGCACCCTAGAAAACCCCTGGGACGCTTTTATTGTGCAGAAACTAGCTATCAAACTTGCAATTCCAATAAATTCCTGCCGGATTTCGACCGGAAAAACCCGCGGGAAAGACTTTCAAAAAATCGACAACTGCATTTTGAGACACATTTGCTCCAAGGATTATGTCGTGATCCAATACTCAGGACTATTGGGATGGATTTCACGGGCAAATTACCAGTCACGGGGTGATTTGCCCGTCTTGAAATTTTACAAGACTATCAAGGGTTTTTTTTTTTTGGTTGTGGGGTTGGGGTTGAAATTGTGAAAAGTAGCCGGAAAGGTTTGAATCGACGGGTGGAACTGTTTTGGAATTCCAACCAGGACCGTCTTTCCTCTCTGAATAAGCAGCTTTATTGCCGTGCGAGGTTCTGGTATTTATAAATCGATCTTGGAGATTGCGCGAGTCCACGTAGACGAACAGCTCAACAATACAACATTTAGTCAATGGCATTGATGGTTGATTTGGCCAGCTAAACATCCCGCTTACTCTAGCGGGCCCTCAGTTGGCCTTTATAACTTTTTGACCCCCGCGCGCCAGCTTTCATGGGAATCGTAAATTTGGCCAAGTGGCTTACGCTACATGCTGTCGGGCCCTCAGCTGGCCTTTATAGCTTTTTGACCCCCGCGCGCCGACTTTTCATAGGAATCTGATCAGGTAGTCTAAAGAGGTAGAAGTGGGATTTAAATTCCACTTCTATAAATGATCACTTAGTATAAATTATTCCACTCTTTCTAAAGCCGGTAACACACGTAGACAAGTGAGAATTTTTTCCGTAACAGGTAGAAGCGGGATTTAAAGTCAAGGGAGGCTGATAATACCTTGTCCAGAGCCATTTAAGTTTACATTTAAGAAAAAAAATTAAAAAAAATTCTTATTAACGATTAAAATTTTAAATTTTTTTATTAATTTTCGATTAATTTTTAAAGATTTTTACTTATTAGTAATGGTTCTAAAAGGTATAAAGAGAGGTCGAAAAGATTGTTAAATTGGAATTGTTGAATTAGAAAAATTGTACAATGGTTTGAAATAATAATTATTATATTAGATTTAGATTTTTTTAGCGTGTTTGGGTATCATATTCTTTACAGTTATGGATAGATAACATTGATGAGTATAATGTGGAAATCATGACCCAAAAACAAAAAGCAAAAAAAATATTTTTAGTATTCAACCAAAAAAAATATGGCCGGTAACCCATTTTTTAAATCCAAATTAAATACTTTTGAAAGATCCTTACCACAAATCAAAGAGTGTTTTTTATTGGAGTTGGGTTTTGAAAAACATTTAATTCATTAGAAATATAATTAATATTATAATGATAATTTTTACAATTTAATTAAAATCAAATGTAAAAAGAGAATATCTCATTACAAACATTTTTTCTAACAATTTTTAAGCAATTATATTCTGCCATAAAAACATGTGAGTAAACCCTTCACCAATATAAGTGCCCCTCATGGCTTGTCCTTCAAGTTGGCTTCCCTAATCTGACATCCTAAGCCATGGCTCATTTATTTGCCTCTTATTGTTGTTTTTTTCCTTATGCAAAGATTTAAACTATTGTGGGAAGTAACTAATGGAAAATATATTATTTACTAAGTATCAAATATTTTTAAAGATTTTAATTTTGAATGATTTTCTTGCATGAGTTTAAGAATTAAAAATCACTGTACCTATTTAGAAATCATGCATGAATATAGAAATAATGACTTAAAATATATAAGGCAGTAATGAAATTATTGATTTTATCAAAAAGGAAAAAAGAGTCAAACCCCACCATAGATTGAAAATATTAAAAGAAAAATATTATTTATATTTTTCAAATTTTAATTTCATTTTGATGGCTAGACAAGAGAACCATACGATAATATAATAGATGAAATTGTTACTTTGTAAATCAAAATAAGTCGATTAATTATTTGAAAATAAATCATTACCTAAACTCAAAATTATTAATAATTATGTTAGTATTTTTAATACAATTTTTACAATTATCAAGAATTATTAGAATAATGTAAAATATTATATAGATATGTTCTTTTTCATTTAAATTAAATTGATTAATTAAAGAAAATGTGACATTATAAGAGAGGTCAAATCTCTCAACCAATAAAATGATAAAAACATAAAATTTTAATATAGAAAAAACTTAAAATTATTTTGTTAGGTCTGAGACTTTTGTGATCCATTATGTAAATAAATGTCTTTCGAATTAATCACATCATTAGGATTCTATGGATATTTTGAACCAAACAATGTGGTTCATCCTCAGTGCAAGATGAAAAAATCAATCAGTGTTCAAGAATAAATAGTATGGATGTATCATTGCTGGTTGAAAACATCATTAGGATTTTGTGGATCTTTTGAACCAACCAATGTGGTTCATCCTCAGTGCCAAGATGAAAAAATCAATCAATCTTCAAGAATAAATAGTATGCATGTATCATTGCTGGTTGAAAATATTCATAAAAACCGGAACCAATGATATCAAATTTCTTCTTAGCAACTTGTAGTTGAGCTCGTTCAAATTAATGTACCTTATCAACCATTTCCTCCTTACATGTAGAGTAATAATGTTAGATCTAAAATTATTTATTTAATATTATACATTAAGTAAATAAATAAATATTTATAATCCAAATATAATAATGTAAAATTATTAATATTAAGCCAATTAATAAATATTTATTACAAAAAAATAACTAATGCAAAAACAATAACCAAATAATTGCTATAATAACCTTCCACAAAAAATAATAAAATATTAAAGGCAATATATAATAAAACACTAAAAGCAATAAAGTTTTTCTAGTCTAATTTCTCTAAAATCCAGCAACAATTTATTGAAATCATAAGCTTGCTGGGTAACCCCTGCAAAATTGAAGTGCCTTAAGGGTTTTTCAGGGTGCTAAATCCATATATATAGTCAAAAAATAGTTTGAATAACATAAATCAAGATTTCAAGTCAAAATTTTCAGTGTGGACCAGAAAATCCAAAAAATCATACTAAAGACAACTCCCTCTGAAAAACCCCCTAGGGCACTTCCATTGTGCAGGGGTTACCCATCAAGCTTGTGATTTCAATAGATTCCTGCCAGATTTTAGAGAAATTAAACTAGAAAAACCCACGGGAAAAAATTCCGAAAAGTTTCACTAAAGACAACTAGTATCTTATATCTTGTGATTTTAATAAATTCTTGCCAGATTTTAAAGAAATTAAATTGAAAAACCCAAGAGAAAAGCTTCCAAAAAACCTCACTAAAAACAACTAGTATCTTATGTATTGTGATTTAATAAATTCCTGCCTAATTTTAAAAAAATTAAACTAAAAAAACCTCTCTAAAAACAACTCATATTTTATATATTTACCTTAACAATTTCATCTCCATCTTTCTTTATTCTATTCATGGACTCCTTTGGCGGTGTTCTAAACTTTGCCAACTACAACTGCTTTTATTGCACTCGGAGCTCACAGATTCTACCCACATCTTCACTCTGCTTTTTCAAATTCGTCATCTCAAATTTCAATATGAACGTCATTATGAATTAAAATGATAAAATATCAATTCATTGTATAGGTTGTTAGCTTCTTTATATTTATGAATGGATTTTGGGCACGTCAATGAGCATAAATTCAGATCGTTGGGAGTTACTAAATCGAAGCGCAGTTAAGCTCATATGGTGAACAGATGTCACGATTAAACATAAAAGATAGACGAAAATTCTATTAACATCATCAAAAAAATTAAGTTTTCATTTAATGACAATAAAGCTAATAAAAATAGTATAATAATTTTTTAATTAATTCAATAATTACGGATCAACAAATGCGGTTCATTTTGAGGACTATGACAAAGGCTTAAATAAAGAGCAATGTAGAGACCATAATTTCAAGTAACCCTTATATTTCAACAATAATATTTAAATTATGATATTAATTTATTAATATATTAAACACAAAACGCTTATATTAAATTATTAGTTTTTGAAAAATAATATTTAAATTATAATATTAATTTATTAAAAACAAATATTAATAAGTAATGACTATATTAAATGGCTAGTTTTTGAAAAATAAAATTTAAATTAATTTATTAAAATCAAATATTAATAAGTAACGACTATATTAAATGGTTAGTTTTTGAAAAATAATATTTAAATTAATTTATTAAAATAAAATATTATTAAATATTTTTATTAGGGAGTAAAAAATTATAAAAATGAGTCAAAACCGACAAAGATCATTTAATAAATAAAAATAATTATTTGACTTTATTTTTTTTTATTCTTGTTTAATTTTTTAATATTATTTGATTTTAATAAATTAATTTAAATATACTAAATTATGACTTTTCTTAAGTATGATTATTGTATGATTATTGAACTTGCAAAACAACTTATTGTTTCCTAAGGATTTATAAATTCAATAAATAATTTTAACAATTTTTTAATCAAATTTCAAATAAAGACTTTTCTTAATTATGATTATTGCTTGATTATTGTAATTACAATAAAACTTTGTTTCCTAAGAATTTATAAATTAAATAAATAATTTTAACAATTTTTTATCCTTTTGATGTGTTTATGGTGTTTATTTGGATATATGGTAGGATGGGTTATGCAGTCTATGTGGTTGGATGTAAGAATTTTTCTAGTTAACATATTAGCCAACGAAACTGGTTAGAGTGAGGTTGATAAATTTTGGAAATCTAATTATGTAACACCCATTTATTAATGGAAAAATCCCAACTTACAAAAAAGATAAAAAGAAAAGGAAAAAAAGTTTAATACCAATATCAATTGAGAGTAATATAATCTTATAATAAAATAATAAATTTATTTTCCTATATAAAAATGATAAAATTTAATGTAAATTAAAAATGGTTTATGGAGCAATTTTTATTTTTTATTTTATTTTTATAAAATCTATTCCCATTCTTAAAAATTATCAAAATTTTAGATTAATAAAAAAAATATTGCTTCTATTTATTACTAGATTCCTATAATGGAAAAGATGTTTATCATTAGAATAAATGCCCCCGCCTTCTACTAAATATGGTATCATTGGTTTTGCTATGAATGGTATGTTTTTTGTTTGCATCATTTTCTAATTACAAATTCAAATTCTTTTGTTTGTCATTAGAATAAATACCTCCTATTATTAAAGAATAAATGTTTTCTACTAGTGGTTTTACTATCAATTATATGTTTTTTTGTTCGTGTCATTTTCCAATGAATTTTATTAGTTTGTATTGAAAAATGTGTAACTAGGCTGGGTCTTCACAAGTATGAAATGTATTCTTGTAAATATAAAATGAAAAAGAAATTATTATTATTATTGGAGCATCGGTTTCATGCTCAAGTTCTTTTATTTTATATAGGTCAAGCACCCATTGAGTGCTTCTAGGGTTTGTCCTAGGTATAAGAGTCATTGTCATATATTGAAGACCCTATGGGGACATTGTAAATTGTAAAGAAAAAATTATTTTGTCTTTAAAGTGTCAAAATACCTCTAAGATCAAGTCGGCCTAATGAGCTATAAATTCGGTCTATGTGAAGAACCACATCCACTCTTGAGAAAGCTTATATATAAGAAGAACTCGTCCTCCATTTGGATAACTCACTCACTCATCTCTTATGCGAAGAAGCATAAGAAGAAGAAATCAAGAAGGAAGTGTGAAGAGGAGGTCAAAGAAGTCGAAGTGTTTTTGGGCCTTATCTATTCTTTTGGAAAGATTGAAGTTAGGGTTTTCTGTGCTGGATCTCCTGGGGTTTGATCTTGGGAAAAAAAGAGAAGGAAAGGCAAGCAAAGGTCTTTGAGGGAATCTTACTAGCCCTAGGAATCAAGTCAAAGCAAGTGAAGTCAAGAGGAAGGCTATTAGAGGGAGATCGAAGTCTCTTAGAGAAGCAACAACAGTTGCAGCAGTTGCTAGGCAGCAACATTTCAGATCTACTAGGAGGTCGAAGATATTGCAGTAGTAGGTCGTGGTAGACTTGATCTTGAAGAATATTTGTCTGAGTCTAGGTCATGGTATTCGTCAATTGAAAGATCTGAAAGATAAGAAGATATTTACGGGTTTTCCCCTCAAGAGGAGGGGTTTTGGCCCTGGCTTGCAGCCTATATATTGTGTCACTGTGCTTACTGTTTTGGTTGTTGTTTGATGTATTTCACGTTGGAATAATAACAAACAAAGCTAATAAGAAAAAGGTAACACAAACAATTATCTAGTTAAGAGAATTAACATATTCATTGCCCTATTGAATTCTCAACATGGTATCAGAGATTTGGATCTCTAAGGGAATCATTAAAATCTCCTCAACAATGAACAAATTCATTAAGCAAATTGCAAACCATCTCAAGAAATGTATCAAGGAAGCATGGAGTTTCTTATTCTCTGCAAAGAATGTATCATTCAAAGAAAGGGATGAAGGTCTCTTCTTAGCTCTCTATGGTACATTTCAAGACGAAGACATCTGGGTAATAGATAGTGGTGCATCAAGGCACATGACTGGCCACTCCCACTGATTGAAGACCTTATCAAAAGGAAAATATGCTTACTCTGCGGAGCTTGGAGACAACAAGAGCTATCATGTGAAGGGAATTGGATCAACTTCCATAAAAATCGAAGATGGAAGCAACATCCACCTCAACAACATTATATTTGTTCCAGGTTTGCATAAAAGTTTACTTTCTATTTCAAGTTTAGAAGACAAAGGAGATAGAGTATCCTTCATTGTTGGAAAAGTAGTTGTTTGGGGAAAAGACTCAAGTATAGATCAAGAAAAAGTTATTGGTATCCGAGAAGGAAGGATTTACAGATTAATATCTCCCGTAAACCAAGCCCTAGTTCACACTGAGATTAGTCCATGTGAACTTTGGCATCGAAGGTTTGGCCATCTACATTTCAAAATACTTCCAACTTTAGGTTCCATAGTAGGTAAAATACTGAATTTGAAGGATGATCATGAAGGTGTCTGCAAGGGATGTGCATTGGTCACGAATACCAAAATACCATTTGGAAGCAGTGCTTCGTAATCGAAAGAAATCTTGGATCTCATTCACTATGATGTGTGTGGCCCTATGACTCCAAAATCTTTGGAGGCCATCTATACTGTGTCACATTCATAGATGATCATTCAAGAAAAACCTAGGTTTACTTAATGAAAACCAAGAATGAAGTATTAACAAAATTTCAAGAATTCAAGGCTGAAGTGGAGAACCTTACATAAAGAAGAATCAAGATATTGAGATTTGATAATGGAGGAGAATACACATCCAAAGAGATTATAGCATTCTATAAGGAGTTTGGGATTAAGAGGGAGCTGATAGTCCCATACAATCCCGAACAAAATGGAGTCACAGAAAGAAATAACAGATCCATTGAAGAAAGTGTAAAATCAACGTTACACGATCAAGATCTACCTAAGTTTTTGTGGGGAGAGGAAACAAAGATAGCGATCTACATTCAAAATCGATGTCCTCACAGATCTCTAGATAACAAGACTCTGAAAGAAGTGTTCACTGGGAAGAAGCCATTTGTAGATCATTTTTGAATCTTTGGGTGTCCTGTGTATATTCATATACCAAAGGACAAAAGAAAGAAGTTGGATCCTTTCGGTATGAAGGGTATATTTGTTGGTTATAGTGACTCATCAAACGCCTACAGACTCTATATGAAAGAAGGACATCACATTGAAGTTAGTCGTGATGTCATATTTGATGAGAGTATAACATTCAAGAAGTCAGAATAACTTTCCATGGATTTTGATGACGAAGAACTTCTAATATTTGAGGAGGAAGTTGACAAGGAAGGAGAAGGATCACACCATGATGAAGAAGGGCCAAGTGAACCTATTCAACCCGTGGTCATTCCAGAAACAAGGAAAATACCTAATTGGTTGAAATCCACACTGCTTGATGCAGAAAGTCATGGGGTATCACATGGATCATTTAGAGAAAGTAAGAGACCTAAGAAATACTCTAGGTATGCTACATACATGACAAAATTAATAGACGAAGAACCATCCACCTTCGAAGAGGCTGTAAAACAAAAACAATGAAAGGATGCCATGAATGAAAAGTATCAATCTATAATGAAGAATGGAGTATGGGAGATCGTACTTAGGCCAGAAGACAAATTTGTGGTTACTTCCAAGTGGATCTATAAGATCAAGCATGCAATTGATAATAGTATAGACAAGTATAAAACAATATTTTTGGCTAGAGGTTTCTCTAAACTTGAAGGCATCGACTATGAAGAAACATTTGCTCCAAAAATAAGATATACAACAATTTGATCATTAGTCTCTCTGGAAACATCGATGGGATGGAACATCCACCAAATGGATGTCAAGGCTACGTTTATGAATGAAACCATAAATGAAGAAGTCTATATAGAACAACCCTTGGGATTTGAAGTCAAAGATAGAAAGACACATGTTTGCAGATTGAAGAAAGCATTATATGGCCTCAAGCAAGCACCAAGGGCATGATATAATATACTGGATGCATACCTCCAAATAATAGGCTTCACAAAAATTTCTATTGACTCGAACCTTTATATTAAGGTTGAAAATAATAAACCTATAATTATTCTTCTGTAGGTAGATGATCTTCTGTGTAGAAGGTCGAATTGAAGAATGTAAGAAGCAACTGGCAGAAGGATTTGAAATGAAGGATCTTGGGCTGATGCATTAATATTACTAGAAGTTTGGCAAGGATCGAATGAAATCTATTTGGGTCAAGGAAAGTATGTGATCGAGATTCTAAAATAGTTCAACATGATGGATTGTAAACCTATGACCACTTTGATGATCACAAACTTGAAGAGACTGAGGAGTTCTGAATCACTCCTCAATCAATCCATGTGGATACTTCTAGTGATATACAACTTGTTGCCTCATTGATGTGCTTGGTGAATACTCAACCAAACATATGTTATGCAGTAAATGTACTCAATCAATTCCAAGTGGAGCTGAAGCATGATCATTGGATAGAAGAAAAGCATATTATAAGATATTTGCAAGGAACCATCAACTAATGTCTGAAATATGATAGAAGGAATGATGTTCAATTGCTTGGTTATACAGATTCCGACTAGGGAGGCAGTGTACAAGATGGAATAAGCATTACGAGAGGATGTTTCATTTTAGGATCCTCCATGGTCTCATGGATGAGAAGAAAGCAATGCACTGTGGCTTTGAGTAGTGCTGAGGCTGAATATGTTGCAGCATGTGAAGTAAGCAGAGAAGAAATATGGTTAAGGAAGCTTCTATCCGACTTGTTTGAAGGACCGATGAACCATGCAATGATAATTTGTAATAACACCAATTTTATTCATTTTTCTGAGAATCCAGTGTTTCATGGAAAGACAAATCACATCAACAACAAGTATCACTATATTTGAGAGCTAGTAAAAAATGGTGTGTTGCAGCTACGGTATATCTCCACTAAATAACAGGTAGCTGGCATATTGACAAAATCACTTCTAAATAAGAAGCTTTTATACTTAAGGGACAAGCTTGGTTTGGTGGATTTGACCTCCCTCATTGAGAGGGAGAGATAGGCACTACATTCTTGTCTTCACTTGGGAAGAAAGAATGGAGGATTGGGTAACCATCTGGCATTCGATACTCTTTGAGAATGTGGTAGGGCATTCAAGACAAGAGTAGTTGTGGACCAATATTCTTTGAGGATTAGTTACCCAAGATAAGAATAGTCCAATGGGAGGTCATACTCTGTGAACACCCGGGTGGAGTATGTGCCTTGGGAGACAATGATGATGGTCCTATACATCATTGGTCTCGCCAACATTGTGCTCTAATCTTGTGGAGTGATAGAGTTGTTATTTAAGGCCTTGCTATGTGACAATGCTAGTTAATATGATGCTAGATAGATGGGTTACCAATCCGACTCTTCTTATGAGATCTCTTTAGATTCAGAATGGCCATGTACCTCTTATGAATATCTCCCTAGTTAAGAGGGAGTGTTGAAAAATGTGTAACTAGGTTTGGTCTTCATAAGTATGAAATGCATTCTTGTAAATATAAAATGAAAAAGGAATTATTATTATTATTGGAGCATGGGTTTCATGCTCAAGTTCTTTTATTTTATATAGGTCAAGCACACATTAAGTGATTCTAGGGTTTGTCCTAGGTATAAGAGTCATTGCCATATATTGAAGACCCTATGGGGACATTCTAAATTGTAAAGAAAAATTTATTTTGTCTTTAAAGTGTCAAAATACCTCCAAGATCAAGTCAGCCTAATGAGTTATCAAGTTGGCCTACATGAACAGGCACGTCCACCCTTGAGGAAGCCTTTATATAAGAAGAACTCATTCTCCATTTGGATAACTCACTCACTCATCTCTTGTGTGAAGAAGCAGAAGAAGAAGTCAAGAAGGAAGTGCGAAGAAGAGGAAGTCGAAGTGTTTCTGGGCCTTATCTATTCTTCTAGAAAGATCGAAGTTAGCATTTTCTGCACTAGATCTTTTGGGGTTCGATTTTGGAAGCATAAGAGAAGGAAAGGCAAGTGAAGGTATCTTAGGGAATCTTACTAGCCCTAAGACTCAAGTCAAGGCAAGCGAAGTCAAGAGGAAGACTATTAGAGGGAGATCGAAGTCTCCTAGTGAAGCAACAACAATTGTTGGGAAGCAAAATTTTGGATCTACTGGGAGGTCGAAGATATTTCAGCAGGAGGCCGTGGTAGAGTTGATCTTGAAGAGTATTTGTATGAGTGTTGGTCATGGTATTCACCAATTGAAAAATCTAGAAGATAAGAAGAGATTTACGGTTTTTCCCCTCAAGAGGAGGGGTTTTGGCCCTAGCTTGCAATGTATATACTGTGTCACTGTTCTTACTATTTTGGTAGACGTTTGATGTATTGCACGTTGGAATAATAACGAACAAAGCTAATAAGAAAAAGGTAACACAAACAATTATCTAGTTATCAGAATTAACATATTCATTGCCCTATTTAATTCTCAACAGTTTGTGAATAGAATAAATGCTTTCTACTAAACTTATTATAGTTGGTTTTACTATCAATTGTATGTTTTTGTTTGCACCATTTTCTATTCAACTTTTTTTAATGGAACATATTTCATTAGGAGCTAAACATTTTACTTTTCAAATTTTTTTTTCCATGCACATATTTTTGGACAATTTTATCCAAAACCAAGTTAAAATTTAGAAGAATTGGTGGAATTATAAACATTAATTCTTGAGATTCCATAATCCCAACAGACTAGAGTGTTTGCAAAGAGTTGAATTCATTTATGTATTCAAAAAATACAATTTAAATAATAAAAAATTATAAGTCCCAACAATTACATAATTTAATTTTAATAATAATTATTAAAAAAAAACGAAAAAATAACATATTTATACTTGTTAGTAAAATAGAGTACTTAAAATACTTGCTATTGAGCTCTTAAGATCTATGCAAAATTGGTATATATGCAAGTATATTTAATTTTAAATTATCTTGCATATCAAACCCTCTTGATGTCTTATATTTTTTTTTTCTCAATCTGTCTACTTCTATTATTATACAAAAAGATTCAAAAAGTTACAGCAAGGTCGTAGCCTTGAAAATCTTGCCATGAGATTGACAATTAGCCCAGCTGAACACATTCCAAAATTGGTGGACTTCCATCTGTTACGTCTTCTCCTAAGACTCTAAACATTGCGAAACAGGGACAAGCTGAGACAAACAACCATTGCGCTGTTGTACAGCGCTAAACAAGGACAAATAGACACAGATCCAAACAGTCGACACAGAGACATATAGACACATACTATGACCTGACACAGGCAGAATTGCGAGTTTCAAAAACAGAGTAATGCGCCTACTTCTTAGGCTGCCGAGAGCAGAGTGCCATACAAGATCAGTCGTCATCCGTAGTGTAGGGTTCCTCCACTACCCTGCACCCAAATTGCAAAGAGTCTTCCGAGTCTGAGCGAAGGACCACCGAGCCAGTTGGGACTCCCTGAGCAGGCTCGCTTGGACCAGCAGGGGCAGCTTGAGTCGCCAAGGAGGAGCTTCCCATGACCGGGCGTTGAGTATCAATTGGAGGCGCTATCCCTTGTTCTGGCGGAATTGCCTGATGTGCTGCTGCCTGGCCGCTGAGATTTTCACAATTTTCTATAGTAACAGAAACTAAGAAAGTGGAATTGGCAAGAGTGCAGGGGATACGATAGCAGACTGTTGGATGCGCCGCATGCTCACATTCAACCAACCTTCCACGCCCGTGACCTCTGCCTCTTCCAGCTCTGGAAACATGAGGGCGATTTTGCTCAGGTGCCAACTCAACCGAGGAAGAGGGGGAGATGGGGGCAGACCTCTGTGTGGTGGCGCGTCCACGGGAGCCTCCGCGTCTGCTACCCATTCTAGGACGCTCTCTCGGCATTGCAATATACAGTGGATTGACCAGCGCACAAATACACGGAGGGGAGCGACTAACCAGAACGTGAGCCCGTTGAACTGGAGCGAATTGCCTGTGAAACACTCTCGAGCCTGAGACAGAGACGGACTTGGGCACAGAGAGTGAATGCCCCTGAGCTACCAACAGCACCGCAGAGGAGTGCGAAGTGGCAGCAGAGGGATGCGAAGAGGCCGCCGAGGAATGCCAAGAAACCGCAGAGGAATGCGAGGAGGCCGCGGGAGCACAAACATTTTGAAGCGCCATTGCACAATTTACCAGGAGGTAGATGGAGGAGTAAAAGAACCGCATTAAAAACCCTGCGTGAGACCAGCTCACTTGATCTGCAAGGTACCTCGTGGCGTGCATGGGCTGACACCTGCCCATGTGAAACGCCACCTTCGTACCATCACGCCGATTGAACACCCGCATCCGAGATTGATGTCTTATATTTACTTTACATTAAAAAATAAATAAAAAAATTGGACGGTATTGTAGGTTCTTTGAATTTTGAGTTGTTTGTATAGATTTTAAGGATTGTTATCATTAGAGTTGTTTATGTTGTAGAAAGAGATTATCATGTTTTTGATGATAATAAAGAGATTATGATGTATTTGGTGCTTTTCATTTATATGTAAGTGTTTATATAGATGATCGTATGCTTTGTTATGTTTTATTTATCTAATATCTATTTTTGTATTTGTTTTTTCTTTTTATTATAACTTAATATAATTAATATATAAATCTTATTATTATGTTTAGGAAGTAAGGTTTTTTATATTTATTAATATTGCAATCTTCACTTCTTATTTCACATGTTTAACCAAAAAATTAAAATGAAAAAAATAAAGTTAGAATGAAAAAAAAATTAAATGAAAAAAAAAAAAAAAAAAATTAAATGAAAAAAAACAACTAGCATAACATTTATACGGTTTTTAATTTATATATGAATTCATATAAATCTACCCCTTATTTCACATAATTGTTTTATTTAACCGCCAAACTAAAAAGCTAAAATGAAAAAAATTAACTAATAATATTTATACAGTTTTTAAAAGCCCTTGAATTATAAGAGTAAGAATGCCTTTTTAATGGTTTTTAATTTATATATGAGCTCATATAAATCTAGTTCTTAAGGATGCTTTTTATTATTATTTTGATTCAAATTTGATTTTAAAATTATTTTGATGAAGGAAGAAAACCTGCGTTTTACTCAAATTTGAGTATAAATACTTTGAGTAAAAGTGTTTATAGATATTTTCAATATTATATTTTTTTTTGTTAATTAAAATAATTTTTTGAGACATGTTTTGTTAAATTTAGTTTTTTTCTTTTGGTTAAAAGTAGTCATTTGAATGGTCGATTTTTCTATTTAACTTGTTGCCATGATTTCATTATTCATCTTGTCCTGACGAAACGCGTTGACAAATAAATTTTGATGTGATTATCCCCTAAAACATGTTTCAAAAAATTGATATGGATCACAAAAGCCTTAATTGGATAAATAATAATAATAAAATTAATTAATTAATTGTTTAATTGATTTAATTTATTATTTATTTTATCAATTATTTTGATTTTTTTTATTTGTTAAATTTGATCTAATTTTATATTTTTTGGGGATTTTTTTTAATTGAATATTCCAATTTATCTTGTTTTTTAATAAATATTTTGTTTTATTCGAATTAGCTTTTCAATCTAACCGTTAAAATTTATTATTTCTCTATGACACTATCTCTATTTAATCTCGTGCCAAGATCTCATTCTACATCTACATAATTTCTATAATGTGATTTTTATCAAAAGATGTTTAATATTAAATATATTTCTTAATAAATCATTTTTTTCTCAAAGTTCTTAGATTTTTTTTTTTGGGATGATTTTTGAATTTGTACTTAAAAAGTGTTATCATTCATGCATTTTGTTTATCATGTATTTAAAAAAAGTGATTTATTTATTTATTTTAAGATAATAAAGATTTTTTTTTTTTTTTTTTTTTTCAAAATTTTAGTTTACTTCATTTGACCAAAATATCTAAAATTTTGATTATATAAGTGAAGATGCATTAATATTAAAGATTTTAATATGAAGATATTATTGTTACTTTATTTAATATTATTATTTTGGAAGTAGTTTAACATCTGACTATTATCATTTTTTTTACTATTTTCCATTTAAATTTTATAAATGAAAATTTATTTATATTTGTTTAACTATTTGCTATTTAAAATTTATAAATGAAAAATTAAAAGTTAATATTGAAGCTCAGGTACTGATCCTCTTTATTTTCCCAAATCTAGATGACTATAGTTCTTGAGATGGGGTAGTTGTCACATGACTGCGCTGCATGATAACATAAGGGAAATGGTAAGGTGGCATCCATTTCTTGACCTCACCTCAAGCCACAATCAATGCAACCAGACCATGAGCACTCAGTTGAGGACAGAGAATTTACGCCCTCTGCATGATATGGATTTAGACATTATTGAGCCAGACATTCCTTCTTATAGACTCATGGTGCTAAGGGGGTTCAGTTTCTTGTGGTTTGGAGCTGTTGTGGAACACATGGCTTCAACGAACCAGAGGTAACTGCAACATTCTGTTTATCATGGTGAGACAGAGAGCCCGGGCCACAAGGGGCAGTGTGGAACGATGACGTCATTGTTCCTCAAACCTGGCATGCTCATGTTGAGGAACAATTTGATGAGGATATTCCAGTGCACATATGCTAACTCATGGTTGCCATGGACGCAGAGGAGAGACGAAACATTGATGGTGCTCTTTGGGTTGTCCGGAATCTACTTGCTAGGCAACTTAGGGAATAGGAAGAAACCAGAGAAAGCTTCAAGAGCAGAATGATGAAAGCCATTGCCTTTCTGGTCCATACATGCATAATGCCTAGGAACTTGGATAGGGCGATGAGGATCCCCTTTCCTCCTCCTTTGACATCTTCCAATTCTCACGACAGGTTTAAAGCGACCGTCTCCTCCCATCAAGGTCTAAGACCATCTCATTTGGGGCAATCGGAATTGCAAGCGAAGAAGCAAAAGGTGGCAGACAATCACAACTCACTTGAGCTTGTGTAACAACCACCGAACCTGGCCAGTCAAGATGGTGTTGAAGGCACATCTAAGAGCGAACCTTTCAAGGGAAAAGAGAAATTTTACAGTGCTTACATTGAATGGGATCGTCCCCCTTGGCTACCAGAGGGATATGACGACCCACTCTTGTATCTAGAGCAACAAGAACAAGAAAGAAGGGAGAAATATCAATGTAGCAAGGTCCCAATGGAGCTAGCACATCCAACCCAACCCAAATCTGATCAGGAAAAGGTCTAGCCCCACCAAGGCATGATGAATCTCCAGAATTATTACTCTTTGTCATTTTCATTCTCATGTTATTTTGTTGCTTCAAACTGTCTAGTCTCCACTAGGTTCATTTTAGTTTTGTTGTCTTATAGTCAATGTGATGCACTTGAACTCACCGAGAGATCATATGGTTTCCTTGTCATGGGAAGATGGTCCCTACAATCCTCTCCTCAGGCTGTTTGTCCTCTTTGTGCCATTGTCAAATCTACTCTTTGGGGAGATTTCCTTGTTTCCCTTTCACGAGCAAGCACTTTCCATAGGGTCTCTCTATCTGAAATTTGTTCTTGGACACAAACATTTCTAGCTCTTCAAGGTTGTATTTTATGTACAATTTTGATAATATAAAATTTTTGACTTTCTTAAAAAAAAATAACATCTATATTAAAAACTCATAAATAAAATTTTAAGTTCTAATTTTAAGGTTTAAATAGTTATTCTTTTCATTAAAAAGTTTATATGGATGGGAATTTTGAAGGTACACCAAAGATCAAATAGTTCCATAGCGTAACCATTTTTTTGTAAGCTTAGCAAGACTACATCATCATGTCCAATATATCACCTGGATCCGGGTATGAATTGAATTGGTGACTTCACGTCAAGGAGTGCCTTAATAGAGCACTTGATCACCGTCTATCCAAGACCCTGTGGACGTAGCGTAACCATTTAAAAATGAATTTATTAGTGAATTATTTTGTTTAGGGATATTTTTTAGATATTTTTTTTATTGTGTAAAATAACAAAACTTTTGGAATGAATTTTAATTTTTTTAATATCGTTGTAAAAGATCAAGATTTTAATAGTTTTATAATACGATATTTTTTTGAAAAAAAATTGCAATTTCATTTGTAAGATGATTAAAAATTAAATAATGTGATCAATTAAAAATAATATTTGGAAATTTGTATTATTGATTCCATTTTCAATTTCAATTTTGTTGGAAAATAATAAATACCGATTGCAGTTGTATTAAATGGTATTTGTTATATTCGAACACCAATTGTCCATAATGCCATGAGAGAGTAATCTTTTTATTGCATATGATAAGTTTGACTAGAATTTTAATGACAATAATCCTCGTAATTCCATCAAAGAGGAATCCTTCTAATGCTTACACTGTTTTTTTTTTTAATCGAGAGTCACAATTTTCCATTGCATATTATAATAAAAGTGTCTTTCCCGCCTAAAATGTGTTACATATTTATAAAAATACATTTATTATTTTCTGATTTGCTCTCTTATATTTTGAGTTTTTCTAATTAAAACAGTAAGGATATACTATTTAAATGTTTGATAATATGTATTAATATTAATACTTTAGAAGTATTATGGAAAGACTAAAACACAGAATGTTTTCTATGCTGAAGGGTTGAAACATGGTTTTCTGGAGTGTTTGTCAAATGTGTGATAAACGGTACAATTTCACATTTTGAAGAATATTATCAATTTAACAAGAATTTTATTGTTTTTTTTTGAGGTCGCAACAATTCATGATTTTTATGTTGATTTTGAAAAGTGGTGATGCAACATCACTCTTTTTTCAATTCAGGTTTTTCAACTATAAAATTAAAAACCAAATATCATGATTACAAAAGACATGAAAACTACACTAAAATGCGAAAGTAGTGATGCAACATCACTTCTTTTTCTTTCCAAGATTGATATTCAAACATTTTTTAATCATTGTAATAAAGACCAAATATCATGATTATAGAAAACTTAAAAATCAACACTTAAAGTTTTTCTACTTTCTTTTTTTCTTTTTTTAAATGCTTGTTTTAGAGCGATTTTCAATTTTGTTCAATTTTTTTTTTGGTATTAAATTTACAAATTATTTGACAATATAACTTTAACTATTGATACCATCAAAAATAAGAATCATAAGGTCAACTATAAATCCAAAATTGACATGATATAATTTTTGTTTAATTATTAATTAATTACTATTTTTTCCCTGGAAAAATCGTAATTTTTCATTAACTTGAAAAATTACATATTGTAGATGTTTTATGCATATACTATGGTGTCTGTCAGCCTTGTGAGGGCTCAATATAAGATCAAAAATATCAACATAAAACCAGAGACATCACACATGATTTTCGTTGTACTTCTTCTATTTATATGTACTATTGCCACGCAGGGCCCTGTAGTAAGTTGTTGTTCACTATATACATAAAACTGTTCCAAAAATATCAAAAAATTATATCAGATATTTAGTTCTAGGGTTGTCCGCCCTAAATTAATTACTATTTTTATTTTTTAAATAATTTGCATTAAAATGTTAGTTAACTAATTAATTAATTTAAAAGTAAATAAATAAAGTCAATTTTTTATTCTAAAAAACACAGAAAACACTAATTTATAAAATAAGAGAAATATAAGAAAACAAATTATTAAAAAAAATTATAATACAAAATAGTTGATAAATAAATAAATTTTACCCAAAAAAATAAAACTAATAGCCCAAAAAAACACTAATAAAATATTAGAAAATAAAAATAAAGAAAATAAAAACAAATTTAAAAAGTTATTGATATATTTTTAAAAATGATAAACTCTAATGGGTAGCTTTATTGGTGATGGTCGTGATATGAAGTTTTTGTGAGGTATGTGGTTTAAAATTCAAATCCCTTTAAGTAGCCCTATGGGTTGTGCATTGGAGCGCACATTGGTTCACCTAAAAGTATAGGCAACAATCCAAATTGACCCATGTTAAGCAAGTAAAAGCTTGACCCAGTTGTTAATTTCTCCAGCCAATATATATATATATATATATATATATATATATATATATATATATATATATAATTTTAAAAAAGATTAATATTAAAAAGAAACTTAAAAAAAAATAAAAATTAAAAAACATTTGGAAAAAAAAAGAAAACACCCTATTTAATTGTAATATATGGAGGTCGACATTGCCCTCTGACTTCATATCACATATTTCATTTTCTTTCTTTCTATTATTATAATTATTATTTCATTCTTATATTATTTTAATTTAGTTTATAAGTGTGTGTAATTTGCTAGGTTATGCGAATCTTGAGATAACTGGCATGCTTAACCTGTGGTTTGAGTAGGCACGACATAGTGGTATCTAAACTCTCAAAATCACTTGGGTGAGGCCACACCAGCCTTAGCATGGATGGATTTTTGCCCACAAAGTTTTGAACTGGTAACCTTTTCACCACAAAGTGCCTTAACAAATCACCTTGTCACCATTTGCTTTATGCCCCATGAACATTTTAATATGTATCTTTATTTTTATTTTTTAATATTTTGATGTTTATATAATTTTTTAGGTCATTGTTTTTTTAAATTGTGGGTTTTTAATTAACTTTTTTTTTTGTTTTTTCAAAAACAATTGAATTTTTAATTTTTTTTACTTAACTTTTTTGTTGTGATTTTAATTTATTTTTTTTACATTACATCAATATGTTTTTAGGGTGTTTTTTTCTATTTTTTTCTTAAGGGTGGTTCACAAATACTGGGTGGCTGCTACATCCACGGGAAAATTCAGGCAGATCAACCCGAAAGGATCTATTCGTCGGTCAAACAAGCAGGCCATAACACTAAGGGCATCAAGGAGATTTGAGCCCATGAACCCCCAACTAGAGAGATACTTAGCAGTGGGAACTTGACCAACTGAGCTAACCCTTGAGGTTGTTTTTATTTCTATTTTTGTTTAAAGTAATAATGATTTTATAAGTCATTGTTCAAAAAAATATTGCAATTTTAGTGCCCCATTGATAATGGATCACGTTGTCTTAGGATAAGATCTCAAAAGAGCTATACTTTTAGCCTTTGGAAAAAAATGTTCTTCGTAGAATGACTCTTTGATTTAGATGTTGAATTTTAAGGTTTTTTTTAGCCATTATATTTGAATAATAATGCCATGGTTGAAAGTAATGTTATCGGCCCACGAGGAGTAGAATAGACAGTGATGGGGTGTACTGTTAAGGAACTTCGTAATGTGAAGGTCATTGGTTGTACTATTAAGGCACTCTGTAATGTGAAGGCTTGTGGCTTGAGCCTTCAGATTGTGCAGTACAAGCTATGCAAAGTGAGATCCGCCCAAGGGAAGCCCAGATCTGCCCAAGAGAAGTGTGAAAAACAAGAAGATCTAAGAGATAGTGTTAATATAAGTGCAAATCTGACTAAGTGTAGATGCATGCATGTGAATCAAGTGCAAAAAATGATTAAACAGAAGGAAAACAAAGAATGTGAGGAGAGCCACCACTACGGCAAGCGTTGGTGCAAAAGCAGGAAAACTCATGCGACACTTGGGAAAGGAAAGCTATAACTTGAAGGAACACTTCTACAAGTTAAAACGCCAGCAACCACGCAAATAAATAAGTGAAAAAACACTCGTGCAAGCCAAACAACAAAAAACGACAGAAAAAGCTGCAAAAGACAACAAAAGAAAAACTCACCCAGAAAAGCGACGACTATCACACTGAAGATTCCTTAATATCCTCGGGAATGTTAGAGCTCCAAGATCGAATGTGAAAATGAGCTCTAGCAACCTCGATTAAAAATATTTGGACAAATTAGGGTTTATGACGTGCATGCCTAAAATAAGGAAAGAGCGACACTTGGCAAAAGTTTCTAAAAATAGTGCAAGTGCCTCATTTTAGATACCAAAAATACATCCCTATTTTTAGGGATTCTTTTTTGCTTTTTCCATGGAAAATTGCCATGCATGTTGCTGGGAAAGACAACACAATTCTAGGACCTGGGCAACGTTCTGGCTCAGTGCACTACACAATTTCTGAGCTCAGTGAGGGTTGCACAATTTTTGGGCTTAGTTTTGGGCTTCCCCCTCATGATTATGGATTTTTTGAGCTTAGGATTGTGCAATTCCCAATAGCAAGGCTAGTTTCCCTCAAGGATTGCACAGTTTCTGGGGGTAAAGTCTAGAACAACTATGGGACCAAGTCAGGAGATCATCTTGAGAGTTAGAAAATCAACTAATTAAGAAAACACAAGCCAAAATGAAAAGAATAAGACTTAGTTGAAGCACGATTACCTGGATTAGCGCAAGATGAGTTGTTGTGGTTAAGAAGGAAGGCTCCAAAATCAAAGCATGGGCAAAATTTTGGAGGGTGGTTGTAGCCGCTACAACACATTAATTGACTTAGGATGTTTGAGAGTGGTTTCGACTTCATTGTATTTCATATGAAGAAAGTATAATTTTAGATCTCATTCAAAATATAAAAGATTTAGCGGTTTTCATGGTTTGAGCATTCAAGGGTTTGTAATATTTCCATTTTATTATGTCATGTACGAGCGTATGCAAGTAACATTTAATCAAGAGCATGAAGCCTTCTATGTATCTTGATGTTAGTGGCATTGACTATTAAACTACTCTATCATGACCCTAGTAAAAATGTACCCATGACTCAAATAAAATATCGATTTGAAATTTGAAGTTTTCTCTATCTTATTTTAATGCTTAAAGGGTGATGTTGATGATGAAGATCCCAATATAGGCAATGTATCTGATGATATATAAGTATTTTTTGTAGCGTGATTTTTTTTTTTTTTTTTTACATTAGAGGCTATCTAGAGAATCTTTATTGATGTAGTTTTGGTTGAGAAATGCACTGAACTAAGTGGTATTTTGGTTATATGCACATTTATTTGTTGTATAAATTATAATTTTTTCATATTCATGTATAAATGGTTTGGATTCATCTTGATGCGCGCGCGCACACACACACACACACACACACACACACACATATATGATTTTCTTTAAAAATTGAATATTTTGTGTTTTTAGTAGATCAATTTTTTGGTCTAGGTTTTCTCACGTTCCGGTTCAATTGGCCGGTTTCTGGTTCAGAGAGTTTTCCGGTTCGATCACTAATTTGGTTCTAAGAACATTGGTTGAAAATTGTTGAAATTTTAAGTTTTTTTTTTTTTTTTTTTTTTTTTTTTTTCTACTAGTGACATTTGGTTTTAATTCCATGGTTGAACAATGTCCAAAGTTTAAGGTTTTTCATAGTCATGTTATTTGATCTTCAATACCATGGTTGAAATTCATTAGAATTTCAAGGTTTTCCATGATCACGATTTTTGTTCTTAATATCATGGTTGAAAATTGTTGGAATGTTATAGGGGTTTTTTGGGCTAGAGTTCTTGTTTTGAGGTTATAGTTCTCGTTAAGTTGGTAAATCTGTTTTCATTCTAAAGGATGTGAGATAAGTAAATCGGATTCAATAAGACTAGTGGAAAATGAAAACGAAACCCTGGGTAATGTATACATCCTCGATGAAGTCAAATGAGAAAAATGTTATATGGGACAAGTAGACAAAATCTTGTAATGGCGCAGCAGGATGGATCATATAAACGTTGACAATGTAGGAAAAATCAACATGACACAAGCAGTAAGAGATAGGCTAAGGATCTCTAAACCTATGGACACTATTTGCAGGCCATTTCAACATAAGAAGTAGATAAGAGTTAACTTCAAAACAAAGGAGTACTTAACATCAAAGCCAATGGAACCTATACACACAAACCTCTGTGGGCCAACAAGAACATAAACTTTGAAAATTCAGAGTTTTTTATATTTCTTATTAATAATTACACAATACTGACATGGGTTGCATTTCTTAAATAAAATTTTGAAGCATTTGAGAAGTTTAAAGCTTTCAATTCCCTAGTTTAAAATGAGACATTAGAGATATTTTGATGTCTAAAATGGGTCTCCTAAGGAATATTATAAAATAATAGTGAAAATAATAAAATAATATTAGATTACCTCATCAAGTTTTCGAGGGAAAAAAGAAAAAACTATTTTTTCAACCCACATTTTCAACTTATCTCCCTACGATTTTACTCAATTTTTGAGAGGGAACACTCATTAGATGTGGAATTTAATTTTGCATCCAAGGAGGAGTTGAAATTTGGGCATCTTTCGGACAAATTTCCCCATAGGAAATCCTCCTACCCCAATGAAGCCCATCTTGCCCTAAAAGAGAAAATTTGAAATTGGGAACACTATTATTATTTGATTGGGCAAATAACTATTAAAAAAATCTTAAAGAAAAAAATATGTTTAAATATAAGCAAATTTGAATTAAGATTTTCCTTCTCGAAATTCTTCAAATCAGTATGGATCTTTTAAGTCACCTATTCGATCATATATATATATATATATATATATATATATATATATATATATATATCAATGAGAAATGTACCACACACATCATCTAGAGAAGATGAAAAAGGAGTGAGAAAGTCCAAGGCTCAATTTCTTATGGCTCACGTTATATCTGAAGCTCTCAATTGTCTATTGGTTCATTGAATTCCATTTGAAGGTCATATTTAATATAAGAGGATGACATATATTGTTGTGTGGCTTGAATTATATTATGGTTTGTTTTGTGCATCGTTGGGCTCGTGAAATTGTATAACAGAGGCTCGCATATATTGTTGTGTGGGTCACAGTTGGTTCAATGACATCACACAGTGGCTCGCTCCACACATAGTGGTATCACACCTACATTACAATGACAATGTTAATCTCATTTCTTTGACATCACTATATGCTGACATTGCGACACAATTCCATCACTCTACGACATCATGGTATCACTATGTTATACTATGTGGCATCGTAATATATGATAGAGGCATCACTCACCTTTACGGTTAGTATTACAGTCTTGTAGCTCGCATCTAATCTATTGTACAGTGATTGTATGGCACTCGCTATATCTCTCTATGAGTCCGTGACTCTATGGCTCTCATGCTTCTCTATGGGTTGTATTCATATCTTGGCGATTCATTGTGTTATATTTGTTGGTCGTGATTCTCATGAAAGGATGGATGTAAGTTAGAAGTACTTGTTTCTTGATGTAATGACACTGCAATATATATAGTGATATCGTGATTCATATAACAATAATACTATGACTAAGTGATGATATCATATGACAGTAACCCTTTGCATGGAAATGAACTATGATATGACATGACTATAATTTATATGAGAATGGCTTGAAGGCATGGTAGTGATCCTTGATATAGAGAACAATCACCCTTGTTGATGACTAATAGTGGAAGTAACAATGATATTTCTATTATGATATATGTCCAGCCTAGATCCATCTTAACTCTAGATCTACCAAGTGCCGAGAGGGATCAAATCTCTTGATATGCAAACCTCTTTTAGAGTGAAAATAGATTTGATCCCTCTTGAGGATTGGTAGATCCAGAGTTAATATTGTTAAACACAACCATGGAGAAAAAAAAAGATATGAAAGATAAACCTTGAATGTATTATATTATTCACATGATATACATTTATAATACATTGGAGTGACTCTTGGATTCATCTTCTAAGGTCTCTTGGAATCCCTTTGATTGTTAAACTTTCTCACCATAACCCTTAGCAGATTAGGTGTCCAACATTCCCCCCTTAATCCGAAGGGGTATGTATGAGTCCAAAATGTACAAAAACGCATGGCAGCACTAGGCTGAATGTGCTATATGAAATGTTGGTATAAACGGGTGGTTTAAGGATGACCACCAACACTGGAATGCTTAGTGCAGTTCCCGAAACTCTTCCAAATATGGAAAGTTGAAATCTTCTACCATAGGAAGTGTCCCTAATTCTTTGGAGAGATGGACCTTCAAAGTGGAAAAGTGAGGTCTACAACCTGCATATGACCACCAACTCTGGAATGCTTAATGCAATTCGTGGAACTCTTCCAAAACTAGAAAGAATTTGAAGTCTTCTGCTAGAGGAAGTGTCCCCAATGATTTAGAGAGGGAGACCTTCACCCTAAAAAGGTAGGTCTCAACCTCGCATATATGGTTTAAGGATTACCACCAACCAAATTCATGCTCAAGGGAATCTTTGTCTATGGATACAACTCTGAATTAGGAAGCAGATTCAGGTTGTGGCTCATGCTCCCTTGATGTGTCTTTGAAGCTTGTATATGACCATCACTTCCCCCCTTGTCAGATACAAGGTGAGAAGTTCAAGAAAACTCAACTATAAGATTGGTCAATACTCTAGAAAAAGTTCTGACATATGAATGAAATATCTTCTTGGTTGTTGAAGCCCATTTCCAAGAAGCGATCCATCCAAGATGAATCTTTGTTCTTGCAGGAGGATTGTTTTTGAAGCATCTGTTTGAAGAATGAGTGGTCTTATGACAATGCTCACATGGATGAAGATCAAAACAATGATATTTCATATGGCCAACTCGGTCACAATGTTGACATTTAACTGTTGTGGCTGCTATGGAAGAAGACCAGAATCTAGAACAACTGAAGGTGAACTGTCATGAAGAAACCTAGCACTATGGAACTGGATGGGGTTTGAGTAATTTGGAATATGAAAGGAAATATCCTTGTCATATCCAAGACCAGTTATTTTCTTGTTATGGAGAAGCTCCTCCCAATGTCTAATGATGAGCTTGGGAAGTGCAGGCTAAATTTCTACATCTGCACGTAACTATGCTTCTTCATTGGGCACTGAACCTGAATCAACTGCAACATTATTGACTTGCTGCTTATGGGAGTCTGTCTCAATGTTATGAATAGAAACAGGTTCAAAATGATGACTCCACTGTTGTAATTCTTCTTGCTGAAGTTGAGATTCAAGCTCCAAAAAATCTATTTTATCCAATGTATCTTGCATGGAGGTTTTAATATCACAGAGAGTGTTCTTGTTGATTTTTACTCTATCATGATTAGTAGAGTGTATTAGAGTTTGCAGGAACTCTAATAATTCATTAATTCAAGCCATTTTATTCACCTTAAAAAAATGATCACAACTATGACCCAATGAGGAAAAGCAACACCCACTCATAATATAATGATATTGCAATATCTCCTGTAAATGTGCATTGAATAACCAATGTGAAACCAACAAGCAAGAATGTTTGTAATTAATTCACAGTCCATTTCATATGACTAGCATATAGAATTCAATATGTTCTGACAATACAAATGACTAAACTATCCTCCACGAAAGACTACTTTTAATTGCCCAAACTCTAATAATTCATTAATTCAAGCCATTTTATTCACCTTAAAAAAATGATCACAACTATGACCCAATGAGGAAAAGCAACACCCACTCATAATATAATGATATTGCAATATCTCCTATAAATGTGCATTGAATAACCAGTGTGCAACCAACAAGCAAGAATGATTGTAATTAATTCACAGTCCATTTCATATGACTAGCATATAGAATTCAATATGTTCTGACAATACAAATGACTAAACTTTCCTCCACGAAAGACTAATTTTAATTGCCAAAACAATCTTCAACAGGGAGGTGACAAATGTCAATATGGTGTTTTGAATCTGCAATGGATATATTCAAGGAGAGTTGTAACTGCACCTTTCATGTTTGCCTAGATTTCCTTTGTAGACATGTGTTCTGTGAAATAAGTCTTAGGTTTATTTCTTCAAATTGTAGCCAATGGATGAGCATAATGAATCATGAGCGAGCTAGTCACAAGAGATTGCAACAAATGCTTCAAGATCGAATCTGGGTATAAGATAATGTAATTTTTGCTTCAAATGAGTGTGCTCAGTTGCCTTTAGATCACTTCTTAGGGTTTTCACACTGGATCATTACAGAGAAGGGAGTCGCACAAATAATTTAAACTTGGAATAACTTTCTAGAGCTGTTTCACATTGTTCCAGGAAATTGCAAGATGTGTCTAGATAGGCTTCAGATAAGCGGGTTGCAATTAAATATACTTCCTTAGCCACATGGAATCCTTCAAGGTAACCTGCAACTAACAAGCAATGCCCAACGAAACCCCATATAAAAAAAATCAAATTAAAAATCTTGTAGGTCTCCCATGGTTGCAAGAAGAATAAATTTGTTCATTCATTCGCATTTCATAGCACCAACAAAACCCTCATAAGTGTATGAGCCCAATGAGTCCCTATCTAAAGAGAATGAAACCCTTTCAAAAAAATTTGACGGCTTAGATGCCCCTAGGTGGTTTTGATGGCTTAGATGCCCCTGGGTTGTAGTTTCTCAAGCCAAAGGTTGTTGGACATTGGATAAACCAACGCTCCCCGCGTGTTTTGCGACATGGAATAACGCCTCTCGTGGATCCTTATATTTGGTGATGTGATCATTGACTAATACCTGTGGGTTTTGGTCTAACAAAAATTGTGATTCCCAATAAGTGGTATCAAAGTGTAAGTCACAAGTTCGATACACATCCGACTCGCATTAGGGAGGAGATTCTTGGACATTGGATAAACCAACACTCCTGGTGTGTTTCACGAGATGGATTAACTGCCTCTCGTGGATCCTTATCTCTTGCGATGCAATCGTTGACTAACACATGCGGGTTTTTGTCTAACGATAATCATGATTCCCAACAAAGGTTAAGCGTGAAATCATCTTAAGGCTCACACAACCTAGAAAACAAAAAAAAGAAAGTAGTGTTATCAGAACCAAACCGAAACTGGTGGAACCAACTGATTCAACCAATTTGGGGGTTAAACCGGTCCAATTTGAGGTCTAGAATTGGAAATGACCGGTTCAGTACCGAACCAACTAGTTGTATAAATGTGACCAAGGATGTTTCAAATGAAATTTATCAAAAAAAACAATTTTTGAGTCTCACAATCTAATATTCAAGCCTATGGACCTACTATTGATGTGCAATTAATGGTAATATTAAATTCTTAAAGTAAATATGACATTCTCCTTTATCTTTCATTTTCATCCTTTTACTTAAATTTTTAACATTGACATTAATTGACTCAGGATGTTTGAGAGTGGTTGCGACTTCAATGGATTTCATATGGAGAAACTAGAATTTTAGATCTCATTCAAAACATGGCAGATTTAACGATTTTCATGGTTTGGGAATTCAGGGGTTTGCAATATTTCCATTTGATTATGTCATGTATGAGTGTAGGCAACTAACATTTAATCAAGAGCGCAAAGCCTTCTATGTATCTTGGTGTTAGTGGCATTAACTATTAAACTCCTCTATCGTGACCCTAGTAAAAATGTATCCATCACTCAAACAAAAGATAGATTTGATATGTGAAGCTTTTTCTATCTTATCTTAATGCTTAAAGGGTGATGAAGATCCCAATATAGGCAATGTATGTGATGATATATAGGTATTTTTTGTAGCGTGATTTTTTTTGACATTAGTGGCTATCTAGAGCATCTTTGTTGATGTAATTTTGGTTCATAAATGTACTCAACTAAGTGGTATTTTGGTTATATGCACCCTTATTTGTTGTATAAATGATAATTTTTGCATATTCGTGTATAAATGGTTTTGATTCCTCTTGATGCACATGAATATATATATATATATGCTTTTCTTTAAAAATGAATATTTTATTCATTTTTGGTAGATCGATTTTTTGGTCTGGGTTTTTGCACATTTTGGTTCAATTAATTAGTTTTTGGTTTAGAGACTTTTCTGTTTTGATCATTGATTTGGTTCCAATAACATTAGTTGAAAATTGTTGAAATTTTAAGTTTTTTTTTTGTACTTGTGACATTTGGTTTTAATTCCATGGTTTAACAATGTCCGAATTTTAAGGTTTTTTAGAGTCATGCTATTTGATCTTTAACACCATGGTTCAAATTCGTTGGAATTTAAAGGTTTTCCATGATAACGATTTTTGTTTTTAATATCATTGTTGAAAACTATTGGAATGTTAACCTTTTCACCACTTTTCAATTTCAAAGTGTTTTTCATTTTTTTCCACAAAAATAAGGGTTTTTTGGGCTAGAGTTCTTATTTTGAGGTTATAGTTCTCATTAAGTTGCTAACATTGTTTTCATTCTAAAGGATGTGAGATAAGGAAAGCAGGTTCAAGAAGACTAGTGGAAAATGCAAACGGAACCCTAGTTAATGTATACATCCTCAATGAAGTCAAATGAGAAAAATATTATATGGGACAAGTAGAAAAAAACTTGTAATGGCGTAGCAGGATGGATCATATAAACTTTGACAATCTAGGAAAAATCAACATGACACAAGCAGTAAGAGATAGGATAAGGATCTCAAAACATATGGACACTATTTACAAGCCATGTCAATATGGGAAGTAGATAAGAGTTAACTTCAAAAAAAAGGAGTACTTAACATCAAAACCAATGGAACCTGTACACACAGACCTCTGCAGGAAAAAAATAACATAAACTTTGAAAATTCAGATTTGTTTTATATTCCTTATTGATAATTACACAAAAAATGACATGGGTTTCATTTCTTAAATAAAAATTTGAAGCATTTAAGAAGTTTAAAACTTTCAAATCCCTAGTTGAAAATGAGACATTAGAGAAATTTTGATGTTTAAAATGGGTCTCCTAAGGAATATTATAAAATAATAGTGGACATAATAAAATAATACTAGATTACCTCATCAAGTTTTGGAGGGAAAAAAAATTCAACTCGTATTTTCAACTTATCTCCCTATGATTCTACTCAAATTTTGAGAGGGAGCACTCATTGGATGTGGAATTTAATTTTGCATCCAAGGAAGAATTGCAATTTGGCCATCTTTCAGACGAATTTTCCCAAAGAAAACCCTCCTACCCTAATGAAGCCCATCTTGCCCTAAAAGAGAAAATTTGAAATTGGGGAACACAATTATTATTTGATTGGGCAAATAATCATTAAAGAAAAAAATATTTTTAAATATAAGTAAATTTGAATTAAGAATTTCCTTCTCGAAATTCTTCTAGTCGGTATGGATCTTTTAAGTCACTTATTCGATCATGAAAATAAATAAATAAATATATATATATATATATATATATATATATATATATATATATATATATATATATATATATATATTATCAATCCATCTCAATGAGCAATGGACCACACACATCATCTAGCGAAGATGAAAAAGGAATGTGAAAGTCCACGGCTCAATTTCTTGTGGCTCACATTATATTTGAAGCTCTCAATTGTCTATTGGTTCGTTGACTTCAATTTGAAGGTCATATTTAATATCAAAGACTGACATATATTTTTGTGTGGCTTGCATTATCTTATGGTTTGTTCTGTGCATCGCTGGGCTCATGAAATTGTACAACAGAGGCTCGCATATATTGTTGTGTGGCTCACAGTTGGTTCAATGACAACACACAGTGGTATCACACCCACATTACAATGGAAATGTTAATCTCATTGCTATGACATCACTATACTCTGACATTGTTACACAGTGCCATCACTCTACAACATCATGGTATCACTATGTTATACTATGTGGCATCATAATATATGATAGAGGCATCACTCACCTTTATGGTTAGTTTTACAATCTTGTAGCTTGCATATCATCTATTGTACACTGACTGTATGGCACTCACTCTATCTCTCTGTGAGTCAGCGACTCTATGTCTCTCACGCTTATCTATGGGTTGTATTCATATCTTAGTGATTCATTGTGTTATATATGTTGGTCATGATTCTCATGAAAGGATGGTTGTAAGTTAGAGGTACTTGTTTCTCGATGTATGGACAATGAAATATATATAGTGATTTAATGTTATCACCCCAAGAAACTCTTCTAGGTTGTATCTCGGAGATGCTCGGGAACATTACAAACTCAACATGATGTTGGAAATGGATGAATGGAAGGAATGATGCTTGTTCAAGCCGGATAACCATTTCTACTATGCTTAACTCCAGACTTGGGTGAACACCCCTAGACTACAAGGCTTTAGACCACCAATTACTCACAGTTTGAGGATTAGGTGAACATGGAGAATACTGACCACACTAGCAGATGCACAAGACCATGTGATGGCCAGCTACAACCAGTAAAGAGGTCTGCAAATCTATTTCTTAATACACAGACAGTATGACAACTCTCTGGCATTAAGTAAATAAAAACATGAATAACACATTCATTGATACATACTAGACTTCAACACAGAAGTGGGATGACAGCCCCTCAAATGCTAAATATCAAAAGCACATGAAAAATGCATTACAGGCACAACCTAGAACAGAGAAGAAGTGGAAAGTGAGAAATTAACAGTAAAATAAGCTTGTATTAGCTGAAAACGAAGACCAGATGCTGCAAGTATCAAAGTAGTTACAATCTCCAGAAGTTGAGCCTTACATCAAAAAAAACAACCATCAACCCTTATTACATTTTGTTTTCAGCTATTTATAGCTTGTTTACAATGCTCCTGAGCTCTCTAGAAGGCTCAGAGTCTTAATCTTCCTGATCCATTCCCTAACTGTTTGATTCCCTCTATCGGCAAGCATGGCCCGGTGGTTTTCCTCTTCTGACAAAGGAATAACCACATTCAGATATTTTGGGTAGTTGTTGCGCTGTCTGGGAGCTTCTACCGTGCCAGAGATGCTCCAGAATAATTCTGTTTGTTTGCTGAGCTGTGCTGTCGGTGCCCATGATTGCTTCTCGGCCTCTGTCTCCTGGAAGTTATTTCCCGACCTCTGTTTATGTGATAGAATGGGTCTTCGAGCCTCTGTTTATTTAAAAGCGGTTGTTGAGAATTAACTGCGCAGAATGCTGAATATTGGCCACCTTCTGTCTCTGTCTCTCGGCAAATTGTATCCTGGGCACTGTTATATGTCGAAATAGGTCTTCGGGCCTTTGTGTTTCCCTTTAAATGACAAACCGTGACTGTTTTGGTTATAAACAGTCAAATGCTGCAACCCTGCTAATTCCCGCCCATCACTGCTTTTTTTTTACTTTAAAAGTCCTTAAGCATGGTTCAATTATCTGTCGGGTCTGCCCTTCAGATCGTCGTCGCATGCCGCAGCCGACCCATTCCCTCACTTCCCTTTGTATGTGGAAACTTATAAAAAACATTGGAAAGCATTGCAAATGGCCCCCCTCCGGACTTCAAATATTATAGGATTCACCTCCAAGGCTCCCTTTGTATTTTCATTTATCTAATGAAAATATACCAAATACATTGAAAACGGCTTATGCGTGGACTTGAAATTTCATAAGAAACCATTTTTAATGCCATCGGGTCCGGCCCATCGGGTCACATGCATGCATATGTAAAGGCCCTGCCCCTTTGGTTTTCCTGATTGCGATCTGCCGATCTGATCATCGGTGATCACTGATCGGAGATGTCCTGTGCCCCCTTCGTAAGTCCTCCTCTGTGATAGCACCGATGTGTTTTGGGCTGTTGATCTGTGCGCGCGATCGACGGTTCACATTTAATCGCCGATCCTGATCAAAATGCCTCTTCTGTCCACGCTGATTGACACTGCCTTCTTGTGCCGATTGCAATCCGTTGATTAGATCTGGACCGTTGACTGGCCAGATCTAACGGTTGCTGTGCCACCATCGTTTAAGCCTACGCCTGTGGGTTTTTTCATGGTTTTGTAGTGTTTTTGCCTCCCGATAGTGTATTTCCAACCCTCCAAGGGCTTTCCAGCTGTAACTATTTCGATCGGTGGATGACCTTTGACCAAAATTGGAGATTTCAATAGCATGCATGGATCCCTTGGCATGATTTTAAGTGGATTTGCAGACTTTGGGAGTGTTTTTGGATCCATTTTTATCCTTTTTTATAGCAGCGCTAACACTGGCTTCTTCTGGGGATGAGATCCTCCCTGTGAGGTCTCAAGAACTGCAGACCAATGCCTTCATACAGAACAAGCATAAAAAACATTGCCTAGTATTCCATTAGGCATGGAGTCTAATTAAGTCTACGCTAAACCTGTAAAAGAACATGCTTACAATCATTAAGGCTCAAAAACCTTAAACAACATAAATCTTCAAAAACTGGCCATCTACTGGGCCATCAAAATTGTTTCTCCCCCTCTCGGCCGGCCTATCAGCCGGTTCATCAAAGAGCTGAAGAATTGGATTTATTTGATCTTCTACCTCAAAAAGTTTAGGGCAATTGACCTTATCAGGTATAGATGATCTATACTTTATCCCCTCTCTGTATGATCTCCTCCTTGGATGTTCTTCATGGGAGCTTTTGTACACCTGCTGAATAATAATGATTGTTGTGTACTTGTCTATGTCGTTTGTGGCCTGCACAATTAATATAAATGGTGAATCTATGTGTTCTTGTGTGAAGGACACAGAGACATCTTCTGCTCCTGCATCTTTCTTAGAACATTCAACATCCAAGGAGGAGTCCGAAAACTGTGCATCCTCTTCCTCTGTGGTTTGGCAAACTGCCCCTTTAAGCTGTTTGGAGGCCACCTGTGTAGGCATCGTAATATGAAGACTGAGATCATCAATATCAGCCTTGGTCATTGAATCATGGCCTGCCTCAATGTCTATGAGGCAACTGTAAGGGATTGTCTCTTGAATAGACAGAGAAACATAAGATGATGGGGAGCTTTCTTCTCCCTTTTTGATCACTGGGCTGGGACATTTGCAGGCTGCAGAATTTTCAGATCTGCATAGTCACGGGAAGATGGTCTGGCTTCAAGCTCAGGGTCTTCGAGGACAGTAGGACCTGTTGCCTGTTGCTTTTGCTGATAGGCTTGTTGTTCTGTGACTATACTCTGAAAAAGGGTCTTCACCCTTTGGTCTTCGTTAGCATCTTTTCTTTTCTGCACAATGTGCAACTGCTCCTGTGCTCCTCTATGTAGACTTGGATTTGGAAGAGAAAAGGCACAAGGAGCTCCTGCTTCCTCAGAATACTGCTTGGCCTCTAATCTGGAAACTTCAGAGGCTAATGCCTCTATCATCCTGGCCAATTTATCGATCTTAGGATCTGAGGATGATGAGGACTCACCCCCCTGTCTTCTCCTTTCAGCACCTCCTTCGAGTCTTTCTGCAGCCATGATGTTTGATTCTACTTCCAGGGCTGCATCTTGCATATCAGCCAAAGAAGTACATCTTCTTTCTCTTAACAGCAGGCAGAAATGAGAATCAAAGGCATTGGCATAAGTGATCATAGTAGAAGTAGGGGTGGGTTTGACTTCATATGGTATTCTGTTGTACAAATGATTAAATCTCTTGTTGAAATCAGACAGCAGCTCACCATTCTCCCTCTGCAAGCTCCCAAATTCAGTATAATAGTAGAGCAGATCTTTATTATCCCCCCAATGCTTTAGGAACACATCATCTAAGGCCTCAATATCTGCTATAGACCTAGGGGGTAATTCTCGAAACCATTTTCTAGCCTCCCCATCTAGGCTTTGGACAAAAACCCTCCTCCATACATCATCTTCATTGATGTCTAGGTTGTCAGCATAGCTATAAAAAGACTCAAGGTGCTCTTCAGCTGTTACTCCTTCTGTACCAGTAAACCTAGGCATATATTCTTGATAATCTCCTGCGGGCATGGCATTCAAAGGGGTAGGCAAGACCAAGGGTCCATACCTAGCAGCAACGATTCTTTCTATCTTTGTAGGGGCTTGCTGGCTTGCCATGACTGAGGTAGGTGGAAGGATACTGGTAGACTGAGCCGTAGGGATCAATGAAATGGATAGCAAAGACAGAGGAATATGATGGACAATATTCAGCATTCTGCGCAGTTAATTCTCAGCAACCGCTTTTAAATAAAAAGAGGCCCGAAGACCCATTCTATCACATAAACACAGGCCGAGAAATAACTTCCAGGAGACAGAGGCCGAGAAGCAATCATGGGCACCGACATCACAACTTAGAAAACAAACAGAATGATTGTGGAGCATCTTTGGCACGGTAGAAGCTCCCAGACAACGTAGAAACTACCCAAAATATCTGAATGTGGTTATTCCTTTGTCAGAAGAGGAAAACTGCGGGGCATGCTTGCCTATAGAGGGAATCAAACAGTTAGGGAATGGATCAGGAAGATTAAGACTCTGAGCCTTCTAGAGAGCTTAGGAGCATTGTAAACAAGCTATAAATAGCTGAAAACAAAATGTAATAAGGGTTGATGGTTGTTGTTTTTTATGTAAGGCTCAACTTCTGGAGACTGTAACTACTTTGATACTTGCAGCATCTGGTCTTCATTTTCAGCTAATACAAGCTTCTTTTGCTGTTAATTGCTCACTTTCCACTTCTTCTCTATTCTAGGCTATGCCTCTAATGCATTTTTCATGTGCTTTTGATATTTAGTGTTTGAGGGGTTGTCATCCCACCTTTGTGTTGAAGTCTAGTATGTATCATTGAATGTGTTATTCAAGTTTTTATTTACTTAATGCAAGAGAGTTGTCATCATGTCTGTGTATTAAGAAATAGATTTACAGACCTCTTTACTAGTTGCAGCCAGCCATCACATGGTCTTGTGCATCTGCTGGTGTGGTCAGTATTCTCCATGTTCACCTAATCCTCAAACTGTGGGTAATTGGTGGTCTAAAGCCTTGTAGTCTGGGGGTGTTCACCCATGTCTGGAGTTAAGCATAGTAGAAGTGGTTATCCGGCTTGAACAAGCATCATTCCTTCCATTCATCCATTTCCAACATCATGTTGAGTTTGTAATGTTCCCGAGCATCTCTGAGATACAACCTAGGAGAGTTTCTTGGGGTGATAACATTAAATGGCGTCGTTGCTGGGGTCCAGCTTCCCAGAAGTCATATTCTTAAGGGTCTAATTCCTCTGGAAAGACTGTTTTACCAAAACGATGCACCTTATAAGGCTGCCCAAAAAGAAGATCCATCTACAGTTTGTCAGCATGATATAGGGAGTCCAGGTCAACCTAGATACATAAATCTGTCTTCTCATCTATCTGCTGACCAAAGTTCTGAATATTGCAAATTAATGAAGCAATTTGCTGATGTCTTCGCCTGGGAATATAGTGACCTGAAAACCTATGATAAGAATATCATCCAACATCAAATCCCTTTAGAGAAAGGCACCACACCCTTCAAACAGAAGCTGAGACCAATAAATCCTATGCTCCTCCCTCTGATTGAAAAAGAAATAAAAAAAGTTGTTGGCTGCCAAAATCATAGTCCCTCTCAGATATTCCAAGTGGGTAGCCAACCTAGTAGTGGTGAGGAAGAAAAGTGGAGAAATCAGACTTTGTGTTGATTTCAGAAACTTAAATAAATGCTCCAAGAAAGACAATTATCCTCTACCCAAGATGGATCACTTGCTACAGAAGCTCTCAGGAGCCAAAGTGATGTCTTTCCTGGATGGATTTTCAGGGTATAATAGGGTTGCTGTGCATCCATATGATCAGGAGAAGATTGCATTTACCACTCCTTGGGGCACCTTTATGTATTCCAAGATGCCTTTTGGGTTGATGAATGTTGGAGCCACCTTTCAGAGAGCTATGGATATAGCATTTGTGGGAGAGAAGGATAAATTTGTCCTTATCTACCTTGATATAACAGTATACTCCAGCAGGCATCAAGACCATGTGCAACATTTGAAGAAAGTGTTTTTGAAGTGCAGAAGGTTTGGGATTTCAGTAAATCCTAAGAAGTCACAGTTTGCTTTAGAAGAAGGAAAGTTGTTGGGACATATTGTCTCTGCTGCAGATGTCTGAATTGACCCAGAAAGAGTAAAAGCGATACAGACCTTGTTTGTCCCGAGATCAAAGAAGGACATCCAGTCCTTTCTAGGCAAGATTAATTTTGTAAGGAGGTTTATTCCAAATTTTGCAGAACTTGTGAAGCATATTACCTCTATGTTGAAAAATGGGTCATAAATCAAATGGACTAGCACAGTAAGAAAATCCTTTGAGTCCATTAAACAAGCTATTATGGAGGCTCCCACTTTAATCAGTCCAGATTACAACAAGGAGTTCCATATATTTTCTTTTGCCTCTATTGACACCCTTGTAGCAGTTTTATTGCAAGAAGATGAAGAAGGCTCAGAGCATCCGGTGGCATTTTTTAGTAAAACCTTAAGGGATGCTGAGCTGAGGTATGATATTATTGAGAAACAAGCATACACTCTTATCAAGTCTTTGAAAGCTTTCAGAGTTTATATTCTGCATTCCAAAATAGTTGCATATGTACCCTCTGCTGCAATAAAAGATGTCTTAACACAACCTGATGCTGATGGAAGAAGGGCTAAATGGATTGCAAAGTTAATTGAATTTAATATAGAACTGAAGCCCACTAAGCTTGTCAGAGGTCAGGGTCTTGCCAGACTATTAGCTGAAGAAAATTGCAGAACATTGGACATGAACCTCATGTGTTCGAATTCAGAAAATGGTCAAACAGAAGAAGAGGAAGCAGCTGAACCAGGAGAAAAGCAGTCATTGACAGAGAATCTAGCTTCTTGTGATTGGTATTCTGCAATAGCTAATTTCTTGCTGAAGCTAGAAATCCCTCCAGGCCTTACTCAAAGTCAGGCCAGAACTGTTAAACTCAGGGCAGAAAAATATTGCATCCATGAAAATCTACTCTATTGGAGGGACCCATCTGGAATGCTTTTGAGGTGTTTGGACAAAGAACAGTCAATGGAAGTTATGCAGCAGTTTCATTCCAGCATGTGTGGAGGACATCATTACTGGAAAACTACAGCCCACAAGATCATCAAAGATGGGTACTATTGGCCCACCTTATTTTCTAATGTCTTTTAATTTGTTAAATCTTGTGACAGGTGCCAAAGATTCAAAGGGAAACAACAATTGAAGTCCCTGCCCTTGAAACCAATACACGCAAAATGACCTTTTCAGCAGTGGGGCTTGGATTTCATTGGAGAAATCAATCCACATTCCAGCGGCCAGCACAGATGGATATTAGTAACCACTGATTATTTTACTAAGTGGATTGAAGCAATCCCTACCAGAAAGTCTAATCATAATGTGGTCATGGAGTTTTTGATTGAGCATGTCTTCACCAGATTTGGTTGTCCACATAAATTAGTCACAGATAATGCAATAGCCTTCAGATCAAAAGAATTGGTGGAAATGTGTAACTCAATGGGGATTAAACTGGTTCATTCCACCTCATACTACCCTCAAGGCAATGGTCTAGCAAAATCTTCCAACAAAAGTCTGATAAGGATAATTAAGAAGCTGTTGGAGGACAACAAAAAGAATTGGGATTCTAAGCTCAAATATGCACTTTGGGCTGACAGAGTGACCATTAAAAGATCCACAGGAAATTCTCCATTCAAGCTGGTGTATGGCACCGAAGCTGTGTTCCCAATTCAGTTAACTCTCCCTGTGGCAAAGTTCCTGCAACAAGAACATGATGAGGAAGAAGATATGGCAAAAAGAATCACTGATTTAGCAGAGGTACATCAGATTAGAGAGCAGCTGGTTGAAAAGTCTGCAGCACATCAGAAAAAGATCAAGGAAGCCTTTGACAAAGGGACAAAAACAGATAATCTTCAAGTTGGAGACATGGTCCTTAAATGGGATGCACTAAAAGAAAAGAAAGGAAACCATGGGAAGTTTGATGCTTTCTGGACAGGGCCTTTTATCATTTCTCAAATCCAAGGGAACAATACCTTCATGCTGAAAAGCATGGAAGGGGAAGCAGTTTTTGATGGCCCAGTCAATGGGCATTTTCTGAAAATTTATGTGATTTAAGGTCTTTTGGCCTTAAAGTTGTAAATATTTTATTTTATCAGTTTAGTATAAGCAAAGTAGACTCCATGCCCAATGGAACACTAGGAAATTTTGCTAATTTGTTTTTTACAGGAAAGGCATTGTTCTGTAGTTCTTGAGACCTCACAGGGAGGCTCTCATCCCCAGAAGGAGCCAGTGTTAGCTCTGCTACATACTTCAGCATTTGGAGGACCAAATACCAGCTTGGCCGTGTGTTTACGCTCAGAAGGGCAGATCGCAACAGTCTTTTCCTCCCTTCTCCTTCATTTTCCTTATACTCCATAGCCCCGCTATCTCTGTTTTTCCTCCTAAAACCTCTCCATTCCCCGTTTGAACCCTCCGAAACCCAACAAAGCCCCTGTTTTAGCCCCCAGTCCTTAATCGCGAAGCGCAAAACTTCCATAAGACCCTACCATATAACCTCGGTGCTTTCATTCCTCATCACTATCGGAGCTTTCAGCGGGTCTTTCATAAGCCATGTCTTTAACAATCGCCGATGGCTGATTGCCGATTGCCCCTCGGATGCGATATTGCGATAAATCATTTTACAATGGTGTATCGGGTCCGGGCCTTAAATCGCTATCGGCGATCGGATATGTATAAAGGCTCCTCTCCCCTGACTTCCGCCGATGCGATATCGTGATCGCTCCTCCACCGTTGGATCAGTTCTGCCAAGATCCAATGGCCCACGCCCAATTCGCTCTCACATCTCACCGCAAACAGATCTCCGCCGTCCATCCATTCAATCCAACGGTGATCGCTCCTCCCACTCTCGCAAGCCGCCCGCACGATAACTCGCGATAAAGCGGTTTTCCCCTGTCCCATCCACCACGTGTCATCACCTGAATGGAATCGCTGGCCATTGTACGTTTACCGCTCTCCTCCCAAAAGCGGTGCGATCAACTCCGCTTACCACTTCCGCCCGATTTCTCCCACCAAGAGATCTCTGTCGTCCGTTCACTTGATCCAACGGCTGATGTCTAATCCCTGGCCTGCTCATGCGTCTGCCATACAGTCCTTATGCCTTTGACCTGTATCATACACCCGAAGGGCGGAGCAATCAGTTACCAATTGCGACATGTGACAGCGACCCAAGGGCGGACCCGATGGAGGAATTAACCATTTTTCAGGACTGTTAAAGCCCGAAAGAACAGAGAAGGGCGGGATTTCTCACGGTTGCATCATTTCTCTGTTATACCAGAAAACAGTCCCTGTATTGCATTTAAAGGATAACAGAGGCCCGAAAGACCCATTCTATCACATAATCAAAGGCCGGGAAATAACTGCCAGGAGACAAAGGCCGAGAAGCAATCATGGAGATCGACAACACAACCCAGCAAACAAACAGAATGATTGTGGGGCGTTTCTGGCATGGTAGAGCTCCCAGACAGCGCAACCACTACCCAAAATATCTGGATGCAGTTATTCCCTTGTCAGAAGAGGAAAACCACTGAGCCATGCTTGCCGGTAGAGGGAATCAAACAGTTAGGGAACGGATCAGGAAGATTAAGACTCTGAGCCTTCTAGAGAGCTCAGGAGCATTGTAGACAGGCTATAAATGGCTGTTAGTAAGATGTAATAGGGGTTCAACTTTTGGAGATTATTCCTCCTCTGTTCCTTCAAGCTTCTCATCTGCAGTCTTTAGTAATACAAGCTTCTTTTGCTGTTATATGTTTAATGTCCATTTCTCTTCTGTTCTAATGCTTGCACTTGAACAATTTGTTCAGGTTTTCTGTGTGTTTAAGGCCAGATAACTGTCATCTTATCTCTGCTTTGATATATTAGATTTGCAAGCTTCTTTGCTGCCTATGGCTAGCCATTTATATGTGTGATTATATATGCATCTACTAGTATAGTCAGTAAGTTCATTTGCTTCCTGTAGCTAGCCATTCATATAGGTTCATGTATGCAATCTGCTGGCATAATCAATATTCTCCATCTATCCATTAAATCTAAAAACTATTGAGCATTAGCAGTCTAAAGCCTTGTGTTGTTGGGGTGTTCATGCATGTCTTGAGTGTGAATAGAGCTGAAATGGTTATTTGACTTGATCCAAACCATCATCTCTTCCAGTAGTTCAGAGAACAATACTGAAGATTATATGTTACCAAGCATCTCTGATTTACAACCATGGAGAGTTTCCTGGAGTGCTAACAGAGACTGTGATTAATATAACAATAACACTATGACTAAGTGTTGATATCATATGGCAATAACTCTTTGCATGGTAATGAACTATGATATGACATGACTGTAATTTATATGACAACGGCTTGACGGCATGGCAGTGATCCTTGATATAGAGAGAAATAACCGTTGTTGATGACTAATAGTGGCAGTAATAATAAAATTTCTATTATGATATATGACCAACCTAGATCCATATTAAATCTAGATCTACCAAGCATTGAGAGGGATCAAATATCTTGATATGAAAACCTCTTTTAGAGTGAAAAGAGATTTGATCACTCTTGAGGTTTGGTAGATCCAGAGTTAATATTGTTAAACACAACCATGGCGAAGACAGAATATATGAAAGATAAGCCTTGAATGTATTATATTATTCACATGATATACATTTATAATACATTGGAGTGACTCTTGGATTCATCTTCCAAGGTCTCTTGGAATCCCTTTGACTGTTCAACTTCCTCACCATAACCCTTTGCGGATTAGGTGTCCAACACCCCCCCTTTATCTGACGGGGTGTGTATGAGTCCAAAATGTGAAAAAATGCATGGAAACACTAGTTTTAATGTGCTCTTTGAAATGTTGATATAAGGGGGTGGTTTAAGGATGACCACCAACTCTAGAATGCTTAGTGTAGTTCTCGAAACTCTTCCAAATATGGCAAGAAGTTGAAATCTTCTTGTTGGCTTGTTGGGGCTTGACCCAGGTTCAGAGTTGATTTAACCAAACAAATCCCGGTACTATTGGCCCTTTCAGCAACAGTCCGCAGAGCGCGAACTGAGGTTTCACCCGAAGTAGTATGGGAGGGTGCTAGAACCAAGTTTCCACACCCTGGAGATGTCTGATGAGTTCAAGTGGTTCGCAGTTTGACCCTGTGCGCAAGTCGCTTCGCGCCCTTTCCCGTACCTCGCAGCTTGAGATACTGTCTTCGTGCAGCCCTACTCAAGGGCTGAACACTGCGCTTGTGCGTTATTACCCAAGACTTTACTAATATTCCAATGTTAGTTGATTATCTTATCCTACTTGCATGCTTTAAGTTATACTTAACAATATAAACCATACAGGGTTGCGTAGTAAATAAACAGTATATTCACAAATTATATCAAACATGCATTAACCCAAGAATAGATACACAAAATTATGATAAAACTTATCTTTATTAATTCCTTCCTCGGTTACAGAATCGACTTCGCCCTGCGCACTCAACTGCAGACTACTAGGCCTCTGCGCACTGAGCTACAGAGCCTTCTCCTACCTTACGACCCAAAGATACACTTTACACTTAGTCACTTAGACTCTTGCTTCTCTACTATTACTTTGCTATCTTTTACACTTAGAGCCTCGCTCTATTTATACAATCCCATGGTCCGTGGACCATGGGTAGGCCAACATTACATTACAAAACTAGGGCGGACAACCCTGTGACTCTATCATACTTTTGCACCCACAATTCACGGATCTTTACAACACAACTCAGTCAAAATTTGGGCTTTGAGCACCAAAACATGCCTTCGGGGGATTCCATGCCCAACATGCCTCCAACACAAACATCGTGACTCACCCTCGAGTCACTCTGTCAGCGCGGCGATCTGGGCGCGGAGTGCCTCCAACTATTCTTGAACTGTGCGGAAGTAAGAAACACACTGAGTTGTTGCTTGCTGAATCTACTACATGCGCTATTCTGAGACCTCTATGTCTGGAGTGTTTCTCTGCATCAATGTGTGCATCCCCTTTATGTTCACGAGCTTGCCTTTGATGTCTGTCGTGATGGTGAAGGCCTCGTCTATCCAAGGCTGGATGCACGCTTTGAGAACTGCCTCCTTATGTCATGCTGCGTCCACCTACTCCTTCAATGCTTTAGCTTGCTGCATCCTTACAAGTCGTTGGGTGAGGACCATTGTTTGCGCAGTTCCTCGGACACTATCGTACTGCTGTTGGAGTTCTCCCGCCTCTGTCTCTAAGCACTAGATGTTGGGGTCCTCTTGCAGAGTTTTGAGGACCTCAAGTGATTCTTCCAACATGCTGGTGCAGTCTCGCACTTCACCTCCGATTTCCTCCAATCTCGCTGTGATCACAGCTCGACGATCTGAAGATTCAGCTCCAGCTGAACCTTTGTCATTTCTTCCCTGGCCTCGTGAACTTCTGTTGCTAAACTGTGGATCCGCGCCTCTTCTAGTAGATCTGCTGGGATGGCCAGCTCCGGGACACTTTGACAAGCATTGCCTATCACCTGCACCAACTATTGATTTTGCAACACCAATTCGTCGCGTTGCAAGTTGAGTTGTTCCATGTTTATCTTCTACTCACTGAGGACTTGGAGCGTGCGGCTCTCCCTAGTGCGTAGCTCTGCCGTTATCCCATCCTATAATAGATATAATGTCTCGCGCGAAAGGGAAGCTAGATTAACCCCGAGACCTTTCATCGTGCTAACCGACAGCCTGTCGTCCTCATTTGATGCCACTAGAGCCCCTTCTGGCAACACGACTGTGTTCGTCATCTGTGCGCACAACATCTGCTCTGCTGCCATGGATCCGACTGCGAGGTTGGTTGAAAGGGTACCAACCTGAGGGGGGTGCACCTGTAAGTCCTGTAACTGTGCTCTGAGGGCTCCCAACATAGTCTGGTGCTCCTGCATGAAATCCTGAAGAGCCTCATTTGTGACATCGCGCATTGTCTTTTCGATGTCATGTAAATCACCCTCGGTTATGGTGATCGGGTCAATGGGCAACTTTGAGGCCTTGACCTTCTTCCGCGACCCTGTCCGCTCCGCTGGGTGTTGTCGCTTCAGCTAGGTGGATGCGGTCCATGGGTCCGTGCCTCCTTCTTCTGTTTCTACCTCCTCTGCCTCTTGTACCTGCGAAGGCGTTGCTTGGCCCTCGCACGCCTTCGTGGTTGCTTCCTGTGCTGCTGCTACTGCTTCTACGGCCTTTTTCTACTCGACGGTTTTCTGTGCCACTTCCCACGCTGCCCGCACCTCGGCTATTGCTATTTCCTTCCGCATTTTCTTGGCCAACTGTGCGATGCGCAACTTGGCATCATCTTTCTTCTTCTGCGCTGCCAACCTCTCGAGTTCTGCAATGTCGGGGGCGCACCATTCTGGAGGCCATGCCTCAAAGACAGTAAAAATGGCATCGTTAGTGGCTACAAAAGGTAGCTTCGTCCACTGCTTCGTCAGATTCTTGCGCGCCCTAATAAAGATGTTGTGCATGTCTGCCTTGAATTCTGCGAAACTCTGTAGGTTGTTGTAAACTGTGGGCAACAACCGTGGCTTACGGTTGATCCACATCCGGATGGTCATCTCCATGAGCACCTAGAAGATCTTGGTGCTGGGTATCGTTGTCGCATCCTTCATGGCCCAGACTGAAGCATACTTCGCGAACTCTGACAAATCTCTGTCAATTGTGGGGAATTGACTGTCCTCTGGCAATTCCCCTGCTACAAGCACTATGGACAGCAATAGCCATGCATAGTGGAAGGTTTTACCCTGCTCCTGGGCTTCACGACAATTCTCTAAGAATTTTGTGCAAAGGAATTTGGACCAGTTAAACTGGACCCCCTTCGTGCACTGCTCGGCCAGTGCGACCACCAGTGCAGGTACCTCATCTGCGCGGCACTTCTGCATAACTTTGCCTGCTAGAATTTGGGTTGCCACGTGTACCGCTTTTTCCTTGATGCTGGAGATGGCGTAACCCCTCTTCTTATTTTCCAGTTTGTACTTCGTCTTCATGGCCTCCGCACCACCTGTGTAAGGTTCCATCCTGTCCTCCATCACGGTTCTTGGAGAATCCCCACCTTCTATTATTGTGGTCGACGTCGCACACTTCACTATTTGCAACGTGCTACCCTGATCACTACGCTTAGCAATATGTGGTCCAAGCCAAGGCATCAGACTAACAAATTCAGGACGATAGTTCTCAAACTTGTCAGTATGATCGTACGCACCTTGCCTTACCATCCTATTTTTTCGGTGAGAACTCTTCCTTTATCTCGTTCTCAAGATTCTTGAACTCTACATCCATCAGCGTGCTTTTCTTTCGTAACCATATCCTTTCTTCCTCAAGTTCTTGGAGTCTAAGGTTTCCTTGTTGGATTTCTTCCTCAAGTCCCATGCGTTCTGTTTCTTGCGGCTGTGCGATTTCTTCTTTCCGGGCTTCACGAACCGTCATATCTATGGGTGCTACTATGCGTAGACTAGTCTTTTCATGCTCCATAGGGGTTACAACATCTACTTCATACTTCAACACCGGAAGTGCCCGCGTGGTTAGGGTTTTGTAGATGGTCCTATAAGCCCATAGAACCACTGGTACGCACAGGTCCTAGTCAGTGTGTCTCAAATTGTGGACCGTGTTCAGTAGTTCGCATACTTTGTCAAAGGCTTCCACATGGATAATCTTTGGCACACTAGGTATTATCATACTTCGTCATTTGCGACCTCGTCTTGCCCGCTCCTGCTTGTTGGTCTTGTTTCCTATCGCGAGGATGGTGTGCATTCGTGCAGGTTGTGTACCATATGCCTATACCCATCTGGAGAGGTGGGCGCGTAGGCTGTTTTGTCCATCATCCCCGGCTTTCATCCGCATCGGAGGCTTTCCAAACCGCATGAGCATCATCCTTCTGCATTCGCGCCAGTCCTCAAAACTTCTTTGATGCGTACCCCACCATCTTGCGGGTGTTGCGCACAGTGCCCATTTCAGAGCGTCGAAACACTGTTGTTCTGGCACTTCTCTTTCAAATTTGTTCTGAAAATCATCCACCGCTTTCAACCTGTCATACATAGGTAGATCTCTTAGCTTTGTTTCCATGTAGTGCAGTGACCTTATCTCCTCGTCCGAATATGAGGTGCAGGAGCTTTCGTGCTCCCATGAAATCCTGCCATCCGCTGTTGGATTCACCTAGTCCTGCTCCCACATGGTTATCTTGTAGATACAGTCTATATCGTCATCACTATCGTAGTCGCGCACCGGCTCTGTGTAGTACGATCCTTCCATAGGGTCTAAAGGTACCACTACGCGCAGTGACTTTTTCTCAAAAATCATCTTACGCTTCTTTAGATTTATCATTCCATTCATGTTAATGGCCCAATCTATTCCGAGTAGTGCAAGATAGGGATTATTTTCATCAACAATCTCTATCACTTCAAAATATGCAAGCGCGCTCGCACCTTCGATATCTACTGTTGTTCCCTGCAATCTTCCATCGGTAGGATATTTTGCTGGTTTTCCATTCACAATAGAATAGGAGACCATTGCAACCTGGGCCTGCCCATGCGCTCCCATGTCTTCTTTGGCAGGACGTTCACGTCCGATCCTAGATCCAAAATCACTTGATCCATTTCATATTCCTCGATCTAGGCAGCCAATCTCATCTCTCTTCCTGTTCGTGTTGTGTGCTTCCCGAGCTTCCGGACTACGCACGGTTGTCCTGATCCAGCACATCTAGTGATGATTTCTTGCAGCCCTTTTACAGCCTTGCTATCGCGCAACAGCTTCATGCATGTCTCTAGAAAGGTAGTGAGCATTGATGAGTCCATCTATAATTCCAGTTTGTCTTTACTACCTGAAGTGGAGGCCTCCGTGAAGCTATTCTTAGCTTTCATGAATGTCTCCTTAGCACGCTCCAAATCAAATTTTGGTTCCTTTGTTGGAGCCTTGTGAACCTAGGCACTCTCTTTGGGCTGCTTACCTTTGTCATCTCCTGTCATAATACCACTTCGTAGCACGATATTTACATTCAAGTCTTCCTCACGCAGATCAAACTTCATCATTTGCAGGTTCTGAGTCGGGGGAGGTTGGAGTGTTCCTTTATCACGTAACCTTGCTATTAGCGTGGGACAAACCTCTGTCTCATGATCAAACTGGGTACAATATAAACATGATACTCTCATTAGATTTGTGCAATCGCAGGCATAATGCCTTGGCCCTTCGCAATTGTAACAAATAAGTTGTCTGCAACCCCTTCCTGGCCCCATTCGACCTTGACCTCATCCGCGCCCCTGAAATCTAGTGTGTGCCATCCCTGCATTTTGATCGAGGGCTCGCGTTTTGGTCTGAACTTTGTAGGTAGGAGTCTGATCCATCAGTTCATAACTTCTACAGGTACGCTCATCATGGCCTATTGACCTGCAAAAATTACAGAACAACTGTTGGAACATCTGCGTATACTTCTGTAATAGATGGCAGTTATCTGTGGCATGCTTCCTTCCTATCTGACAAATCGCACAGCATGATGCAGGTGTCGCGCTCGGTCCTGCTTGTGCCTCTGGTCTCAATGGCATTGGTCCTCCTCCTGCCAGGTAGTTCGCGAAGACTGGACAATGGCCCTTGTCATGTCCCTGACCCTTACACTTTATGCACCATACCTCCTCGCGTGCTTCTGGGCAAGCTGTCCTGTCTTGTTTCAAACTCTGCATCTCAAGACACAAAATTTTCAACTGTGCGTGGATCTGTTGGAGTCCTAGGTTAGGATCTTGTATTTTTGTCTCGTGCAGTCTCATTACGATCTCCAAGGCCTCAGCCTGAGTGGATAGTTTCTGATGAGACAACACGGTCCTTAGATGCGGCATTAGCGACACTACAAACCATGTGCGGTGTTGCCCATCCTTCAAGGTCATGTTGGCTTCATGAATCATACCCTTCAGTCCCTGATCCAGCTCCCACGGGGTCTCTCTTTGAAGCATCATGATTTCCTTAAATCCAATAATCGGTTGTGTCTCTGATTTTGGCTTGCTAAATTCCCTGTTTAGCGCAGCTTGGATATCCGCAATCCCTGCGTTTGGATTGTCATTGTAATGCTTAATGTACCACGTCAGTGCGCGATCCTATAGGGCTCTAACCAACGTTGCTTTCTTTATGTTGTCGTCCGTGACTCCCTGTGCTTCCCATACAGCCTTTACCACAAACCAAAATTGGTCCGGATCTTCATTCCCTACTCCTTTGAACACCGACAATTTTATCGCGCTCGCCATATTGAACTGTGGTGGTGGCAGAGGTGGTGTGGGCGAAGACGGGGGTGAAGATGGTGAAACTGGCGGTGGTGTAGGTGGAAGTGGTATGTGCGGAATTCACTTCCTTATCAAACTAATCGCACTTCTTGGTGAAACCTTTGCGAGATCTTCCTCACTTTATTGCGAAGGTGAGATCAAAGGGCTAGTTTCTATCTTTGCATTACCTTCATTTCTGTAGATCCTCCCACTTTGTGTAGCCCCAAGCATCAATTTATTCGCATAACCTACTTTTCACACAGTAGCATCTTAATCCAAGTGTTCAAAGATTTAACATACTTACCTCACGGTCCTTTGAGGAAGCGTTGTTCCACCTCGCTATCGCTGACTAAAGTATCTGCTACGAACTCGGTGATAAACCCTCCTATAATCCAATTGAGCCAATGATCCATAGTGCACACGATATTATCTTCCAATGCTTCTAGTCTACGCACCAGCTCTGGAGTCCACACAATAGGTTTGTCGAGCCTACACCTTCCTTGACTGTCTGCTAACTTCGTGATCCACTCGTACAACTCATATGGGAAGGATGCAAAGAAAATTTCATGGATTTCCATATATAAGTAGCGCTCTAACCACTCTTCCTTCGATACTCGCGGATTCCTGTTTTCCTGCGCAGCGAACTCGTTAATCTTCCTATCTAGCCACTCTTCAATTCCTTTCTTTGTCAGATTCCAATGATACGACATCAGACATCTCTTATGCAGATCCCGGTCCCGATAATGAAACCATTTGTCTGCTTGTTGGGGCCTGACCTAGGTTCAGAGTTTATTTAGCCAAACAAATCCTGGTACTACTGGCCCTTTCAGCAACAGTCCGCGGAGCGCGGACTGAGGTCTCAGTCAAAGTAGTATGGGAGGGTTCTAGAACCAGGTTTCCGCACCCTGGAGATGTCTGATGAGTTTAAATGGTCCGCGGTTCAACCCTGCGCGCAAGTCGCTTCAAGCCCTTTCCCGTACCTCGCATCCTGGGATACTGTCTTCACACAACCCTACTCAAGGGCTGAACGCTGCGCTTCTGCGTTATTACCCAAGAATTTACTGATATTCCAACGTTAGTTGATTATCTTAGCCTACTTACATGCTTTAAGTTATACTTAACAATATAAACCATACAGGGGCGTGTAGTAAATAAATAGTATATTCGCAAATTATATCAAACATGAATTAACCCAAGAACAAATACACAAAATTATGATAAAACTTCTCTTTATTAATTCCTTTCTCGGTTAAAGACTCGACTCTGCCTTGCACACTCAGCTACAGGGGTCCGCACACTCAACTGCGGACTACTAGGCCTTTGCGCACTCAGCTGCAGAGCCTTCTCCTACCCTATGACCCAAAGATACACTTTACCTTAGTCACTTAGACTCTTGCTTCTCTACTATTAGTTCGCTATCTTTTACACTTAGAGCCTCGCTCTATTTATGCAATCCCATGGTCCGAGGACCATGGGTAGGCCATCATTACATTACAAAACTAGGGCAGACAACCCTCTAACTCTAGCATACTTTCGCGCCCACAATCTGTGGAGCTTTACAACACAATTCGGTCAAAATTTGGGCTTTGAGCCCCAAAAAATGCCTTGGGGGGATTCCATGCCCAATAGGCCCCTAACACAAACATCGTGACTCACCCTCAAGTCACTCTGTCGACGTGGTGATCTTGGCGCAGAGTTCCTCCAATTGTTCTCGAACTGCAAGGAGGTCAATAGGGCACTTAGCTGCTGTTTGCTAAATCTGCTACATGCGTTGTTCTGAGACCTCTATGTTTGGATTTCTTCTCTACATCAATGTGTGCATCCCATGTATGTTTGCGAGCTTGCCTTCGATGTCTGCCGTGATGGTGAAGGCCTCGTCGATCCAAGGCTGGACACGTGCTTTGAGAAATGCTTCCCTATGTCTTGATGCGTGGACTTACTCCTTCAGTGCTTTAGCTTGTTGCATCCTTGCAAGCTGTTGGGTGAGGACCACTATCTGCATAATTCCTTGGACACTATCGTGCTGCTGTTGGATTTCTCGTGCCTCTGTCTCTAAGCACTGATTTTGGGGTCCACTTGTAGAGTTGCAAGGACCTCAAGTGATTCTTCCAACACGCTAGTGCAGTCTCGCACTACACCTCCGATTTCCTCCAATCCCGTTGTGATAGTGCTAGCGCGCTATTCTCTGACTTCTAGGGGAGTGTATGGTTGCGCCTGTAATTGCAACTCGGCAATCTGTAGATTTAGCTCCAGCTAAACCTTTGTCATTTCTTCCCTGGCCTCGCATACTCCTGCTGCTAACTTGTGGATCCACACCTTTTCTGATAGATCTTCTGGGATGTCCAGCTCCGGGACACTTTGGCAAGTGTCGCCTATCACCTGCACCAACTGTTGATTTTGCGACACCAATTCGTCGCGCTGCAAGCTGATTTGTTCCATTTTTATCTTTTGCTCACTAAGGACTTGGAGTGCGTAGCTCTGCCGTTATCCCATCCTGTAATAGATATAATGTCTCGCGCAGAAAGGTAGTGAGATTAACCCCGAGACCTTTCAGCGTGCTAACCGACAGCCTGTCATCCTCATTTTATGCTACTAGAGCCCCTTCAAGAAACACGACTGTGTTCGTCATCTGTGCGCACAAAATCTGCTCTATTGCCATGGATCCGACTGCAAGGTTGGTTGAAAGGGTACCAACTTGAGGAGGGCGCACCTGTAAGTCCTGCAACTACGCTTTGAGGGCCCCCAACACAGTTTGGTGCTCCTGCATGAAATCTTGAAGAGCCTCATTTGTGATATCACGCACCGTCTCATCGATGTCATGTAGATCACCCTCGGTTAGGGTGATCAGGTCAATGGACAACTTTGAGGCCCTGACCTTCTTCCGCGGCCCTGCTCGCTCCGCTGGGTCTTGTCGCTTTAGTTGGGTGGACGCACTCCATGGTCCATGCCTCCTAAAAAAAATTCTATTTTTGCCTCCTCTGCCTCCTGCCCCTGCGAGGGCGTTGCTTGGCCCTTGCCCGCCTTTGCGGTTGCTTTCTGTGTTGCTGCTCCTGCGGCCTTTTTATGCTCGGCGGCTTTCTGTGTTGCTTCCCACGCTACCCGCACCTCGGCTACTGTTGTTTCCTTCTACCTTTTCTCAGCCAACTGTGCGATGCACAACTTGGCATCTTCTTTCTTCTTCTACTTTGCCGACCTCTCAAGTTCTACAATGTCAGGGGTGTGTCATTCTGGAGGCCTTGCCTCCAAGACAGTAAAAATGTCGTCGTCAGTGGATACAAAAGGTAGCTTCGTCCACTACTTCCTCGGATCCTTTCGCGCCCTAATAAAGATGTTGTACATGTCTGCCTTGAATTCTGTGAAACTCTAAAAACTGTTGTAGACCGTGGGCGACAACCGCGGCTTACGGTTGATCCACATTCGGATGGTCATCTCCATGAGCACCTAGAAGATCTTGGTGTCGCATATCCTTGTCGCATCCTTTGTGGCCCAGAGCGAAGCGTACTTCGTGGCCTCTGGTAAATCTCTGTCAATTGTGGGGAATTGACTGTCCATCAGAAATTCCCCTACTACGAGCACTATGGACATCAATAGCCATGCATAGTGGAAGGTTTTACCCTACTTCTGGGCTTCGCGACAATTCTCTAAGAATTATGTGCAGAGGAATTCAGACCAGTTAAAATGGACCCCCTCCGCGCACTGCTCGGCTAGTGCGACCATCGACGCAGGTACCTCGTCTGCGCGACACTTCTGCATAACTTTTCTTGCTAGAATTTGGGTTTCCACGCATACCGCTTTGTCCTTGATGTTGGAGATGGCATAACCCCTCTTCTTCTTTTCCAGCTTGTACTTCATCTCCATGGCCTTTGCGAGGGCCAAATCACTACCCTTTCCTTCCAATATGGTCGCGGGGTCCTTTCCTTTGTACAGATGTCGGGAAACGCGATGAATCAAGTCTGTCGTGATGGGGATGGGCTCCTCTAGCCATAAATACCCATCATGCACCAGGTAGAGCAGCTGCCTGATGATGAAAATGGTTATTGGGGAGTGGTGGAAATGCGACACCTAAAGTAGGTTCAGCAACCCGACCTTTTCCACACCGCGCAACCATTTTCACTGCTCTAATGTTGTTACCATCCTCACTGTGTGCTACTTCATGAGGTTTCCAGTCTCCAGGTGGGGGAACTTCTCATGGTCAGCAAGGTCCCAATCTTCAAATTTCATGGTTGAAACATGACTTAGGTGTGTTCCTTCAAACGCAATTCCATCTAGGAGGAGTGGGGTCTGGAACGAACTCTTGGTCTCGTCCAGCTCCTTGGGGACTTTGGTTTTCCCTTTCCGCGGAAGGACATAGGCGGGTAGTTTTGTTGCAAAGTGCCTAAACTGAGTATCCACCTCCATGCCTTCGTCTTCTTCCTCTGTGATGATAAGGGCCTGCAAATCTTCTTCTTCCTCATCTGTTTCTATCGTGACAACTTTCCTCTTCTCTTCCATCAACAATTTGTTGCGTAACGGGTTCCGCAGGGACACGTGTACGAGAGCCATTGCTTGTTTATCTTTCTTGAGTCTTGGAATACAGAGTGATTTTAGGATCTCTGCCACAATCCAGACACCTTCTGGAACATCCTCCATAGTTAGGAACTGCATGGCCTCGACGGCAGTTACCTCTTATATTCCCAGATCATCCTTAGTTGTTGTCATTGTAGCTGTGTTGCAATCTGTCACTCGTGAATTCAGGGGCTCAATCAATGCTCAGCTCTTAATACGCAGGGCTATGCTCAATCAGTCAATTCAAAAATGACCGTGTTGTTTTCTGGGTAGCCCTTTGTGTTTTAGATCACCTTTTGAATTTGAATTCGACCGTTCCCCCCAATTCTGGTTCATTAATGCTTTCGTGGCGGAAGATTTTCCCAAATCTTGCCCATAAATCGTGTATTAAATTCCTGCCGCTTGCTCCATTTGGGCTCAAGTCGAGCATCACATCGTGAATAGTGACTTCAACGGTCACTTTTTGGCCAAGTTGCGCGGTAGCGCAGCCCCCCGTGCATAGTCTCAGACCTTGTGATTCTTTGCTTATGTGCGCATCTCCAATATCGCGCAGCTCTCAGGTAGAATAGTTTATAGTCCCGTGCTTCCTTCCAACTGCTTGGAGCGCTAAGATTGTCCTTTCTTGGGCTAGTCAGGTGGTCGCACCACTCGTGTAGGTTTCCATCTGTCCTCCATACAGTTCTTGGAGAATCCCCACCTTTTATTGTTGTGGTCGGCTCTGCGCACTTCACTATTTGCAACGCGCTACCCTGGTCACTACGCTTAGAAATATGTGGTCCAAGCCAAGGAATCAGACTAACCAATTCATGACGATAGTTCTCAAACTTGTTAGTATGATCGTATGCAACTTGCCTTGCCATCCTAGTTTTTTCAACGAGAAAATATTCCTTTATCTTGTCCTCTAGCTTCTTGACCTCCGTGACCATCAGCGTGCTTTTCTTTCGTAATCATATTCTTTCTTCCTCAAGTTCTTGGAGTCTAAGGTTTCCCTGTTGGATTTCTTCCTCAAGTCCCATGCGTTCTGTTTCTTGCGGCTGCATGATTTCTTCTTTCTGGGCTTCGCAAACTATCGTATCTACGGGTGCTGCTACGCGCAGACTAGGCTTTGCATGCTCCGTAGGAATTACAACATCTACTTCATACTTCAGTGTTGGAAGTGCTCGCGTGGTCAGGGTTTTGCACATGGTCCTATAAGCCCATAGAACCGCTAGTACACATAGGTCCCAGTCAGTGCATCTCAAATGGTGGACCATGTTCAGTACTTCGCATACTTTGTCAAAGGCTTCCATGTGGATAATCTTCGACACACTAGGTCTTATCATACTTCATCGTTCGCAACCTCATCTTGTCCGCTCTTGCTTGTTGGTCTTGTTTCCTATCACGAGGACAGTGTGCGTTCATGCAGGTTGTGTACCATATGCATGTACCCATTTGGAGAGGTGGGCACACAGGGTATTTCCTCCATCATCCCAAGATTTCATCCACATCAAAGGCTTTCCAAACCACATGAGCATCATCCTTCTACATTCGCGCCAGTCCTCAAAACTGCTTTGATGTGTACCCCACCATCTTGCGGGCGTTGCGCGCAGTGCCCATTTCAAAGCGTCGAAACGCTGCTGTTCTGGCACTTCTCTTTTAAATTTGTTCAGGAAATCATTCATCGCTATCAACCCGTCATACATAGGTAGATCTCTTACCTCTGTTGCCATGTAACGCAGTGACCTTATCATCATGTTGCAGTTGAGCGTGGTTACCTTGTGTAACCGGTTCTGCCATCGTTCTATCTCCTCGTCTGAATCTGAGGTGCAGGAGCTTTTGTGCTCCCACGAAATCTTGCCATCCACTGTTGGATTCACCCAGTCCTGCTCCCGCGTGGTTATCTTGTAGATACAGTCTAGATCGTCATCGCTATCATAGTCGCGCACCGGCTCTATGTAGCGTGATCCTTCCACAGGGTCTAAAGGTACCACTACACACAGTGAATTTTTCTCAAAAATCATCTTACACTTCTTTATATTTATCACTCCATTCATGTTAGTGGCCCAATCTATTCCTAGTAGTGCGGGATAGGGATTGTTGTCATCAACAATCTCTATCACTTTGAAATCTGTAAGCGCGCTCGCACCTTCAATATCTACCATTATTCCCTACAATCTTCCCATCAGTAGGATCTTTTGCTGGTTTGCCATTCGCAATTGAATAGGAGACCATTGCAATGCGGGCCTACCTACGCGCTCCCGTGTCTGCTTTGGCAGGATGTTCGCGTCTGATCCTAGATCCAAAATTACTTGATCCATTTCATATTCCCTGATCTATGCGGTCAATCTCATCTCTCTTCCTCTTCGCCTTATGTGCTTCTCGAGCTTCTGTACTACTCGCAGTTCTCTTGATCCAGCACATCTAGTGATGAGTTCTTGCAACCATTTTATAGCCTTGCTATCATGCAACATCTTCATGCATGTCTCCAGAAAGGTAGTGAGAATTGATGGGTCCATCTACGGTTCCAGTTTGTCTTTACTACCTGAAGTGGAGGCCTCCATGAAGCTCTTCTTAGCTTCCATGAATGTCTCCTTAGCGCACTCCAAATAAAATTTTGGTTCCTTTGTTGGAGTCTTGCAACCCAGGCACTCTCTTTGGGCTACTTACCTTTGTCATCTCCTGTTGTAATACCACTTCGGAGCACGATATTTACATTCGGGTCTTCCTCGCACAGCTCATACCTCATCATTTGCAGGTTCTGAGTTGAGGGCAGTTGGAGTGTTCCTTTATTACGCAACCTTGCTATCAACGTGGGACAATCCTCTGTCTCATGATCAAATTGGGTACAATATAAACATGATGCTCTCGTCGGATTTGTACAATCGCTAGTATAATGCCCTGGCCCTACGCAATTGTAACAAATCAGTTGTCCACGACCCCTTCCTGGCCCCATTCCACCTCGACCTCGTCCACGCCCCTGAAATCCAGTGCGCGCCATCCCTGCATTTTGATTGAGGGCTCGCGTTTCGGTCTGAACTCTGTAGGTAGGAGTCTGATCCATTATCAATTCATAATTTCTACAAGTACGCTCATCATGGCCTACTGACCTACATAAATTACATAACAATTGTTGGGCCATTTGCGTATACTTCTGTAATAGATGGCAGTGATTTGTAGCATGCTTCCCTCCTATCTAACAAATCGCGCACCATAATGCAGGCATTGCGCTCGGTCTTGCTTGTGCCTCTTGTCTCAATGGCATTGGTCCTCCTCCCGCTAGGTAGTTCGCGAAGACTTGAAAATGGTCCTTGTCATGTCCCTGGCCCTTACACTTTATGCACCATACCTCCTCACGTGCTTCTGGGCAAGCTATCCTGTCTTGTTTCAAGCTCTGCATCTCAAGACACAAGTTTTTCAACTGCGCATGGATCTATTGGACTCCCAGGTTAGGATCTTGTATCGGGGTCTCGTGTAGTCCCATTGAGATCTCCAAGGCCTCGGCCTGAGTGGATAGCTTCTACTGAGAAAGCGCGGTCCTTAGATGCGGCGTTAGCAATGCTACAAACCATGCGTGATGTTGCCCATCTGTCAAGGTCATGTTGGCTTCACGAATCATACCCTTCAGTCTTCGATCTAGCTCCTAGGGGGTCTCTCTTGGAAGCATCGCGATTTCCTTAAATCCAATAATCGACTATGTCTCTGATTTTGGCCTGCTAAATTCCTATTTACCACAGCTTGGATATCCACGATCCCTGTGTTTGGATTGTCATTGGAATGCTTAATGTACCATGTTAGTTCACAATCCTACAGGGCGCTGACCAAAGTTTCCTTCTTTATATTGTCATCCGTGACTCCCTGCGCTTCCCATACAACCTTTACCATGAACCAAAATTGGTCCGGATCTTAATTCCCTACTCCTTTGAACACCGACAATTTTATCGCGCTTTCCATATTGCACTGTGGTGGTGGTGGTGCTGTGGGCGAAGACGGGGGTGAAGATGGTGAAACTGGCAGTGGTGTAGGTGGAAGTGGTATGCGCAGAATTCGCTGCCTTATCAAACTGATCACACTTCTTGGTGAAACCTTTGCGAGCTCTTCCTCGCTTTCTCGTGAAGGTGAAATCAAAGGGTTAGTTTCTATCTCTGTGCCACCTTCATTTCTATAGATCCTCCCACTTCGCGTAGCCCCAAACATAAATTTATTCGCATAACCTGCTTTTCACACAGTAGCATCTTAATCCAAGTGTTCAAAGATTTAATGTACTTACCTCACAGTCCTTTGAGGAAGCGTCGTTCCGCCTCGCTATAGCTGACTAAAGTATCTACCACGAACTCTGTGATAAACCCTCCTGTAATCTGATCGAGCCAATGATCCACAGCGCGTGCGATCTTATCTTCCGATGCTTCTAGTCTGCACCAACTCTGGAGTCCACACAATGGGTTTGTCGAGCCTACATCTTCCCTGACTGTCTGCTAACTTCGCGACCCACTCATACAACTCAGAGGGGAAGGATGCAAAGAACATTTTGTGGATTTCCGTATATAAGTAGCGCTCTAACCACTCTTCCTTTGATACTCGCAGATTCCTGTTTTCCTACGCCGCGAACTCGTGAATCTTCCTGTCCAGCCACTCTTCAATTCCTTTCTTTGTCGGATTCCAGTGATACGACATCAGACATCTTTTATGCAGATCCCGGTCCTGACAACGAAACCATGTGTTGGCTTGTTGGGTCATGACTAGGTTCAGAGTTGATTTAGCCAAACAAATCCCAGTACTACTGGCCCTTTCGGCAACAGTCCGGGGAGCGCGGATTGAGGTCTCACTCGAAGTAGTATGGGAGGGTGCTAGAACCAGGTTTCTGCACCCTGGAAATGTCTGATGAGTTCAAGTGGTCTGTGGTTTGACCCTACGCGCAAGTTTCTTCGCGCCCTTTCCGATACCTCGTAGCTTGAGATACTGCCTTTGCACAACCCTACTCAAGGGCTGAACGTTGTGCTTCTACGTTATTACCCAAGATTTTACTGATATTTCAAATGTTAGTTGATTATATTAGCCTACTTGCATGCTTTAAGTTATACTTAAAAATATAAAACATATAGGGGTGCATAGTAAATAAACAGTATATTCACAAATTATATCAAACATGCATTAACCCAAGAACAGATACATATACTTATTATAAAAATTCTCTTTATTAATTCCTTCCTTGGTTACAGACTCGACTCTGCCTCGCGCACTCAGCTGTAGGGGTCCACGCACTCACTTGCGGACTACTAGGCCTCTATGCACTCAGCTACAGAGCCTTCTCTTACCCTACGACCCAAAGATACATTTTATACTTAGTCACTTAGACTCTTGCTTCTCTACTATTACTTCACTATCTTTTACGCTTAGAGCCTCACTCTATTTACACAATCCCATGGTCCACGGACCATGAGTAGGCCGACATTACATTACAAAACTAGGGCGGACAACCCTGTGACTCTATCATACTTTCGCGCCCGCAATTCTAGGAGCATTACAACACAATTCGGTCAAAATTTGGCTTTGAGCCCCAAAATATGCCTTGGGGGGATTCCATGCCCAACACTTCTTCTAGAGGAAGTGTCCCTAATGCTTTGGAGAGGGAGACCTTCAACATGGAAAAGGGAGGTCTACAACCTGCGTAGATGGTTTAAGAATGACCACCAACTCTTTAATTATTAATGTAATTCCTGGAAATCTTCCAGAACTGGAAAGAAGCTGAAGTATTCTACTAGAGGAAATGTCCCTAATGCTTTAGAGAGGGAGACCTTAAACTTGAAAAGGGAGGTCTCAACCTTGCATAGATAGTTTAAGGTTGACCACCAACCAAAGGAATTCTTAGGGGCATCTCTGTCTTTGGCTACAAATCTAAATTAGAAAGCAGGTTCAGGTTGTGACTCAGGCTCGCTTGATGTGGCTTTGAAGCTTGTATATGACCATCACTTCCCACATGTTAGATACAAGGTGAGAATATGGAGAAAACTCAACTGCAAGACTGTTCAATACTCTAGAAAAAGTTCTCACATATGACTGAAATATCTTCTTGGCTGTTGAATCCCATTGCCAAGAAGCGATCCATCCAAGATGAATCTTTGTTCTTGTAGGAGGCTTGTTTTTGAAGCATTTGTTTGAAGAATGAGGGGCTTTATGAAAATTCTCACATGGATGAAGATCAAAACAATGATATTTCATATGGTCAAATTAGTCACAATGTTTTCATTTAACAATCTGTTGCGGCTGTTGTGGAAGACGACTAGAATCTGGAACAGTTGAAGGTGAACTGTCATGAAGAAATCCCGGTATCTCTATTGTGTATATTTTTATTCTTTTATTATTTACTATACCATTGCATTATTGATTTTTATTGTTATCTCTACATAATTGCTAATGATGATATGATTTTATGGCATGAATGCAATGTGCAAATGATGAAAAAGTTTGAACATGTGATTATCTACAACAAAGAACAATCTTGCCCTAAAAATTAACATGGTATCGATCCGCGCTGAAGAAAAGTCATTGAGATCACCCCTGTGAATAAGTTCATGACCAAAGCAGAGTGAAAGGGATGAAGATTGCAGAGACCTAAAATAATGCTAGAGTTTGATAGAAACCCAAGGAAGTTTTTTTTTTTTGCAAATAGAATCCAGAGTTTGAAAGAAACCCTAGAAGTGACAATAGATATGGTAAAGGCCTCGATTCTGCAGTATTGGAAACGTAGTATGATGTGATTAGTAAGAAGCCATTCAGTTATTCAATTACTTGGGACAAATTCAGAGAAACCTTAGGAGAGGGTATGATACAGATTCAATGGTCATCGTATAAATTGATAGTCGAGCTTGGTTGCTGATAAAGGAGATTAAGGATTTGGAAATGAGAATATAGGCGGTGCTCAAATTGACGTTTTTTTAAGACGATATTAACATATGGTTGATGGAAAGTGGTGGCTCCTGGAGATATTATCAAGAGGGAGATGATAGATTCCTACAATCCCCATGAAAGATAAGTACTTTGAAGACCTATGTTATTTTCTTCCCTTATTTAGATTTTATCATTTTAGACTATTGTTTATTCTTCCTTCATGAATATTTGAATGTTTCTATTTTCTTGTATGATGATGTGATCCAGATTGAGGATCATTAAGATGTAGACTATTGCAGGAAGAATTAGCTCTGAGAGGGAGTTGGTGCTAGAAAATGAAGGAGCCACTCTCATATCTAGAGAATAAAGATAGTCCTGCCTCATCATCAGGCACACCTTCATTATGTTTATTTAATTTACTATTATTGTTCTTACTCTTGTCTTGGGGTCATCAAGAAAAATGGATGGATGTAAGGATCTAGTCCTCAATATCAAGATTGAGAAGGATGCAAATCCATCCCATGATTAGAATGGCACTTGAAAGTGGATAAGAACTCAAATCTTGAAGGAAGGATCCTCGTATCCTAGGTTAATGCCTATGATTGAAGAATCTTCCTATTCAGAGGGAGTATATTGTTAGGTTGGATGCAACCATGTGATGAGATGGTGATAGTTATATGTCCTTCATGCAAGGACCATTTTAGATGACAAGAAGTAGCAGTGACAAATTCTTCCATGATAAGGAATATTCTCTCAAAGGAAGAAGATCACAACTCTTGTTGCCAGATCCATTATTATCAAATGTATGTGAAGTTGGATTCCTTAAGGAAGAAGTGTACTTGGAGCTAAATTTAGGCATGTAAGGTCAGACTCATGGAGAAAGTACCTTATGCACTCAAGTTAGTCTCATGTAACTGACATGCCTAGATTGGTGGACATCTGATCCAGAAGGTATGTCTTTGATATTTGGTTTTACATGCTAATAATTTATTCTCTGACAGTATCAAATCACCTCATTAAGAGGGAGTTGAACTCTGAGCCTCGATGATGAAATACTTGAGATTAAAAGGTGTAACAAAGAGATGATGAGGAATTCCTTGTCAAGAAAAGTAATATTGACAAAGATTGACATGATGATTTTCACTAAAATAGGTGAGAGAGACTCCTCTTTAGGTTCAGATTTGATGAATCCCACGAGTAATCAAATGAATTATTGCTATGTAGAATGAGAAATATAGAGACTGGATATGTATATTGGCTTGCTTCTAACCACATACTGAGATATATACATGAAACTATTAATCATGGATTGAGGCACGAAAACTTGATGGATACAACGATGACTGGTTAAGACTTAAAATATTTTTGACAGGAAAAGCACATCCGGGTGTTGTTGTAGCTTGGGGTCTGCCATGATTTCCTATATGAGTTGGAAATAGAAGTCTGTTAATTTGAGTATGACTGAGGCTTGTATATTGTTCATCTTCATGAGAAAGGTGAACGCTGGTGTAATGGTGTAATGAATGGTTATGTGCTAACTCAGGGTTGCATACAAGTCCTATGGTGCATTTTGTAAATGTGAAAGAATATAAATATGATAGATGCATGTGGTCTCCTAAATGAACCCTTGAGGTTGTAGATACCATGATTGATAGCCTTGGCAGAGAGGTTGAACTTAATGGCTATAATTGGCCTTAGCAAGAGGGATGATTTTTATTAAATTGTTTAGAAACAATGGTCTTGGTCAAGAGACTAATTTTTTAAATCCGTGATGACATACTGACACACACACATATACCCACACAGTTACACACATTTGCAGGGTACACATGCTTATCCTAGCTTGGTAATGGGACACCTAGCATATTATTTCTTGTATTTCAGTAAATCCACTAATATCTAAGTCTATGTGGAAACACATAGCAAGATTCAATGGCGGTGAAAAGAAACATGTAATGTAGTATAGTGTAGCAGGGTATGGATCAAGACCATAAAAAATGAGAAAGAGGGAAATTCCTCCAAGGGAAAGGAACCCTCAGGAATTTGAAGGTTGAGTGACATAGTTACTTAGAAGATTAACTAAATATTTACGAGGCAAAAATTAGGAAGTTTGCCAGGAAAAAATAAGAGTTGGCCAAGTGGAGTTCTAAATTGTAAAAGCATTTGCAGGAATTGACATATCAAACTGAATCCTAAAAAAGGGAAAATCACATTGGCAGGAAGAGGCCCCATGAGGTTGAAAAGGAGAAGAGGATATTTCCCTATTGGTTTTGTAGAGAAAATAAATTGAGAAAGGATTGCCCCCATATGCATAAAAATAAAGAAAATAACCCCGGTAAGCTACATGGACATGAATCAATGATGTTGGATCTTGAGAAGGAGGAGGGGGAATTCCCTCAAGCTCCATGATATATACATATATGAGTTGAAAATATCTTTTGTGAACTAATGAGGTATGTGATACTTCAAGGATGCCATAAACTGTGGAAAATTTTTATACTAATTTTTGTTTATATACAAAAACATATACATTTGCATATGGTGGTAAAGGACACACTGAATGTTGGACTCATGAAGTTTAGTTGTTATGGGATATTTTTAAATTCTTGCATAATATGCTCTTGATTGTTGGCTTCATGATTCATTTTTATTTCTTTGATTGATGAATTGAATGCATGGTCATGCTACCTTTGTTTGTGTTTTTATATTGTTGTCGCGACTTTTATTATTGCCCCCACTTTCCTGTTTAAATATTTTCCTATCAATTTTCATGCTAGGGGTTCGAGGAATAAACTATTGGGTGTGGAAAGAAATACATAGAGCTCTGGTTAGAGACCTAAGTGAAACCTAACAATGAGTATGACTTGAGAGAGGCCTACACATGAAGGAAGTAAGGAAGGCTGAGAAGGGGCAGTGCATGATTTTCATGGATAAAAACATGTCAATGTTGGGCAGATGGCCAAGACATGCCATCACTGGAACGGTTTGGAGCATTGCTCTTGAATGTGACAACATGCATAAATGAAGAAATGTGCATGGGTAAAATTTAACTATGCAAACATTGCTAGCAGAAAATAAAGGTTGGAAGCATTAACACTAACATCAAAGTGAAAGGAAGAGATAATGGGAGGAATTTTGGAAAGAGAATTTTCTTGACCAATGCATTATTTTCTTATATGTAGGGAGTTATCTAACCCCGGTTTATTTGACATAAGTCAATATATGCCATGCCCTTGATTAAGTAGAAACTAATATGATAAAAAAATGGACTGGTTGGGTTCATGGGAACAATGGACAATGAAATAGCACAAAGAAAGTTCTCGTAATCTTAAATCTAATTACACATGTGATTACGTATTATATACATGATCTCTCTCTCTCTCTCTCTCTCTCTCTCTCGCTATATATATATATATATATATATATATATATATATATATATATATATATATATATATATATATATATATATATATATATATATATACATATATATATATATATATATATATATATATATATACATATATATATATATATATGTATATATATATATATATATATATATATATATATATAAATATATATATATATATATATATATATATATATATATATATATATATATATATATATATATATATGCTATTTTTTTCTAGCAGGGTTGTCAGGGTCATTCTTGTGGAAGAATGATTGTTTCAATTTATTTAATGCAGATGTGAATGGCATTAAAAGGTTCTTGGTTTTATGAGGAATCAATTAGGAAAAAGTAGCACTGACTGTTCTATAATTTTAATATCATGTGAATATGATTCTTATATTATTCCCATATTTATATTATGAACAAGGAATGTTGAATGCTATATCAACAAAATGAAAGCAGTGTAATATGCGACATGCTACAATAAACATGGATAATTATAGAAGCCACAACTCTTGGACTTGGTTTGTGGATGCACATGGTGAAGCGTGGGAAATACACTAGAGGTAGTGTGCCAGGTGTCTGTGGATAGAGACAATGTGGCCTCTGTATTTTCAACACTGTTGTGTACATGTCGTTAACTGCAATGTGTATTTTGCACATGTTGTGTTGTACCACGTGTATTCTTTGTGTTGTATCATGTGTATATGTATATGTGTTGTATTGTACATTGTGTATACGTGCATGTGTTGTGTAGTGTTTTGGGATAGGTAGGTATGGGATTGTTTGGGCCCTTGTGTTGTGTAATGTATTTAGGACATGTAGATATGGGACTGTCTAGGCATGTGGTAATTAGGACAGGTAGATTGCCCAAAATGGAGGTTTCCTGGGATTGTGAAGGTGTGGAATACACCCATATTCCTATCAACAGAAAATTACAAGGATTGGCAGTTCCAACTTTCGCGAGGTAGTGATTGGGCTTATTTATATACATTTGTTACTAAGTTCTTTTCTTAGGGCCGATGAACCACTTAGTAAATTTGAGATCGAGGAGAAGAGAAATGAAGGAATTGGGTGCTTCTTGGGTTTGGAAATTGATCCAGTGTGTGAACGAGAAAAAAAAGGCCACTAGATGCTCGTCACGTTGGGAAAACGATCCAGTGTGTGTAAGGAAAGCAACAAGAGAAAATCAAGATGAGTATCAATATTTCAATCAGTTTCATAATTTCTAAATTGTGAATGTAATTTAATGTTTTGACTTATGATTAGTTTGGCTATGATTCAACTTGGATTTGTTGTGATAGGAATCAAAGTAAAATTCCAAGTTCACCTCATGGATAATCTACCAATGAGGTGTGATCTAAATTTATTACAATTCCTTATGATGAGTCTAATGGAAATTTATGTTTTATGATGTAGGAAAGCATGGAATTACCTGATTTGAGTGGTTGGAGTTGGCTGCAAGATGAATGGTAGTATCAGTAAAAGGAATTAGTGAATGCAACAATATTTTGGTTAAATATTTCAGGAACAGGGCCATTGTGGAACACTAGTACCTAATACTGTCCATTGATTTCCATGAAGCATGCCATGACCGGTATAAAGGTGTTGAGGTAGGGAATTTCCTCGATTATGAGACTCTTCCAATGAGAGGAAACCTTGTCAAGGAATGGATTGCTCGAGAGACTGAGAATCAGAGAAGGGGATGTCTGAACTTGGAAGGTGTGTGACTGCACGGAAGGGGGTGATTGGATTACCCAAGGGAATGGGAAGAAGAGAAGGGAATGATAAGAAAAATAAATTAGTTTTAAAGGGTCATGTGTATGGTTGAATGGAATGAAAAGCATATTGGAGTGGTGCTTGAAAATAATGAGTTGGGAACTATTCACCGAAGAAACAAAAAGTGCAAGGACAATAATGTTGGACATTAGAGGCATACAACACTCTAGAGAAAAGGAATGAATCTAAGTTGGATTGAGCACATCGGAAGCACCAAAGACTGAAAAGAGGACATTGGGAGATGGTTGAATTAATGAATTAATGTCTACTGAGTGGCTGGGAAAACCACTATGCATATAAAATGTGTTGTAAAAGCTTAAACGAGATGTGTATATAAAGATCCATAATCGACAATGTTTGGCATAAAGCAAGTTTTGTTATATATGGTTATTGAACACCGAGGACGATGTTCCCCCCAAGAGAGAGGGAATGGTGACATACCCTGGTTAATATTCCTTTATTGCAAATAAATTGTAATTAATTAAAGGGATAAGAGAAAGGGACATGAATTCCAGTTGCTTGAGGAAGGAGATTTCTTGAGGGAATTGTTGTTTTAAATAACATTCCTAGTTGACTTAGAAGATTGATGGGATGACTACACAATAAATTTAACTGAATAAATGAGGAAAATAATAGGTGTCCTTTAGCTCCCACCATAAGCAAGTAAAAGGACAAAATATTAAAGGCAACATGGGTTGCGCTATCCTAGAGGGTTGACTAGCGTGGAGCTGGGATGAGGACAAATGGTTAGTCTATTTGGGGGAAATAATTTCCACATGAGGTGCATGCATATACAAATAGGAGAGGTGAATAGACCGACAAAAAGACAAGGGCAGCTAGTCAATTACAAGAGGAAGGTGATGGAGGCTGAGGGGCTTCGATGAAAGATGACAATTAAAGATTGATTTTCTCAGGAAGATTAGAGGGGTACGGGGAAGGATGTGCTCAAGAAAAGCGGAGAAAAAGAAAGGAGAAGGATCATTGATGCATTATGTGTTTTTAACTATTGAGTAGCTGGTGGGTGAAGGAGATGTTTCCTTGGGGCATCCAGTTTCCGCTAGTAACATTGGTTTAAACTCCTCTGAAAGAACTCTTCCTCAAGCTCTAGAATCTGGCTCAGGGGTGACAGTTTTAAGTAAGCATGAATGCAGCTTGTGTAAGGTTGGGTGGAGAGTTAAAGCCCCAATCTCAGTTTCCAGGACTTTACATTATTAGATAAGTGCTCATGTAACTCTATATGCTTTAAGATCTTATATGATTGATTATTGAACTGTCTATGTTCCATCATAAGTGGTTCTTATGCTATGTGTGCCATAGATTTATAAATGGATGCATGATATGTTATGTAAATTTTGTTTTAGATGCCTGGAATAGTTATTCTCTATAAAAGTAAGAACGTTGAAATTCTTTATAATGTGTGAGGAATGCATTGATTTAGTATTTCATTCTTGAGTCTGGATTTTGGGTTTGAATCCCCTGAGTAAATACTACTAGATAACTCATACAATACTCCCTTAATACCACTCACGATTGATACTTATTTAATATTTTGACGGACCATGGTTGTGCTAATGTTGGGGAATGGTTTACTCCTATTCTTATTGTTGTGTTTGAAGTTGGTTCACTTGCTTGAATATAATAGTTATATGGACTTTGTGTCATTACAGGCTTAAAATTCGTCTACTTAATTGAACATGAAAGGTGGTTGAATCCTTGTGTGAAAATACCTTTCCTAATTGGCTTGTCGATGTTAAAAGTGGAGTTTCCTATATGATTGAGAAATGTTGGTTTCTTGCATGGGTTTGGAATGGCTTGAGTATGGAGGTGTGGTTTAAAAATTGTAAGCTAAGGAGGGAGTATAAATTTTGTATGTGTGTGTAATGCGATTGGGAAGCTAGCTAAGACTTTGTAGTTCTGTTAAGTGCACTTGAGTGCACATCTCTTGTGTATTTTGTCAAGAAATATAATGTTCATATTTATACTCATTCCAATAGATTATGAGAGTAAGAATTCTGTGTATTTCGGTGAAGTGCAGTTGAGCATTCCAAGCCCATTGATTCGTGCCTCCATGGACATGGTGTACCAAAAGAGAGGTGAAAGATCTTAAATCTTCACCTTTGATTTCATGAAGTTCAAGTTTAGCCAGGCGACCGAGTCATGCAAGCCTTAAGCTTCGGCAATTTCTCAAGGAGATCGGAAGAAAAATTGCTAAGTATAAAGCTTGTGAAACATGACTAAATTTGTTGATGGGACTCGTAAGGTCAAGAGTTGGACTAGTCAAGTTGACCCATGCCCAACCAAAGGAGCAAGGTCGGACTAATCGAGTGGGCCCTGCTAATTAAAGATCAGGTTAGTCGGGCCCGATAACATAGTTGGACGAGACCATTGGTCGAGGCCCAAGGGTAAATTAGTGGTCGAAGGTTGGTAGGTCAAGCCTCGATGGAGTGTGTAAGATGATTCCTTGTAGAGAGGTTGACACTGACCCTCCTATTGACGTGACTCAAGGTTAGGTGACATGCCTTCCATGTAGGCTCTTCCAATGGCATAGCGACCACGTGGCAACTTAGACGACATGGCAAGGCCTAAAAGGCTATATTTTAATCAGCGATATCTTTTGATCCACATGTCGTATCGAGAATTTTTTTATATCATTGGAAAGTATCGAAAAGATAGACACAATGCCATTAAAGTAAATATAAGACATCAAACCCTCTTGATGTCTTATATTTACTTTAAACAAAAAAAAATTTCTTTGAAATTTGAATTATTTGTATAAATTTTAAGGATTGCCATCATTAGAATTGTTTTATGTTGTAGAAAAAGATTATCATATTTTTGATGATATAAAGGGATTATTGTGTATTTGGTGCTTTTCATTTATATGTAAATGTTTTTATGAATGGTAATATATTTTGTTATGTTTTATTTACATAATACCCATTTTTGTATTTGTTCTTTATTTTATTATGATAAATCAATATATTTAATATATAAATCTCATTATTACGTTTAAGAAATGAGGTTTTATGTATTTATTAATGTTGCAATCTTCTCTTCTTATTTCACATACTTGTTTTATTTAACAACCAAACTAAAAAGCTAAAATGAAAAAAATTAACTACTATAACATTTATATGGTTTTTAATTTATATATGAGCTCATATAAATGTAGCCCTTGAATTATAAGAGATTAAGAATGCCTTCTATTAATACTTTGATTCAAATTTGATTTTAAACCTATTTTGATTAAAATTTGATTTTAAACATATTTTGATTAAGGAAGAACGGTTTTTTAAGTGAGTTAAAATTCTAGTAAAAATAAAAGTATTCAAAGTATAACGAGAGTATTATTTTTTTTGTTAATATTATAGACACATTATTATTTTTTTGGTTAATAACACATTATTATTTTTTTGGTTAATAACAATTTAATAATTTTTTTGTTAATATTATAGATAGAGTATTATCTTTTTGTTAATAATAATATTAATAAAATTAATTAATTAATTGATTGATTTAATTTATTAATTATTTTTATTGATTTTTTTAATGTAATCTAATTTTGAGTTTTTTTTTTTAATTTAATATTCCAATTTATATTGTTTTTTAATAAATAATTTATTTTATTTAAATTAGTTTTTCAATTTAACTGTTAGAATTTATTAATTTTTTTATGTGGCTATTTTTATTTAATTTGGTTCCTATATCTCATTTTGCGTCTATATAATTATTCTAATGTGATTTTTATCAGAAGATGTTTCATATTAAATATATTTCTTAAGAAAGATATTTTTTTCAAAGTTTTTAGATTTAATTTTTTTATTGGGTGGTTTTTGAATTTGTACTTAAAAAATGTTACTATCCGTTCATTTTTTTTATCATGTATTTAACAAAAGTGATTTATTTATTTATTTTAGAATAATACTGATTTTTTTTTTAATCAAAATTTTAGTTTACTTTATTTGACCAGAATATCTAGTAATTTGATTATATAAGTGAAGATGCATTAATATTAAAGATTTTAATAAGAAGATTTTATTGTTACTTAATTTAATACTATTATCTTGGAAGTAGTTTAACATGTGACTTGTGATGACCCCAAGAGAATGTAAATATTTAAATTTCACTACGGTAAAAGACTGAGTTAAAAATGACATTGCAAGATTATGTTATTATTTGTTTTCAAAAAAGGATCTTATGAGTATTTCTTTTATTTTACAAATGCATTAAAAATGTTTAATAAAGAATACTCATGATTGTGTTGGCAACTCCTGGGAGGGAGTTGGCAAGAAAAGTTGGTTATTGGAACTGACTTTAACCACCCTCCCTAACTGGAAAAGTTCCCAGGGAAAAAGGGAGGGGGATGGCAAAAATCTGCGCTGTAGAGACAGGCAGAGAAAAAAGAAAAAGAAAGTGATTGAAAGACTAAGTCTGGTAAGGACCAGATAGTCGAGCACACAGTGCAACCTTGCTGAGGATAGAGATCCGGCAAGAGGAAGCTAGGGGGGAGGCTCTGGTCTCGAAAGACGAGTCTCATGGATGGGCGGTTAAATCGATATGCATGAATTTGCAGGTGACCTACTAAGGACTTAAGGCTGGCAGACACCAGGTAAGTAAGACTGAACCCTTAATTTGTTTTCTGCAAGTACCTGTAAGTCACTTGTGCTAAACCTCGTAAGTACCTGTAAGGCTTATGTGTTATCTGTTATTTGGAAAATTACCACTGCTACTGTCTGATGATACAAGAGTGGGTCAGTACATGTCTGCTTATAAGCTTAGGAACCCGCGTCCTGCTTCTGGACAAAAACCCAAGCATATAAGCTTAGGAACCTGTATCCTGGGTTCTGGACAGGGACCGAACAGACAAGTTTGAGGGTCTCGCTGTCAAGGTAACCCGAGCAAGGATAAATAAATGCTGGTGGCAACAGAACGGTTAGCGACACTAATTTTCCGAACAGCTAACGGGGAAGAGAGTCGGCCAAATTGAAGAGATTAAAAGGGTTATATCAATATACAAAGCAATAAAACAACAACTTCGGCTTATTGCCGGATTGACATAATAAACCCTACGAGATTAGCTATGTATTCTTGAAAACGAACATCTGTATATATAAAAGATAAGGAAGAAACATGAACCCTTTGCATCGGGTAATACTTGAGGTGCAGGTTAACCCTGTAACGAGAACACAACTAAAGAAACAGTTTATACATAGCGAACATTAACTCATTTATATAACATGCAACCTCAAAGAAGAGCATCGATATTCAATGTGTTAATACACAGAATTTAAACAAAAGATAAACCAAGCCGTGTTAAATCATCATCCACATGGTTGATGCAATAAGCGGAAAAACCAAATTATGAAGCCGGGAAGGCCACACTTTGGCTCACAGGTACGAGCGAAATCTCTGACTAATTCCTTTACAGAGTAAGCATACGGCCGGGTAACTGAGCCACTTACTCTGCCTGTGGAATAGTCGTGGAACAACCATACTAGAACAGTAAACAGGGGTTTACAACTATATGCCAAAGTATATACATAAAAGCTCTATCATAATTAAAATAACCACTGCGCAATATTAAACAGAACGCGCAGTGCGAGATTATTCAGCATATTTAACAGAACTTGTAATGCAAGAGTATACAGTATATTAAACAGATATACAGCATCCGGGTCGATAGACCCACACCATCCTTTGATCCAAATAAACTGATAAACGAGCATGAAACAGTATAAAGATATATTGCTAAATCGGTAAAAGCCACACGGCTGTAGCCACTCTTTTAAAAGAAAACAAAAGGGACTGTGCCCAATATTTGCATCCAAGGGGCCGTGGCCGGAATACTATTAACAAGCAATAGTATAATAGTCAAATTACAAGTAACGAAGTTCGCAAAGACAGTCCCCTCATTCCAGAAATTTCCCCAGTCTCAACACGGGAAGCGCTAGGGTTTGATGGAACCATAGCCGGCACAGGATAGTCACTGAATAAGACGGAGGATAGCCTCCCGTAGCCACCTACGTCTAACCACAGTAAGGTTAAGGTTGGCTACGGCTAGGCGCAGGGGAAACCCTCTGCTGACAGTTCAAACAAAGGAAACATAAATTCGCAACAAAGCCACGCACCATGAACTTGGGAGGGACACACCTGTCGTGGGGCCCGGAGCGCCATAGCCTCGAAGGAGGACCTCCTTAGTCGCATCGAACCAGAACCGGAAGCCGCTGAATGCACACACCCATGACAAGCAACTATTAGTATTGCTTCATAAAGGAATACATGCAACGATTTGGGAGCAAAGAAACCAGAACGAAAACGGAGCGAAGGAAAAACAGAAGAGAGGAGCCGGTGGGTTACCAACTGTGTCTCACCTCAGCAGCTGCGGCGGAATATGTATGTTCAGCAGGGCGGATGCTCGGCGCCAGAATGCTCGCTCGGCGGAGGAATGAGCATTGGTGCAAGAATAACTTCCAAACAGCGCGCAGGCTAGAACAAGGTGGCACAGAGAATGAACAGGAGTCGCCGAGCTGCAAAATAATGAGAGCAGTCGAGAAGAGTAAACCATATACCTTCAACACCTTGGGGAGGACACCTGGAGGCGTCTCCGCCCTCGGATTCACTTCGGTCATCCTCACCCTTGAATAAGGTGGTAAGGGTTAGCCGGAACTTAAATGCAACCCATCTCCCCTTCACGTGATCAGACCAGCGGAGTGAATGCCGCATACACCTGTCACTACGGTGCATGCCGGCGGCAGCTCTCGGGTTGCTAAATTGGCAACGCTGAGGTTCATACGGAGACTTGCCATGAGTTAAACAAACATACCAAAAATCAATCAAACTATCCTTAGTCCTCATCCGTCCTAAGGTGTGCAAATCGTAAGGGCTCATGAATACTTTAACCAAATCAGCCGATAGCCAAAAATTGCACCATAGTATATATGCACATTCATTATATAATCATATGTGTAAACCATATACATATCCATGTGTAATCAAGTCAGCGGAATATATTCAATGTATAATCATAAATGTAATAATTTATATGTCCATGCGAAATCAAGTCAGCGGAGGTAAGGTGTTATTACCCCAGGCCCTGATATATATATTTATATATATAAAAAAAAAATTGTAGACACGGGTATGTGACAAATTGGTATCAGAGCAGAGGTACCTATACTGTGACCTCTGGGACGAGCCTAAACATGTTAAAATTGGGAAGGTAATCATAGTATTGATTTTTTTGTTTTAACTAAATTGTGCAAGGTAACTCACAGTGTCAATGTTTCCCTGATGTTATACCAGGCAAAAAAAAAAAAAAGAGAGAAAAGACACTAGATAGTAATCAGTCAGTATGCAGAGAGCTAGCAGCGCTCCGCACAGGTCCACAGCAGAACAGGGACCTGCAGCCAATCCTAGAGATAACCCAGAGCTGTGGGTACAGCTTGGTGAGGAAACACGGAGCACGAACCTGGCTATATTGGAGACAGTCCAGGACCTGAAAAATGAGATGGCCCGGTTGCGGGAGGATAATGCACGATTGACAATGGAGCAAGAGAGAATTTTAAAAAGTCTGTCTGAAAGACAGAACCCTCCGTTAGCCAATCCTAGTGCAGAACAACAGAGGATGACAGAGGAACAACACTATCAAGCGGAACCCGAAAATTCGGAAGAGGGAGAGGATCAATCTGGTAATGCATCCGAACAGCAGACTTCAAAACGTCAAAGAGTGGAATTACAGGGAGAATTTCGGAAAATCAAACCCCCACACTTTGATGGGGAACAAGAGGAAGCGGCTGAAGCATGGCTAATTAACATGAACAAATATTTCCAGCTGTATGAATATGACCATAACCTGAAGGCACGGTTGGCTATTTTTCAGTTACAAGGAAAAGCAACCCTGTGGTGGGAGGAGGTTAAAATCGTTAAAGGGGTAAGCGAACGAACCATAACGTGGGAAAAGTTCCAGAAATACTTTAAAGAAAGATATTTGACAGAGCGCTTCTATGATGAAAAGGCAAAGGAATTCCACGATCTGCGATTAGGACAACAGACTATGGATGAGTTTATTAATCGTTTTACCTCCCTGCTTCGTTATGTGCCCTACCTTAAGGAAGAAAAAGCCAAGGTGCAAAGATTTGTTAGTAGTTTACCCATGTATATGAGAGAAAGGATTGAATTTGACAATCCTAAAACAATGGATGAAGCTATTCGCAAGGCCAGAATCTGTTATCAGCAGAACAAACAGAAAGGGGACGTTTCCAACAGGAAATGGAGTGAGAAAAAGAGTAGTAAAACTGCTGGAAACAGTAAAGGAGGCCGAGGCGGTGGAATTAAAGGAAGCAGTAAAGGGCAGAACAGTAGAACAGCACCAAGAGGTTCGTTCAGATCTAAGTCAATCGGTGAAACCAGAATGAGCGAACCATCTGCCAAGGTGGACGGCGAGGGAGTAACCAGACCCCCAGTGCAGTGCTGGGGTTGTGGAGGACCGCACTACGTCAAAAACTGTCCGCAACGGAAGGGAACTGACCAGATATCCCAGATTCATGAGGCATCAACCGTCGGCGATGTGGGTCGAAGCGTGCCAAGGATTAATGCAGCCTTGGACGACCGTCAGGCAGAGTACCAGCCCACCATGGTAGAATTTGAAGGTAAAATTTTAGACCTTTCTATCACTGTTCTAATTGATCCAGGTGCTACTTTAAGTTATATTAGCCCAAAGATAGTTGAACAGTGTAAGTTACAGCCTGAAAAATTCAGGAACCCTTGGCTGGTACAGCTAGCTACGGGGGCTAAAAGGCGAGTAATGGCGAAAATTAATAACTGCCCCTTAACAATAGCAGGACAGCCAGTGGTAGCAGATCTGAATATGCTTCCACTTGGTTCATATGACGTCCTAATCGGAATGGATTGGCTAGAAAAGCATTGGGCATTAGTGAACTGCAAGACGAAAATCATTCGATACAAGGATGATTTTGGAAAGGAACAAGAGATGCAAGGGATTAAACGACCATTGCAGGTCCGGCCAATCACTGCATCTCAGCTAGCGAAGTGCATCAGAAAAAGATGCCAGATATATGCCATTCAGGTGGGTTATGCAGAAACCAAGGATAAAACGGCCACGCTGGACAACCTTCCGGTAATAAAAGAATTCGCAGATGTGTTTCCGGATGAGATTCCTGGTCTACCCCCAAAAAGGGATATCGATTTCACCATTGAATTGCTACCAGGGGCAGCACCAGTTTCGCGGGCACCCTACAGAATGAGTGTACCCGAATTGACCGAATTGAAAATGCAATTACAGGAATTGCTAGACAAAAATTATATCCGTCCCAGTGTGTCTCCATGGGGAGCTCCGGTGCTATTTGTCAGGAAGAAAGACGGAACCCTCCGAATGTGTATCGATTACCGACAGCTAAACAAGCTCACAATCAAAAACAAATATCCCTTACCTCGGATCGATGAGCTTTTCGATCAAGTCAAGGGGGCGACAGTGTTCTCTAAGATTGATTTGCGATCTGGTTACCATCAGATCAGAATCAAGGATGAGGACATCGCTAAAACAGCTTTCAGAACCCGGTATGGACACTACGAATTTGTAGTGTTACCTTTTGGATTGACTAATGCACCCGCCACTTTCATGTGCTTAATGAACAGTGTGTTCCATCGATTTTTGGACAAATTTGTACTGATATTCATCGATGATATTTTGATTTATTCTCGTTCTAAGGAGGAGCACGAGGAACACCTCCGGTTGGTACTGCAAACTCTTCGAGAGCATCAATTGTATGCTAAACTCAGCAAGTGCGATTTCTATAAAGAGGAGATCCAGTATTTAGGCCATGTGATCACAAAGGAAGGAATTGCAGTGGACCCTGAGAAAATAAAGACCATAATGGATTGGCCCGTACCTAAGGATGTGGCGGATATCAGGTCATTCATGGGATTGGCCGGTTATTATAGAAGATTTGTGGAAGGCTTCTCAAGGGTGGCATATCCTATCACTTCCTTGCAGAAGAAAGGAAGGACATTCAAATGGGATTCAGAATGTCAGCAAAGCTTTGAACGGCTTAAGCATTTGCTCACCTCTGCTCCCATCTTGAGTATAGCTGATCCTGATAAGGATTATGTGGTATGTACCGATGCAAGTCGAGAAGGCGTGGGCGGTGTGTTAATGCAAGAGGGAAAAGTGATCGCTTATGAGTCGAGAAAGTTGAAGGAACATGAGCAGAAGTATTCTGCCTACGACTTAGAGTTGGCAGCCGTCATACATGCACTTAAAATGTGGCGGCACTACCTTCTGGGAAGGAAATTTCTGTTGTTGACAGACCATCACAGCTTGACCAACTATTTCAGTCAGCCCACTCTGAATGCAAGGCAAGCCCGTTGGGCAGATTTCTTAAGTGGATTTGATTTCGACATTAAACATCTGAAAGGAAAGGAAAACCGCGTGGCTGACGCACTGAGTCGAAAGGTGCAATGCTTATATGAAGTTACGCTCAGTAAATGGAAGAATTCCTTGCAAGAAATGATAAAAACAACAGCAGACCAAGATGCAGAATATCAGCAAATGAAACAACAAATACCACTTTCCAGCAAGGAAAGTCAGCAGGGGTGTGAAGTAGGTGAGGATGGAATGTTGCTCTATAAAAAAAGGTTGTTTGTACCTAACGACAACAGTCTCAAAAATCTGATCTTGGATGAATTTCATACCAGCCACTATGCAGGTCATCCCGAATACCAGAAGATGCTTACTGCGCTTCGAAGGGAATACTATTGGCCTGGAATGAAAAAGCATGTGGCTGAATATTTAGCGCGGTGTTTGGAATGTCAGCAGATCAAGGCAGAGCACCTTCATCCGGCAGGGTTATTGCAACCCTTGCCCATTCCAGAATGGAAATGGGAGATCATATCCATGGATTTCATAACTGGACTGCCTAGGACAAAGAAGAACAATGACTCTATTATGGTAGTAGTAGACAAGTTGAGTAAGGCAGCACACTTTATACCAGTGCAATCTACCTACCGGGCAGTGCAGATTGCACACATTTTTATGCAGAACGTGTTCAAACTGCATGGGCTTCCGAAGACGATAATATCAGACCGAGATGTAAAATTTACATCCGCTTTTTGGAAAGCCTTGTTTGCAGAACTGGGTACACAGCTGAATTTCAGCACAGCTTACCATCCCCAGACTGATGGACAAACGGAACGAGTAAATCAGGTTGTGGAGGATATGTTAAGAGCATGTGTAATGCAAAAACCGACACAATGGGAAGATTATTTACATTTGGTGGAATTCGCATACAACAATGGATACCACACATCGATACAAATGTCTCCATTTGAAGTCTTGTACGGACGGAAATGTCGTACGCCCTCAAGCTGGAGTGGCCCGGAGGACAAACTAAGGTTGGGCCCAGAAATGCTCAAGGAGATGGAAGACATGGTAAAAAGGGTGCGGACTAATTTAAAGGCTGCTCAAGATCGGCAAAAGAATTTTGCAGATCGGAAAAGAAGGTTCAAAGAGTATCAGGTTGGCGACCATGTTTATGTAAGAATACAAGCCAGGAAAAGTACTCTGCAATGGAGCGGTTGCGCTAAACTTGCACCCCGCTATTTTGGACCTTTTCAGGTCTTGGCAAGAGTTGGGCCAGTAGCCTACCAGCTTGCTCTGCCAAGCCACATTAGAATCCATAATGTCTTCCATGTTTCCATGCTTAAAAAATACATTTACGACCCTAAGCATGTGATCAAATGGCAAGACATACGGGTAAGAACTGATTTTAGTTGAACTATTTGGGATGTATTTTTGGAAGTGAGAATTGACTGTTACGGTTGATGATTGCAGGTCGAACCGGAAGGAGAGGTCCTGGTCGAACCGCTGAGCATTCTCGACCGGAGAGAAGTGCAGCTGCGGAAACGAATTATTACCCAAGTTAAAGTGCAGTGGCAGCACTATGGGCCTGATGAGGCCACCTGGGAAGATGAAGAGCTTCTTAAGGAAGCTTATCCGGGGCTGTTTATGAACAGCAGACATCGGGACGATGTCCAATCTCAGGAGGGGGAGATGTGATGACCCCAAGAGAATGTAAATATTTAAATTTCACTACGGTAAAAGACTGAGTTAAAAATGACATTGCAAGATTATTTTATTATTTGTTTTCAAAAAAGGATCTTATGAGTATTTCTTTTATTTTACAAATGCATTAAAAATGTTTAATAAAGAATACTCATGATTGTGTTGGCAACTCCTGGGAGGGAGTTGGCAAGAAAAGTTGGTTATTGGAACTGACTTTAACCACCCTCCCTAACTGGAAAAGTTCCCAGGGAAAAAGGGAGGGGGATGGCAAAAATCTGCGCTGTAGAGACAGGCAGAGAAAAAAGAAAAAGAAAGTGATTGAAAGACTAAGTCTGGTAAGGACCAGATAGTCGAGCACACAATGCAACCTTGCTGAGGATAGAGATCTGGCAAGAGGAAGCTAGGGGGAGGCTCTGGTCTCGAAAGACGAGTCTCATGGATGGGCGGTTAAATCGATATGCATGAATTTGCAGGTGACCTACTAAGGACTTAAGGCTGGCAGACACCAGGTAAGTAAGACTGAACCCTTAATTTGTTTTCTGCAAGTACTTGTAAGTCACTTGTGCTAAACCTCGTAAGTACCTGTAAGGCTTATGTGTTATCTGTTATTTGGAAAATTACCACTGCTACTGTCTGATGATACAAGAGTGGGTCAGTACATGTCTGCTTATAAGCTTAGGAACCCGCGTCCTGCTTCTGGACAAAAAACCAAGCATATAAGCTTAGGAACCTGTATCCTGGGTTCTGGACAGGGACCGAACAGACAAGTTTGAGGGTCTCGCTGTCAAGGTAACCCGAGCAAGGATAAATAAATGCTGGTGGCAACAGAACGGTTAGCGACACTAATTTTCCGAACAGCTAACGGGGAAGAGAGTCGGCCAAATTGAAGAGATTAAAAGGGTTATATCAATATACAAAGCAATAAAACAATAACTTCGGCTTATTGCCGGATTATCATAATAAACCCTACGAGCTTAGCTATGTATTCTTGAAAACGAACATCTGTATATATAAAAGATAAGGAAGAAACATGAACCCTTTGCATCGGGTAATACCTGAGGTGCAGGTTAACCCTGTAACGAGAACACAACTAAAGAAACAGTTTATACATAGCGAACATTAACTCATTTATATAACATGCAACCTCAAAGAAGAGCACCGGTATTCAATGTGTTAATACACAGAATTTAAACAAAAGATAAACCAAGCCGTGTTAAATCATCATCCACAGGGTTGATGCAATAAGCGGAATAACCAAATTATGAAGCCGGGAAGGCCACACTTTGGCTCGCGGGTACGAGCGAAATCTCTGACTAATTCCTTTACAGAGTAAGCATACGGCCGGGTAACCGAGCCGCTTACTCTGCCTGTGGAACAGTCGTGGAACAACCATACTAGAACAGTAAACAGGGGTTTACAACTATATGCCAAAGTATATACATAAAAGCTCTATCATAATTAAAATAACCACTGCGCAATATTAAACAGAATGCGCAGTGCGAGATTATTCAGCATATTTAACAGAACTTGTAATGCAAGAGTATACAGTATATTAAACAGATATACGACATCCGGGTCGATAGACCCACACCATCCTTTGATCCAAATAAACTGATAAACGAGCATGAAACAGTATAAAGATATATTGCTAAATCGGTAAAAGCCACACGGCTGTAGCCACTCTTTTAAAAGAAAACAAAAGGGACTGTGCCCAATATTTGCATCCAAGGGGCCGTGGCCGGAATACTATTAACAAGCAATAGTATAATAGTCAAATTACAAGTAACGAAGTTCGCAAAGACAGTCCCCTCATTCCAGAAATTTCCCCAGTCTCAACACGGGAAGCGCTAGGGTTTGATGGAACCATAGCCGGCACAGGATAGTCACTGAATAAGACGGAGGATAGCCTTCCGTAGCCACCTGCGTCCAACCACAGTAAGGTTAAGGTTGGCTACGGCTAGGCGCAGGGGAAACCCTCTGCTGACAGTTCAAACAAAGGAAACATAAATTCGCAACAAAGCCACGCACCATGAACTTGGGAGGGACACACCTGTCGTGGGGCCGGGAGCGCCATAGCCTCGAAGGAGGACCTCCTTAGTCGCATCGAACCAGAACCGGAAGCCGCTGAATGCACACACCCACGACAAGCAACTATTAGTATCACTTCATAAAGGAATACATGCAACGATTTGGGAGCAAAGAAACCAGAACGAAAACGGAGCAAAGGAAAAACAGAAGAGAGGAGCCGGTGGGTTACCAACTGTGTCTCACCTCAGCAGCTTCGGCGGAATATGTATGTTCAGCAGGGCGGATGCTCGGCGCCAGAATGCTCGCTCGGCGGAGGAATGAGCATTGGCGTAAGAAGAACTTCCCAACAGTGCGCAGGCTAGAACAAGGTGGCGTAGAGAATGAACAGGAGTCGCTGAGCTGCAAAATAATGAGAGCAGTCAAGAAGAGTAAACCATATACCTTCAACACCTTGGGGAGGACACCTGGAGGCGTCTCCGCCCTCGGATTCACTCCGGTCATCCTCACCCTTGAATAAGACGGCTAGGGTTAGCCGGAACTTAAATGCAACCCATCTCCCCTTCACGTGATCAGACCAGCGGAGTGAATGCCGCGTACACCTGTCACTACGGTGCATGCCGGCGGCAGCTCTCAGGTTGCTAAATTGGCAACGTCGAGGTTCATACGGAGACTTGCCATGAGTTAAACAAACATACCAAAAATCAATCAAACTATCCTTAGTCCTCATCGGTCCTAAGGTGTGCAAATCGTAAGGGCTCATGAATACTTTAACCAAATCAGCCGATAGCCAAAAATTGCACCATAGTATATATGCGCATTCATTATATAATCATATGTGTAAACCATATGCATATCCATGTGTAATCAAGTCAGCGGAATATATTCAATGTATAATCATAAATGTAATAATTTATATGTCCATGCGAAATCAAGTCAGCGGAGGTAAGGTGTTATTACCCCAGGCCCTGATATATATATTTATATATATAAAAAAAAATTGTAGACACGGATATGTGACATGACTATTATTATTTTTTTTACTGCTTGCCATTTAAAATTTATAAATGAAAATTTATTTATATTTGTTTAGCTATTTGCTATTTAAAATTTATAAATGAAAAATTAAAATTTAATATTGAATCTCTAATAATGATCCTCTTTATTTTCCCAAATCTAGGTGAATGTAAAGCTCTTGAGATATGATAGCTATCACATGACTCTGTAGCTGCATGATGACATAAGGGAAATGGTAAGGTGACATCCATTTCTTGACCTCACCTCAAGCCACAATCAATGCAACCAGACCATGAGCACCCATTTTTTGACCTCACCTCAAGCCACAATCAATGCAACCAGACCATGAGCACTCACTGAGCATTTACGCCTTCTGCATGATATAGATTTGGACATAGTTATTATTCTATCCATCATCACTCGTTTGCTCAAATTAGTTCTTTGGTACCTGATGATGGATGGAGTAACCATCAGAAAATTGGGTGGATCAAAAATCCATTAGAGAGTTCTCTTTTGGAAATCTCCAACAAACCTCTAACATGGTTAGAGCTTACACATTGTAGACAAGCAATGGGTAAATATACCAATATCTTGCCCATGGATGTGTAAATTTGTCTTGTGATTAAGGAGTGATTCAAAGTTTTTGAGTTGTTAAAATTATTTGGGAATTGCATTTGATTTAAGCAATGTCAATTTTAACATAGTTAGATTGGTTTTGAATTTTGGATTTTTATACAAGAGTATTTTAACAATGCATTTTTTCACCATTAGTTTATATCTTTGATTTTTATAATAATTTTTTTCTTTTGATTTTTATAATAATATTTTCTTTCTAATTAATATAATTAGATTGGTTTTGAATCTTGTATTTTTACACGAAGAATATTTTAACAGTGCACATTTTCACCATCTATCTAGTCTACATTTTTAAATTTTATAATAATATATTTTTTTAATTAGACTAAAAACCTTAATACTCTAACAATTAAATTTTATTATTATTATTATTATAATAACTAAATTAGATTGTAAATTTTAATTATTTAAAATAAATATTAGATATATAAATAAATTCAAAAAAAACCTAAAACATTCCATCACTCTGGATTACATTTAAACATTCAATCCATGTGAATTACATTTGCTGAAACTTAATCATTCAAGATTTCAAGAAATCTTCAACCAATTTCTCACAAAATTGACGAGAAAAGATGCCCGGAAAAGGCAAAATGTACGGTTACGCCGCCTTTAAGGGGAGAGTAGCACATTCGTCTATCTAGCGCTTATATGTATGTGTCACGTTTTCTTTAATCGCATGTGCCACGCGTCATGTTTAAAGAGGAATATCTATTTATGCAAAATTTATAATCTATAAAAATTTTAAAAATTAAAACAAAAATATTAAATTAAGAAATAAAAATAATATTATTTATACATCAGGAAAATAAATAAAAGTTATATAGTAGCTAATATGTGTTGAGTTTAAATATAGCTTAATTAAACAGAAAATTAACAAAGACATATTTCATTATAAAAATAAAACAATTAATAAAATATAGTTTTGTTGAATGTTATCACCAAAAATTAAAAAATATGATCAACTAATATTGTTTATATTGACATACATATATCTGTGTCTATTTTATTTTTATTAATATATATAATTATTCATAACTAAATCTATTAAAATATATTTTTAATATAATAATAAATATTTTAAATTGAAAATATTGTGAAAACTTTATAATTTGTGATAATAGAAATAATAGAAAAATAAATAAATCAAAAGGTTAAATAAAAAAGAAATAAAACAAAAAGAAGAAATGGAAGTTACTAAACAACCCATAATAAAACCTCAACCAATCATTTTACAAATAAATAAATTTAAATAATAATAAAAAATAACAAAAAATGAATTCCTAATATTAAACTATGTATAAGCGTTATAAATTTTTGGTCAAAGACAAACTAATACCTAGTCAAAGACAAAACAAAATGAGTTATACCATGAGCGTTGGAGGTATAATAACTTTTCATTTCATGACATTAAAACCAATCAAAATATTTATTTTAGTGTAATAAGATTTTAATTAATTCAATAATTATGATTATTGTTTGATAATTGCAATTGCAAGATAACTTATTATTTCCTAAGCATACATTTTCTCCTTTATGTTGGTTAACTTTAAAAACTAAAAATAGATTTTTGTAAAATAATTTTTGGTCAGATGTTTTATTTAAAGAATATACAAATTAATTCAATATTATAAAAAAATTATGGAATATTTAGTTATGTATAATTTATAGATTAAATATATCATTTAAGAATCTTTTATCAAATATCACATAAATTTGAAAAAAAAATAATAAAAAACTTTTAAATGTAGAACAGTTAAATAATGAAATAAAATAATATTGTTGATGCACAATGAAAATAAATAACTATAATTTTTCATTTTATGGGAATAGGTGATAAAAATATTTATTTTAAGATAATAAAATTTTAATTAATTCAATAATTAGGGAAAACATTTTTCCTCTTTATGTTAAAGGGTTGATTTTAAAAACTAAAAATAGAATTTTGTTAAACCATTTATGAAATTGAATAGTCATTCACGATAAAAGTTTATATCTGATTAGTCTTAAGGAATAGTTTAATTGGTTGAGTTCTAGTTGCTAAGTAATTGGGAGGTCACTGGGTCAAATCTCTTTAATGCCCTTGGGGTTAGGCCCGCCATATTAGGCCGGAGAGTAGAACCCTTAAGGTAGATTTGCTCGGATTATTGCCTGTGGATGTAGCGACCACTCAGTGACCATGAACCACAATTGAAAAAAAATTACAACCCTTCGGATGGATTTGCCAGAATTATTGCCGTGAACCGTGAATATAACAACAGACGGCTAATTTTTTTTTTACAACCCTTCAAATGGATTTGCCAGAATTATTGTCGTGAATATAACAACCAACGACCACTCAATGACGACAAACCAATTGAAACAAAAATTATATGTAAATATTCATAATGATGATAAGCCATAACACCAACAATGGTAAATTTTAGAAAAATAAATATAAGAATAGTATAATTGTATAATAAAATGATAATTTTATAACATATAAATAAAAGTTCAATATTCTCGGGTGGGGTAGAGGCTCATCACATGAGTGAGGGGATTGGAGTCGTTGCCACCCGACTGATTCCTAAAATCATTAAGAAGGGGTGGCGTGACTTGCCCTCACGCTTTATATGTGCGAAGGATGATTGTTGTCATTATGACTCATGTTGTTAGCCTGCAATTTCTAGATCCTTCGAATGGTTTATTCACAAATGCATGTGGAGTAGGGTAAGCGTGGGCCACATGAGAGCCTCTTCGGTATCGCTACGAGTTTGAGTTATGGTTTGGCTAAAGGTATCAATGTGGTTTTGAGGAAGTGTGCAAAGGAAAGCTTGGAATAGAAAAGGGTTTCTAAAGGTTTTTTTGTGTGCTTCTTCACAAAGGCAAATGCTTTTCGTCTCAGGTTGCACTTGTATTTGGTCATTGCTCGGTAGTCACCAATCTTAAAATGAGAGGTGGTGTGAAGTTGGCCTTTGATAGTCGTGCAAAGCCTAGTAGTGTTCAGAGGGTCACTGTGGCTCAATATTTTGGAGCTAGTTTGGGGTTTGGCTTTCTCTTTTGTTCCAAGCTACATATTGAGGTAACCCTATGGCTCTAGATTTGTATGTCTAGTCATCTAGTTATTGTTAGTTGCCTGGTGTTTTCGGGGCTTATTATCCCTTTTCTAGTTGAGTTAATGGATACCCTACTGACTCAATCAAACTTCTTCCCTCTTGAATTCTGTGTCTTTGTATGGGATGATTTTCCATCACCTTCACCTCCTGTGCACCTTTCTTTTGTGGCGGAGGCTCTGATGTATTTGTTTTGTGTTGATATTTTTTAATTTTCTTGTAGGGGTTTCGAGTGAGGTATCTGGTATGTGGTTTTGAAGAAGTGGAGAGAATCTTGACCCCTGTAATTGCAGGAAACTTTAGTCTATATTCTTGAAGTGTAATTGTCTTTGCTCTTTGGGGAAGCACATTTGTGGCCTTCTCCTTCTTTAGGTTTACAAAGTGTTGTGGATTTTCTGGTTTATGATGCATTGACAACGAGGCCATCACTGTTAAGGCGTTGGGGAGTGTGGCTAGTCTAGTAGGAATCGTTCTTAGGCATTAGGGGAAATTTGAGGTCTAAAATGGGCCTCCTAAGAAAAATGTACAAACAAAATAAACTTTATAAGAGCCAATAGGATTCAAGATGATTATGTCAACCATGAGGATAATTCACCATTTTTGGAGTAAAAAAGTAAAAAGATTAAAAAATAATAAAATAATAAAACTACTTTTTCAACTTATCTCCTTAAGGTTTTACTCAAATTTCAAGCGGGAGTACTTGTTGGATGCAAAATTTAATTCCTCATCCAAGGAGTACCCATGTTGCATACTTTCGATGGACCCTGCTACACGAAAAATGAGAAATACATGAAAAAACGTGATTGCAATCACGTTTTTAATGTATTTCTCATTTTTCGGGTAGTAGTGTCCATCAAAAGTATGCAATATGGGTACTCCTTGGATGAGGAATTAAATTTTACATCCAACGAGTGTTTCCATTCGAAATTTGAGTAAACCCATAGGGAGATAAGTTGAAAATACGAGTTGAAATTATAGTTTTTTCTTCTTCTTCTTTTCCCTCTAAAATCTGATGATGTAATCTAATATTATTTTATTATATCTACTATTATTTTATAATTTCCTTAGGAAGCCCATTTTAGACCTAAAAATTCCCCTAATGAGGCGACAACTATCTACCAGGTTGAAATCCCCCATGCACATAGGCAAATATTCAAAGGCTTGAGAGAAATGCCCATAGGGAAAGATAGACAGTGTTAGATTCTGAGGTTTTGGAAGAAGTTTCTCATTGGCTCTTGGACTGTGGGCACACCAGGGGTAGGAGAAATCGTTAACCTTCATTGGCAGCTGAAAAGTTACTCGGACAAGTTCTAAGAGAGAAACATGATGACAAAAATGAACTCATCACATTCCTTAATGAACTTCAAAGGAATCAATGGAGAATGCCAGACAACCTAGATCGTCTGAAAGCATATGGAAAACCACATTAAGTGTGAACTCAAGTTCCCAACACCTTTGTGCATTGGGCCGGAAAATCCTACTCGTGTGACGTCTTTAAAATTGTAAATGCCTATCCTTTGATGTGTTTATGGTGTTTATTTGGATCTTTGAATATATGGTATGATGGGTTGTGCACTCTATGTAGTTGGATGTAAGAATTTTGCTGGTTAACATATTAACCAACCAAAAGAATGAGGTTGATAAATTTTGGAAATGTAATTTTGTAACATCTTTTTATCAAAAAGATGTTACAAAAATAAAAAGAAAAAAAATACCAAAAAGTGAGGTTGATAAATTTTTGAAATGTAATTTTGTAACATCTTTTTATCAAAAAGATGTTACAAAAATAAAAAGAAAAAAAAGTTCAATATCAATTGAGAATAATATAATCTTATAATAAAATAATAATTTTCTTGTTTTACATAAAAGTTAATGTAAATTAAAAATTGTTTATAACACATTTTATTTTAACTCTTAAAATGTATCAAAATTTTAGATTAATAAAAAAATGCTAATTTAGTTATGTAACATTCTTTTATTAATAGAAAAATCCCAACTTAAAAAAAAGTCAATATCAATTGAGAATAATATAATCTTATAATAAAATAATATTTTTCTTTTCTTACTGAAAATTAATATAAATTTAAAATGGTTTATAAATTTTTTTTTAATCCTTAAAATTTATCAAGATTAATAAAAAAATGATTAATAAAAAAATGCTTCTTTTTATTATTTATTACTAGATTCCTATAATGCAAAATATGTTTGTCATTAGAATAAATGCTTCCTACTATAAAACCCTTATACTAAATATAGTAATGGTATATAAATCTTAGATTAATAAAAAAATGCTTTTATTTATTATCTATTACTAGATTCCTATAATGGAAAATATGTTTGTCATTAGAATAAATACTTCCTTCTATAAAACCTTTCTACTAAATAGGGCAATGGTATCTGAATCTTATGTTTTTTGTTTGCATCATTTTCTAATTAAAAATTCAAATTCTTTTGTTAATGAGAATGAATAACTCTTCTTAAAGAATACATGTTTTCTATTAAATTTATTATGGTTAGTTTTATTATCAATTATATATTTTTTTATTTGCATCATTTTCTGTCCAACTGTTTCTAATGGAACATATTTTATTTTAAGTTAAACATTTTACTTTTCAAATTTCGGTTAGTTTTATTATTAATATTTTCTATCCCATTTTTTTAATGGAACATATTTTATTTTAAGCTAAGCATTTTACTTTCCAATTTTTTTGGTTCACATATTTATGGATAATTCATTAAAAACCAAGTTTAAAAAAGGTAAAATTATAAACATTAATGGTTGAGAAATCCAAAAATAACATGTATAAATGTGTTATTAAAATAAAATGATTAAAATACTTGTTATCAGGCTCAGGCTCTCCAGCTCTATGCAAAATTTGTGTATATACAATTATATTTAATTTTAGATTATCTCGCCATTGAAATTAAATTCTAATAACTAACCACCCTATCAAACCCTCGTGCTGTCTTATATTTACTTCACATTTAAAAAAAAAATGGACACTAGTGTAGGTTTCTTTGAAATTTGAATCGTTTGTATAGATTTTAAGGATGGTTATCATTAGAATTGTTTTGTGGTGTAGAAAGAGATTGTCATGTCTTTGATGATCTGAAAGGATTATTATGTGTATATAAGTGTTTTTATGGATGTTCATATATGTTTTATTCCCATAGTATTTATTTTTATATTTGTTCTCTTTTTTTATTACGATTACTCGATATAATTAATATATAAATCTCATTGTTATGTTTAGGAAATGAGGGTTTTCTATATTAATATAATGTTTTTTTGTTTGTTTTTTTTTCACATGCTTGTTTTATTTAACAATCAAACTAATGAAAAAAGTTAACTAGCATAACATTTATATGGTTTTAATTTATATATGAGTTCATATAAATCTAGCTCTTGAATTATAAGAGATTAAGAATGTTTTTTTATTAATACTTTGATTCAAATTTGATTTTAAATTTATTTTGATCAAAGGAACAAAGACTTTATAAATGAAAAATTAAAATTTAATATTGAAGTTGAGAGAATGACTATTATTATTTTCTCGAATCTAGTTCATTGTAAAACTCTTTAGATGGGGTAGCTATCACATGATCGCACTACATGATGACATAAGGGAAATCGTAAGGTGGCAGCCATTTCTTGACCTCACCTCAAGCCACAATCAATGCAACCAGACCATGAGCACTTAGTTGAGGACAACACGTTTACGCCCTCTGCATGATATGGATTTGGACATTATTGAGCCAGACATTCCTTCTTATAGACTCATGGTGCTAAGAGGGTTCAATTTCTGGTGGTTTGGAGTTGTGGAACACATATGACTTCAATGAACCAGAGGGAAGAACAACATTCTGATTATCATGGTGAGAGAGAGAGCCCAAGCCACAAGGGGTAGTGTGGGACGAGGACGTCATTGTTCCTCAACCTGGCATGCTCAGGCTAAGGAACAATTTGATGAGGATATTCCAGTGCACATACGCTGACTTGTGGTTGCCATGGAGGCAGAGGAGAGACAAAACATTAATAGTGCTTTTAGGGCTGTCAGCAATCTACTTGCTAGGCAACTTAGGGAATAGGAATAAATGAGAGAAAGCTTCAAGAGCATAATGGTGAAGGCCATTGCCTTTCTGGTCCATACATGCACAATGCTTAGGAACCTGGCTAGGGCAATGAAGATCCCCTTTCCTCCTCCTTTGACATCTTCCAATTCCCACAATAGGTTTGAAGCAACAGTCTCCTCCCATCATGGTCTAATACCATCTCATTTGGGGCAATCAGAATCACAAGCAAAGAACCAAAAGGTGACAGACAACCATAACTAACTTGAGCTTGTGTAACAACCACCGAACTTGTCCAGTCAGGCTGGTGTCGAAGGCACATCTAAGGGAGAACCTTTCAAGAGACATGAGGAATTTTACAGTGCTTACATCGAATGGGATCGTCCTCCCTGGCTACAAGAGGGATACAACGACCCATTCTTGTATCTAGAGCAACAAGAACAAGCCAAATGGGAGAAAGATTAATGTAGTAAGGTCCCAATGGAGCCAGTGCATCCAACCCAACCCAAATATGACCAAGAAAAGGTCTAGCCCCACCAAGGCACGATGAATATCCAAAATTATTGCTCTTTGTGGTTTTCATTCTCATGTTATTTTGTTGCTCCAAACTGTCTAGTTTCCACTAGGTTCATTTTAGTTTTGTTGTTTTATAGTCAATGTGATGCACTTGAACTCACCGAGAGATCATATGGTTTCCTTGTCATGGGTAGATGGTCCCTACATTAATCTCCCCAGGATTGTTTTGTCCTTTTTGGGCTACTGACAAATCTACTCTTGGGGAGATTGCTTGGTTTCCCTTTCACGAACAAACACTTTCCATAGGGTCTCTCTATCTGAAATTTGTTTATGGACACAAATATTTCCAGCTCTTCAAGGTTGTATTTTATATACAATTTTGATAATATACAAAATTTGACTTGCTTAAAAGAATTAACCTTCCTATTAAAAGATAATAAATAAAGTTTTAATTTTAAAGTTTAAATATTTATTCTTTTCATTAAAAAGTTTATATGGATGGGAGATTTGAAAATACAACAAAGATCAAATAGTTCCATAGCAGAGCCATTTTTTTTGTAAGCTTGGCAAGACCACTTCTTCATCATGTCCAATATATCACTCCGATCTGGGCGAGGAATTGAATCGATGACTTCACATCAAGGATTGTTTTAATAGAGCACCCGGACACCATTTATCCAAGACCCCGTGGACATAGCATAACCATTTAAAAATAATTTTATTAGTGATTTATTGGTGAGTTATTTTGTTTAGGGATATTTTTAGATTTTTTTATTGTGTAAAATGATGAAACTTTTGGAACAATTTTTCTTTTTTTTAAATATCATTTTAAAAGATCAAGATTTTAATAGTTTTATAACATGATATTTTTTTAGAAAAAAATCGCAATTTCATTCGTAATACGATTGAAAATTAAATAATGTGATCAATATTTGTATTATTGATTCCATTTTCAATTTCAATTTTCTTGGAAAATAACAAATACCTATTGAATGGATTTTCACACCATTGTATTATATGATACTTGTTATATTTGAACACCAATTGTCCATAATACCATGAGAGAAGAGTCCTTTTATTGTCTATAGTAAGTTTGAATAAAATTTTAATGACAATAATCCTCGTGATGTCATCAAAGAGAAATCCTTTTAATGCTTATAATAAGTTTGTTTATTTGTTTTTTTTGTTTTTTTTTTTTTTTTAACTCAAAAATCACAATTTTCCATGCATATTAGGATAAAAATGTTTTTCCCAACATATTATTGAATAGGATAGATTTGACTACAATTTTAATGACAATAATCCTTGTAATGTCATCATAGAGGAATCCTTTTGATACTTATAATAGGTTTGAGTTATAATAAGGTTTTTCTCAAAGAGTCACAGTTTTCCATTGCATATTATGATAAAAGTGTCTTTCCCCTACCCAAAATGTATTACACATTTATCAAAATACATTTATTATTTTCTTATTGGCTCGTTTATATTTTGAATTTTTCCTAATTAAAATATCAAGCAAATACTTTTTAAATTATTTAAATTCTTAATAATATGTACTAATAGTAATATTTTAGAAGTATCATGTAAAGACTAAAATAGAATGTTTTTTTTATGTTGAAGGGTTGAAATATAGTCCTCTAGAGTGTTTGTCAAATGTATGATCAAGGATCAAGGGTATGATTTCACATTTTAAAGAATATTATCAACTTAACAAAAATTTTACCGATTTTTTATTTTTTTGGAAAGTCGCAACAATTTATGATTTTCATGTTGATTTTTAAAAGTGGCGATACAACATTACCGCTTTTTCAATTCATTTTTTTCAACCATAGCATTAAAAACCAAATATCATGATTACAAAAGACATAAAAAAAACTAAAAACAAATATCATGATTACAAAAAACTTAAAAACCAACACTTAAAGTTTGTCTACTTTCTTTCTTTCTTTAAATGCTTGTTTTAAAGTGATTTTCAAATTTGTTCAATTTTTTTTGAGTGTTAAATTTACCAATTATTTAACCATATAGCTTTAACTATTGACACCATCAAAAATAAAATAAAAAACCATAAAATCAACCATAAATCCAAAATTGACTATAATTTTTGTTTAATTACTATTTTATTTTTTAGATAATTAACATTAAAATGTTAGTTAATTAATTAATTTAAAAGTAAATAAATAAAATCACCTTTTTATTCTTAAAAACATTGAAAAACGCTAATTTATAAAATAAGAAAAATATAATAAAACAAATTATTAAAAAATGAAATTATAATACAAGATAGTTGATAAATAAACAAAATTTACCAAAAATAAAACTAATAGCCGCCAAAAAAAACTAATAAGATATTAAAAAATAAAAATATTTTTTAAAAGTTATTGATTTATTTTTAAAAATTATAAATTTCAAGGAGCAAATTTATTAGTGATAGTCGTGATATGAAGTTTTTGTGAAGTATGTGGTTCGAAGTTTAAATCCCTTTAAGTAGCCATATGGGTTGTGCATTGGAGCACGCATGGGTTCACCTAAAGATATAAGCTAACAATCCAAATTGACCCATGTTGAGCGAGTACAAGCTTGACCTAGTTGTTAATTTCTCCACCTACTATATATATATATATATATATATATATATATATATATATATATATATAAATAAATTATTTAAAAAAAATAATTAATAAATCGATTTTTTTAATATTAAAAAAAAACTAACAAACATTTTAAAAAATAAAAATTAATAAACATCTGGAAAAAAAAGAAAAGAAAACACCCCATTTAATTGTAATATATGGAGGTCGACATTACCCTCCAACTTCATAACACATATTTCATTTACTTTCTTTCTTTTATTATTATTATTATTTCATTTTTATATTATTTTAATTTAGTTTATATATATATATATATATATATATATATATAATTTGCTAGGTTATGTGAATCTTGAGATAACTGGCATGCTTAACCTGTGGTTTGAGTAGACACGATCTAGGTCTATCTAAACTGTCAAAATCACTTGGACGGGGCCACACCAGTCCTTAGGATGGTTGGATCTTTTTCCAAGGAGTTTTGAAATGATGTCTTTTTCACCATAGAGTGCCTTAACTGATCACCATGTCACCATCTTCTTTATGCCCCATAAACATTTTTTTTTGTAAGTCAAATTTCTATTCATAGTTTCAAAAGGAAATACATCAGAGGAAAAAGGCACGTAGTCCCACCGCAACCAAGTTTGTTGACTACCCCCGAAAGCATATGAAAATGAAACAAAAAAACAAGGAGAGACACAATCCAACATTTCAAAGGCCATAGGTCTTGGTAAACATACAAAACATATGAAACACATGTATCCATGCTAGTCGCCAGAGGTGATGGAGGCTGGGTTGTACGGAGTTGTACCAGCAGGTGGTAGAGGACGAAAGGATAATTGGACATGCTCGTCGAAATGGGCCATCCAGGCCTCTAGTTTCTTGACCTTCTCTGATAGAAAATTCTTGTCGTGCCAAACCACCACAATACGCTTCCGAGTATGGCATTGGAAATAATGAATTTTGTTCAGAGTTGTTATCAATTCAACGTGATCCTCTTGTCTAACCCGCTCTGAATTCTCCAAACAATCTAGAATTAATTGAACCACATCTTGGTAGTGCGCCATGCAACAGCCTTGTCGCTGACCGAGACAACTCTGACGCACCGACACATGACGCCTTGAACCACCATGACGAACTAAACCCCTCGCTGTAGAATAGGTAGAGCTAGCTTGATCGTATCAACCCGAACCTTCTTTCAATAATTTTTCTTTATGGTGCTTCCATCATCAATTGAATTTATTATCCATGGAATATTTAGGCTTTATCTATTCAGATTTCTTGTTGCATTAGCCTTTCTCTATCATCAACTACTTTCATTTCTAAGGCGAATTGCTCAGCATGTACCCTTTTATACTCTATCTCTTCCTTGGTGAGACAACCTTGACTCCCAGCTGAGCCCCCACGTCTACCACCTCAAACTGCTGAACCTGCGCTTCTTGAACGCTCCTGAACGCCTCGATTGACCACCACTTTTGCCTCTTGAAGCCACGCGGCTCAAACCCTCTGCACTTATACCTTCCAGACTCCCTCCACCACTTCTAGACACTAGCTCGAGCCGAGGTCGGGACTTAGCCATGCATGGCCTGCTCGAATTAGGCGGAACCTAGGTTGAGGGCCACCCTAAGCGAGGAACTGAGTGCATGCTTGAAACCCCGACACCACCTAAGCGAGACGAAGGCCACCCTTGAAATATCTCCCAAAAAATCCACGCAGGGGTCAAGACCACTAGCTCTAGCTGAACCTCCTCTCCCTCTAGCGTCGGGCACCCACAAATTACAAATTTGTTTCCCACCTCGAACCAAAATCATACAACCCCCCTGAAGCGACCCCTCACAATTCCAGCAAACCAAAACCCATAATAGACTCTCCAATGGCACCACCCCGTAACCCAGGACCCTATGAACTGGCCGGGGAGGCGTACTTCAATAATCCCACTCCACCAAAGGAAAATTCACAACCAACCCAGACTAAAACTGCACCAAACAAACTAGAACCACAACAAGCCACCCTCGTTAGATGCACATACACCCCATTCCTTGTAGACTTGCTCTTTCCAAACCCAATTCGGCAATTGACAGCTACCCATACCCACCAGTAGGGGTAAAACCTTCTACGACAATGCCAACCCTTCATCCGACCCAGAGCACCTCTGCAACACCCTCCACTTCTCCTAGCACTCCACACACATGCTCCAAAACTCTCTCCACTGTAGAATGACCATCGAACGTCCTCGCCACCCTCCATAATGTTAATGTGCTCACCACCCTCCGCAAGACCCAATATGACTTAAGGTTTCCCACGTTGATATTTACTGTCTCTCGTACTCAAGGTAATATCGGAGGACCGTTAGGCCAGCTTGTCATCGTGTAGCCACATGCTTACCATAGGCGCCGACGCGTTCCCTTAGTAACATCCTCCTCTCCGTTCCTCACCCCCATCAGGGATGCCCCATAAACCTTCTTAATATGTATCTTTATTTTTAGTTTTTAATATTTTGATGTTATATATATATATATATATATATATATATATATATATATAATTTTTAGGTCATTTTTTTTAATTGTGGGTTTTTATTAACGTTTTTTTGTTTTAATAAAAAATGTTCTTTGGATTTTTATTTTTTTTTGCTTAACTTTTTTTGTTGTGATTTTAATTAATTTTTGTTACATTACATCAATTTTTTTAGGGTGTTTTTTTTAATTTTGTTTAAAATAATAATGATTTTATAAGCATTGTTAAAAAATATTTCAATTTTAGTGCCCTATTGATAATGGATCACGTTGTCTTAGGATAAGATCTCAAAAGTGCTATACTTTTAGCCTTAAAAAAATGTTCTTGGTAGAATGACTCTTTGATTTAGGTGTTGATTTTTAAGGGTTTTTTTAGCCATGATATTTGAATAATAATGCCATGGTTGAAAGCAATGTTATAGACTGATGATGTGTATAATAGACAATGATGGGGTGTACTGTTAAGGCACTCCGTGATGTGAAGGTCATTGGTTCGAAAATCCATGGGTAAAAATCAAGCCATATTAAGGATTGTTGTGGCCCAGGTCGAGTGCAATCCCTGGGTGATTTTGACGACTTAGATTTGTCTAGGTTGCAGTTTCTCAAGCCAAAGGTTAAGCGTGCAATCATCTTAAGGCTCACACAACTTAGCAAGCAAAAAAAAGAAATTAGTGTTATCAGAACCAAACTGAAACTGGTGGAACCAACTAATTCAACCAATTTGGGGGTTAAACCAGTCCAATTTGAGGTCTAGAATTGGAAATGGACGGTTCAATACCAAACCAACTAGTTCTGTAAATGTGACTATGATGTTTCAAATGCAATTTATAAAAAAGAATAAAAATTGAGTCGCGCAATCTAATATTCAAGCCTATGGCCTTACTATTGATGTGCAATTAATGGTAATATTAAATTCTTAAAGTAAATATGACATTCTCCTTTATCTTTCATTTTCATCTTTTTACTTAAATTTTTCACATTAACATTATGTTGACAGTGCTGGACCCGCCAACATTCAGGGGATCTCCCCGATATGAAGTCCCAAATAGACCTTACGCCGTTTGGAGTAGGAGTCCTAGTAGTGGTTGGTAATGCAATGCCTTGACCGCGGAAACACGCAGAGGAAAGTATGATAACTTTGGGTAAGAGCAAGTGTGTGACCCCGCGGAGAGTCAAGTGCGATGCATGAAGGTTCCAACACACGAAGGGAAAAGGAAGTGTGCCCCTTGGAAGCCTGTAATAATACACATCTTGAAAGGAACACACGAGCGAAATGACATCACAAGCTAAAATGTAGAATATTCCACAAATTAAAGTGATGAGTTAATCCAACAATACACATTCAACAAGATTCATACAAATGCAAACAAAATAGTTCATAAGCATATGCGTAAGTTAAATAACATACATTGCTAATACAACAAGAATAATCCTACTATATTAAAAACATATGCATGAAGGTGTGTTGGCTTTGATTTTATTATTATAAGTGAAAGTTCCATCCATGCATACACCATTGATGACCACTAGCCCCAATAATGAAACATTACAGTCAAGGACACCCGCTCCTCCAAAGAAGTATACTCGCTCTACACTATGGAGAATCCAAGGCTCTTCAAAAGACTCCCAAGATCTTTCTAAGCCTAATCCTAGCCAAAAGCTTGGCTTCCAAAAGCCTGTTACATGAGTTATGAGGTTCTATTTATAACAAGAGGGGGGTGACTCTTCAACTCCCCCTTTGTGACCTTTGGACTGCCCTCATGACTCTTCAACTTCTTCACAAAATGACACATTAAATTACATGATGACTTTTCATATTCCAATATTGATACTTGGAGTTTCACTTGCAACATAATTACAAATAATATTGCATTTTCCACTCCTACCCATATAAGACAAAAGAGGGTAGAGACAACCTAACAAGACACAACACTATGATTTTGAAGTTTGGGGGAAGTCCATCTCAACAACCTCCACTTGTTGCTTCTCGGTCACATATCGGTGTCAAGCTTGGTACTGTGTGATGGTGTCCCCAAAATTCTTAACTGTGTCTTTCTAAAAGCGGACTCTGGCCTCCATGGCATCCAGGTACACTGTGTTATAACCCATGTCTAAAACATTCTGAAGCATGAGAAACATTCTCTTGACCTTGACAGGACCACCGATGTACTTATGCATGTTGTGTGTGTTCAACTCCAAGTCTTCCCTAGTGGCTTATTGTCTTAGCTGCTCCAAGTACTCATCGATCTCCTACCAAACTTGGATCTTGGGTTTAGCATCAGTGAGGGAATCGATTGACGGGATCTGGTGTTTTCTCACCAAGACATCCAAACTATTGTACAACCGAACATATGCAGCCTATGTGTTGTCGATGAATGAGGCGAGCTTCTTGTTGTTATGAAATAACATGTGCAAGGAATGTTATAAAATATTTATAATAAGCATTTTTTGAATAAATAAACATCTGCATTGAGCCTTGTTGTCGCACAGAATGTCTAGGCACCACAACAACGACTCAAATTGGGGGTTGTCACCCTGATCCCCAATCTCTCCGTTTAAGGTGTCTCCCTACAATAGGCTAAGGGGGGTAGACCCTATGGAAAAATGGAATGTAGAACTAGTTGGGAACCAACTAGTTTGGTAGACACAGTGAAGTGACCAAGTACTTGATTAAGATTTAGCAAGACTTATAGGATTTGATTAGATTTTAAATGATTAATACCAGTGCCTTATGGAGTCAATGATATTGATAGGGAAATTAAGACCAAGTAATCAATTAGAAACTTCTGCTTAGATGAATGACTATCTTATATGAAATGCAGATCCTAAAGCTAATGTGAGATGCAAGAATCTTGGTTAATTTTAGTTAAATGCCTATTTGAATTTGAATCCTTCGATCCTTTCTATGTTGAGCCTAATTTCGTAGTAATTGGCAGAAAGAAGATAAGGTGAAGCACACTAAGGTGTGATTAACGATACCTCTCCTGAAAATCTAGCTGTCACCCTAATCCCCAATCTCTCTGTTGTCGTGGTGCTTAGACATTTTGTGCGACAACAAGCCCAATCTAAAAATGGATAAGGCTTGAAATTGGACTTGAAATTCTTAGGTAACATGAGTGTTCTGAGCTTTATAATCTGTTGCAATGGATAAAACTTTTCTTGAAATTAATCCTTCATTGATGACTTCATATTCACACGTATTTGGTACTATTGTCTTCAAGTTAGCTTGGATGTGGTGAAATAACGAAGTGAGCATGGTATGCATTTTAGTGGATTTGCCAGATGTTGCGTCAATGCTTCTTTGGTCGATTTTGTATCCTTTTCAATGAATGCTGGCTATTATGCAATAATCATTTCCTATATTTCAATTTCAATATCTTGCTTAGGTCTCACCTATATTTAGGCTCCGATGAAGACTAACTCATGAGAATTTATTAGTCTTTCCATGAGAAGGTGATGTTATTGATAGGTATTCATGGTTGTTAACACATATTTTTAAAGCTTTTCTTGTGCTTGAATGACGAGTATGAATGTAGCATTATCTCTTTCTTGCCCGAGCCCATAATTTCTTGGCAATACATCTAGAGAATCAAGGTATTCCATACTCCATGCAAGCATTATATTGATGGTCAATAAGGCATATTTAAATTTAACACCTTTATGTTTAACTACATTTTGAATTTAAATAAGTACAATAACCACATTCTCGTTTTCCCAAGTTCTTCGTACAATTGCTTCAGGATGTCCTCCAATGATTTATTTATTTCGAAAACTACACTTTGATAATCCTTATCATAAGAGCTTACAACCGATAAATCTTGATTTTCTTTCCATAGTTGTTTGATTTCTTGGTGACCTTTCTTCAAGCTCCTATCTTTACCTTTTACCTTTTCCAACAAATACTCAATATTTGTTTCTGTTGCTGAGGAAAAGATAGTCCCAGTTGAAGATATGGACAATGAATTATGTAAACTGTTAGGAATCGTGTTTCATTCCATGGTCACTGAGATGGAATTTTCTGGTTCTTGAGCTGAGTATTTCCTCCTTTCCCGGACAATTTAATTGGTTTCTCTATGAATGCAGAATTTTTCCAAGTTCATAACCTGATTGTCATTGCTTAAAGTAATTCCCTTCTAATTGATTGACAAATGGCCTCTCATCAATGGTGTGAAATACAAGGATATCTAATCAATGTCTATTGCATGCAAACCATCATTGCCTACATTTTGGGTTGCTTGTTCCTGCTGCCCTTTCTACCCCGCTTCCTCTTAGGCTTGCTTTCTAGTTGTTCTCTTTCATGATGTTATTCTTCATTCCTTTTCTTTTCTTATTCCTCCTTTTGAAATCTTTTTCTTTCTCCCTCCTCCTTATCTCTTTTCTCTATCTCTTTCTTCAACCTGAGATCTTCTTTTAATTTCTTCTCTTTTTCTTTCTTAATAGCTTCCTTTTCTACAACCCTTTCCTGTGCAACTTTCTTGTCTTTAACGTTCTTTGGTTTCAAAGACTCTCTCACTTGAGGATCAAAGCCATTTAATTTTACAAGGGCTTCTACAACACTGTAATAGTTTTTAATTTTTTATTTGTCTTTGTTGGTTTGTGATAAGTAAGACCGCTTTCACTTGCATTTGGAGGAATGTGTTAAGACTAAACCCCTTGGGCCATAACTATGAAAGTCCACTCCTCCAAATTTGAAATGATCCAAGTCAACAACTTTTTTTTGTGCTTCTTTATAGTTTTTCATACCATATATACCTACATAAAAGGGATATGTAGGCCATGGTTCTTTATTCATTCCTACTAGCATGCCATCGATACATGTGGTCACCTGATATGCAATTTCCTCTAGAATTATCTTATCAGTTACAAATAGTAGGAGCTAGTGTGGTGGTTTCCATGAGCCAAATACTTTGATATACATTGAATTTGGTGGATTGAACCAATCAACAAATTCCCGAACTACTTCCTCATCACAATCATACATGCAAGGAAAATTGTGACTAAATAAGACATGGAAGAGTGGTGAAATTAAGCCTTCAATATCTTTGTATATGATGTTATATATTGGCTTTCCCATAATTCCCTATAATAAATATGCACCTTTTAAATGTATGGAGTTAGAGTCCACCTGCACCCCATCATCTCAAACTCATGTCTAGCACATATGCAGTCAAGCAGGTATGAATCCATGTAAAATTTGGGCTACTTCCCTTCTTTTAGACTTTGAGCATCTGTCACATTGGCTTAGATAGATGCAACAATAATTTCAGCCCAATTGAAAATGAATCCATCATAAATGCATGTGTACATGTGTGGGACCCAACTTTCCTCGAAGAATTTTGATGTTTTTTTCCCATATCTACAACACATAGTTGCAACCATTTGATATGATTTCCTAAGTAAATTTATTTTATATATCCTATCTGTATTACTTTTGAACTTATTAGGGTCTTGCCACCAACTTCTCAGGATGTCATTTCTATTCAGATTAAGCTACCCATTGAGAATTAAATCAGATGTTTAGGTAACTTGTAATACTTGGTTATCTAGGGATTTGTAAGTGTAACACTTTCATTTCCATGACTATTTATGATATTCATGTATCTTATATCAATACACTTGACTATCCATTCTATGGTTTCCCCACATTGAAATAATGTTAAATTAGAAGTCACTTTATGCAACCATGACTTCCTTACATTTTGATACACCCTAATGACTTCTTCCCCACTCGGATATTCTTTCCTTGTAAACAACTGGTAATTTTTTTACCACTCGAGACAAATTGATATATTAACATAACACATAGTATCAACATATGGGGCAATTGATGCAATAGGACTTAGATTTTTCCTTCATAGGGTATTTCCTAGGCCTTCTCTTTAAAGGAGCCATATCTTTAAATGACGATATGCTGAAGTAATGCAAATGGACCAAGCCTGGAAGATCAAAGATATCCATTATAAAAAGAAACTTAGGAAGTTAAAGTGAATTGGGGTGCAACACAAAAGAGTAATGTAGTCTAAACTCAAGAGATGCACTGTGGCAAAAGGAAAAAAGTTATGATATTAAGTAAGATTACATCATGATGCAACTTGGTAATGTGCCCCATGCAAAGATGAATCGTGACACCACTATGTGGCACACCGCATAAATCTATTACAAGTTATGCAAAGGGATTGTGACATAACGACAAACTAAAATTTATCTTTTGTAAAAATATGTGACATGATTAAGTTGCATAAAGAGGGGGAAATACTTTATATATAAAAGCATGATGTGTGTTATTAAATGTAGTAATCCAACAATGCAATATGAAATCGAGGCACTTTGAAAAAGGGGATGACAAAATGACTAAGTCCAGGAAACATGGCACAAACTCGGGCGAAAGAGATGTGTTACCAATAAACGCAACACAAGAGAGCAAGGAAGGCTTGTGACAAGTAACATGGTGAAAATGAAATGAAAGGGGGGTATATATAACAATTTTGTTGTGGGAAGCACATTAAATGCACATTAATTGTGAGCCATACATCACAGGGAGATTTGCAATGGGACTTGATGTTACATACTTTAGTTGCATTAATATGATACAAATTTGTGATGCAATGAAAAGTTGTGATACATTGAAAGGATGCGATGTGATGCAAGATTGTGATGCACCGTTTAAATTTTATGAATATTCTAAGATATAACCTCTTGATGAATTGTAGGTCAAGGGTAAAAATGGCCTTAGGGACTTGGTCAAGTAGTTGCCTTAGTATCTTGGATGAGGGGACCCTAAATTTGCCTCTTGTAAAAAAAATTAAGGATATTGTAGCTGCTACAATAGGGTCAAGAACTGGGGAACCTTGGCGAGGGTCTTACCATCCTATTTCAAAATAAGAGTCTAAAATATATAATGTTTATTAAAGGGTAATTCAATTTTGAATGAGCAATCTCATTGTGAAGAACTTAATAGTCTCATGGATTTTACATATGCTTTGGTCCCAAAGAACCTTTGAGCTTGATCATAAAAGGCATAGTTATACAATATTATAATGCATAATTTTGCCTTTTTTGCCCATGATGGAAACGCAATTGCATTAAAATTCAATAAGTGTACCTTCTAAGATTATTCCTTTTCATCCATGGTGTCGATCACTCATTTGGTACCTATGTCTTGGGCCTATGTGTGGATGTTCATGGTACCCAAGTCCTTATAGTCTTTCAACTTGAAACACAAGTCTTACTTTTTTTTGGAAGCCTTTAAGTTGGGTTTTCTTCGCTAATAAAAAGTTTCTTAGAGCCTTATCATGATTTGATATGATTTCATTAATTCATATAAAATGGTGTACAAATATCCAAATCCACTAAATGGACAAACATATTTTAATACATTGTACATACAATAATAATTTTTTGTGGTGAACATTTTATATGCTAAGTTCAATATGTTTTAGATAACTTATGTGTCTTTCACAATCATGTGGGTAAACCAAAACCTTTACGCTATATATTTTTGTAACTTTTAGATATTTGATTGGTCCTCACTTGAAAACAATTTGCCTAAGTTTAATATTCCATTGGCGCGTGTGTGTGCACCAACAGAATATTAAAATTATGAAAATTTTCATCAAGTCTCCAACTTAGTAGGTAGAATTATTGATCTTAACCTAAATGACAACCAACCCAAGTTCATAATGCCACAATAACAAAAACTCTTTGCATACCCCTTTTAGATATTATAAGGACTTGTTGTAGATTACTCAATTATGATCATAAGATGAATATGTTGGATCAAGAAATGAATCATTATTGATAATTTTTTTATAAATATATGTCTATTCACAAAACCATAAGTTGAGATCAATCTTTTCAAGGCTCAAAGAAAGGTAAATAATTCATGCCATATGAAGTATATAATAGATTTGAAACCATGTAACATCATAATTACCTAGGTGTTAGGAGCCATAATTGAACATGTTCCTACAATTGTTGCATCAATTATAGGAGAAGAGGTGCCCTACCACATGAAGGGATGTGTGCCATGTATTAGGAGATGTACTAGCAAAAAAAAAGACAATTACAATTACTTTAAAGTTATGTTGACTAGATATTTATCAAATGCAAACTTGAGGACATAAGCAATGAAAATATAAAATATGTTTTTTTCCAAGAAAATATATCAAATAGGACCCTTTATCGGGCCATGATAAGTGTGACCATAATGAGAGCGTCAATGTGGAACAACTTGCTTGAACTAGAATGGCCAACCTAACCTAAAGGCCCTACACTTGGTGTTCTAACATCATTAGATGATAACTCTCAATAGAAAGCTGACAAATACATGTTATGTGAAATCTAAATATGTGTTATGAATAATATCGTAGTACCAGTGGCCTGAATCCTATATCCAGGTTGGGGTGGCTTAAGGGGGATTGTAGGGCTGGAAGTTAGGCAACTGGCTAGGAATGCAAATCCCTCTCAATGGGTTACACAATGTTTTCTCAATCATAATTAAAGCTAACACTAACCCCCTAGAATTATCTAATGCCAAAATAATTGACATGGAGACCCATGATTTATAAATGAAATGCAAGGGAACCTCGTTATTGTAGACGTTTATTAAATACAATAAACCACACCAATCCATCTAATTGTTTCTCCATGTTGGCAATGTGCATCTTTCCATGCAACGATACCTCTGTTAGTGTCAGTATTTGCAGCCTTCCTCCAGTGATCAAACATGATCTTACACAAGTGATTTTAAGGTGTCAAGGTCAAATTTTATCATTTCAGTGAGTCTTCAAGTAAAATTTGGTCACTAGGCATTAGGTCTAGGGTGTGATTTTACCCTTGTCAAAGTTGTCCAAATGATGTTCCATGTCACCATTCAGCTGAGTCTACCATCATTCAGAGGGTTTTCATCATCATGTCAAGTTCCATTGGGTCATTTCACACCTTGTTCGTGCTTCAGTTGCGCCTAGGCAAGGTTCATTTCCCTCTCCTAGGGTTTTGAAGCTAATTTCTCTTGGATGGTCAAATCATCGGAAAAGCTTGTATCCTGATGTTCATACACCTTCCCCTATCCTTAAAATACCTTATCAAACACTTCCCATCACTGAGATCCCCCAAATTCCTCATTTTCACACAAACCCTAGTTTCTTGCTACAACCTGGCAATTTTCTATGGTTGGGCCTGTATTTTGCCTTTTGGACCCCTTCCCCTCACTCAATTTCTGAGATTCCACTTTCCCCTACTTCCTAACATCTCTCCATACTTCCCAAAATTTCCTTAAGAATTTAGAAGCTCCCTATCCCCTTCATTTCACTTCATTTCGGCAAATCCCTTGTCCCACACATCGAGATATGTTTCACTCAAATGATATTCCTGAGCAATCAAAGATGAATTTGGGAAAACTGAGAGAGGGTTTTGTCCATAACAGACCAAGGAATAAAAAAATCCTTCACTTTTTACACAGGTGTTATGGTTTTGAGGAAATGTCAAAATTACAGTTGCCTTGGGAGAATTGATGCACCTCTGAAGCGACCTCAGGAAAATCACGTTTTCTCCTAGCTCGGTTGGAAAAATGACTTGCTTGATGATTCAAATGATAACTAGAGACAAGTAGCTTTCCAATGAGCTATCATGAGCTCAATTGGAGTTGAGGAAGGCATTCAATAGTTGACTGTAATAGAACTCTGCCTTTAGGCAGCCTCATTTGGCACAGTTCGACCAGTCTTGGGAGATTTGATTTTTTACAGGTCAAATGAACTCCAAATTGCAAAATTCTGGTTGGGATGGAAAGTAGATAGGACAGGCTTTCCAATGAGCTATCACGAGCTTAATTTGAGATTGAGGAAGACATTCAAAAGTTGACCGCAACAGCACTCTGCCTTGAGGCAGCCTCATTTGGCACAGTTCGACCAGTCTTGGGAGATTTGATTTTTGATAGAGCAAATGAACTCCAAATTAAAAAATTCTGGTTGGGTTGGAAATTAGACTCAAATACCTTTCCAACAAGCTATCCTGTGCTCAATTTGGACATTAGGAAGGCCTCCAAAAGTCACCTGGAAAAGAGCACAACGCACAGGAGGAGGAGCGCGACGGTTTTATAAATATTTTCACTCCATATGGTCAGTTATACAAGTGGCAAAGGAAGGCAAAGGGTCACCCAAGCCATGTGTCATGTTTTTGGTGCTGCACCTGTAGCTGATGCTTGGCTCTCCACCTTCATTTTGTGACCCTTGGGTGTTCTATCTCTTCATGACACATTCTATATATTGTATGCAAACCATTTGCAATGAAATTTTTTTTTTGGTTGGCTGGCTTGTAACTTCTGGGAGACTGTGGGAAAGAAACTTTGTTTCTGCATTGTATATTTTTACAGAGAATTAATGAAAGGTAGTGGCTCTGTTTCATGAGATTCCTATGGTTTTGAGTGTAGCAAGTGTGTCTCTTATGTTTCATATGTATTTTGTTATGTTACATATTTCATTTCATATTCATTTCTGGTGAAATTTTTCGAATGAGATTAGGTAGAATTCAATTTTATTGCTCTACCTGTGGGAAAATTTCATGTACAGTGTTCATTCTTATGTTGAAAAGGATTCATGTTTTCCATGCCCTTTTCACTTTCTTAATCAATCTCTCCATTCCGCCATATCTTAAAACTAAAATTGTTGCGCTTCCCGCCTACCTTTCCTCACTGAATAATCTGTGCCTTCATTCTCAATTCTCTGTTTCTTTGCTAAGCGCCAGTCCCATATACATCTCAGAAGTTCAGTCACTTCGAAAAATATTTTCCAAAATCCTTTTTCACTTACTAGCCTAAGGTAAACATCGCATTGTAAGTCATCTCAGACCATTTTGCTTATCCATTCACTGAGTGTGACTCAGAGAGAGCCCTCTCCTGCTCTCGTAGGACTAGCTACGAGACTGAGCGTGGTTTGTAGTTACCCTAATTTTTGCCTTCCTTCAGCCTAAGGCAGATTTAGGTGCTAACATAGTGGCGACCATACTGGGGACCGAAAATGGTTTGCTTGTAGATTGTCTTGCCCCAGGACATATCTCAAGTTCAGATCTGATGTTGATGGTGAACAACGATCAGACATAAGAAGATGGCTGAAATCATTCACCTGGCGACTCCTTTCACTGAAGAATCCAACAATCGGTGCTTCATGGTGACTCCACTGCAGAGGGATCAGTAGCTTTGAGATTTTTTAAAATGGAGCGGCTTGCAAGAAGATACGCTCCCATGAGCCGAGATCACATCCCAGGCTTCCCAAATAAAATTCCGAAGGTAGATTGGTCAAGGAATCTGCCTACGTTTAAAGATGATGGTAAGAAGGATGCTGCTTTACATCTAGTTCGATTTCACATGCATATTCGCAAGTTGAAGGTTGATTTTCCTGAAGATTGCTTAATGAAGATATTCATGGCCACTCTTGAAGGTGAAGCCCAATCTTGGTATGAAAATTTGCCCGCTGCTTGTATTTACTGTCTAAAGGATTTTCATGCCCTGTTCATTGAAAGATATAAAGACTCTTATCCATCATTGAATCTAGTTCATGATTGTTGCAAGCATGCTTATGGTTTTATTGAGAGCCTTGAAAAATATTATGAGGATGATAATTTTGTGGATGATGAAATCATGGAAGCCCTGTATGAAAATCCCTTTCAGCAGTGTAAAGACGATCAGGAAACTTTGCAGCAGAATCAAGATCTTTGTACGGTGGAAAATGAAGGAATTTTGCATCTTGACAGTCAACATGAATTACATGAAATAGATCATCAGGTTGGAGAGTTCCATATGGCTGAAAGTGATGAAAGAAAAAGTGTCGTTTCAGATTGGTCCATAGAAGAAGACAAAGTTTTGGGTCCAAATGTTCTCATGTCATCAGAACAAAGCCTTCATGAAGAGGTAATCCAATTAGTTCATAAACAACAAGATGAATGTGATGAATGTAATGAGAATCTGGCTGTCATATCATGTCAAGATGATCATAAATGTATTCAGACTATAGCCGACCAGACCATTATGGATTCCATTTCAGATTCTTCCTCATATGTTTCATGTTTTGAAGTGTTCTTTGAAGGGGAAATCCACTCATCTGCTTGTTCAGAAATTTTTGAGGACCAGGAACATACTTTTTCTGAAGTACATTATGAAGGAAGATCATAATCAAAAGAAAAAGACATCTTGTTTCTTCAGCAGGAGGTAAATCTTCATGTTTTTCATGATCCAATGGCAAATTTGTTGCGGACAGCAGTGAAGGTGATTATTGCAGTATTCAGTGATGAAGGAGATCATGGCCAATTATGTTTTTGGATGCCCAGTTACCAATATCAATTGTTGACCAGAAGATCTGATCGAAAGAATCAGTCAAGAAGCCATCTTATTGATTGGTTACATTAGCAGTTTGATATAGTTTGATGATATATAGTCTTGTAAGAAATAAAGGTGGTCATGCTCTACCACCAAGCTTTAAGTTTTAAGTTCAGAGTCATGTTAGTTTGCATTGAGTCAGTTTCAGTCAATAAATTGAGTCATGTTGGTTTGTCGGAATAATGGACTCCATAGCCCAATGGACAAAAGGCACTGTCTAGCTCTTCCAGAGATCTGCTATTCTTGGAACCTCCAAGGAGCTACCATCCCCCATTGGAGCCAATGTTAGTGTCAGTATTTGCAGCCTTCCTCCAGTGATCAAACATGCTCTTACACAAGTGATTTTAAGGTGTCAAGGTCAAATTTTATCATTTCAGTGAGTCTTCAAGTAAAATTTGGTCACTAGGCATTAGGTCTAGGGTGTGATTTTACCCTTGTCAAAGTTGTCCAAATGATGTTCCATGTCACCATTCAGCTGAGTCTACCATCATTCATAGGGTTTTCATCATCATGTCAAGTTCCATTGGGTCATTTCACACCTTGTTCGTGCTTCAGTTGCGCCTAGGCAAGGTTCATTTCCCTCTCCTAGGGTTTTGAAGCTAATTTCTCTTGGATGGTCAAATCATCGGAAAAGCTTGTATCATGATGTTCATACACCTTCCCCTATCCTTAAAATACCTTATCAAACACTTCCCATCACTGAGATCCCCCAAATTCCTCATTTTCGCACAAACCCTAGTTTCTTGCTACAACCTGGCAATTTTCTATGGTTGGGCCTGTGTTTTGCCTTTTTGGACCCCTTCCCCTCACTCAATTTCTGATATTCCACTTTCCCCTACTTCCTAACATCCCTCCATACTTCCCAAAATTTCCTCAAGAATTTAGAAGCTCCCTATCCCCTTCATTTCGCTTCATTTCGGCAAATCCCTTGTCCCACACATCGGGATATGTTTCACTCAAATGATGTTTCTGAGCAATCAAAGATGAATTTGGGAAAACTGAGAGAGGTTTTTGTCCATAACAGACCAAGGAAGAAAAACCTCCTTCACTTTTTACACAGGTGTTATGGTTTTGAGGAAATGTCAAAAATACAGTTGCCTTGGGAGAATTGATGCACCTCTGGAGCGACCTCAGGAAAATCAAGTTTTCTCCTAGCTCGGTTGGCCAAATGACTTTTTTGATGATTCAAATGATAACTAGAGACAAGTATATTTCCAATGAGCTATCATGAGCTCAATTTGGAGTTGAGGAAGGCATTCAAAAGTTGACTGTAACAGCACTCTGCCTTTAGGCAGCCTCATTTGGCACAGTTCGACCAGTCTTGGGAGATTTGATTTTTGACAGGGAAAATGAACTCCAAATTGCAAAATTCTAGTTGGGATGGAAATTAGACAGGACAGGATTTCCAATGAGCTATCACAAGCTTAATTTGAGATTGAGGAAGGCATTCAAAAGTTGACCGCAACAGCACTCTGCCTTGAGGCAGCCTCATTTGGCACAGTTCGACCAGTCTTGGGAGATTTGATTTTTGACAGAGCAAATGAACTCCAAATCGAAAAATTCTGGTTGGGTTGGAAAGTAGACTCAAAGACCTTTCCAACAAGCTATCCTGCGCTCAATTTGGACATCGGGAAGGCCTCCAAAAGTCACCTGGAAAAGAGTGCAACGCACAGGAGGAGGAGCGCGACGGTTTTATAAATATTTTCACTCCATATGGTCAGTTATACAAGTGGCAAAGGAAGGCAAAGGGTCACTCGAGCCATGTGTAATGTTTTTGGTGCTGCACCTGTAGCTGATGCTTGGCTCTCCACCTTCATTTTGTGACCCTTGGGCGTTCTATCTCTTCATGGCACATTCTATATATTGTATGCAAACCATTTGCAAAGAAATTTTTTTTTTAGTTGGCTGGCTTGTAACTTCTGGGAGACTGTGGGAAAGAAACTTTGTTTCTACATTGTATATTTTTACAGAGAATTAATGAAAAGCAGTGGCTCTGTTTCATGAGATTCCTGTGGTTGTGAGTGTAGCAAGTGTGTCTCTTATGTTTCATATGTATCTTGTTGTGTTCCATATTTCATTTCATATTCATATCTGGTGAAATTTTTCGAATGAGATTAAGTAGAATTCAATTTTATTGCTCTACCTGTGGGAAAATTTCATGTACAGTGTTCATTCTTCTGTTGAAAAGGATTCATGTTGTCCATGCCCTTTTCACTTTCTTAATCAATCTCTCCATTCCGCCATATCTTAAAACTAAAATTGTTGCGCTTCCCGCCTACCTTGCCTCACAGAATAATCTGTGCCTTCATTCTCAATTCCCTGTTTCTTTGCTAAGCGCCAGTCCCATATACATCTCAGAAGTTCAGTCACTTCGAAAAATCTTTTCCAAAATCCTTTTTCACTTACTAGCCTAAGGTAAACATCGCATTGTAAGTCATCTCAGACCATTTTGCTTATCCATTCGCTGAGTGTGACTCGGAGAGAGCCCTCTCCTACTCTCATAGGGCTAGCTACCAGACTGAGCATGGTTTGTGGTTACCCTAATTTTTGCCTTCCTTCAGCCTAAGGCAGATTTAGGTGCTAACAACCTCTTTCCTGAATCAAGTATTTGGTTGGTTCTAAAGTCATTGAATAACTAAACTATACTCAGTTTGCTTAAATTCTATTTTTTGACCTCATCCTCACTGCAAGTTTAGTAATCTCTCATTTGGACTCTATATTTAGATATATCCAATAATTTCCCATATGTATGGTACTCTCTCATTTCGATTCTATATTTGGATATATCAAATGATTGGCCATGGGCATGGCCAATGGAAGTATGATGGTGTAAAATGAAATGACCAATGAAATATAAGATGACTCTCTTGTGGTCCTAAGCTCCACAAATTGGGTTTTTAATTTCATTTAAACATTGTTTAATTTCATTGTATGAGTCTTGTTGGTGGTTAGGGTTTGTGTTTTAATTATGATTATGTTGCATTGTGATGGAATAACAACTTCAAATAAACAATAACACATTTTTCTTTAAAAATATTTAAATTTCTAAAATTTAGAAATAATAAAAATAACATTTAAAATTAAATATACTTGGATATGATAACTTCTCTTCTTGAGTTCCAATTATGCTAATGCCTTGGCCTTAATTTTCTTGTTAATTTGGGTATAGATGATGAATGTGCTCACATCACCGGAGGAGGAAAAATTTCCATGGATGGATAGAAAATCAAGAAAAATGAATCATCATTTTCTTTAAATGTTTTTATAGATAGAAATAGACACATATTCCTAATGTGTACATATTAATAAATGCACACATTTTAATGCACTTATATTATTTTTTATAAAATAATAGATGTGGACTCTTATTTAAAGATTAGATACTATTTTTTGATAAAATAATAGATATTAGAAGTTGAATACCATTTTTTTTAATCAATTAATATTAACCACATATATGTGCAAGTTAGTGGTGCTAAATTAATTTTTATAAAGTTAAATAGTTAAACAAATTTATTAACTATTATAGCGTTACGGGTTAGCTCAAGTGGTCTAGAGCCAAAACATGAAGTTCTTTGATATTGTTGCTAGTTGTTGTGATTCTCTTTGATTTCCTTGGGACTTGAAAGTGGTCTAGAGCCAAAACATGAAGTTCTTTGATATTATTGCTAGTTGTTGTGATTCTCTTTGATTTCCTTGGGCCTAAGACCTAGGACCTGTAATCAACTAACAGTGACCATTAAAATGTGTAAAAATACTTCAAAATTTCCTATGCTTTCATTCCAAATTAAAAAGAATTTTTATTTTTATTATAATTTAAATATAATTACCACATCTTAAATATATTAATCTATTTTACCTAAAATTAAATACTCAAACATTTTTTTAACTATTATATAATATAAAGACAATATATAATAAATTCCAAATAAATAAAAAACCACACCCAAAAAAACAAAAACAAACCCTCATCATTTGAATGTAATTACTATATCAGGTTAATTTTATATAATTTTTTATTTTTTATTTTTAAATTAAATAATTTATTTATTTTATAAACTATTAATATATAATATTTTCCCTTCCATTCAAAAGCTAGAGTAAACTTAAATAAATAAAAGAATATTATAACAAAAAGAGATAATATTTTTTGAACCATGAAAAAAACTAAACTGAATTCAATAATAAAAGTTATTCATTTTGTAATGCACTCTCTTTTGCTTGATTGTCATTTAAATGTACTTTTAAAAAGTTCAAGATATTTAAATAGTGTTATCTCAAATTAATCTAAAATAACTCCTTTGAGGAATGATGATTTATGAAAAATGGTGATTTTAGATGTGAAGATCTTACTCACCTATATTTACAATATGCTTGGTAAGTAAAACTATCGAATTATTGAAACATTTAAAATGTGAAGCTCGTATTCACACATAGCTCAACATGCCATATATTACAACGTTCTTACTCACATATATTTCAACGTCAGCTGCCTTACACAGCAACCAAAGTGTGCTTGGTAACTAAAGTTATCAAATTATTTAAAAATTTAAAATGTTCAACTTGTTCGTCTTATTCTCCAACCAAAATCACGATAATCCTGATATGTGTAGTAAGTAAAATTCATTGAACGTAGTGTAGGTAGTTGGGAAGGTTTAATGATAACTTTTTTACTGAGTGTCAAGTCTTATTGACATGATGTTCTTTTGTGAGTTGTTTTTGTATTACTTTATTGAGAGTTGCTTATTTAATGTTTATCTTAAGTATGTACCTCTTTCTTGTGATTATCGAAAAGAGAGAAATTAAGAGAAAAGAGAAGTAGTAAATTCCATCAGCTCACTCGGGATGCAAGTCAATATCAGCGAGACCATAATAATGATTTTCTCTAATAAAAAGAAACGCACTGGGTATGCAAGTCAATACTAGCAAGACCAAAACAATGATTTTCTCTAATAAAAGGAAGCAGAGCCAACACACGTTCTTCTTTTAGGGTAACATTCTTGAAGAAGTAAATGAGAAGTAGAGCCAACACATGTTCTTATTTGAGGGTAACATTCTTGAAGAATTAAATGAATACAAGTACCTCGGGATTGATTTCGACAAGTTTAATTGGGAGGAATGCATAAAGAAGAGATTCTTAGGAGGGTGGAAAGTGTTATATGCTCTTCAAAACAAATGTAGAGAGGCAAAGTTATAAGATTGGAAAATGTTAAAGTAATTTTTGGACTCCTAATTTGTCCAGTGATACTATATGGGTGTGAATTATGGGCTAGTAGTACCCCCATCTCAAAATGGAAAAAAATTGAGAAAATCCAAAAACGCTTGATCATGAGCAAGTTCAAAATAAAATGTTCAGTTCCTTATTAGATAATATTGAGTGAAACAGGAGCAACTCCCATCGAAGCAATTGCTATGGTGTGTTTTATAAGATATCTAAAAAGAATTGAGCAACTAGGAGTAGGTAGATGGCCTAATGTTATCTTCAATGAAGACATGAGTGAAAGAAAGAAAACATGGATGAGACAAAACAACAAATGGATGCAAAAATGGAATATCTACCTCAATGATCATCCCTCAAATAACAAGGAGTTAAAGAATTTTGTTATGGAGAAGTTTCGTAAACATATATGGGGAAAATAGTTGGGCAGAAAGAAGAAGTACTATGTTGAGGAATTCAACCCGACTTGTGATCTCTAACAAAAAGAGTACATTGGATCTAACATTTCATGGAGAGAAAATATTCTTATTGCTCAATTAAGAACTAACTCGCATCAACTTCGGTGTGAAACAAGATGGTGGAAAAGACCTAAAGAAACTTGAGAAGAACAAGCGTTTACTTTTTGCACTTATGGGGTAGTGGAATCAGAAAAAACATTTCATTTTGGAATGTGATGTTTTCAAATACATCAGGGATATTTATGGCAATATGTTAGCATCAACCCCTTAACATTGTCTTTTCAGCAAGGGGATTGTTAGAAGGTTGGGCCAGCTCATCATCAGTTTGAATAAGAAAAGGACTAAATTGAAAAAGGCGAAAAACAAGGAGGCTACGGTCCCATAAACTCTTTTTAGTCTTGTGGATGTTAAAATATCATTCATTCATTCAATAATTTAAGTTTACACTTTTTATTATTATATAAAAGTGTTTGAAAAAAAAATTACGTTAATGAAAAATTTTAATTCACTTAAATTTTTGTTACGATGTCCAAAGGAGTTGTTTTTAATGGTGGAAAGTGAGAAGTTTTTTTTGTTACGATGTTCAAAGGAGTTGTTCCCATGAGAGTGTTTTCTCAAACCATGGGGTCACCTTGAGGTAATGTTCTTATTTGAGTAATTCAATATGTGCAAGAACATTTTTCAAATAGGAGGGTAGAAAATTCTATCTTCCTCACTCTTATTTCAAAAAATGAGAACCCCTCCTATTTCTCAAGGTTTAAGCCTATCTCATTATGTAACAAATCTTTTGATTGGGTGTGAAATTCCTTCCTCTTAGATGTTCTTCGCGGGTTTGGTTTCTACGTTGATTTTATTTGTTGGGTTTCTTCTTGTATCAATAACCCTTGGATCTCTCCATTAGTCGATTGACTTCCCTCTAGTTACTTCAATGCAAGCGAGGGCCTAAGGCAAGGTTTCCCTCTATTCCTCTTTGTTATACATTATTATGGTAGAACCACTCAATATATTATTAGAAGCCAAACACACCAATGGAAATATTCTAGGTATACAAATCATGAGAGGATTTAAAGCATCAACCATTCTTGGTTTGTTGATGACACCCTTCTTTTAAGAGAGGCTTATGTCACTATTGCAAGAAGGTTCAACAATATCCTAGAGTTGGTTACTCAAGCATTTGGAGATTTGATAAATCACAACAAAAGCCAGACTTATGCTTGGAATGTAAGACAAAACATACTTGTTGTTCTCTTTAGCATATTTCAATTTCCTTATAAAGGTGTTTGGTTTTCTTTCAAATGTCTATCTATGCCTATTTGTCTATGTTCATCCTCCTCTAGCTTGTGGTAGCATGTTATGAACAAAATCAAGACCAAATTTATCCAATGGGGAGCATAGTTGTTGAACCTTATAGTGCATATAGTTCTCATAAAATATGTGATATTAGGTCTACCCATTTTCAATACTAGTGCTCTTAGCCCCGACAGGTATAAAACAACAGATAGTCCGAGAGATACAAAAACTATGACAAGGAGGAAAAACTAACAAGGGGTTTTATCTACTCAGTTGGCCAGTTGTCAAAGCACCCAAGGCACATGGTGGACTTGGAATAAGGATTCACTTTTAATTATTCTCGCAATGGGAACCAAGTTTATGTGGTGATTGGTTATAGGAAAATATTTGTATAAAAAAGTGCTAGTTAAAAAAAATATTTAATAAGTACAAGGAAAAGATGCTTGGATTCATCCTTATCTTCTAGAGATGACTCTCTTATTTGGAACTTGGTCAAAGCTATTATCTCAATAATTCAGTCTCAATTATATTGGGTCTCCAGGAATGGGTAAGAATATTGATCTTTGGAGTGACAATGTTATGGGAAACCAACTACTAATCCAAACTCTTAAACTTCATCCTTTGAAAGAGTGGTCATATACTCAAAGAAAAAGTATATTTATGACATGGTCTTCTAATGGCTAGTGGAATGGATGGAATTTTGGTTCTATTCCACTTGAACTTTCCCCCTCAGTTTAGCAGTTAATAATGCATATTAAAAGGTGTTCTCCAAGAAGGCGTTCCTTTATTGATTAGTATGGGTGGGGAATATCAGACTTTTTAATAAAGAAGGGATATGAGACACAATTGGAAAATTTTCTCTTCCTCCTATATCTCCTTTATACAATAAGATTTGGCATCCAAATGGTATCCCTTAACACTCCAAATGACCTCTAAAAATGTATAAACTTCTTATTTCTTATACAGAGATAGACTGTAGGGGCATTCACCGGACATGTCACCTCTAAAAAGAGGATGAGTTCCAGAGGCTACCTGGCCCTCTACAGGCTCTGCCTAAAGAAATAACAAAGTAAACACTTAGAAGTCTTTGACATACACATACTTGAAGGTTAAGGTCTTGCGGAATAAGACAAGTAACTTTCTGTAGCTGAATAAGTGATTATGTTTGTATGCAAGTTATATTTATTTGTTGTTTAATACTTTATATCAATTTTGTTTAGCATATCATCTTCAGCAAATAAAGACATCAAAATGATAAAGCAGTTCACCCCCCTTCTGGGCTACATCTGCTGGACCAAACCTCTCCAACTAGGCTTGTCCTCTTGTATTAAAATTGCTACAAAGGCTAATACAAGAATATGGGTCGTACATGGGAAAAATTTAACTGTGGAGAATGTGGTAAAGAGAAGGGTACATGATCCTTCCAAATATGATTAATGTTTCAACAATGTAGAAATTAACTCCCATTTATTCTTGGAATTCCACTTCACATCTTAAGTATGGGAACATGCATTGAAAGGGATATTAAGGATAGATTTTGTAGGTTATATTCTTGGAGGTGTTCATTTACAAATGATTATTATTCATGTAATAGGGGACTCTTAACAACAAATCTTTATTGAAGCACTTGTGGACTACTCTCCCAAAATATATCTACTAGAAAGTCTAGTTGGCAAGAAATCAACCAATCTCCAAATGGGAGTCTTCCAAGCCTGAATTGGTGGCAAATAGAACTATTGTGCTATTAGCATAATAAATCAGTTCTAAAGTATTCTATCTCTCCTTTCCAAAAATGTTGGAACCTAATAAAGAGATTTCGTTGGTGCAATTTAATCTTAGCACACATCCTCCCATATTTAACAGGAGATTAGTGTCCCTAAGATCAATTTGGTACCTTCTCATGAATCAAGAAGAATTCCCAACATGGAAAGTTTAACATATTACTTATCTTCTATTCTTTCGTGGAGCTTCAAAACCAAATCCAGGGATAGCAAGTGTCGAGAGTGGGGTTTGTTGTTTATAACCATAGAGGAAAGTCTACAACCACATGTTCTTGGATTCTAGTTTTTTGGAGAACAATTGGGACCTTAATCATTAACCACGAGTTCACATTAGAAATCATCCCCTATATTAAGTCATGACATTTCCCAAATCAATTGAAAAATGTGTCCTAGAGAAAGCTTAACAAGCTACAATGAATAGTGTAGTCAACCATCCTATCATGAACAAAAGCTCAAAAGTAGAGACAAACCATTCAAGATAATGTTATTTTATTACTGAAATTGATTTTCATTATGTACTTCAAAGTAGTTAAGATGCTAAGCTTATACATTATACTTATCATCATGAATTGAACTTAGCATATTTCAAGAATTTCTAGATTTTGATTATATTGTTGTAAAACTTCTTGTTTTTATTGTGCAATCAACTACTTAGCTCTTTTGTATGTACCTTCTATTGTAAAAGTTCATGTAGTCATTTTATAATACAAATCCACTTATTCTCATTAAAGTTTAGTTTTGTTTGTTTGTTTGTTTTTTGGCTAAAATACAAAATACAATTTTTAATCTAAATCAATGTATATATCATATTATAATAAAATAACAACATTAATTGTGTCAAGAATGTGGGAGAAGTGAAAGTAAATATCATAATATGCATCTCACAATTAAAATAAATTTAAATAATAATAACTCATATTCTTAATCATGATATTTCAGAACATATATTTAATAAGTATATAAAAACTTAATACATTTAATTAATAAACATATAATTAAAAATAAAAATATTTATACATATGAAAATGTGAAATTATACAAACATAGAAATAATAGTTAAATTAAAATCCATTTTATAATGAGTTAAATTTGTAAACATTATAATTTAAAACTTCATGTTTAAATTTAAATAATAAACTTATATATTGTTTTTCTTTATAATTAATGCTATCACATTAAAAAATTAAATTTAAAAACATCTTAAAATATTTCAAAAAAATGCTAAACATATATATAAAGCTACATGTATTATTATGGTTTTAATAAAAATAAAAATAAGAACATTATCAAATTTATAAAAGTATAAATAGTATTCAGTACAAATAACTGCGTGTATTATCAAAGCTTTCATAAAAATAAAAACATTATAAAATTTATAAAAATATAAATACTATTCAATATGGATAACTACATATATTATCAAGGTTTTAATAAAAAATAAAAACACTATTACATTTATAAAAATATCAATAATATTCACATAAATTTAAGCTGAATCAAATGTCTTGAATTACAAATCATTTCTCAAATTTTTAACTCAAAAATATATTGAAAAATTAAATATTTATCTATACAAATTTGAAATTAAAATAAATATATACTTATGTAAATCAAATCAAATTAATAATCATAATTTAATTTATATTATTTTATCAAATTAAAATAATAATAATAATTTAATTTATATTATTTTATTTTTTAAAAGTAAATATGTCAATATTTTTTAAACTTAGTCTTATTTATATATATATATATATATATATATATATATATATATATATATATATATATCAAATTTAAAAATATAAATTTATCTATAAGGTACTCACTCACCCTATCAACTTAAAGTATTATATATCTTAACTATATTTTATTTAAAAATATTTAATTTATAAAAAAAAATATTATACATTTATTTAAAATAAATTTATTATCAGTTTTATTCAATTTAAAATATTTTTATATTATAAAAAATAAAGAATATATATATATATATATTAAAATATTTATGTGCTTATATTTTGGAAAATAACTTTTTAATTAATGAGGACTTTTAATAATAAAATCTAATGTATTAAAAACCAATGAATCCATATTAATTTAAAATTTTATATAACACTTAGTGTTACAAAAAGAAGTTTATTGAAGAAGGTACGAATTCTTAATCATGATATAATCATAATAATATCTCAGTATGTGTTTCTGTAACATCCTTTCTGATGAGTATGATTTTTCATTTAACATTAATCTGTGTTTAATGTAGTTGCTTGGTGTGTTCATAAAAATGAAAAAGTGCGCCACGGGTCTGTCGAAATGGGCTGAATTGCCAGAGCCTGTTAAAAGAGAAAAATTATCATGGCTACCTGTAGAATCCGTATGCAGATTGAGAGGGGTATGTAAAGAATGGAATAAGCTTTTTGATATCAACCAATTTCATCAGTGGTAAATGGGCTCACTCACCTCTTGCCAAGAAGCCATGGCTATTTGTATGGAATAACTTCCATGAAAACCCACGGTGACTTGGGCTTCTTGTTTCCTCACAAAGACTTGGAAATTTTCCCTTCCCTTCACAAAGACTCAGAAACCCAAACCCTCCTCCTCCCTTCTCTTGAGATTGGGAAGCAAACATTATGACATTACATCAGTCCAACTAGGCCTATTCCTTTTAAACCCGACCTCTCTATCAAACCAGGGTGCCATTACCCTCACTATCTGCAATCCTCTAACACAAACGTCAAACCAGGGAAACAGAGGATATTATTTTCTGGGATGGTTGCTTCTACTGTTTAGCGCCTAATATTGTGGAGCCGCAATGGTGGGGGTGTTTTTGGTTTCAGCATTGAAGATGATAAAATTTGGATAATGGCATCATGGCGCGTAAACTTTTTACCTGTGGGTTGAGGGTTTTAGTAGCGTGCTGCAGAATCGAACACCGGTCTTTGTCAATGGTCATGTCATTATCTGGTAGCTTCAGAGGGGTGCCGTTGGCTCAAACCCAGACTCCTCCTTTTGGAAGGAGACTGACAAGGATGCTTCCATCCATGATCCGTCAATTTAAACAGTAACAACGTTATAAATAATAAGCGTTTTGAATGGAGTTGTTTTTAGTGTGATTTTTTGGATTTTTCTGTGGAAAAATTTGAGGTGAAATTTTGATTTGTGTTATTTAAGCTAGTTTTTTTACTGTCTTTATGGATTTAGACCCTGAAAAATTTCTGAAGCACTTCGATTGCACAGGATTATCCATAAAATTTGTGATTTCAATAAATTCCTACTGGATTTTAGAAAAATTACGCCAGCAAAATCCACTGAAAAACTTCCAAAAATCACACTAAAAACAAATGGGTCTACATTAAAGCCTATGTATCTGTGGACTAAGTCACTGCTCTGAGCATGGTTCTTTACAACATTGCAGGAGAGTCATGGAGTTGGCTTCCGGGGTGTTCCATGCCGCCCAGTGATGCAATCTGTTCCCATCTCACGGATTTCACGCCCAGGTTGGATAGGAAGGTCATGTGAAGCCTTTCCACAGCCCAACATTTTCAAGTGTCATTTTGTCTTTTATGTCTGGTAATTGTCTTTTCCATTGCTCTCAATTTTTTATGATTTGGATCGCTCCACTCAAGGCCAACTCTGGAAATCTGAATGATTTGATCGTGGTATGCTTTACATGGATGGTCCGGTGGTGCTTACTGTTTTCATCATTAGAAGATAATATTGGATTCGTATTGTTATCACGAAAATAGGACCCTGATAGGCTGCTGATCAGACTATCTCAGTGTAACTAATTCAAACCAATCTTTTAGCTAAGGCTTAGCCTCCTTAGCCTGAGAGGGCTCTCTCAAAGGGTTAATGATATTGATTAAAGATATGGATAGATGGCTAACTCTATGGTTTGTGATTTTATATGTTTGTAGATTGGAAGATGGAGACTTGCTACCATTGGGCTATGGAGTCAGTGACAGAGATAAGGATAACAAATAGCCCTTCGTATAAAACTGAGACTTGTATATACTTCAAATGAAAGAGTGACACATTCAAGAAAGTCTCAATAACTTGAAGTTCATAGGAGTCAGAGCATGTGGGCATGAATTCTGAGTAATGATACATCAAGGTATTCAAAAGGAAAGAATTTAAAGTGATAGATCAGAGTTTAATACCTACATGGAAGTCAGGGCATTCAGCATTTAAACATTCAGAACATAAACTCATATGGGACCACACAGTTTATGAATGTATACAGGAAGTCAGAGCACATTCAGTGAATTCTGAGTGATTATACATCCATACCACTGTAAGAATTAAGGAAAGGACAACATCACATATTCTGAACATAAAAAATCCTTCATGAATCCTGAGAAGTAAGCATTAAGACTATGGAAGTAAAGCATTTCAAAGATAAAAGATGAAGCTCACTGAAGTACACTAAGAATCTCAGCTTCAGAAAAGTCCAACTGCTTCTGTATATATCAATCCCTGCATATCATTTACAAAAGTAGTCTTTTTCTCTAACATTTTCCAACCCCTAATACATTATTTCTTCTTCCATATATAGAGTTCATGTAGATTCCTTCCTCCAACATGAGGGGAATTCGAATTCCTCCTAATTTGACACCTATTGACACTTAAAACTAACTATTTAATACAAAGGATAGCTAACTAGGAGTCCTAGAGACCTAATACAACTAGGAGTGTGACTCCTTATTATGATTACAACAACCTTATCTAAACATTTAAAACATTATTTGACACCTAAAACTCCATGAATTCGAATTTGATGGTGCTCATAACCTTCCAGCTGGCCCTTGATGACTCATCCTTTTGGTATTCCTAGAAACTAGGAGACTGTCCCTTGCTCTGTTCTGGCTGAAAAATAGGTCTTGGGACAGAGCTCATAACTTCTCATACAAAATGTATTTGGAAAAACTGAAGGAGGCTTTTGTGAACCAATCCATGCTGAACAAAAACCTCTTTTGGTTTTTTGAAACACTACTCCAGCTGCCCAGAATCGATCCTTGAAGAAGACGTGTAAAACAGGAAATTTTGATTTTTTGAAAAACTGCACCTACAACAGTTTCGTAGCGCAAGTTTGATCATTCATTTCTCTCAAATCATAATGGATTTGAAGAAAGTGGAAGAGGTTTTTGTACTTCAGTATCTTAAGAATGAAAACCTCTTTCACTTTTCAGAGATGAGTTTTCCATTTCTTGGTAATCCCCTTGGAAGTTGGCTGCTGTTTTCATAACATGAAATTTTGGAGTTCACAAATGTCCTTCTTTGTTTCTTTTAATTTGCATAAAAATGCATTTGATTATTTTGTTTTCCATGCCAGGTGTACCTTGCTCCAAAAATATTTCCCTTTGTTCTTCAAAATTGGCCCATTGAATGATAATATGTAGCTACAGCAGTTTCATAGCGCGCTACGAAACTGCTGTGCATTAGGCATCACCTACAGCAGTTTCGTAGCGCGCTACGAAACTGCTGTGTAATTTCAAAAACACAGCTTAGGATCAAAATCTAACTTTCTTGTGTCTTTCCTTTTACTGCAATGACTTTTCCATTTGACATGAAATTGTTCAACATTGAATATCTAGACACCATTCTTCAAGGTAAGTATCAAAAGGTAATTTGTCAAAAATTAGGACTTAGCCTTACTTCTATCATCTTTATGCAGCTGTGATGATGTTTCCTTAGCCCTAGGGCTAAGTCCTGTTTCAGCTCTTATGATATCTCCCTTTCTTTGGACATTTTCTCCTTTTAAATTGCTTTAGATAAATCAACCTGGAAGGAAATTCCTTGCTTAATTGAGGAGCTGCCTCGCTTGAATTTGATGAAGATTTCTGATCTCTGCTCACCATGGGCTTGTTTGCTCAAACTAAGAATTGTATCAAATGTATATTGCATGAACACGACCAAGATCAACATGAATATGTCTAGGATCAATTAACCTTTACCTTACCCTTTTTCTTTGAGAATTGTTTCAGTGATAACACGTATGTTACAAAATGTTTGCAGGGAGGAAGATTGTTTTGGTGATAAAATTAAGTGTGTGTATACAGGTTCCCATCATATTACTTAGTCAATGGTCAATATTTCTTTTACAGGCTGAGTTTGGCCATGTTATTATGTTTAAAATTTAATAGGTTTGTCATTTGTTTTTTTAAATGTATTTACAAGTGTTTTGGGCCGAAAAAGGCTTTTGGTCATGTTAAAAGTGATATATATATATATATATATATATAAGTTTTTATTTTATATAATAATAATTATATGTTGTTTTAGATTTTAATTTAACAAATATATTTTTAATGTGTAAAGCTTTTTTTTTTTTTTGAAGTAAAAAGTGATTTGATCATAGTAAAAATATTGAAAATAAGTATATGGCAAAGGCATAAAATTAGATAATTATGTCTTCGCATTGATTTATAGTTTGTATTTTTTACTTTTATTTTTCAAAACAATAGGAAAACAGTGGGAGGACAATTATTTTTGGTTGTGATCTGTCAAATGCATGCTGACTTATTGACTTTTCACCCTTATTCAAGGAAAACTAGGCCAAAAGGTTTCACTCCTGTTAGATGCCTTTGGGTCTTGGGCCCTTAACCTATTTCCTAAATCTTAGTCTCTTAGCCAACCAAAAACAATTTTAAAACGTAGTCCATAGTTTATGAGAAATTTTTTTTTGGCCTAAATCACATGATAATACATTTGTCCATGTGTTTCGAACCAAGAGTATGGTTCATCATCAAGACAAATTGAAATTCTCATAAACTTGATATAGATCACAGAAACCTCAATATTACATTATTTTGAGTTTCTTTCTTACCTTTAAATTAATAAAAATATTGTATAACTAATTTAAGATAACCTTATTCAATGATACTTTACATTATGTAAATACCTAAATTCACAATGGAGATCTTAAAATATATATAATCTGGATATCAGATTTTTTTCATAATAATAATAAAAAAAATTATTAAAAAAAAAATGAAATACAACAATTGGTTAACATGCATTACAGGTTTAAAACATGAAAATCATTTCCATGATATACACTTCATCCCTACAATTTTGGAATCTTCCAAAAATACTCCCTCATATTGTTTGTAGCATAAAAAGGGATAATTTAACACCACTTTGATTTATCAGAGTTTGAATACCGCCCGATTTGTTTCAACTAACCTTCGAATTAATTTAAAGCAATGACAGTGGATTTTAGAAAAAAGCAAAAAGCAGAAAAAGAGGAGCGCAAGCAATAAAACAAATATTTGGAATTTGGAGGAGGGCTTGTGACCGTTTGAAATGGAGGTTATATATACATTTTGGGACAAGGAACATGCTATCAGTTTCATCCCAGCTTTTTCTGTATTCCCATTGGCTTGGCTGCTTCTTGTTCTGTGTTTGTTCGGTCCATTGCATGGCCATGCGTATTCGTTTTTACAGTCCATCTTCTTTATTGATTTTCTGTTTTTATATTTCACTTTTAGTGCCTGGTTGTTTTTAGTTCTCTTTTTGTTTGGTGTGCGTTTGCATTGTTTGTTCAGCCAATTTTATTTTGCTGCCGCATTTAGAGCTGAAGGTGGAGAGTTGGAGATGGAATCCATGATTTGGGAGTCTTGTGCGGTTGTAATCACTGGAATGGAGTAGCAGGTACGTTATCCTTATTTACTAATATCTACAAAATAGGTTATTATCTATAGAAAGGTATCATGGGTATGCATACGGTCGAGGCTGTTTCTGGAAGTGGTTTAACAGTTTTTTATCATTTCTATTTTGGGGAAACACAGGGTTTGAGAAAGTTCATTTACGTAGCGTTTCTTTCACATTTCAATCAAGATTGTCATCAAGGTAAGGATCTCTCTGTACTGGTCCGTTCTGTTAATATTATTTGGTGGGGTGGCTTGCTTTTGGCCCGCGGATTTTTGACCTAATGATTTTCTTCTTTTTTAAACATGGAAATGAACCTTGGCTAACTGGGTTTTGCGTTTCTCTAAAATCGGTTTCAGCTTAAATGTGTGGTTCGGTTAAAAACTTGGCTCTGCTCTAAGCCGTTTATGCTCATCAAATTACTAAACCCCTATTTCTATATACGGGTTCGGTTGGTTTGGGCTTGAGTGGTGGTTATAGCACGTTGGTTTGCAGCGGGAGAAGAAGAGGTGGAGGAGGATCGATCTTTTTTCAACTGTTTGATGTGGCAAATTGCGGTTGTAAATGGTGGTGCTGCATCATCCAGATCAGCCTTCGTCTGGACGCAAGGTAGGCTGAGATACCTTGTATTTTCTCTTTTTATGTGTTGCCAAAATTAGAATGCCGGCTCTATCTTTATTCTGGTAATTCCAAGTTTAGAGTTAGAATGTTGGCGTAGCAAGCTGTGTAACTAGTTCATGCCCATACAAAATTAAAGAGCAGTCAATGGAGGTGTGAACTGTATCATTGTCAGATTGCTATGTTTTTTTGTTTTCAAATAGCTAGGTGAAAATATGTTTTATGTGCTAGTGGAAGTAGCTAGGTGAAACAAAATATTAATATTACGATTTTATGTATTTTTTTTTAAGTGTTTTTGCCAAAAGGTAGAATGATGTCTGGATCTTTATCCGTATGATTCGATCCATAGCCATAGACATTAATGAGTGGATAATGGAGGTGTGAGCCGTATCATTGTCAGAGCATTTCAGCGTTCATGTTCGCTCAGCGATATCGATTTTACGAGATTTGGTTTCTGGTTTTCGAACAGTTAGGTCGTTGTTACTGTCTTGATGGTTAGACAGCTAAATATTAATACGGTTCCACGAGTTAAGCAAGATTTCTTTATTATACTAAAGAACAATTATCTTGAAATTAATAAAATATAACTAATCTGAATTATTTTGTAGATATAATGGTGTAAAGTTTTAATATATAATATGATATGGTGTGCTGGATTTGGAGGAACCACAAAATTTTCTGGGATTCCAAAGCTCCCTGTTCTAATATCTTCCATCGCATCATTGCTATATATCACTCTATTTCAATTTAGCTGGATTTCTGATTTCATCTAAATAGTTTTTTGCTTTTTAGTCCCTGCCTGGGACTCTTAGCAATCGATCGTGTGTTGACTGCCTATTAATTTCTTGTTTGACCAAAAAATATTGCTATACATCACAATTTTAACCAAAGTTTTCATATTAAAAAATAATATAAAATTTATTATGTAATTGCTGATTGGCCAACAAAATTGAGGGTCTTATTGCGGGCTTCGCAGGTTTCAAGACGGGTAAAAGTAAGATATCCTAAGTTTTTGGTACCTCTTCTGCGTGTCCTTGCGGCAAACTTTTCTGATATCCAAAGTTTTCAGGTGGAAAAGATATTCAACTTTTCTGCTATCCAAGGTTTTCTCGTGCAAATTTTTTTTATATCCAAACTAAATATAACTTTATTAACATGTACTATACCATATTTTCATCGGTCGAAGGGGCGAGCCGCGGGAGAGAGCATCGCCTTGGCGACCAACTAGTGATCTCTGCTCAGGCATCCAACCAGCGAGCCTCATACACTTTGAAATGGGTGATATGTCTGTGCGAAACCTTAGCCGATTATACGTGTCTTCAGGGAGTCTACACTTCTCTGTATATCGCACCTGTGCTTCACTTAGCATTCTGTCAGCTTATAGTAGGTTTCTATGGCTACATGCATGAGGCTCCACCTGTCAGCTCCTGGTGCATTAGCTTGCATGTAAGGCGCTTCGAACCATTTGTCATCTCCCCATGTACTCGCTATATTAGCTTACAATTTGTCATCTCCCCATGTACTCGCTATATTAGCTTACTGATACTTCTTTGGTTTTGGTTCTTTTCTCCTCTGCGCGAGGAGTCCTGAGTGCTCCCTCCGTGTCTTGGCTCACATTTGTTTCAGGGAAGGCTTTCTTCCTTTCGTTTTCTAGTATTCTACCTAAATTTTTTAGCTTTTCGGCTCTTTGTAGACAAGTTTTCGGTCTCTCTGCATCCTTCTGATATCCTGGTCATAGGGAGGTGCTTCCGATTATCAATATATTCTAGTTTCAGTTATGTAAAAGGAAGTTTCTATCATCAACTCTTTGGGAGCTGCTATGATGGTTTCGGGCTAGTGGCGGTTTTCAAGCTATTCGGTGCTCTGCTCTCCTCGGCTACGCATTTGGTAAATTTACCCAAAAATAATTATGAATTTAAGTTCTTAATTACTCAGCAATTATTTCCTTCCCACATTGTTCAGAGTTTAGATTGGTATTTATCCAAAAATAAATTATTTGTTTTACATAGGTTAAAATAATGTAATCACCGGGTTTACATTGTTATTCACTTTATAATTTTTGAGTTCAATCTTTAATTATTTTTACCTATAACATTGTTGTCTTTATTTTAGATAGCAACCATTTTTCTATGTATAGTAAATAAGTTAATTTTACTCTTGTATAGGTGGAAGAAGCCATCAAAATTTTGTAACTTATTTTCAAGTTATTTTTATAACCCTCTTCACATTTGTTCCTGCTAAATTTTCTTTGTGTTATTTATCCAGTTCTTGTTTACTAATTATTAATTTCGTATATGCTTATTTCAGGTACCGATTTCTCTTTTGAACATAGCTTTTTCCTTTAACTTTTCCAAATTTGGCATGGCTTGATTTCAACTTATTCAACTCTTCGGCCACGTCTAAGGTACCCAAATTTTGGTTTCTCATTCTACATGAGTGTGATTTCTCTTGTTCCAAGAGGAATCTCTCGACTGTTAACCTCCGAAATGTTTGTTAATTGTTTTCTTTCACGTCTTTTGGGACATGTAGTTCCTCCTAAACATAATTATTTATAAAATGATATGAGCCTCTCATGTATTGAGTATTGTTTTCGATTATGAAGAAAACATTTAAGTTATATAATTATTTTTCTAATTACATGTTTCTTGATGTCGGTTAGAGCTATTCCAAATCTTGTCTCCATGTAATGATATTTTTAGATCATAAATGAAACTTTGTATAATTTTGGAAAACAATACCATTGTGTTTTCTTGTGAAAGCAATAGTAAATATTGATACTTTTGTATTTTCGATCATTGTGTATCTAGGCTAGTTTATTATATTCCCAAAGTGAAGATTAAGAGTTATTACGTTAATCAAAATTTATTATATACATATTTTATTATTGTTTTGTATACATATTTACTCTTCAAAGTCGAACAAGGTTTTCCAATCCTGTATTACTAGGTGCGGTGTGTGTTGAAATAACACATATAGATAGACTTGTATACATAACCAATACCTATCTAGTTTCAACAAATACCTTCATGTTTAGTTTCTCAATTAACACATTAAATGTCTACTATGTATGCGATTGTTTTCTTTAGCATAATTTCTAGTTTTCTTCCTTTAATAGTCATCCACACAATATTTATGAATAAAAATATAACCATAAGTTTTCTACTATATAAAATTTATAAAATAAAACAAAACAATTAGCCCTTTTCTCTTTACAATTCAAAATTCTCTAATAAAATTATAACTAACTCTTTTCCTTTTCTTTTACTATGGAAAATGAGTAAGTAAAATGTAACTAAATTATTTTCTTTCTTCTACATAGAATTTGCTAATGAAAAACATAATTATTTACTTTTTCCAAAGAAAAAAGAACAATAGGTAAGGACACTGACTTCAAAATCAGTAGTTTGGGAAAACTAGTAGTTGAGTACTTGGCTCCTCTCAACATTGATATTGCATCCAACCATTATCCCCTCAAGGATATTGCTTCTCTTTAGCATTTTTTCTCACAATGAGCCAAAAGAAATCAAACACAAGAATTTTATCAATTTCCAATCTACCACTCTTTTGTGGTTAGTAACTACCTCCACCTCACCAAAAAGTGGCAGGTAGTTGCTAGATCATTAATGAGATTTTGTTTCCCACTCCCAAATACAACCTCCTATTTTTTAGGGAAACAATTAATTGGTCAATTTCATAACTTCTCGATAGACAGTTTGCTAAATTTTAATTTAAACATTTTATAAGCATATTCATTATATAAAATAATGTTTTAATTTAAATATCTTAATAAATTAATGTAATAGTTTAAGGAAGTTCGATTTTTTGTTTTTAAATTAGAAGTTTTATTCTTAACAAATATTTAGACAGTAAATTATATTACAGTAGAAATATAATATTCGTATCACAAAGCACAAAACTGAGTTTTATGTTGGATGGAATGTGATTGCCGCACCCACCAAACTCTTCATTAATCACATTTGGTCATCCAAAGGCAAAGTTAAATATGGTTTCTGCAAGGTTGGCACCTTCTCTAAGTTCCCTGCAGACCCCGGCAGGGACTACCGCCACGACAGTGGCTCCTTGTTGTAATATGGTGATACTGACTCAAAATGCCCCTGCATATATGCCCCATTGTAATCACAGAATATCATGTCAATCTGCTTTTTGGAGTTTTTTTGAACCATCTGCCTCAGTTTATGCTCTACATCCTAGATCGTGGTTTCATAAGCCACCTTTATGTATCTCATGAAGACTGTTATATTATCTTAATATAATAAAATTCTGCTTTTTTTTCTCTGAAAAAAAAGCTTTAATATATAATAAAATTAAATAATCATTTTTTAATTATGTTGCACATATAATGGTGTAAAGTTTTAATATATAATAAAATTAAATAATCATTTTTTAAATATAATTAAAATCTTGTATTATTTAATATTAGCTAATATTTATTGTTAAATGGTTTATGTGAGTTTTGAGATGATTTAGATGATTAATGTGTAGCTTGAGTAGTAGTTATCGGGGTATTAAGGTTTTTAAAATCATCTAGAATTATAATATCTAAATTTTTAAAATCACTTAGGATTATACTGGTCATAGGCCACACTAGTTCTTAGTATGGTTGGATATTTGTCCAGAAAATTTGGAACAAGTGACCTTTACTCTAGGGATTACTTTAACAAAACACATTAGTAATTTATATATATATATATATTATTTGATTGAATAAATCAAAATATAATTTAAAGATAATTTGCAATTATTCCAATAGATCTAAATGAATATATTTTGTAGTTTTTTTTTAAAGATATAAATATAACAAAATTTGCAATTTTATTTTTTAATAATTTTTATTTTTATTTTTAAAAGTTAAAATGAAAAAAAAAAAAATTTATTTTAGAAAAAAAAAATATAATTTTTTTAATTCTTGATTTCTGAAATAATTACTATTAAAATTTACAAATAATTAAAAATAATATGATTGAATTTAAATTTTAAAAATTTAGATTTATAAAATTAAATTTACTATGAGAAATATGTCATTATCGGTTATATATAATATAGTTATTAACACTTATTTATGATATAGTTAACTTTTGAATTCAAATTCAGTGAGTTTTATATTTATTAAATTAAATTTATTGTGAAACATATGATATTACTAACACTTATCTATGAAATAATTAATATTAAAATTGCATAAACAGTTTTTACTCAAAGACATAGGTGTTAACCATATTAATGCCATATCATTATGAATGCTAGTAATATCAATTTTATTACAATAGTTTAGTAGGGATATTTTTTTTAATTAATTTGATTTAAAATTTAGTTATAAATTAAATAAATTCTATATTAAGTTATTGACTTTTCACAATTTAAGGTCTTCAAAATTGTCTAAAACCTTAAATTCATTTATGTATTTAAAAGTAAAATTTAAATAAAAAAACATTATAATGTTACTAAGAATAGATTTAATGAACGAAAATTAAAATTATCACCTTGTTAAAATGTTTGATTATTATATATTTTGATTTCTTGGTTTTTTTTTAAGGTCTTTCAAAATTTTCTAAAACCCTAAACTCATTTATGTATTTAAAAATAAAATTTAAATAAAAAAACATTATAATGTTACCAAAAATAAAATACCTTGTTAAAATGTTTGATTTTTATATATTTTAATTTCTGGTTTTTTTATCATTTTATTATAGTTGTTTTGATAGTCAAATAACAAAATTTTTATCTATTAATATGATTGTCATTAATCTCTATTAAATCTAATATAAATATTTTCTTAAAGATTTAATATAAATATTTTTGTAAGCTTTTTTAATGAAAATTCAAATTTTAAGATGTAATGAAATTTATTTACTTTATATCAATTATTTTTTAATTACAATTTCTGTTTAGTGTTTGTTTAAATTCAACATTTCATATATTTAGTTATACTTGTTTTAGAATTAATTTTCTTATGTTTAATTATACTTGTTTTAGAATTAATATTCTTTTAAAATGTAATTTGAAGATATTTTGTAATTTTTATAATATAAATTGATATTTAAAAAAAATACAGATACAGTTTTCTAATAATGATAAATATAAAAATAAATATATAAAATTTTAATTTTTTTATATAAATATAAATACAAATAAAATATTTAATATTAAATAAAATTTTTATATATATATATTATTTTTAAGTTGGTTTAGTTATATTATAATATTTTAAAGGTTGTTCATTTCAGTTCAGAGGAACCTTCAAGGTCAGTGCATCTGGTGGTTTAACCTTCCCTCACAAATTGGTGGTATTCATTACTGACCTTACCAGACCAACTTGACCTAAACTAGCCGGGAGATAATACTAGCACCTCGCCTTATGCTAGGCCTTGACCACCCAATCCTTCCTTACCTTACCTTATAAGATAGGGAGCCGAACCCTACCAAATATCCTATTTTCCCTCTCCCTTATGGTTGAGCAGCCTTCCGGCTCCTCAGGGAATAGAATTTGTTGTTCCATAAGCTCCAACAAGAATTCATGGGATACGCGATCAAAACATCTGCGGACATATGTGTGCACGAAGCGCTTAACCCCATGCATTCCTGGGATACGCGATCAAAACATTTGTGGATGTGTGCACCGAGCACTTAACCCCATGCGAATGCACCCTGTTTGGAATAAAAATTCAAAATTGCCAATTCGCCGAAGGAGAAGCCACGAGGGGAGATCTCTATTACAGACAAAACCACGGGAGGTGGATCTATTACCGAACCCGCTTTTAGGTTCTGATTATTGAGCAACCCACCTAATATTACATTTAGTGTCATAGGTTATGGGGGGGTCATCCTGATAACCTTCTTTCTTAATGGCCGCTATAATTTATACCCCATCTTTCCCAACTTGGTACCATCCCCACACCTGGTACCTTAATATGTGAGGGAATCTTATTGCTTCGCACCTCCTTCTTAAATAAATCCCTTAGGGATTTGATTTTTTTGCCCCCCACCTTGTAAACGAACCTTCATTTTAATATGCGACGGGCATCTCTATAACCTTCCCTTTGTGCCAGACCATATAGTGTGCATGGATTAGGGATCTTCCTTAACACGAACAAAGCCGAGCCGGTCTCTATATATATTTTATTTATTCATAACACTTTTGATAGATATATATTCCATTTCGGGTGGGCTTTAGAAGGTAGGTAGGTACCACTATACAGACCTTGATTCGAGGCACTAAGTTTAGCCTATTCGAAAAATGCCAGTTGGACAACTAGCTAAGGGCATCCTCCGAATTCCTTTGGAACTATTGCCTTAAGATCAGAGATTGAATGGGGTCAGCATCGATCGGCGGGGTACCGGGGGCAATTTGGACAAGGCTCAATCGCTTCGAATTAAACATTGAGTTGTGAGGAACATACCCCGATTTGGGTCGGTTGTGCATTGAAAGGCTCCTGGTAGTATTTATTATTAACAAACATTTTATATCTTACGCGCTTGGGTTGTTTAGCACTTAGACCAGTTGTACTACCTTTTAAAGCCGCTTACACCAGGAAGGAACCCATTCGACCATAAGTATTACTAGATCACTTAGGAATTGGCAAACCCACCAAAGGGGAACACTTTAGAGCTTTGCCTTTGATTATTTGGTTTTTCAAACCAAATAAGCCACATTTACTTAATTAAATTACTCGAGAAGAAGATGCCTTGCTGCCTTGTTTTTCTTGTGGTATATGTTTGCAAGCCCACTTTGTTGGGCCCATGTGCCTTCTTTTGTTTGAATGGTCAAACTCCCATTATTTGCCCATTATTCTCACATTTTGCCTTTGAGAGCATTCTTTCCCTTTAATTCCTTTTACTTTTTGAATTTGTAGACCATTCCACACAATTTTCTTATTAACGATTTTATGTTTGGTTGTTTAGTGAGAGTTGACTATTTTATGTTTGGTTGTTTAGTGAGAGTTGACTAGTTTTGTGTAGAAATTTTTTCTTATTTCTTGTGGAACAAAGAGCACTTTTCACTAAAAACTTGTTGAGTTGCCCATTGGTATGTTTTCATTGTCATCATTTTTTAGATTGGATGGATTTAGTATAAGGCTACTTTCTTTGCTTCCTTTCGGAGGATTTTTTGTCTAGTCTACTTTCTCTCAGATTATCATCTTTGTTCACGAGGCTTTTGTTTCTCCCTTGTTGAGTTTCCATTGGTATGTTTTGATTGCCATCATTTTCTAAATTGGATGGATTTAGTATAAGGCTACTTTCCTTGCTTCCTTTGGGAGGATCTTTTGTCTAGTCTAGTTTCTCTTAGATTATCATCTTTGTTCATGAGGCTTTTTCTTTCTTGGATTATAAAATTTCCTTGAACATCCCTGATCTCCTCTTTGTACTATTACTTTGTTCTCTAAGAATGTGAGTGAATTCAGCTTAGTGACTCTCATGGTTTCCATCATAAGTTTTGGCACCTACAATTAGGGTTATCAGGCACATGAATCCACATTCTCCACTATTCTCTTAGGGACATCCCCATGGTTTGTTGCCATAATATTTTTAAGACTAAATCCATGTATGTTTAGTTAGGATTTTCAACTTTATCTCCTTATTCATGGTTTGAAATCTAGCATTCTTATAACATGCTAATGGTCTTCTCACCCCACCTTACTTTGGATATAGTTTCCTCTTTCTTGCACCTCCTCTTCCCTTATCGTTTTCCCATTTCCAGCTTCTCCTTGGCTTGGAGCTTGGAGAAATGTGGAAGGCGAAGACTACATTTACACATAGAGATGGGAGGACTAATTATTTATAGATTGGAGGTTTCATACATTTTATTTTGAAGGAAATTTGGGGATTCCCATTTTTTATTTGGTTTCCTCTTAGATTTAGGATTTTATCTTGTTATTCTTTTTTTTGCTACTACACAACATTTCATTTTCTTTGTACTATTTTATGAAGTTTGGGAAGATTCACCATTGTTTTGTAGCACTCCATCACAAATAGAGGTCGAAAATAAGTCCCTGCCCCTTTATTTATTTTATTTTCCATTTGCTTAGATTGGAGTATGAGAATCTAGCTAGTAGCAAGCCATCATTCTGTTATTTTTTCACAACTTAATTATTTACATTTTGAAAAGGGAGATCAATCTTATAAGAAATGATATAGACATTAATCACATGAGAGATAATGTGTTAGGGAATCGAGTTTGTTTTGAGATTTTTTTAGCGAAAGAACCTCTCTTCAAGAAGATCAATCTTATAATAAATGATATAGCCATCAATATCACGCGAGACAATTGGCTAGGAAAACAAGTTTGTTTTTATATTTTTTTAGTGAATGCAAAAGAACTTCAACCTTTAGGGAGATAAATCTTATTAGAAACAATATAGCGAAAGAACCTCTCTTCAAGAAGATCAATCTTATAATAAATGATATAGCCATCAATATCATGAGAGAAAATTGGTTAGGAAAACGAGTTTGTTTTGATATTTTTTTAGTGAATGCAAAAGAACTTCAACCTTTAGGGAGATAAATCTTATAAGAAACAATATAGCCATTAATCTCATGAGAGGAAATAGGTTAGGGAATCGAAATTGTTTTGAGGTGTTCTAGTGAATGCAAAAGAACTTCTCTGTGCTCTCACCCTTTTACTTTCATTACCTAGCATATTCATCTCAATTTGTAGTAGCAAACTATAGTTCTATTTCCATTGTTTCTATCCATGTTGTTTTGTAAAACTTGATTCTTGTATACCTTGATGCTCCAAGACGTATAGTTACGGTTATGCCTCTGGGATAATCATATTTGTGCTTGGAAACTACTAGTTTGGCCACATACACATGCAAAATGAGCTACTTGATGAAGATAAGCTTTTATTTTTCTTTGGCATATATGGATGGTATATTTATCTCTTTTAACACTAATAGTGATGAAGAATAAGATGTAGTTATCTTCGCAACCTATTATCTAGACTTCTCATTGAGGAATAAATCAAAGGGCTTGGAGAGAGACACATATGAGAAAGTTTTCATAAAACGTGGCTTTGACCTAGCAATGGGGATATGGATAATTAGAAAGGTCTATTGCAAGATCAATTAACTTATTCCACAAAAAATGTGCGAAGAGAAGAATTGGATAAATGTGGATGACTTCCTTTTTTTTTGCAATAGAATATGCCAAACAATGTGAAATATGAAGTGAGGTCCACTTAAACGAGCATAATGCTAAGCAACCGAGATTATCGAACTTTTTGTTTTTGTCCTATCTTTTCATTTCCCCAAGGTTAGCCTTGGACGGTATGTGGCTCAAGCTATCTTTGCATTTCCCCGAGATTCACCTTGGACCTTATGAGAATTAGTTTGGTTATTGAATTATTTGCTACATTTTTGTTACTCTATTATGGCCTTGTATAGATCCCTAAGCTAATTAATTGTTTTGGTGGTTTCTCGTGGGTTAAATGTACCATCTATAGGTTGGATTTACTTTTCCTCACCTTTTTCTTGTAGTGTTTTCATTTTTGCAAGTGACCACATGCTACAACATTTTGCTCCCTCTTTCTTATTTTTTAAATATTAGTAATCTTTTGGAAAATGGAGCACTTTCGCAAGATCATAGAACATTATACAACTTTACCCTACCATATATCTTCTATCTGGTTCACTTCACCATGCATCATCAAATATCCACCATAAGCATTCATGAGAAGAGATCACATCACATCACAATTCCAGCCAAAAAAATTAACTCAACTTATCCATCCATAGGTAAATTATAAGAGAAAAAATTCGCTTAAGTTTCTAAGTTTCAAACTTCCTTACTGATTCCCCCAAAATCCCTACCAAGCCAAAATGAGAGGAAGTGTGCTTCTATCTATTTATAGAGGAAACGCTCAACTTCTCTCAATAAAATAATAATTTTCCAAGCTAAAATCCCCTATTATATGATATATCCAATAGAAGTGCAAAAAAACACCCTCTTCAACAATTAAATAATCCAAAACATTACAATTTAAGAGCATTTATAAGACGTGTACAGCAATGAACAATGAAGGTGCATGAATGTTCACAAAGCAAGAGCTGCAGAATACCCCTAGGACGTGAACACATCAGACCCACAATAGTAGCATGGGACCTCATAGATAGGACAACGTCTTTGTGAATTTGATGAACCAATTATTAAAGCTCAAACAGGGGTTGGGCTTAGTCAAATTTACCAAATAACTGGCACTTGAAAGGTCAGCTCCAATTCAGATTTGTAGGTAGTTCAGGTCAACCTATTTTGAAAGGCTGTTTCTCTCTTTCTTATATATATATATATATATATATATATATATTCAAGGCTGAGCTCACTAGTTTCCAACCTCGTGAAACAGTTAAATGATGACCTGATCCCTCTGTGATGCTGGCTGCTTAGCGCTGTCATTGGCATAACTGTTTTGAGCCCTGCAGTTTTTAAATTTTGAAGTAAAGTAAGAGGATCTGCTAATTTACTCCACTAGACTGCAGTAATCCACCTGTCATTGAAATTCTTGCATGCTCATGGATTCAAATCCATAGGACCAAGAAGAGTATATCACAGTGTTTGGATGAGTCAAATAGAGGGCAGTCATCCTTCTTTCCTCATCATAGACTTCTTTAGCTGCAATGTAAGATACTGAACCAGGCTTTGGTTGATAAAACTCCTAAGAATTTTGATTTTAGACTGGCCAAGAATGTCCCTGTGAATTCTGTCTCTTTGGAATCTTTTTTGGCGCTTGTTGATTGTTCATACCTTGTCTCTCATGTCGCCCAGCTCTAGCAGATGACTCTGAAGCTCTTTGTATGGTAGTACCCTGCTGTTTACAGATCTGGACAATCGTGGTTTGAGGGTGTTTATGATTGTCTGCTCTCCTTGTATTGCTTATACGGGAATTTCAGTTTGCTGTTTTTCTGCAGAACGTCGATATCAAAAACACCTAAGAATTAGCTTCCATTACCAGTGAGAACAATGGCCTTCACATAATTTCTCCTCATTGCCTCGTCATATTTTCTTTTAGGCTTGCAAGAACTGTTACTGCCAGAGCATTGACTGAGCTCACCAACTCAACTATATGGTCGTGCTTCAGCGGCCGGCCTTGGGATCATTGAAACCTGAGCTTAAAAATCAGAATTTGCCTCTCACTGGCTGTTGATATCCATTTTCTTAATTGCTGCAGGTGGACCATCACTTAGAAGTTAATATTGCATAGTAAACTCTTCCATAGGACCCTTCCTAAATAATGAAACGTATTATAGGTCTGCTTGAGCCTTTTCATAAAAAATGATCAGACGTTCCAACTCTGCTCCCTTTACCTCATGCAAAATTCTTTTTTATTAGATCAACTACATGCCTTCCATTGTCTTAGGTTAGATGTTGCACATGACCATACCCTGAAGGGTGTCCTAAAAGATCCTCAACCAAAAATGTGTAACATCTGGCTCCTACTTGGGGACAAGTGCTCCAATGAAGGCACTTCATCATCACATATGTGCAATGGCCCTTTCCTCAATGGTTGATTGTCATAACAAAACAAAGACAAATCAAAGCACGAATGTTTGTAGCTCAGAACATCCTTCTGGCTTCTTAGCAGTTCAAATACCACCACTTCATTGCCATCCATCATACTTGTCTCAATCCAAATGCATAAGTCAATCAGAGGATTCATAGATCCTGCCTTTCCAGAATGTTGGTGCATTTATTTGTATGTCAGCCTTTAGGCCTAAAATTTCAGCATTGTTGATGAGTGTTTTATGGAAATTAATACTTGAAAAGGCATTACCAAATTCTGGGCACCTTGCCGAATGAGCGAGCATGTGCTATTTCTTGTACATATCACGGGGAAATTTAGAAAAATGATTCTTCTCTTTTGTCTAGGCTCCTACATTCAACCTTTTCCCTCCATGCTGCTGCAATTTTTTGGATTGTGGATTATTTAAAAGTGTACCTATACTTCCCAAACTGATCCATGGAACCCAAAATGCATGTGTCATTGCACATCTGTTCAGCAGGAGTGCCTTTTGAAGACAATTTTCGAGCTTTCTCTTGATTTTGTAAATGTTGAAGATGGTGCTAAACTTCCAATTACTTCATCAGTTAGTTCCATTCTGACACTGCTCGTAGGAACAAAGAACAGGTCCATCAAGACATCATATGTTGAAGGGCCAGCGAGGGCTCTATCATAGACATTTTCTGCCTTTACTTTACCACAGAAATTTTCCTTAGCATAAACTTGTCACTGCCTTCATCCTTGTTGTCATCATTAGAGGGATCACATACCAGCCAGGTTTTATCACTGTTTTTATCAGTCTGTCCATGTAAAAAAGGGCTGTCAGCAGTACTGATAGTTTCATCTTTAGGGCTGCAATCAGATTGATCTTCAATTGAAAGAAATTAATCAAAAATCACCCCCTTAACATGTGTCTTAGCCCCGAGCTCTGTACTCTTTTTGCAACTATCTTATCTTTGTCCATATTGTAATAAGGGTCAACATTCATCTCAGCTCTAGAATCCAAGGTTTGGGTGCCAAAATTACGTACATCATAGACAAGGGTTTCATCATTGTCCCTGAAGGTTCTCCATCAGATTTGGATCATGGTTTCTGTTTTCTTTATTTAACTGAGCAGGTTCATGGTCTGGTCACTGATTTGCACTATTCACCTCAACAATACCGCTGTCATCTTTCAAAAATTCCAAGAGACCTTCCTTCCATAGGGCTGTCAATAACTCCTGATATGTCTTCACAATTCTGCAATCTTGGGCCATAATGCCTGAGAAAACTTTTAGTGAGAGCTGCCATAGAGGATATGCTCTTTGGACCACAAGAGTGCCTAAGCCAAATTCTATACTTGTACTCCAAATAAAGAAGAAATAATTTTATCATGGCATCTTCACGTCTTTCTTTGGATTTTGACATATGCCTCATAAATGACAAAACATGTGGAACAATAGCATAAGAATCACCATAGAACTTCGGAAGCTTCTTATCATATTTTGGGGAGGCTTGCTTGGGCAACCCAGGATATTTTCAACATCCAAGACAAGAAACAATTCATGCAAATCCCAAGGAGCCATCTTTCACCCATACAATTTTCCATCATGAAATCTTACATTTGATGATAAATGCAATTTTGTTCTTTTTTCACAATTAATCGACAAGGTGAGATGTCAACGCCTTCACAATTATGCTTAACTCACCTCACAAGCATGAAGTCTTTGAAATCTTTAAAGAACAAGGACTTTGTTCCTCCAATGGAATCACATATATGGAAAGATCTACAATATTGAACTTCATTTGATGTCATCTTTTGAGAAATAGACTTTATCCCCAACAACAGTGCCAAGATGTTGCCACAATATCTCACACTTCTCAAGAAAGTCTGAAAGCTCAAGTGTTAAACTTTGTGTAATTTAGGAGGGGGTTCACTATCACCTCTCCAACCCTCCTCCCGCTTCTGGTTGGCTCTCCTTCGATTCAAGGGGGTTTGCCCCTAGTAGATGTTAGGGATCTAATGGCCTAGTCAAATCAAGCAAAAAGTCCCCTATGGATTCTACTTTTATTACCACCAATCAAAGGATTGAACAAATAGGGTTTAAAGTAGATGTTGAAGATAAGATATGGTATTTGGGGTAATTTCCATATTTGAGTTCAAAGGGAAGGTCCCAAAACACAAAATCAAGGAATTATAGGAATTACAAGGTGATTTCAGAGAGTAACCCCTAGAAAAATAGTTTAAAGGATTTAGAGGAAAAGGGTGATGGAGAATAGAAGATCAGTTCCTTAGCATACCAATATATTTTCGAGGGGTATATGGGGTTGAGGATCAACGCACTTCGAGAGAATTGAATTATATTTACATTGACTATGTAATGACCCATCTAAATTAATTAACTAATATAAAGATCTAAAACTTTAAAACTGATATAAACTTCATATTTAAAATAAATATGAATTAAACCTTATAAATTTAAAACTTTATAAAATATATGAATTAAACTTTATAAAGTTAAAACTTTATAAAATATATAGAATTAAACTTTATAATATAAATTTAAAACTTTATAAAAATATATAGAATTTAAACTTCATAAAATTTCACGTTATAATAAAAATAGACCTAACCTTCATAATGTAAATAATAATTCAGACCTTATATAAAAGGACGTAAATTGCAGAGAGTCGGAAAATGCATGCGGAGGCGTGGCGGAAGGAGGAAGAGCGGTGGCCGCAAGGGGAGGGCGGCCACCGTCAAGCCCGCAAATTATAAAACCGCAGGGCTGAGCCAGGCACAGGGGGCGATGGAACAGTGAAACTTCAGAGGAGGAATTTAGTGTGAGAGATTTGCTATTAGAAGAGCTTGAATCCGTCTGAGGTTCTGGGCACGGGGGACAATGGGCTTCTGTGAGAAGCTTGCTGGATTGAGCAGCCAGCCTCTGCTCAATCAGGCTGGGTGGAATTGGTCTCCCTGGTAATTGGAGCTCAACATCAGCAGTATCGACAACTTCACGGGATCAGCTAGCAGTTCAGGTAAGTGCAAATTATATTTTCATGCTTCCGATTTTCCAGTTTATGGTCATTACACATGGTATCAGAGCTGCGTTCAAACCCTTAGGGACCTCACAGGCCCTACACAGCTAGAATTTCGTCTCCCTGATTCTGCGACTCCCTGAGGGATTGTGGTCTCTGCTGCTAAAGAGATTTCCCTTTGGATGTTTTGCATCGATTGAAACTGTGAGGGTTCAAATGTTCCCCTGTTTATTTCCTACGTACCGGCCGAGAGCATACCAAGTACTCTGCTGTACCCCTACCATAAATGGATATCAAGCTGACATATATCGAAATAATTTAAACTTGAACCCGTTATGGAATCGGGGAATCTTGTGCCAAAATAACACTGAACGATAAATTTATCCATTCAAATTTCATGTTCCATCACTAATTTCGCTCTTCAGCTTTGCCAAGAATGTCTCGTTGTCGTCAACTTCTCTGCTGTCTGAGAAAGCTTAATCAATCGGACAACACCGCTGCAGTCCTTGGCCCCATTCCAAGCGTACTAATTACTTTGGAACTCTGATAAATTATCCCCATATGCCCAAGTTAGCAGAAGCTTCAGAAGGGAAATCGCAGACCGTGTTTCTACGGTGCCCATCATTAGACGGCCGATCACAGTATGGCTTGGCAGCTTGAAGGACATGAGAGATAGTGGTGATGCTTTCATTCGTAGCCTCGTTCGTTCTTATTACAATAGATTTTCAGGTTTCAGACGGTATTCGAGGTATGTTTCTGAAATTTCCGTCTTAACATTTCTGGGTCGTTGGCCTGAACCTCATTCGGCAAAATTTAATGGGCATTACAGGGTACATGCTATGTTTGATTCGTGGGACCGACAAACCCCAAATCCACAGTGTTGTCGTAAAGCCCATTTTAATATCGTGCTTTCAAAATTGACTAATTCATATATATATGCATGGCGCTATGGCCATCGAGGTTTGTACCTAGGTCATTATTGTGATCATACGCCATCTGAATCACTAGACCATAGCATAATGGACAAAAATAAATTAATCTCATTTGCTATATCTGTAACTTTGGGAAAAGGATTTGGCTTGAAATTCTCTTTCATTATTTCAAACATTAATTTTGAAACCCTGTAGCGCTGAAGTCTTCAAATGTTATCTTTGATCGCTGTCTTTCTTTTTTTTCCGGGGCATGGAATTATGATGCTTTATTAGATAGTTTTCTCAAACCGTATGCAAATTTTAATCATACCTTGCCTACCAGGTTGATGATCAGCCCGATTCTCTTTTCTCTGCCATTTTACATCCTTTTGTTTTGAATAACGATATCCATTTCCTTATCTGTTATGTATATCCAGTATTTGTACTTCAAGAATGTTTCATTTATATTATATTCAGTATTTTACTATTTTATTCCTTGTACATAAACAAAATCTAGAATCTTCTTTTGTGTTTATATCTCGACATGGAAACCTAATTTCTTAACCTTGGTATTGCAGTCCATGTTATAGAAGTATCATGACATTTGTGGAAACCTAACTTATTAGCCTTAGCTATTACAGTCACATGTTTTGTTTGCAATGCATTTATTATTCAAGTATTATCAAATCCATGACTTTCTTGATCTAAAATCAAGGTCAAAGGTCCTGTATTATCAAATTTTCTATTTACGTGCCTGCATAAAATATGCCTGTATTTAGGCATCAACTGATGTAAAACATTTTTGAATGTAATAATTTTGTTCGTATAAATATATTCAGTATGGATTAGCTTCATCCTGTCACATGTTTCTGTTCAAACGTTTGTGTTTTTAAATTTATTATTACAATCAAATAACGTTGGCATCCCATTACAGTGTAGTTGATGTTATTTTATTATGTTTGATCTGTGTTTATGCTGATATATATATATATATATATATATGTTACTGACTTTCGGAGCTTATGTTAAAGTTTCGTTGTATTGACATTCTATATATTTTGCAAAATAATGTTGATATGCACAACGATTGTTAAAAAGGTTTTATACGAAAGTTATAAGTGAAGCAGTTTTCAAGGATTATACTGGTTAAGTATTGATGATAAGACTGTCTATTTAAGAATATTGTTGTCTTGAATTTTAAGAAAGTAAAATAACCTGGAGAGTTGGCTCAGTTGAGGTTGCTTGGGACTTTCTGTATTTACTATATGTTTTGTCGGATGAAATTCTCTATATAGAAATTGTTTGGTACTTTTATATTATCCTAATGTCACTTTCCGTACTGCATTCAGAGATTGAGGCTCTAGGTAGTTTTGGTCTGTTGGCATGTTCTGAACTTGAAATTGGCCTGAGTTCTGTTTCTTTAACTTCTTTACTATGATGTGATCTTTGCGGGCTCCGCATCATCATTCCAGCCCGAGGTAGAATGTCTAGGTCCTTTTCTTTCAAGTGCTGACTATACATAGACTGATAATATTCGAGTGGGAATGAGCAAAAATCAAGGCAGTTAGCATATTAGGATCAAGAGGGCAAAGAAGAGTGACTATCTGAAGATTCACTGTATTTATCATGCGTCTCATGTCACGGGAATGAGTCTGTCTCCTCGTTCAGTGACTGAGAATCTTTAAAAAAAAAAAAAAAAAAAGCATCTCATGCAAAACAAGATGACAAACATAAATTCCAAGCCTGGTTTTAAATTTTTTTAGACATGGCATTAACAATTTTCATCATTCTTGCTATACTTATCAGTAAACATGACTGAATGTGCTAAACAATACCAAATTAACGTTTCCACATGAAAATGATGAGAGAAGGGCAGTCCCCCTATTACCTTTTTGGACTGTTGGTGAATAATTTTTGCGTTGGAGGTGACAATAGATTTCTCAGTCCTGTAGTGTGCTTATTCCGAACTATTAGTTTGTTCTATTTTTTTTTGTATCTAAATTCAAGAAGTTTATGTTTTCCTTTTTTCTTGTCTATTGCTATTTATTTGGTGAGTTTGTATCATCAATGTGTTTCATTATTTGCAATCAATATTGTCTTCATAATTTGGAGAGAGAGAATCATCAATGTGTTTCATTATTTGCAATCAATATTGTCTTCGTCAAGGAGTTAATCTCGTCCATATTATCATCATCAGGAAGTCCATATCATCAAGGAATTCACAGCATCAAGGAGTCCATATCATTATCGACCTTGTCCACATCATTCAAAATACAAGATACTTATCTTTTGAGCTCCTTCTTAATCTTTAGATTTCTTGCATCCAACAGTTATAGGGATTTTTTTTTTACTGCTGTTAGAAGGCATGACTTCATCAAATTCCACAAAAATCATATGATAACAGAAATTATTGTTAAAACCAGAAATATTTCATCAAGAAACAAGATCAGATATCTTAAATTCATTAGCATAGGTACCGTTATTCATTTTCTGGAAATATTCTCCCTTAAAGCAGAAAATCTCTGCCCAGTGCTGACTTGGAAAATTTTCCAGATTGGTACTATTAATTAAATTGATCCCAGTTCTTAATTCCCCTCTCATTTCTAAATCAATTTTTGCTTGTCCTCTTATTTTCACAAATCTTTCGTGCTTGATCTCCCGTGTGAAATAACCAGCGTTTTGTTCAGCTCAGTGACACATCATAAAGACCTTGCTTGCGGGCCAAACGAGCAAGCTTGTTAATGCTCCTTGCCTTGTCACCATATCCAAGTTGAAGAATCTGGGTGTTTTGTATTTGAAAAAAAAATAAATCTTTAAATGAATTCATTACAGTATTATTCATGTGATTCCTCCATACTTCTGCATTATTCATATTAGGATCGAATACCCTGCATTAGGACAAGGAGGTCGCGAGACCACCCTCCTTGACCTCGGTACCAATAAGATCCGCCTAGCGGATAAAAATAGCAAAACTATACCCGTTTACAAATGTGAAGTTGCAAAAGAAAATTGTGTGTTAAAATTCGGTTATCCACCTCAAATTTTTATAGAAATTTTATTATGTGTTCAGGGACCATTACAATGGTAAAGACTTATGACCGACGACGACATGACAAGGCAGCATCATCACCATTAATGCCGCCACCGTCGCCATCATCATCCCCATCGGCACCACCATCAACATCAATCGCCCGAGCGCCAGAGTTGACTGTGATAATGAACTCTTTGGAAGCCTTATTGGAGACATTAAAGGAATCAACTAAGGCTAAAACCAAAGAGGAATTTCACCATGTAGCCACCAGTTCAGTAGAACCAAATAATTATGAGCCCAGAAGACCAAAAGAAGACATTTCCAGGGAGCTTCAGAAAATTAGACTCCCAGAATTCTCAGGAGGTCGAGCAGGTGAACGCGCTGAAGCATGGTTAGAAGGAATGAACAGATGCTTTAGGTTGAGAGAATATTCTTCTTCGGCAAAAACAAAAATTGCCGTGTTTCACTTAAAGGAGAGTGCCTTAATTTGGTGGGGAAATCTGGAGAAGCAGCTGCACCTTACATCGGATAATGTCCCTTGGGAACTGTTTGAGGAAAGGTTCCGTGCAAATTATTTACCTCCATACTTTCAACAACAGCAAGCGAGAGCCTTTCATACATTAATTCAGGGAAATAAAACGGTGGAAGAGTACGAGATTAGGTTTATGGAGCTTGTAAAATACATTCACTACTTAGATTCTGATGAACGTCAAGCTGAACGCTTCATATTTGGATTAAATCCTCGCATTAGAGCCTTGGTAAGCATGTGGAAACCGTCATCAGTAGCTGAGGCGGTTGAGTGTGGTTGTTATGCAGAAGAGCACCTTGGAATCAGAAAAGAAATAGGGCTAGCGGAACCTTTACAATCAGGATTTCCTGGAAAGACTCCTCGAAACTTTATCAACGGAGGTAGCTCAAGGCCACCTTACGATAACAGGTCTACCTCTAGAAATATTGTAACAAGAGCTCCCATGGCAGTAAACACTATAGCCTCGGAATCATCAAACGATAGGTCATGGTCATCTCACGGCACTGCTAGCAGAGGTAGAAATTCGAGAGAAATCGGCATGAGAGGACGAAGCTCGTTCTCTAGAAATTCACGTCCTGAGTCAAGAGGATCAATGCCGCTAAATTGTTGGGGATGTGGGGGACCGCATTTTCAACGGGATTTCCCCGAAGCTTTGTCGAATATGTCACATAGGACTGGAGAGGGACCAATATCAAACAATCAAGATAATCATAGAATTCATGCAGTATTTAGCAACGACCGAGCAGCGCATCAACCCACTATAGCGGGATCTTCAGGTATGGAACAAGGGAATCGTAACGGTCGAACCATTACGTATACTGGGACGTAGGGTTCGAAAGCTGAGGAACCGCCTGGTGGACCAAGTTAGGGTCCATTGGGACAAGTATAGTCCTGGATCAGCAGCTTGGGAAAATACAGAGGACATATGTCAAAGTTACCCTAATCTATGTCACTTTTGAAGAACTTTAAACTATGTTTAGTATATATTTACTTCACTACAATCAGAAACTCAGAAACTTTTTGAATGGTTATGGGTAAACGTGAAATTTTGTGGCATAATACATGTTTAATTCCTGCTGGTACATGGATAACAAAACAATATATATGGTTCATTTTACTAAATTATAGTTGTCGAAGTAAAGTTAATACAGTTGAATGATTTTACTTCTGATTGAAATTAAGATATTATAGATCTGATTTATTTATACATGTCAATATGATCAATGGGATAGAAATCAGGAAGTGAATACATTCTGGATGAAAGTCAAAAGACATGCATGGGATATGGAAAAATATGTTGTACTGTAGTATCATGAATGAATTAATAAGGGAATAATATGTGAGTTATTTTGGATATGCTGATGCACATTTCACGGATGCATGGATAAGTGTATGATTGCAGGTAATAGACAGTTACCGGGATGACCACGTGATGACACAATCTCAGAACAATTCAAGCTCCAAGTGATTCTATGATAGGGTGTTAACCCTAGGTTCTACTGGGAGGGGTGGAGGTGTTGCCCACTGTTTATCCTCCGAACCCTGGAGTCATGGGAGGACTATGTGAATCACGCTCCCCTAGACGTGTGATGATGACTGCCGGATGCCTACTGGGAATCAGGTCGGTATAATCGACGCTGTCACCTTAGAGTTTATGAATGGTTAGGTCAGTAAAATTGATGCCATGGCATACTCCAGTAGAGGACGGATAGGATGGGAGCAGAAGAGATTAGGAAGGATAGGATGATTCTAGAATAGCTTGGGAACCTGGGTAGGGTAAGATTTATCCATTAAGGTCATAAACCTAAAACTCTAATTTTATAGTCTCTTGATATTAAAACAAAATTTTAACATATAAGAAAGGGGTACTGATTACTATCATAAGTAATAAGATAACATAAGAAACTCTAACTTCGGGACGAAGTTTTCTGAAGGGGGAGTGTATGTAATGACCCATCTAAATTAATTAACTAATATAAAGATCTAAAACTTTAAAACTGATATAAACTTCATATTTAAAATAAATATGAATTAAACCTTATAAATTTAAAACTTTATAAAATATATGAATTAAACTTTATAAAGTTAAAACTTTATAAAATATATAGAATTAAACTTTATAATATAAATTTAAAACTTTATAAAAATATATAGAATTTAAACTTCATAAAATTTCACGTTATAATAAAAATAGACCTAACCTTCATAATGTAAATAATAATTCAGACCTTATATAAAAGGACGTAAATTGCAGAGAGTCGGAAAATGCATGCGGAGGCGTGGCGGAAGGAGGAAGAGCGGTGGCCGCAAGGGGAGGGCGGCCACCGCCAAGCCCGCAAATTATAAAACCGCAGGGCTGAGCCAGGCACAGGGGGGCGATGGAACAGTGAAACTTCAGAGGAGGAATTCAGTGTGAGAGATTTTCTATTAGAAGAGCTTGAATCTGTCTGAGGTTCTGGGCACGGGGGACAGTGGGCTTCTGTGAGAAGCTTGCTGGATTGAGTAGCCAGCCTCTGCTCAATCAGGCTGGGTGGAATTGGTCTCCCTGGTAATTGGAGCTCAACATCAGCAGTATCGACAACTTCACGGGATCAGCTAGCAGTTCAGGTAAGTGCAAATTATATTTTCATGCTTCCAGTTTTCCAGTTTATGGTCATTACAGACTAGGCTAGGATAAGTCAACTCACTGTCCCTAGGCTTTTCAATCTTCAAGGATGAGATAAGGGAAGGAGCCCACTTGCTTCTTCCTTAAAGTCTTGGAAAAGGGGGATTTTTTAAGAGGGATAATGAAAATAAAATACCATGCTTATCTGCATATTGTTTAATTTGTATCATCCATAAACATAACCAAGTCAAAGAAAGTCGACCTAGATTATCATGTATTCATCCATGCTTCACCAGTATGCATCCAAGAAAAGAGTGAAATCCACATGAACAAGGCCTCTCCAAGAGGTTGCATCACTTATCCATCCATAGCCAAATTATAAAAATATAAAATCACAGAAATTACAGACTTGTTAAGGGCTTTCTCCCCCAGTCCATCCTTGATAAAATGAGAGGAAGTGCACCTCTGTTAATTTACTCTAATATACTACAATAATCAACTTTTCATGGCATTTCTTGCATGGAGGGTAGTCATCCTCCTTTCCTCATCATACATTTGTTTACTTGCAATGTAAGAGCCACTATGTGAGACTGTGCAATGAAATATCTTGTGTTTTTTCATATCACTAGATGCTGAACCAGCCTTTGGTTGATAAAACTCCAAAGGATTATGATCTGAGATTGGCTAAAAAATTCCTTGTGAATTTTATCTCCAAGATCAGCTGAAAATTTCCTTGTGAATTTTATCTCCTTGGAATCATGCTGCCCATCTCATGCTTCCCAGCTCCAAGAGATGACTCTGAAGCTCTTTGTGTGGTGCTACAACAGTAGCTCGGGGGTGTTGATGACTGTCTGCTCTCCTTTTATTATTTACACTGAAGTTGGCCCCAATTTTTTATCTTCTTTGTGGAGAACATTGATGTCAAAACCATTTGAGAGTTAGCTTCCATTATTAATGACGAAAATGACCTTCATCACATCATTTCTCCTCATTGCCTTTTCATATTTTCTTTTTGGCTTACAAGAATTGTTACTACTAGAGCATTGATTGAGCTCACCAACTCAACTATATGGTCATGCTTCAGCCTTAATACCACTAAACCTAGGCTAAAAATTCAAAATTTGCCTCTCGCTGGTTGTTGACATCCAATTTCTTAATTTCTGTAGGTGGATCATCACTTAACGTTGCATAGTAAACTATTCCATAGAACCCTTCCTAAATTAACAAACATATTACAGGTATGCTCGAGTCTTTTCACCAAAAATGCTGAAAGTTTTTGATGTTGTGCCCTTGACCTCTTGCAACATTCTTTTTAATTAGATCAACTACATGTCTTCCATTGTCTTGGATTAACTGTCGCACGTGACCATACCTTGAAGGGTGTCCTCAAAGATCATCAACCAAAAATCTGTAACGGGTTCAATGGTTAATCAGTGGGAATTTTCCATGCTATGTTTCATTGGAAGTAGAAAAGCATGATGAGCGATGATGGGAGAGAGGATCAATCAACTAGGCAATGGGGGAGAGAGAGAAATATCAGTTGCAGTGTTGATCAATCTAGTATTTCGATATATAATACTAGTTCTTCCCTCTCTCATTCATTACAACCATGTATTATTCTATCCAGTGTGGCCTCGGCATCCCCTTCTTGAATGTGATTTTGAAAATTTGTGATTATCCTAATAATGATCATAATGGCCATATAGATGGGAAATCAGAGGCCATTTGGACAATGGGCACCTAAAATCACACTAAAAATATGAAGTCCTTCATACTGATCGTTCCAATCCTGGAGTTATGCAAGAGTGTTGCTCACTATCACCACAATGACCACTCCTCTTGCTTCTCGCTATTTCTTTTCTAGCTCAAGCGTGGCTTCTCTAAATCAACTTCGATGAGGGAAACTTCCATGAAAATACAAGAACAAAATAAGATATGTCATGGTTGGATCTGCCATGATTGGTGCCCACTTTTTGGGCTATGGAGTTATGGTTGGAGCCAAAATAGCGCTTTGAAATGGTAGTGGAATAATATAATAGATTAATTGTTCTTAAGATGAATCTTAGAATATTAGTTATGTTAATCTTCATATCAATGTTGGGCATATAGATCCTGATATGTGAGGAAATATCTCTATGCAGTTGCACAACCTCACTAGTGTAATCACATCAAGTAAGTGAGCAAATTGAAAACAAAATCAACCATGAGCTACAGACCTAACATAGTCTGATCATTGGTACTAATTTAGAGCAAATTGAAAACAAAATCAACCATGAGCTGCAGACCTAACATAGTCTGATCATTGGTACTAATTTACTTAACTCTATACAATGGGAATTACAAGGATCCAATTACAACGTCAGTCCATAGATGTTAGATGTTACCATAAACAAAGGGAAGATAAATACATTACTGCATATGAAAACGAATTGACTCAATTGCAAAGAAAGATAGCAACAATAGCAATGGGATCAACATATTGAAAAAGAGAGAGAGCATGAAGACACCATTGATTATTCCATCATCATATAATTGCTTCAATAGTAGTTTCAAATTTTCAATAGATAGGGGACCAAATCTCATGAATCCACTGTTTATAATCATTTCATTACAATTCTTTTTGACCACCTATGACAAAGTTGTGGATGATCATTCAATAAAATAAAATAATCAAATTCCCTAAAAATATGTGTTTAGAATAACAATACTAATGCTTAAAATATGCCTTGTACACCCACAGAGCACCACACCCTTATTCATACTACTAACAATGTATTGCTCTCATAACTGTCATAACTATTTTTTAATGGGATCCTTTCCCTATAGTAGGGCTGTACCATACGAGAAGGGTAATTAATCATCCACTAAACCGGGGCTTATTAACCCAAGGCATCCTCAAAATGCCCATATTTCAAGAATGTATCTACAAAATCAAGGTTTTGAAGGTGTTTTTACTAATTTGAATATGTTAGCTCATCAATCGAGCCTCCATTCTTCTATTGCCACATGTGATAGCATTCTTCAAGTATTTTTCAGTTCCTTAACCAGCATCCCCACGAATTAAACTCCAAAATGCATTCTTAAACTACTTAGTTGCCTGTAAAAATTCCATAATGCAAAATGTACTCTATGCCTTCAAACATGTATTCTCTGTGTGATAAATTACCTCCTTGAATGATATTGAACCAGCTTGAGGTGTAATATATCATGTTACGTCATCTCTAAAGTTCATGATTTGCTTCCATCTCTCAAAAGGTTCATTGTTTGTTCAAAGAAGCTATTCGGGTGAAAGACATGTCAAAAATCGAAGTTTAGGGCTTCAAAAAAATGCTTGTAAGGGTGTTTTAAGTACATACTAGATAGAACCTAAAAGCTTGTATATGAATTATATTACATGGGGAACAATTCCATGTAACCAGATTTTCGAGTATTATCTCGAAATGCACAGTCATCTTGTCAAGATACCTCTCAATGTCTTCTTTCACTCTTTTATAATTTCTAGTAAAATGCACATAGGAGTCGTATTAATGCTCGAAAATTTGATTTTTAAGTTTGTTGAGTGTTCTTTAGGATATTCCTGACCTTGCATTATTATATTTTCATTTTAAGCATCAAAAGGGTATATGTTCTTTAAAAAATTTAAAAATTATCAAGTTTATATAGGGCAAAACCAAGCTTAGGTAATTCGACAAAATGCATTCAGTTCCTGTTGGATTGCAGGACTTTTAAAATCAAATGTGCCAAGTTGAAGAATTCTAGGTTGTGCAGAACACCAAGATGCCATATTTTGTCAAGCTTTGAACGTTTGTCAAAAATAAATCTGCCAAAATTGCAATTTCATCAATTTTACCTCTTTTCCATGCCTTCGAAAATTTTATTGGTATACCTCACAAAAATGCATGTAGGGCCACTTACATCACTCAAATAAAGATCCAAAAATTTCTGATGATCTTCTTTATATCCATGACCTCTCCACTTTTCAACTTTTTCCATTTTTATCCTCAAAAGTTGTCTATAAGAACTTTTGTCTCCTAGGCCTAGTTTTGTTGTTAGCTTCAGCTAGTCTTTTGATATGAATGGAAAGGTACTGTACACTTCTTTGATGTACTATGAAAGGAAGGGGATCGAGTATCTTATATGGCATGATATTTCATTTTTGTTGGAAACTACATGCCTAAAAATCGGCTTCAGGCTAGTTTTGGCACTTTCCTAAGTGTTAGTTGTGTTATGAAAAATTGACTCCTTCCAAGCTCAAAATTTCATCAATAGTATTGGAGGCATGATATGCAATAAACCACCAAATCCTAATCCTAACCTAAGTACCTATTTAGATAAGTACCTACCTAATCCTAACCTAATCATGTAAATGATTGCTAACTGAAGTCATATTTCAAGTCCATCCAGTCAAGGATCATACTAGGATTACAAAATATGCAACTATGTTTGATAACAAGCCGAAACAAGGAAATTGCCATTGCCTTCATGATGCATGATGGCCCTTCACTCATTCTGCCTCTGCTGAGAAGGGGGGAAAGATTAATTTTCATGAGTTTAAACAACATCTTTCCAATTAGTGTTTCTTCATATCTTCCTTTCTAAGAGTTGATTCCATCCAATTGTAAATAGTATCATACATCCTTGTGTTTATAGAATATATGGTGGAAAAACCAAAATTACTAGGTATATGCATGAAAACCAGGGACGTATCATCTTCCTCAATTTGTTTCTTATCATTGAAATGAGAAAAAAGATATTCTTCTTGTCAATGGAAACATCTTTTTGTATCATGGGAGTATTTGTCAAAACATTGAGATATGTATTAAATGGAAATCAATGTGCATTGGTGTATGAGGACAAGGCTTCTTATTAACAATGAGATGATAAAAAAATCCATTACTAGGTTGATCAACAGATACGGCTATCACCTCTCTATTTGATCCTTATGGCTATGATATTCAAGTGAATATCATCCCAAAGAATCAGCCAATGATATCACTCTCTTTTCCTTCCCTCTTCATGGATGATATGATTATGAGGAAGAAAATTAACGCTATTTTTATTTTACCCAATGTTGAATTTCCACGATCTTGGGTCTAGGATAGAATCTTAGAATCTCTGATGCTACCAAACCAAGAATCTCAACAAAATCTACTTTGCACAACGGAAAATATAAAGCAGTAAATCACACATGCACAAGTATAGACAACTTTTTACAAAATATTGTACAAATATGTACAACCCAATATTTGTTATATTAAACCAATCTGAATAATACAATAGTCTATGGAATACAAGATACAATGACAATCTTGCTACAGCCTCTATGTCGTATCTTGTCCTGTTGGTCCTTTGCTTCCATTCTGCTCTCTAGCTGCCCCTTAGTCCATCAAAGGACAACACATAGAGACTCCATGAGGGTTGCCACCTATCACTGCTGCAAGTCGCTTCTGCTACAATGAACACAGGTTGATCCAATCTACTCTTCTAGGCTGGCCAATACTTGAGCTTCAATCTTCCTTCTAGTAGCCTCTTTCATCCATCAAAGAGCTACACATAGGCTCAACAACTTCAGTGGTCAAACTCTCTTTATCACTGCTAGTCACAAGCTACTTTGGGTAGCCAACACGCTGCCCTCCACCAGTCCAATGGCTCCCAACTCTTCATTGCAATATTTGCTCCTAGTTGAGATCTCCAACTGCCCAAGTTGACCTTAACACACGACTCCCACAGGCTGCAACTAATTCTGATCCAAAACTGGTCACCTATGACCCAACACAAGATAAAATTTGGCTCCAAGTCTGATATATCCCTGCTGTTCTTGACTGTACCTGGTTAGGGCAATTGACATGCTGCAACAACCCTCTCAAATACCCACACAGTCCCTTAATTTGTTGCGGCCTTCCCTTGGAAGGCTCCTCTCCTCCTACATTGTTGTTTTGGGCATAAACCAACCTTCAAACAACCCTTCACAACTCTTTTATAGGTTGGTAAGGCCTGCGGCCTACCCACAACAACTTTCTGAGTGCAAAGACTGGCTTTTCCAAGGTTTGTCCACCCTTAAACTCTTCCAAAATTGGCCTAGAACTCATCCTCTCTCACTCGACCCTCCTGCACAACAAACTAGGATACCAAACAACCTAGAGAAATGCCCTAACAACCCTCTCTTCCTCGCTAGTCTCCCTCCTTATGCCTGCAGCCAAGAGAGAATTCTTTTTCTCCTCCAACTAGCTCCTTCTTTTGCTTGTGTTGCATGGATGGATGCTCCAAATGAGCCTAACTCACCTTGTATTTATACCAAATACAAGGGCTTCCACAAAACATCATTCTAGGGCCAGACAACCTGTCACAAGGCTTATTAAATCAAGCCAACCTTGACCTTGTGCCACCATGTCCACACGTAACTTTAAAAAATTCATAACTCCATTTCTACAACTCGGAATCGGAGGATTTTTGATGCGTCAGATTCATCTCGACGAGTACTATCATCCTCATCCATCACATGTCGAAATGTTTCCATGGTTTTGGCCAAATCATGATGGGTGCAAAATCCCAACCTTGGGTTCCAAGCCCACAAGTGACTCTCATGGTGCTTCTCCCTCCAAAACCTGAACCCTAGGGCTTGGAGTACCTCCCAAGCTACTCAAAAATCAACACTCCCTTTTAGCGAGGGAGGTACTTCCAAGACTAGAAAGTAACTCATCATCATCATCACTACTCACAGCACTCGCCCAACTCTTGGTGCTCACCACTGCAGAAATCCCTGTAAGCATGAACTACGCCTCTCTCAGAAGTGTCATTGTCACTAGAACCATCCTGCGCCTTCTCTTGTATCGCTTTCCAATCTCGCCATGATTCCTTCTTGGCAGATGTGGAAGCACCCTTGCTCCCCACTGACCACGCGCTCTTCTTGGGCTGCAAAGTCTCCCTCTGAACCTGCAAACTCTCGCTAGAACTCGACTCCCTCTAAGCCTCTAGAACTTGGACCTTCTTCTTTGGAACCTGTACCTGCCCCTCTGAAACCTACACTTGCAACTGCTTCTCTAGAACCTACACCTAGTCCACCTGCTTCTTCTTCCCATGATCCATAGGCTTGCCCGTCAGCCTGTATAGACCATGCTCTCTAACTCCAAGCACAATACCTACAGATCTAGAGCCTCTAGGCCTAGTCTTGCCTTCCCATCTGGAAAAAGACCTCAAACTCCTTCTTCTCGATCATCGAGAGAAATATCACGCTATATCTAAGTCCTGGTACAAACAGTACATCCTGGACCCGCATCACTCGTCTTGTCTCCATCCTAAATGGCACAACTCTCAATCCTCGGATCTCCTAACTCTTGTAACCCAACACCATTTGCAACTTCGAGTCCCACTCAGCTAGAGTCTCAAAAACCTCATGTGACCTTGTCATATGTTTCGACGCACCATTGTCCACGTACCATGCATCCTCATCGATGGTACCCTGCGAGAAATGAGAGATCATAGCAAAGTCCTCCTCCTCCAACCTCCTGGTGAGAGCATCTATCTCAGCAGAAGTGGCAACACTGGTGACCTGCTTCCCTTTCTTCTTCTCGTCATCTTCCTTCTTCTTCATTGGACATCTCGACGAAAAATGACCCATCTCGCCACAGTTGAAACACTTGACTTTACTCAAGTCCTTCTTCTTCTTACCCTTCATTTGTGTTGCAAGTGCCATGTCATCATCTAAATCCCTCTTCTTTGGATGAAGATCCTCGTCTCACAACTCTTCCTAAATGAAGTCATCCCATAGCCTATTCCAGTCTAGCAACTTCTCTCTGGCAACGATCCCCTTGATGAAGGGCTTCCATTCCTCAGTGAACCCTTTCAAAGCAATCCTCACCATATCAGAATCTAAAATAGTCACACTGACAACAACAAGCTCATCTTTGACCTGAGACAATCTCGTTAGATATGAAGTCACTCCTTCACCCTATATCATCTTGGTGGACTTCAACTTATCCTCCAATACCAATACCTGATTCTCATTCTTATTTTGGAACAAATTTTGAAGAGCCATCCACATCTCATATGGAGTGTTCTTCCTAGACAAATGAAGTATTTGGGGATCCTTCACACCATCAAGGATGATCAATCTCGTCCTCATATCCAAATCCTCGTACACTTCCAGCTCCTTTGGGTTAGTTGGCTTCTTGATGGCTTTCTCGATGAACTCCCAAATCCTGTTGACCTGCAAGACCAACTTGATCCTTTCCTTCCATGGACTATAGTTGGACAATCCCTCCAACCTGTCCTCATACTGGAGACCAGCCTGCAACTTTGACATTGTCACCTACAATGTGACCAACTCCCTCTTAAGTTGTACTTCGTTGTGCACTTCCAAAGTAGCTCAAACACACTTTGATACCATGTTAAATTACCACGATCTTGGGTCTAGAATAGAATCTTAGAATCTCTGACTCTACCAAACTGATGCTACAAACCAAGAATCTCAACAAAATCTACTTTGCACAGCATAAAATATAAAGCAGTAAATCACACATGCACAAGTATAGACAACTTTTTACAAAATATTGTACAAATATGTACAACCCAATCTTTGTTATATTAAACCAATTTGAATAATGCAATAGTCTATGGAATACAAGATACAATGACAAATCTTGTTGCAGCCTCTATGTCATATCTTGTCTTCTTGGTTCTTTGCTTCCGTTTTGCTCTCTAGCTGCCCCTTAGTCCATCAAAGACAACACATAGAGACTCCAAGAGGGCTGCCACCTATCACTGTTGCAAGTTGCTTCTGCTACAATGAACACGGGTTGATCCAATCTTCTCTTCTAGGCTGGCCAATACCTGAGCTCCAATCTGCCTTCTAGTAGCCTCTTTCGTCCATCAAAGAGCTACACATAGGCTCAACAAATTCACCCAAACTTCAGTGGTCAAACTCTCTTTATGACTGCTAGTCATGGGCTACTTTGGGTAGCCAACACACTGCCCTCCACCTGTCCAATGGCTCCTAACTCTTCACTGCAATATCTGCTCCTAGTTGAGGTCTCCAACTGCCCAAGTCAACCTCAACACACGGCTCCCACAGGATGCAACTAATTTTGATCCAAAACTAGTCAATACTATGACCCAACACAAGACAAACTTTGGCTCCAAGTCTGATATATCATTGTTTTTCTTGACTATACCCGGTTAGGGCAATTGACACGTTGCAACAACCCTCTCAAATACCCACACATTCCCTTAATTTGTTGCGGCCTTCCCTTGGAAGGCTCTTCTCCTCTTACGTTGTTGTTCTGGGAATAAATCAGCCTCTAAACAACCCTACGCAACTCTGTTATAGATTGGTAAGGCCTGTGACCTACCCACAACGACTTTCTAAGTGCTATGACTTCCTTTTCCAAGGTTTGTCCACCCTTAAACTCTTCCACAATTGGCCCAGAACTTGTCCTCTCTCACTTGACCCTCCTGAATAGCAAACTAAGATACCAAACAACCTAGATAAATGCCCTAACAACCCTCTCTTCCTCGCTGGTCTCCCTCCTTATGCTTGCAGCGAAGACAAAATTCTTTTTCTCCTTTAACGAGCTCCTTCTTTTGCCTGTGTTGCATGGATGGATGCTCCAAATGAGCCTAACTCACCTTGTATTTATACAAAATACAAGGGCTTCCACAAAACGTCATTCTAGGGGTAGACAACCTGTCACAAGGCTTATTAACATCAAGCCGACCTTGACCTTGTGTGAGTACAGTGCGACCATGTCGACACATAACTTTCAAAACTTCATAACTCCATTACTACAACTCGGAATCAAATGATTTTCGATGCGTCGGATTTGTCTCGACAAGTACTATCATCCTCCTCCATCACATGTCGAAATGCGTCCATGGTTTTGGCCCAAATCATGATGGGTGTAAAGCCCCAACCTAGGGTTCCAAGCCCACAAGTTGCTCTTTTGGTGCTTCACCCTCCAAACCATGAACCCTAGGGCTTGGTGTACCTCCCAAGCTACTAAAAAATAAACACCCAAGCCATTTGAATTCCTCAGCAAATCCTTTATGGCAAACCCCATATCTTCATATGAAATTAGAATCATGACAAACTGAAGATGTGAAAGTACATGATGCAAGACTCACCTCATTATCATTCCTTTCATGTCGGATAAAATATTGTGACATTAAAAGTTGGATTATTCCTCTTTTTGACAGTAGGGTTGTTGTTGAGACTCACTAAAATAACATGTTGCAAACTTGGTTATTAGCTAGAAAAAATAGTGGAGGATGGAAAGAAATATTTGATTACTATCTAGCATCTTTGGTTGCTTCCTTAAGGATCACTTGGTTAGTGACTTTGAACCAGTTATCTGCATTCTTTCTGGACCTCACTCCCTCATATCATAGATAATTCCCTACACTCAAACAACTACACGACTACATGTCATATGATCGTCTAGTTTTGACTTTGTAGAAAATTGGCTAAAAAGAACACATAATGAGGCAACAAGGAATTCTGGATAGAGAGCATTGTATCAAGCTTCTTTTTATTTCCTTTGAGATTGCGAGAAATGTTAAATTGAAATTGTTTTTCATGCAGCTGAAACATTGCAATGAACAAAATGCCAAAAAGTGCTTGTAGGAAAATAAACCATCTTACAAATTCACTAGTTTACAAATTTTTATTATAGAATGGAAGTTGAACAATACTGAGCAATTCATAGCATTCAACACAAACATATCCTATTAAGTTACACAACTTTTTGCATAAAATGTCATGAAACACATGGGGCATAGTGCCAATACTTCCACGGAGATTCACAACTCTATACATGGAAGGAAGAAAAGTTGTACACATCACACATGTAAAAAAATTGTTGTTTTGATCATATGTGTGAAATTGCTGAAATTTCCGTGTTCAAGAGTTAAATGCAAAACAAAAACTTCACCTCTATCATAGATGTTTTTTAGATCTCAACCCTGTTACCACTCAATCTAGCAGGGGTCCTAGGAGGGGTGCCTAAGGACAACTACTAGACCGAATGACAACAATGGGACAAAGACCCACTATCTCTTGAGTTAGTGTCCCCTACTCTTTACGGGCTTTCGCTGATGGGAGGAGTCCCGGTATAAGGGAAATAACTTGAATAATAGGATCAATGGCAAGGTATGATCTGATTTCCAAGGCCCATTCAAAGGAGAGGCTCAAATAATGGCTCAATGCTTCAAGAAAAAGCTAATGGCTCTCCAAGAAAGGCTTATGAGGAAACCTAGACCTAGGAGGAAAAGTTATTCCTTACAATGGATACTCCTAAACCTAAAGCTTCCTAAAGAGGTATGACCTCTCTAAGGGCTTTGTAAGATGATTATCATACAAGGTTTTATCACCAATAGAGAGACCTAGGAAAATCCAAGCAAGGCCTAGGGCTTGCAATGATTGCAAGAGGATGATCTTCAATATGATTACTAGGTCAAGCAAGGAGAAAGGGGAAGGTCGAAATGATTAACTTCCTTTGAGTTTTCAAGTGCAAGTGACCTTCAATGCTACCACTAACCAAAGAAGTTCAAGAATAAATCAATTGGAGCTAGGGCTTGAGATTTCTCTCAAGCAAGCCACGGAATTGTCTCAAATTTGGAGGGCTATTAGAAGACACAATAGCGTAGTAGCCTACCAACTCGCTCTCAAAAATACCCCTCCTAAGGCAATTCACACTAGGCCCTAGCTGACCTTCTAGGGTTAGGGCAGAAATTTCCAAATGATGAAAAGAAAATGATTTAAGGTTGATCACCTAGGATTGGGAGAAATGGAGTCAAGCTTTCTTTTGATTTAAGAATTTTGCTCTATCAAGGAGATGTATGAAGCTTTCGTTAGCCGTAGAGAGGCCACAACTCGGCTACAATAAATATTTCTACTTATCTTAGCAAAGATTGATGGAGATTCAAGGGTGCAACGTGGAAAACGAGCCTCTAAGAACATTCATTCACAACATCTATGAGTAATGCATGCAATACTTCAATAATCCCAATGTCTTCATGAATTTGCATTAAATTAGGGAATATACAAGATCATGACATGATATTCCATACATTAGACATGTAACAATGTAAAGATATAACATCAAATAGCACTTACAAGATAATGTGAACATATCCATCCATCAAATTTGCAAATAGAAGCTCCAAGACAAGATAATGAAATTTCCACACATCAAAATATATCAAAACATCTAATTTCGTCCATCAATTGCAAGTTCGAATTCTTTTACAAAAGAGACCCCAATCCAAATGATGATGTCCAAATACAAATGAGGTCTCTTTAATTTATATGGGCCTCTTGCAAGTTCAATTTAGTCTAATAAGCCTAATCAAGCCCCTAATAATATTTGAATGTTCAAATAACATCCCTTTTGGTGACAAGCCCACCAAATGGCTCAAAAGTGAATGATAACCCATCCCAAAAGGGTCGTAATAGTACATAATGGAGTAGGAAGGGTTGATGGAAGGCCAAAATGAGTCTTCTAAGTGCCATGATGAAGAAGAGGGCTCCAATAATTATGATCAAGGGGTGACCCCTTGATTTCCAAGCAAAACATCCTGCAGTGCTCCCAAGTGGTTGTGGGGCACAATCAATGGTCTCATGCATCTCTAGTGGCTCAATAACAAGTCAATGCTCCATCAGTGAGGGCTAGAAGGTGATGCATGCCTTTCCATGTCTCTCCGGATGAGACAAAACCCCATTTGGGCTCTGGATCAGTTGCCAAGTGTTAGTTGCGGGTGTGTGGCTGGCTGGGCAATGTGGTCCAAGTACATCATTGTCTCTGTATGGCTGGGGCACAAACAAGCAATGTGTGGTGTTGAAGAAGCTTGTGGTATGGAAGAGAAATCACCTAATTGTTATGCTCTAGATTTCTCAACATCTCTCATGTGTTTGTCCAATATAACATTTTTCTCCTCAAATTTCTGTTAGTTTTTTTAGCATTAGATGGTGTTCTAGTCTCGAAACTTTGTGGAAAGGCTAAAACACAGGAGTTCTCCAAATCCCAGAAATCATTTCTAGAAATTCCACCTAGAGATGGATTAATTATATTAATTGACCATAATTAAAAAAATTATAAGTCTAACTTAGGAAAAGTGGTTAATTAATAGGAATTAATTGCGAAATGTGTGAATCATATAGAAACTCACAAGGATCGATTAGGAAATAATCACAACCATTGTTTAAGTTTTAATCTTGGCCATTGGAGTCACAACTAGAGATTATTATAAGAAGAGGTCGATGGGTAGATGGAAAACACACCAATGCAGATACTCGTGATTTGGGCAGTTCGATTTTCCAGTGCAGGTGATTCAGCAGGAGAAATAGAGCTAGTAGATTGAGTAGCAGGTGGCAGAGGGGCAATAGAGTAGTATTCCACTAGAGATTCCAGTTTCAAAGAGTCAGAAAGAGGAGGCCAAAATTATTCACCAGGAGGCTGTGCAGAGGCGGCGCAAAGCCTCAATTAATAAGTTCGACTCAACTAAAGAGAAGGCCGTTTTTAATTCTAGAAGCCGGGAATATTTTCTAGAGTGTCAAAGAGACAACTT